>OU611780.1:12512500-13762500 GCA_914767645.1 Hydraecia micacea
AGGAAATGTTTTCAGGGATAGGCTTTTGTTCAGGGCTGCGGGAATTCTCAATTCCATTGTGTTCATATTTTTCAATCCGTAAAGTAAAACCTTTACGATTTTAATGCGTTTACCGGGTTGTGCGTTGTTTTATAGACAACAGTTTTATAAAATTTCGTTTCAAATAATTTTTTTCTCATAATATTATCATAGAATAATCAATACGCAGAATACTTACTTACTTTGATAAAAACTAAATCCTAGATTTTTGTTAGAAATAAGATTGTATGTTTCGATATTCCTATCATAGAATAAGAATAACAAATCAAATATTCTTTATCCTCATATTGTTTAGTTACTATAAAAATGATTAACCAAGAAAAGCATTCTATCGCGTAACACTTTCTAAACCTTATGACTTTAAACAGATTTTTGGCTTTTCCATGTCACTTTTATAAGCCGTTGTTATGTTATTTTTATTATGATGAAGTAAGGGCCTGTGCACACCACGATTTTTAAACGCACCGTTGACGCACGTTTGTAGCGATACAGGCGCGATACGCACGCGAGTCAGACGCAGCCTGTAGACCTTCTGTAGAATAAAAGCACGCCGTCGACGCACGTTTCTAAAACGCGCGTCAACGGCGCGTTTAAAAAACGTGGTGTGCACAGGCCCTAAGAAAGACATACATTATAAGGAACACTATTTTAGAACCTAGATGTTTTATTTTACTTGGTATAACTCGTCACAAGCATCTTCAAAGGGCTTCATTGCTATCGGTAGCCATGTCAGTGCACGCGATACACTGTTAGTTCGCATATTTGCTTAAAGTTAGAGTGGGTGAGGTAGACAGACATACTGAAATTATTAGTTACTTAGATGTAACAAATCATAACATGAGTTGTTGTCATTCTGTCAGTCACATTGTGATTTGTATATAATGACAGTTATATAAGGTTAATTGTCAAAAAATGACAGCCATTCAGCCAGCAGTCGTCAAACTTACTTAATGTTCATTAAGGAAAAGGACTAAGACACAGTTTCGGAGTTAACAATTTTAAGTTAAGAACTAATCAACTCTAATTTAGTATTGCGCAAGGCGATTGAAATGAAAAGATCCGCAGGAGAACCAAGGTAACCGACATATCCCGAAGAATTGCCAAACTTAAGTGGCAGTGGGCACTTGGGCAGGGCACATTGCTCGCAGAACAGAGAAAGGTTCTGGAATGGCGACCGCATACCAGAAGACAAAGCGTTGGAAGGCCTCCCACAAGGTGGACCGATGACCTTGTGAAGGCCGCAGGAATCCGCTGGATGAGGGAAGCACAGAATCGGTCGAAGTGGCGGTGTTTGGGGGAGGCCTATGTCTAGCAGCGGACGTCTTGCGGCTGAAATGAGTGAATAATTGAATGAAGGTGATTCAAAGAAGCCCGCGAAATTTTAATAAAATGTTTCGTTTTTTTGCAAAGTTTAAATTTTTTGCTTAAGGGAAGGTTCATATCTGACGGAACATGCGTCGCGTATTATCGGTCGCGTAACGCCAGAACAGACAAATGTATAGAAAAACACTTGACCGTTCACACTTAACTGATGCGTTAGTGCGTCGAGCGAATAAATAGACGCAATCGAAGTGACGCCCGACGCATCTTCCGTCAGATGTGAACCGACCCTAAATAGAGTTCGACAAGTGCTCAATTTCAAATTCTCAATTCTGAAATCGGGTGATATCTTTATTTTTTAAACATTACATTGTTATATCGACAACCCTACTCATTTCGGATGTAGTACCTACCCAATACACCTCTATTGACACAGTACAATATTTTTTTGTTAATACATGGTTTAATTTATTGACGATGTTCACCCTTTATTGGCGTTACTCTATTTTCTGTAAATGTCAAATTGGCAATACTGGACTGAAAATTGTACAAAATAATTATTTTGATTACTTACTATCTTCGATTGGGAGAAATCCACTGGGGTTCTTTTAAAGAATCGAATCAATACTTTTATCTTCTGTAATTAGTTAGGTATCTGTGGCTTATGCTTTAAGACTCCGTGAAAAGCAAAACGCAATTACCAGTTCTTTTTTTTTATTTAAGTTACAGTACCGTACTACTATTACCATTTGTCTGGATTAACAATCTATTTTCGGATCTATTTTGTCAAAGTTTAAATAGCACCTGCACCTACCTACTTCTGGGAAATGCTTATTAACCAAGATAATGTATGTAGTCACAAAATACACACACAGTTCAAAATAAACTATACCCAATCCAATCCCATGGCAAAGATCACACAACCCAAAATCGCCTTCCCTTTGACGAAACTACCAGAATAGATTTCGCACAAATAAAACCGATGCCTCGTTCAGAACACATCAATCGCTGTCCCAAAATATCTGTTAGTCGTTTACAAAATTTGTAACCCCCACAGATAAGGGGCGGGTCAGTAATGAAGCCAGTTCAAGCGGAAGGAGGCATGATAAGGTAATTTCGAGGCAGTATACGGGTATATTTCGTCTTTCTATCAAACTAACCATATTTACGATGGCTTTTTTTGTTGTCTAATCTTTGAGAATGATTGGGAGTGAGGAGTTATTTATTGAGTTGATAATTTTTTCGACTTTTGCAAATACTGTAACCTTAAGGGTCACTACAGTTTTGAGCCGTTTGGGTTCGAAACGCTCGGGTCATGGAGTCCGAATACGCGTCTCCTTTTTAGGAAACCTTCTCGCCGACTGCTCAACACTTCACCTGACCAGAGGGCTTGCTTGTTCTTTGGCCAAAGAATTAGCAATGCCGTTCAACGTGGTAATGCTGCCAGTCTTCTGGGGACGTTTCCGGATGACAGCGATGAGGTGAGTACTTCGACGCCTAAATGACCAAAAACCAAAAGGATTTTTGTATGTATTTGTATATTTAGTTAGTTAGTCATTTAATTTAGTACCTACCTAGCGTCAATTATTATTTTTGATACCTACTATAAAAATATTATAGAACCATGGTTTCCACTATCAAATGTAAAAAAGAATAATTGTGATTGACTTTTTATTAAGCCTCATGTGCGCGTTTATAATTTGTAGCGTGACGATAGAATCGTGAACGTCCACGTCACGACATCACGATGTTACAGGGAAGTAAAATGTATGGAAATATACGACGATGCTTTTAACCTTTTAACCGACCGACTTCATAGCAGTTGTCGTGCCCCCAGCACCAGAAAAAAAAAACGAAAAATAAATACCTGATAGAATACAGCGTAATTAAATAAAAATGCAGATTAAACGAGCTGTGGGTATTTGGTCGTAAATATACGACCCTGGCGAAATGGACACGAAATTTTTTGTCGGATTAATCCGGCGCACGGGTCAAGCCGTCCACGATAACGTTAAGGGAAAAAAGTTAATTATTAAAAAAAAAATTTCAATCATTTCATTTTCAAACAATTAAATATAAAAGCGTGCACGTATTTCGATATATATTATGAACGTCCACGGTAATATTGTCAACATTAAAACGCACTTTCACATTCAAACTCGTAAACTCACGTCTCGTCACCAGTAACAATCACAAGCACGTGTTTTTGATAAAGTCGATTCACCGTAAGCCTTCTGTAACATTTTCAGTGATTTCGAACACGAAATTCCATTGGCGATGCAAAATTTAAGACAAACGTTTTGTTCGATGTTTTTGTCCATAATGAAATAAGAAAAAAAACACACTATTTATTTATTAGGGACAAAAAACGGTTATATGCTACAAAATACTTAAACTAAGATTTAACAAGGACGTAACCCACACCGTTGTCCACCTTTTAACTACAGGTTAGAAGTGCTAAAGACATTAAAAAGAAAAATACAACAATAGTCGCTGCCTCAATAATATTGCTGTGTTACTTAGCTTAGCTTAATATAATACTACATCAGAAGGCCAATTTTATTCTCGTAATTTAAAACGTTCAAAATCTAGTCGCGATCTCATCTCGGCGACAAATAAATGTCAAAAACTTGTCAAAATGTAGGGAACTTAGAAGTATTTTTGATAGATTGAGACTGAGATCAGACTGTGAACATTCTTAAAATTACGAGAATTGCCCCTCTGATCTAACTAAAAACAGCACTGTATTTTTAATCTAAATGACAGATGCAACTCAAACTCCGCGCCAAAATAGAAACAGTTGTGCCAAAGTAAAAAAAAAAAAAAATTGAATGTGGAACCAATAATCCTGATACTTTTATGAATGAATATATACACAGTACTTATAAAACAAAAAAACAATTTTTAAATTTTTTGTCTGTCTGTTTGTTGGCTGTCTGACCGATTTTCATGGGACTTTCACCGGCAGATAGCTGATGTTATAAGGAGTAACGTAGGCTTTTATTTTACAAAAGGAAACAAAATAAAAAGGTATTAATGTCACGCGAACAAAGTCGCGGGTAGTTGCTAGTTTATACTATACACACATTTTAGTCTACTAGAAAAAACTTTTCTAACAAACCTACTCGAAAAAACTCCTACTTCAACAAACAAGAAAAGTCGGCACAAACAGAAAAATATATTAAAATAATAAGTCACTGTCGCCCGTCGCCCCCTAATACTTCGATCCCAGGAAATTCAGGGTTTCTATTACCCGCCATTTTTACGTAGAATATAAATTTTAACGAGGAGCTCTTATCTTCTCGTAGAATCGATGGCAGACATGTTGTTTGCAAAAGATATTTTAGTGACAAGGATTTATTTGACTTTCTCGTTGATCTAGTCGTCGCAAGCACGACTGCTGAGCATGAGGGCCTGGATTCGATTTCTGAGTCGGGCAAAGTGTTGTTGGGTTTTCCGTCTGGAATTTCTCAGTAGCAGCCAGGAGTCTGAACTCAGGAGTTTTACAATTAAAAAAATTGTTCTCTGTGGTTTGGTATTGAAGGATAAGGAAACAACAAACTATCTCAAACACCGTATAATTATAAAATTAAATTTACTCAATATAAACACACCCGGTAGACAATAGGGGTCTACTGCAATAACATGTAGTCCAAATGGAACCTTAAGAAGAAGTCCCATGAATAAGGGGCGAGTCTACATAGTGTCGCCCCTTATTACATGGGACTTAAACATAACTGGCATAAACATAACATAAACGTACAGAGGCCAGCACATCAAGCTACCCCAATCTGTCAAATTTCTTTGATAGATTTTCAACTTTACTACAAAGAAATAAAGTTCATATTCAAATGGGAAAATTTGACAGATTGGGGTAGCTTGATGTGCTGGCGTCTGTACCTACTACTAAAGAGTGTTCTAGGTACAGCTCTGCCTAACGCGGATGATGACGTTATGATTTGTCTGTATTGGTTTGAAGGCTTGAAGCAGTGAAGGATTCTCGTCTATGATTTATCATTTGCACCTCAATCTGCACCCTAATTGCGTAACACACTATCAATCGGAATCTGAACCATTTTGAAGCAAATTGCTAATCCATTGCTTCATAAGTTCGAAAGATTTGTCTGCTCAACACGTAAATAACGCAATGAATGTTGTTGAACTGTCAAAATGAAACCGATTCCGATTGATAATGTGTTACGCAATTGCCCCGCTGTTTGAGTGCATAATTATAAAGTGAAGGTTGCATCCCATACCGATCAAGAAGAAAGTTGGATGTTGCTGCATCGACAAGAGGTCTTAAATCATATGAAACGAATTAAATAGGAATAGCCCATGCTCATAAAAATATAAGCCAGTCAGTAAAGTGCTAGCGGGGCTCCTGATGTCCATTTCAAGATTATACTATAGTACATGCTATGAATACAAATTTTACCTCGCTTTAAAGGTTTCGTATCCAAAGGGTGACAACGGGCCCTATTACTAAGGATCCGCTGTCCGTCCACCCATCTGTCACAGGCACGGATATCTATGGTCACAGGGCTACCGTAGTAGGTAGTCACTTGAAATTTTGGTCTATTCCCGTTTCACAGAATATACGTACTACTATGGCCGCTGGAACAACAAATAATAAAAATAAAATAAAGTTACAAATTAAAGGCCATCGTTTTTTGAAAAGATTGCAAGGAGGTACGGAACCTTTCGTTTGCGAGGCCGACTCGTACCGGGATGCTTTTTATGTTATATATGTCGCAGCAAACTAGTTAAATTAGCCGTTTAGTTAGCCGTCTGGAGGCCAATTCTCAGGCTTACACTCGTTCATGACGCTTTTGTCATTGCCGCTCGTCTCCTATGCCGCTTATAAAATGGTGATATTATCCAGAATCATGTATTCTCACTACAAGTCGATCGTAAATCACGAGTCTAGGGACAAAAATGTTGCCATTATGCGTCGCACGATCTAATCCATTCCACATAATATTGCAATTTTTTTGACGCAATCGTTAATGTACTTTTGTCCAACTTTAAAATGATTTCTAAATCAAAAAGATGTTTTGACCAGCATTTTATACTAATTTCATAAACATTAAATAAATATCATCATCATTATTGAAATCGTTACCCCTTTTTTATTTTATTATTATCATTAAAATAAGTTCTCCTTAGTATTTGTTACAACGGAATGCATGTCCTTTGCTGATTTGTCAATGTCAATGATATTTGTCACGTCAAAGTAAAGTCAAAATTGTATTGCAATTTGTAAAAAATAAAAACGGAATCTTTGACGCGACTCTTCTTAAATTTGGATCCATTACCTACTGATCCGTCATATCCTTAAAAGTTGCTAAGGCTGAGCCATATTCCAGCCCATTTCCATCACCGTTCTTATCTTCATCTGCCCTTAACCCATGTTACTTGGGGTCGCCGAAATACGTTTTCTTCTTCCATTTTCCCCTGTCAACCGCCACGCTATCATTCACTCCCTTCTCTTTCATATCCATCCACCATTTCTTTGGTCTTCCTCGTGGAGACGAAAAGTTGTTGAAAGAAAAGAGATTCCTTCCATCAACATTTAATTTCCATTATTCTTCCACTAAGTTCATTGTCCATAGCCTACAAAATATCAGAATATACGACTTCTGCCATTTTTTACAACACTGTAGTAGTAGGCAGTTGTAATTTAAGTCCTTTCACACACATCCTCAGAAACAAAAGCGAGGAACTAAAAGTGTCTCGGTGAACTATAAACTGTGTTGGAGTTTGCAACAAAGTTAATCAGAATAAAATAAGGGGCGTAGGAAAAACAGTTTTCAACTTGCTTCCTTAGTAGAATAAGATGGAGCAAAAATCTGAAAACATTTTCCACGGTGAGAAGAGCTTGACATGGAGAAGGGGACAGACTAGACAAAAAGGATTAGGCTGTGTGATGACTGTGTGGTTTTTAGAATATATCAATCAATGAAAAGCAATTAATTGAGACTACCTGTATGTACAGTAGACTGCTGCAGGATGAAGATGTGGAACAACGAAATTTGTCGTAAACGGCAATAAAGCAAGATTTGGTAACTTGGCAGGTGACTTCTATGATGCGTTTACTGCACATTATTTCTATTTTGTCAGTTACTCGTATCTAGGTTCACTAGGAGTTTAACACTAACAGCTGTATTTACATAAACGTTGCTTAAAGTTATGTGACCTTTAGAAGTAAAAGAATAATAATAATATGGCTAAGCACATCCTAACTAAACTCTAAGCAACGTTTATATAAACCCCATTATGCGTAGAATGACGAATCGTTGCTACAATTTGTTTTTCCTTCTCGCTCGAACCGGCGTGAATCAAACTTAGTTCATTATTCTCCATACATTGCATTTTTACCAGCACATTCCTACTTCGGAGCACTTGTTAATCCTGCTCGCAGGCACATCGTTAAAATAATAAAAAATATACTGTTATGAAACGAACGTTACGCATTCATTCGGTTGCAGTACAAAAATATTGGAAAAAAATGGCGTTGCATTAAAATTTTAAAGCGTCGTAAAATATTCGTATTTTATATCGGTTAAAGTTAAATTTCGCGTATTGTAATGATGTGTATCGATCGCTGAAACGAAGTTTATTTTATTGTATATTAGTTTGTTTTTAAACATGAAGTTGGTAAGCGTTTTTTGTTTTATTCAGGTGTTTTTAGTTTACTTACTTTCCCAATTAAGGTTTTGCTATCAATATCGTGATCATGTCTTGAATTCATAATCTGTCTAGTCTTTTACCAACTACATTGGGGTTGGCTTCCAGTCCAACCAGATGCAGCTGAATACAAGTATTTTACATAGAGCGACTGTCCATCTGACCTCCACAACCCAGTTACTGGGCAACACAATAACCCTTGGTAAGACTGGTTGTCCGAATTTTTTTGGGCTTACGACTACCCGTAATAACTGTCAAAAACCTAAAAATGACAGCCGGGACCAACAGCTTAACGTGTTTCTCGAAGCACGGAAGGGTCTCCGTGGTCTCGATATATAATAGATATTCACCCATCCATGAACCGACCTCGGCAAGCATAGCTTAACCTTCGATCAAACCGTGTGGCTGATATTATTTAGCCAAGAGTCCTTAGGGACTGGTACTAGGTGTACTTAGGCAAAGTATACATTATAATTTGCTCAAAAACTATCGGTTCACTTAGATACGAATTTAGAACGCATTTTACGTTCTTAAAATCGTCTTTCCTTTAACTTATCTTTGCAGATCTAAACATTACCTTAAATTACCATAATACTCTTAACTTTTAAAGTGGTAGCTCATAAAAACCTTTATTTTAAAAAGCCTCAAAGTCACTTAATAGGGTGTCACGTTTCCACGACTTAATAAACTTGGCGTACTTTTTAAAACACTTGTAACTAGAACAAAGCGAAATTTAATCTTCTAATGCATCTTTGTCACCATAAATCTCTTGAAACATTATATTTTATTAAGGCAAACGAAAATATAAAAAAGGTGGTCTGTTTTGTTTCCGCATCTATGGAAATTTTTTCCAATAGAATTTGTAGGTAATGATACCTTTCCCAGTATTTTGTACGATGTTTTGATCGAACATTTTGGCTTTAGGTTTTTTCTAACCTATGTTGTTATTTGGCATATATCCCAAAAATATTTTTAAGACATGCTTTGAACACTTAATTTCTTATCCGGAAAATTATTTAGTTCAAGAATACTTTGATATTGCACATAACCATTTTTATATTACCGTTCCAGGTCCAAATAGTATCAACAATTTGCCTATTATTATTCGACGAATCAAATTCAGTTCGTTTACACAAGATGTTCCAGTTCGTCGACGGGTTCAAATCAGAACACAACCTTCAAGGATTCCTCCATGTAGGCAATGACTACGCCATATTCCTGCGTACTCCAAAACCTCACGACAAGTACCTTATATACGAGTTGTACGAGGCCAAGAATGTGCCTGTAGCTGACAGTTATAAGCCAAGAATGCTGGCAATAGCAAAAGTGCCTATAGAATATGTAAGAGAGCAACTTAAAGTTTTCAGAAGCGAATTATACAAAGCCAAGTACGTGGATAAAAACGTCGTGCCTGGAACTCAGATTAAAACTTTGAGAGAATGGCAGATAGACAGGGCTTTGAAATTCCACAACAACACACAGTTGCACGATACATTGCCTGTACTGAGGACGATACTCTGATTGATAACTGGAAATATACACTCATTTTTTGGATTTCTTAAACGGCTTTTATTTCATCTGCCTAATCTTTTCCCAACTACGTTGTGATCAGCACACAGTCTAACCGAATACCAATATTTTATATGGAGCGAATGCCTATGTGACTTCCACAACCACAACAAGGTTGCACGATTTCTCTTGGTTGCTAGACTTTTGGGCTTCTGACTTAGTAGGCAGAAGCCCGAAAGTCTGTCCGCACGTCATTACTAGTGTAATGACGAGGGGTCTCGGTATATATGCATGGTCACTCATCCAGCGACCGACCTCGGCACGCATAGCCTAACCTTCAATCGACGGGTGTTATTATTTAGCCAAGCTAAATGTTTTTGTTAAAGCGCATAGGTATATTTTAGCTACCGTAGTCACGAAAACTTAGTATCTTATGCAATTGATGGTACCTACCTCGACGGAACAACAGTAGGGTGTGGATGTGGAACTTTGTCGCAAACTATGCTCCACCTCCTGTCCTGCCCTCTGTGTTCCAAATCATGCAGTCATGCGAAGTTTTAGGCCAACAATATCTGAAATACTGCCTGACACGAAGAAAAAGAAAACAATCATTATACTCTGCAAAAATTCAAAATTATTCGGTGGATAAAATTATCTGGCGTTGGGAAACAAATAAAAACAAATAATTTTTACATGAACAACTGTTTTTCTCTAGACTGTACTTACCTGTCAAAAAGAGTCTAGCTATAGTGAATCAGACAGAAATTAAAACATAATAATAACCAGCAGGGGATCAGTTCACGGTGCAATCCGACCGGAATAAATCAATTTATTTGGGGTCGGCGGCGGCGTAACATGTCTTTTTCGTCCATACTTCTCTATTAGTCGTCATCTCGGTAGTCCCCCTGTTCTAACCATATCATCATTCACACAGTCCATCCATTGTATCCTAGGTTGATATCATTCATAGAAGAAACAACGGTGAAATAAGAATTATTTCTCAAGAGGTGTCAGTAATCTCTTTCAATACACATATATTCTCTCGCTATTGTAGTGCGTCCGGTATGTTTGCGGAGGCGCGAACGGAACGGTTTCCATGCGATTGTGTGCAAAAGAGTAGCTTCCTTGTCACAGCGTGTGCGAGGCAGTAGCAACGGCATCCTGCAGATGATTGTATCGCGAGCGGATTGCCCTACCCAAAACAAATGGATGCGCACTGTTTTGGGCGCTCACTGAAACATTGATTCTTATACTCGTACTAACTCAATTTTGATTGTGATTTTATTGTAAATTATTTAATTAAAGGTAATGTTTAGTATTTTGTGTGAATTGATTTTAATTTAATTTTGTGTAATGTCAGTGTATATGTGCCAATTGATTTAATGTATTATATGGATTGTAGTTATCTGAAATAAATGAATTAATAATAATAAAGTAAGCAAACACACATTTATAATAGATATAGCAGTCCCAAATACTAATGAAATTCAAAAAACTATCACAGAAAAAATTATACAGAATTACAAGAGGAAATTACCAGAGTTTGGAAAATGAATAGTCACTATAGTCCCAATAGTTATATCAACAACAGGTGTTATCCTGAAACAAATATTCAATAGTTTTAATGCACTAAATCTACCTAAATACACACACATAACACTACAAAAAGCTGCCATATGAAACACTTGCCGCATAGTAAGAAAATGTTTACAACTAGACTTGGATAATAATTTCACTGCAGTACACAGCAATTTACCTTCTGAAAATAATAACTAGAATCTCACCTTGGTTCACACCCGTGAGATTCTGAAAATACCAGGTACTAACCTGAGAAAATTAAATTTAAAAACCATAATAATAATAATGAATATCTCGCTGTCCTACATTCGTATCAATGAAAAGGGTAAATTTTCCTTATCGGAACAGTTTTGATAAATAATTCTTAATATTCACTACTTCAGCCTCACTGGCGGTCATCCATCATCCGAATGGTTCCCGCCAGCGAGCTGTGCTAAGAGTTTTCGGTCCCCTACTATGAGATGAACAAGAAAATATCTTTTAGTGGGTGAGATTGTATTTTGCTATAGAATGCTAGCAAAAAAAATAATTAAGAGCGTTTACGACGTACGGCATTTCATACAAACTTTCAAGCCCTTGTTTTTTGAAATAAATGAAGCGATTTTAATGAAACTTTGTACGCTGAGCAGGATACAAAGGTTTAAAAATTTAGTTACGAACATTTTCGAAAAATAGTGTCACAGACAAATTAGACCGATTTTAAATTTTCCGTACGAAGTTTCATTAAAATCGGTTCATTCATTTCGAAAAAAAAAGACTTGAAAGTTTTTATGAAATGCCGTACGTCGTAAACGCTCATAAGGGAAAATAAGGAGGTCCACAATACAATGTTGTAGCATAAAAAACAACCACAACCCGTTGTGACAACATAATGGTGAAGCGTCAATGCCTTTTCCAATATAAAAAAAAAAACATTTTAGGATCTTTTCCTACAATATAATATGTTAACATTTCAAATTAAATTTTTTAACTTCTCAATTGATGAATCCTCGCACCAATATTTGTTGCCGCAGCGCCCATGTATCGAAACTTTCTTGAGTTTTCTCGCTATCTGGCCAATAGATGGCATTAGCGGCAGTTCTTTTTCCGCGGCCGTTCGGAGACATTACGGGTGCTCATGACTCCGCCTTTTAAAAATTCCTTTTTGGTGAAACCTTGATGATACTTGTAAAATAAATGGACCTGCATCTGTGCGTCATTGAGAACTTATAGTGCAGTGTTGATTTTTGGAGTTTTAACCATTCCACCGGTGGATTTAAGAAGATTTTGCTCGCCGGCCGGCAGTCTATACCTACAAGCCATCACGTGCGAGAACGAGGTTTCTTCCCATCTCCCTGGATCTGAGTAGGATCTCTGGATTGCCAAGGTACGTGGGCATGTTTTGCTGCTAATAATTCTTTGGTATTGGTTTCTCGAAAATTCATCAATAGGGAAATTGGTTTTATTTTTTGAGGTCCGCCATTACACTTTTAACATGGGTTCTTAATTCAAATTTTGCTAACAACCTCTACAAAGGTGCAGGCTATTTACACGCCTCACCATATTTTTTGGTACAAAGATCACAAAGCAAAATTCACGTGGCGGCGTCAATAATATTTGTAGACCGCTTTTGCATTGATTCAAGAAAATCCAAGAACAATTTTAAAAGAAATATCTAGCCAACTAGCTTCTGTTCGCGACTTCGTCCGCGTGAAATTTCTTGTCCCCGCCCGTCCGCGCTATTACTTATTTATTTAATTGTTGTACACACCGATAAACAGAAAAAACTACTACTACCTCATACACTCCAATTATAGTATTGAGTTAAAAGCATAATACAATGACCAAAACTTACTTTTTTTAACGCTAACTATTAATAATAAGAAAATAGTGTTGATCATAGCATTACTCTATGCATTTAAAATTCAGTCTTATTGCCTTCAAATAAGATTTATTTTTCTTTGGCTCAATCGGCGAATAGGTAATAGTGTTACTGCAATCAATTCAGGAATCAATTATGAACAAACTACTTTCAGGACTTGCGTTTATTCTGTTACACCTTATGTATACAAGGTGTGACAAGATGTGTGTGGTGTGAGGAGTGACTCCACTCTTGTAACTATTCCTTCGTTTTCGATTAGCGTTTTTTCTAACTTTCGCTCTGTTTGCTCAGCTCCTAAGGTTATAGCCTGATACTAACAGATTCACTGTCCACAAAGTAGGTAGACACAATAGTTAAACAATCAACATGAATCATAATGTGATTCATGGGACAAGGAATGGGTTAAATATCCCTATAGCCTTCCTCATGAATTGTGCTATCAAATGCGAAAAGATTTTTTCAAATCCGACTGGGAGTTCCAGGGATTAGCGCCTTCAAACGAACAAAAAAACACAAAAAAAATCTTCAGCTTTATTATTCGTATGGATGGTGAAAGAGTTTTTGTGTTCCGAGAGATTCAGGCCAATCAGATTAATGAGAGTTGGAGGACTTTACGCATTAAGGGGACTATAGGACCTAAACGCCTAAAACGCAAGTTTTACAATGCCTAAAAGTATATGATCGACTACAGTAAACAAAATCAGAAAAATATATGATACTCTTCACGATATATGCTAGGTAGATAATGTGTTGAAAACATAATACATCTAATTTGATATGATAGAAAAAAAACACTAAGATACCTCTAAAAACTTTCTTTTTACAATAAAAACCATACCAATATACATACATTCTGATTTTTTTGTCAGATTATTCTACAAGCAACATACTAAAGCACTAGTGTTTTAATATTTTAGTCCAAACATTAGGTTTTTTGTAAAAAGAGAATTGCTTCTTTTCTATGCAGTCCCATAATTACCGCGCTTTAGGTTACATTTGTTTGGGTTAGCAGTAGATAGGTGTACTGTAGACCTCTGCTTAACTCTTCAAAGAATAAAGGCGAGATGTTAGTTACTTTTTGTAAACTGTATAAAATGTACCCCTAGTTAGTACCCTGATTATTTTGTGAGACTTGCGGCGTTAAAAATGTCGTTTGTGGACTCATATTAACTTACTTAACACTTGGCACGATTACGGCTCATAATTTAATTTTGCACAATAAACTGCCTAGCAATGAGGTTACATAGATGGATAATGTATTTTTCAAGCCAAACTGCCGAATTAGCCTTTGCTATTATTATGCTGTTAATGAAAGAAAGTCTGAAGGAAACGTTCTCTAGTTATTACTAAGTAGATAATTATTATTGTGACTTTCATTGTAAATGTAATTTTTAGGGTTCCGTACCCAAAGGGTAAAAACGGAACCCTATTACTAAGACTTCGCTGTCTGTCCGTCCGTCTGTCTGTCACCAGAGCTGTATCTCAAGAACCGCTATAGCTAGACAGTTGAAATTTTCACAAATTATGTATTTCTGTTGCCGCTACAACAAATACTAAAAACAAGATAAATAAATATTTAAGGGGGGCTCCCATACAACCAACGTGATTTTTTTATATATTTATTGTTAAATATTGTACGGTGGTACGGAACCCTTCGTGTGCGTGTCCGACTCGCACTTGGCCGGTTTTTTAAACTTAATGTTGCACTAAAGACCCGTAAAACTCACGACCTGTCGATCCAACGACCTGTCGACCTAATGAGATGTCGCAGTTGTTTGTCGAGTGTCATACACTCTTTAATCATTTATAATTGGTTGTTTTAATGTAATTAACAAATCGCAAACGGTAACAGAGACCAATCAATCTAGGCAGGCTAGGCAGCCTTTAACAACAATTGTTGGTGTGGTGGCTTTCAGTTTAACCGGGTGCAGCTGAATTTTACATGGAGCGACTGCCTATCTGACCTCCACAATTTAAGTAATTACTGGGTTGTGGTGTTCACGCTACCCCTTGGTAGGACTGGTTGTCAGACTTTTGGGCTTCTGACTATCCTTAACGACCGTCAATGATCTACGAATGACAGCCGCGACCACCGGCTTAACGTTCTTTCCGATGCACGAAGGGGTCTTGAATGTAATGAATGGTCATCCTTTCACGAACTGACCGCGGCAAGTGTAGCTTAACAAAGATAACAAGCGTGGCTTAATAGGCTTACAGAGATCAACCGCACCAAAATTGCGTAACTCACTCACAATACTATAACCAGCGGTGCTATTCTGTAAAAAGATCACCGTGATAACTTAGGTGAAGTGAGTTGAAAGTGAGCTATCATTCTACCTGATGCTAGGGATTGACACTATTGACAGCTCACTTCACCCAAGTTTTCACGGTGAGATTTTTACAGAATAGCACTGCAGGGCGCAAACTGTAACCATGCATTATTCAGCTTATAAGTCTAGACCCACTGTTAGTACTTAGTTTAAAAAAAAATCCTTGGTTTTCTAAAAAAAAATCCGCTTATAGAAAAATGCAATAGTATAGAAAAAAGGACATAAGGCACAGAAGTGATGAGTTAAATATTATAAAACGTGTACGTTTTACGGTTCCGTACCCAAAGGGTAAAAACCACAACGGAACCCTATTACTAAGACTCCATTCCGTCTACTCTGTCTATCACCAGGCTGTATCTCATGAACCGTAATAGCTGGACAGTTGAAATTTTCACAAATGATGTATTTCTGTTTCCGCTATAACAACAATACTAAAAATGGAATAAAATAAATATTTAAGGGGGCTCCCATACAACAAACGTGATTTTTTTGCTGTTATACGCTCGATATTAATAATGGCAACAGGTAGACGCTTGAAATATCCACACAATATTTAGTTGTATATTCACTTTAAAATTTTTGATTTTTTGATTGATTTTTTTGTGTTTTTTCAGCGTGTTTTGCCTTGTGGTACGGAACCCTTTGTGTGCGAGTCGAACTCGCACTTGGGCGGTTTTTTCTTAACTTCATTGCATAAAATTCAAAATGTCTAATACATATTTCTGGAGTTGTCGTCTCGCCCACAAATAAATTAACTTCACATAAATTTTTATTTTTTTATTTTAAAGTGACGATTCACCCGTTTTGGGCGAGTAAATTCGTGCGAATCGACTAATAAGCCCTGAATCCATGGTTACAGTTTGCGCGCTGGTTATTTTTTTTTCCTGTATGCTGTCAAAGATTTAAACAAGATAGATGCGATGTTTATAAAGACCAATTTGAGCCCAAAACACATAATAGGTACGGTACCTATTATGTGTTTTGGGATCAAATTGGTATATAGTGCACTATAGGTACATATAAAACTTCTTTCACAACACAATATATAAAGGTATTAGAAATCAATCACCCTAACCCTTAGTAGGGTCCCTGCCTTCATTATCGTATAATTTATTGCTTTTGCGCCGCGTGGAAAGGGTTCATCAGCCACGAGCCACGACATCCAACTAAAGGAAAGTATCGTGAAGCGTGCATCATTGTATTTCTTATTCTGATAATATATTACATGGAGAATGAACCAAGGAAGTGTCGGATAAAGGAAATAATATGAGTTGCGGGTATTCTGATTAATGTGGCTTGGAAGAGTGTCGACTTATCTTGTCATAGGCGGATAGGAAAACAATGTGATAAAGATTTGTTTTAGCCGATTATGGTGTAACTGCCTTGTTGGTTAAGCGCTACTACTGTGTATGAGGTCCTGGGTTCGATTGCCAGGTCGGGCAGTGTTGTTGGGTTTTTCCATCTGGAATTTCTCAGTAGCAGATCGGGTCTGGATTTGTGGGGTGGTTGATGGCAATAAGCTCGCCCCTATTACATGAGACTTAAACGTAACTGGCGAAATGTGGAAGTACCTACTATAGGTACCTACATATCTGCCTAATCCTTAGGCGAATACAGGCGTGTTATTATGCACCTATGTGAATGGTGTAGCAATTAAAAGGGATTATGAGTTTACCAGTATGTGATTATAATTGTCAGCATTGTTATCTTCAGTAGGAACCTCTTAAAGGTCAATTAAACTTTATTTTTCTACATTTACATTCAGATAGGATACTGAACTTCCCTAATCTGAAGACGCCTAATAAAAGAACGCTCTCAACCACCCGGTATAAGAAATGTTTTTCTCTCTCTGCTAAGAATCGCAAAACATAAAAGTAGATAAAATTATTCTCGTTCCGTTGTTTTTGAGAAGGTCGCCATTATTTTTGTTCGCATTTGATTATTTCAAGGATAAACCGTAGCTACTGAATAGTACAGAAGGTCGGCTCTATACAACGAGCGAATACGGACGCACGCAACACGCGTATATTCAGCGATCTTAAAGCGTTTGTCCACCTGACCTCCACCGTCAACGGGGCGTCAACGAGAACGAGGTGACGGTGCCAAAGTAGCGATACATACATTTACTATGACCGCGTGTCCACCGCACGTTCATCACCCAAGTGCTGGGATCCTGGCCCCCAAATTTTCGAGTAGTTCAGCGCTACCACTAGAACTCGAGCCAACATTGTGACGGACCGATGTGCCAGCAATATAAAACACGTTTGATCTTGTCCACACACTGCCGTAGCACCAGTGCTGAATCCATGCTAACAGGTTGCCAGTCGATGTCCTTACCACCTTGTAAAATTGACCTTCTGTAGGTACTATTCTGTGGTTTCTTAAATTCCTTTCGGGTTGGATGATAATTTTATAGCTTCCAAAGTTTTAATATTTTAGATTATTACTTTTAAGAAATGGATAGATTTGTTTCACGTGGATCTGGAATTAAGTCATAAACAAGAAAAGAGATGAGACAAACTTTACTGTTAAGACTTAAGTCTGAAGGTTATCGTTGCTGTATTATGAAGGAGTCACGCAATTTAAGTAAAAGAAAATTTGAATTCCGTTACGAAAAGTTTGGCCAACGTATGATAGAAGAGAAGTGCGATATTGGGATAAACGATAAGTCTGTAAGCTGATCCTAATAGCTTAGAAAAACCTTTATTAGAATATAATGATTGTGCATTATCACTTTTTTGTGTGAACTGCTTTCAATATGACGACTAGCCAATATCGACTGCTTCAAGCTGCGACTGCATAGTAAATTACAGTCTACTACGTACACACATACACGGAACCGCTCGAGCAGTGACGACTGCTTCGGGCGGTCGGCAGCGCGGTAAAATTTCATCGTGCGGTCAAGCAGTCGCCAGGCATGCACTGACTGCTCGAGCTGTCGACTGCTCTCACGCAGTTACCATCGCCTGCGCTCTTCATTCCACGATGGGTGTGTTAAGGCCGACATTAAAAACCGCCGAGCAGTTGATACCGACTGCTGCAGCAAGGCAGGCACCTGCCTATCAATAGCAGCTTCAAGCGGTTGAATTTGACTGCACGAGTAGTCCGTGTATGTTGATCACTGGTTTACTGCTGGAGCAGTCTGTGTATGTCCAGCCTATGTCCACGTTTCCTCACGATGTTTTTCTTCACGGATGTCAGTAATGTCCTAAATGGTGATTTAGGTCTCGCCTCTCAAGCACGAGATTGTGGGTTCAAATCCGGGCAAGTACCAAAGTGTATTTTTCAATACATATGTATCTACCTACTGCAGTATTAGTAAATACTGCATGTTAGTTTTTCGCCATTCATCCTTCTTGAAATTTATATTCAACCTCATCTTTAATTTGAGGCCTAACCAGAAACTTTATTTTTAATTTTTTTTTTCCTGGAAAGAAGGTACTGCAGTATTAGTAAATACTGCATGTTTCGCCATTCATCCTTCCACCAGAAACTCCTCATAATAATTACCTGCGCTGATTTATATTTTAAATATCTATAGATAAATCTCCTTTTTTCTCTATTTCCTATGTGTCATCCCAAATAAAATAGTTTTCTTTCTTTCTTTCGTTATTTTCTGAGTTTAGAACATAAATTTGAATTAAAAAAAAAACCCAATCCATTTTCATCCATTTCCTTACATAGCAATATTAATGTAGGTACATTAAATAAAAATTTTAGACGCGGTAACTACCTACAAAGTCATTTATCATTATTTTATCGGGGTTCTTGCTCTTGCTATCATATCGCTATCGAACACATAAAAAACGTGTTATCCTTTCCGACCCCGTTTTTGGGTCAAAGATCGTCCCAAAGCCTTAGTAGCAAAAATTAACCATTACAAAAACGCTACTGGAATTTTATTACAATTAACTTGACTTCGATGTCCAGTAAAGCCAAGTATTGGATTCTCTACTTTACAGAATTGGCCGTAGGGTTGAATATAAAAAAAAAATAAGTTTAGAAAATATATAATGCGGTCAATGTGTAAAGGAGCTACTTCACTTGATTAAAAATAAAATCGTCTGCTAATTTAATTTGGGAGGATAGTAAAATTATGGCTGTGGATCCCAATCTCATAATAGGAGCCACACCTCGGCAAATTCCCCAATATTGCCAAAAGAACGACCAACGGTAACTTACCTTTTGTTTAATGCTCCGAGATATTATTTCCGGTCATGCTATCGTTGAACGCTGAATTATTATTTTATCGCTGTAATAAAATTAATAGACGCCGCTCCCTCTTGCTTCGTAAGGATTGATGAGTCTTGTACTAAGCAGTCGTTTTCTTAATAACAATAATGAGATTCTGAGAGACACAATAAATAGGCTTTGTGAGTGGAATTTGAGAGGTATTTAGCAAAATAATAGCTTTATCATAAAGCTACCTTTATTTAAATTCTTGGAGACACAAACGCTGAGAAAGCGAGGTATTTAACAACTGAGATGTTAACTAATTCATATAATAAAGAAATACTTGAATTAACAAAGAAAATCTATATAGAAAGATCACAGGAAAGAAGTCGGTAGGAATAAAAAATATTTTAGGCCTTTATCCAGCAGAAGGACAAAAATCTCTTTGGTTTTTAGCATACATGTGTGAAGCTCTGGAATCTCCAGTAGATCACACTTACTTACCTGCCAGGCCTACTCCGTGTTCCAGTCACATTGTAAGCACGACCATTCGCGTATTTGCGATATTAAGTCCCACAGTGATAGCAAATCCTATCGTCATTTATCAGCCGCAGTTCCAATCGTTGGCTAACTGCCAAGTATTTTTTACATGGAATCCTAATTACACTTTTATACAGAAATCGAGCCAAACTTCAATAGTATTAGTTTAATGTCGTTAAAGCTTAGAATTGTTGCAAAAACACCGATGAATCACAAGTAAAACCACGAAACAGTTTCATAAATTACAATTTCAGGAGAAATACCCTATGAATCTACGTTAAGCTCCTCAAGTTCTGAGTCAGTGCAAGCATTTGTGAGTAATCGTGTAAATCAACTACACGATTACTAGCAAATGCTTGCACTGACTGGATTGTTGTACTCAAATCTGTGTGGTTCCTTCCCCAAAATACTATTTCAGGTACTCATCTACATTGTCCCCACATGATCTGACCAAGATTATGTCTAGACTTTAAAAGAGACTTTGACTCTTGAGTTTGTTTCGCCATTTCTTCTCAGGGGTAAGAAATGTCAACTCCATCTAGCTTATTTTGTTTAAATAAAATATAACATGTAAAAGTGATTCCGATATCATATTTACAGAATAAACAATGTAATTTCTACATACATTCCTAACATCCATCACCGAAGGCACACGATCGCGCGGTCGTTCGCCAACACGATGGACCGATCATGTGAAGGAATCATCGTCCTCTAAATTCTACACGATGATAAGGGATACGCTGGACAGAAACCAGTGGAGGCGGACCATCCGCTCCAGATGCAACTCCGAAGCTGACCACGATCCTCGGACATGAGGGACCGACTACAGAGAGAGAGAGAGAGAAGGTAGGAATAAATATTTTCTGACAAATGCCTATGAATTTTATTTCAGATATCTTTATTTACCAACGGAACAATAAACTAAATGTACATAGGTACATATTATCCATCAATTATCCTAAGTTACATTAACGCATTATAATTGAGGTACTTTATGAAACTAGTGATTCACCTTTCAAAGATTATGATTATGACATATATGTAGTTTTAACTGCTTACAACATACAGTTTACGCACAATAACCATGGGTACATTATGACAATTATGCAAATTATTTAGTTAAAATTTACTGATTGCAAGGCATGTGCAATGCAGTCTTCGAGTTCTAACCGAGAAGACAGTGTGAACAACAGAGACAAAACAGTGATGTCAGTCGGAGACAACAGAGGAGCAGTTCTCATAATTTTAAGAACGTTTACAGTCCGATCTCAGTCTCAATCTGTCAAAAAATACTTCCCTACATTTGGACAAGTTTTTGACATTTGTTTGTCGCCGAGATGAGACTGCGACTAGATTTTGAACGTTTTAAATTACGAGAATTAGCCTTCAGTTTTCTTGCGTCAAAACCATGTGACTGAATTGCTGTGAGTGTGCAAATCATCATTGTTTAGTTTATCTAAAGATAGTCTTGCAAGTCTACGCACAGCCTAATAGCATACTTTCTAACTAGACTATAAGCATCCACATTTATTACTCACGCTTCGCGTTCAAACCTAATTCAACTGTGCACATTTGATGTTAATTCTAGTCTTAACTTTATCTCCTTAGATTAACGTAATGTGTAAGAATGGGTGATTAATTTGGGTTAATTTACTAGGCGGCCCGTTTTGGGCACAAACGGGTAGATTATCGAACGTTAGGACAACGATTATGGGCAGAATGGGCAAATGGTGTTGCTGATCGAACTGGTAATATGCTATATCGTGATGAAATTAAGATAATAGATATGAAGAACGTAATGTGTTTTGTTGGCAAAACCGCGTGCTAATATGTATTATTATAACAAGCATCTCCTTAACGAGTTCTTCTCATGTTAAGAACGAAGTTTAAGATAATTTATTATTTATAAACGTTTCTTAAAGTTAACAGATGTTTAAACGTCAAAAATTTATTATTAAACAGACGCTAATCATTACTTATAAACTTTAAGCAACGTTTATAAATAAGGGGTTGTCTACAGAAATATGTTTGTGATACCAACTTCAGGACTATACAAAGGTAGGAACAAAAGAGGTTAGAAGGGTCAATACTGGAAATGCGAACAGTGGAGGAGATCTGCACTCAATTATATTGGTTGCATACGAACGGGATTTTCCAACATTGGGTAGATAGGGGGGGATTTTAGCATTGAAAATACTTTTTCACTGGCTCCGGATATAGGCCCTCATTTTACGAAATAGTGAAATTTGGCTAGGGCTACCAGATAGTGAAAAAAAAAATTGCAGAAGTCAAAAACTTTTTTTGGAAAATGCAAACATGTTAAAAAATATCGCATTTTGTTCATGTATTTTGTGATAAAATCGTCTATATCTCGAAAACTAAATGCGATATCAAAAAAAATAAACCCTCGGGGTATTGAGTTAGACTACATTTTTATAAAAACCAGGACCTCTCTATCTCTTACGGTCTAGGTGCTAAGGTGCCCTTTGTGTAGCCGTATTTTGGACAACGCGCTGAAGGCGCTAGGCGCGTAGGGACGAGGCGTCCCGGGGGCTGAGGAGCAGGAGGCTGCGAGCGAGCCGTTGCGGCTGAGGCTGGCTTCGCCGGGCCGGCCAGCGAGCCGAAGCTGGGGTGGTGAGTGAGGGATTTTTTAAATCTTGAACACAACCATCTCTCGGCGGTTACATTGGGGTAGATTTCAAATGATGGTCGTGGTCTTGTGGGTGTTGCCAATTCGCTAATTTTTGAAAATTTGTTTATAAAAATAATTTTTAATTTATTAAATTAATTTTCAATGTATCCGAAGGTCGTGATGAAAGGTACGAGGTACGAGATCTGTGCATTTTGTCAACAGAGGAGGAAAGAAAAAAGACCGTAATCACAGCTACATTTCATAACATATTTTATCCTACAACAACCAAAAACGAAAATTCTACTCCAACTAAGTATATAAACCAGCCAGCCATCTAAACCCTCCAAAAAGTAAGCAAAAATCCACCGAACCCGGTTCCCAGTCTTTTATTTCTAAAACCAGGAACAACACAGCAATGCAATGTAGGGAAAATCGTCGGCAATAATATAAATGCACATTTGGATTCATGAATGCGGAGATCGCATCTGTGTAATAAAATAAACTGGAGTTTGAACACACGTAGTTAAACCAATGAATAAAGAAATAAGGTGTTTTTCTGTTTGATTTTGTTTTATTTGATGCATGGGTAATGTTTCAAGAATTCTCTTTACCTTGTTCAAAGATATAGATGGCAGTATTTTATGTGTTTGTATTGTTGTATCGATGTTGCGGAGGTGGATGCGGCTCCATGCCGAAATTTAATTTATTTTTTATGTGACTGTAACCTACTAACACTAGAATTTAAGTTAAAATTGTTACTAACCCTATGGACTCCGGTCCGAAATAAAAATATTCTATTCTATTCTATTCTATTCTATTGTATTCGAATGGCTTAGTTCTTATTTATAAACATGGTGTTAATATTTCTTAAGACATGGAGAACGATGACTCCCGGCCACCGTAGGCGCGGGCCTGCGGACGGAGAGTAATGGGTAGCTCACTGTTCGATTAGGACCAGGCCCGTACCGGACGGCGCGTATGTGTTCCACGCGCGCCTTAAAGAGATATCAGCATAAAGGAAGGGGCTCGCTAGGGCCGAAGCCTGCAGGCGTAGCGAGATCGTCCGAATGAGTTACCGCTGCCCCGGAACATAAAGGGCTAAGGAAGGAACACGGGTGGGTTTTAGTCAGTAAGAGTCTGACACTCCCTTCCGCTCCACCCAGAGCGGGAGGAGTCATTAGATGATTTCCCATCCAAAAGAAAAAAAGACATGGAGAACAATAAGCTTTCTTTAATAGATCGGCGAATAAACTAAATGTAGGTATTTCGTCTTCTTGTTACAGCACCCGAATAGCGTAACATACTCTCAATCATTATCTGAATAATTTTGAAGGATATTGCTAATCCATTCGTTCGAAAAATGCGTCTACTCAACAACGTAAATAACGCAATGATTGTTGTTTAACTGTCAAACTGAAACCTATTATTACTGATAGTGTAGTACGCAATTACCCCTCAGATCAAGGTCAAATTGATACCACTGAAGTGTGTCCTACCATACCTAGGTATTTTTGCATATCTTAAGCCAGGTCTTAAGTATAAGGGGATCCCATATTCATAACTATAAAGGTCATTCATACGCATAAATGACCATAGATAAGATCACAAGGGTGGCCACACGTTGCGGTATTTTTTACCATATTTTTGGTAACGTTTGTTTGTTTGTTCTTTGTGTATATTTTTATTAGTTATAAAAATGTAATCATGAAATATTGCAAATTTGAATAAATCATAGCATAAGCATAATCTTCATATGCACTGCTGTGAAACAGGCGTCCTCTCTGTGAGAGGGAGTGGAACATATTCCACCACGCGGGCTTAGTGCGGGTTGGAGCACGTCATTGTCTTTGAATTTGGTTCAAGGACATGCCGGTTTCCTTAAGATGTTTAAAGGTTCGCGCACATTATGTCGGGCCGCAGCGGGTCGGGTCGCAGCGCAAAAATTGCTCGTATGTATTTTATATGAACTATTGCACACTATGCCGGATCGGAGCGGGCCCGGCTCCAGGTTCCTAGCGAAATGCCACCTGCTGCGGCCCGCTCCGCCCCGCTGCGGCACGACATAATGTGCGCGAACCTTTACTTCACCGTTTGCTCTCAAGCAGTGATGATAAAATGAAATACACAAAGTAATGTCCCTACCTCAGTTCAAAGTCACGACCTATTACTCGTCAGTCAGGGCCGATAGCTGCACTGTCTTTTCACCTGTGTACTTGATGACCTGCTTATGACTGCGTCAGTGAGCGGAGTTCGCGCAGCTGAATTTTGGGCCAAAAATGTTTAAACTTTTTTCCATCGATATGCTAAGAAGATGAAGACTTGGGCACCACTGCTCCTTGAATTTGAATACGTCGCACTTTCAAACTAATAGACTGTGTTTAAAGCGCAATTGAGGGCTAATCAGTTATTAAATGAAGTACTCAAATAAATGCTAAAAAAGAATCGGTCTTCATTATGAAAAATATTTATTTAAGTCCTAACCAATAAGTTTTTAATTTTAAAATACTTACAAAAACAGTAAAACCAATAAGATTAACAATCAACGCTGCATTTTGTTTGCATATAAATTGTGACGTCATTTCCGTATTTATTGTATTAACACTTCCGGTAATTAATTTGGATTCGTTAATTAGCAGATGCAAGTTTAATTTTGTTAAGCTCGTGATTAATTTACCTATGTGGTTATAGGTTTTCACCAGTTAAATCAATATATACCTAGTATTCCCGCTTACTTTCCTACGTAGGTAGGTATACCTACTATGTTGATCAGGGGTTACCTCTGACAACAGCAACCTAACAGCAATCTTGTGATATTTCTCGGGAGTCTGGAGTCCCGGACCTTTGGAAGCCATCCGAGGGGCCGACGCCAACTCACCCGTTACACGTTTTTAATTAAATGGGGCTCATTTTTAAGCTTGAGTTCGAGGCTTTTGACTACGTTGTAGAAGTGGAGGCGCAGGCGACAGTTTTAGCAGCATGCGCAGACATGGCGCGACGATGGTAACTGTTGCAAGTCCTGCCGTATTGCGCCATTCGGAGACGCGGAACCGGCGCGGGCGCGGGCGGGGCCGTAACAGGTTCCAGGGCTTGATGTTTGCTTCAAGATGATGCTGTGGTGAGGGAGCGGGAATATATTATTGTATGCCCTCTGGATGAATATCTTGGAAGTCCGAATGGCCACCACCTTGCTGATGCTGTATGGTCCCGGATGCAGCTTAACTATTCTTCCCAGCGAGAGGAGGCTGGTGCCGGTCTCTTACAAGGACTAAGGACCTCAGCTTTAAGTCCTACCAATTTGATTGCTCTACGAATATATCACCATCCACATCTGCAGTGTCTCGGCATCACTCTTGACTTGACATTAGACACTAGTGTACCATCCAATAATTTCCGTGTAGGTACAAGAGAATATCAACGGCTTAATTCTAAGCGACCTCAACAGCACCACAAAACTGTGATCCCCGTATTTAAGTAAGTACCTACCATGGTAATACCCCACTTACTCTAGTGAATGAAACATAGCAAATATAAGCCATCATATTTGGCAACTGAAAGATAAGATAGAGTCTTGAATAGTAAAACAATTGAATTAATGGACTGACAATAGCATAAAGCCCTTTGTACATGGCTCGGTTTACTTAAAGTATGGTGTATAAACCGCACCGTCTCTCTCTACAAGCTTCCATAGTAATCTGTAGCAGTATCTACAAAGTTACTAAACGCCACATGCGTCATACTGACCTCACACAAAATCCTGAGCAGGGCCAAAAGCAGAGTTTACCGCGCAAAAAGCATATATAAACAACGGCCCGACATGAATCATCGGGCAGTTGCTCGCCAGACACAACACCCGTCTGGTCGCAGGATCCTCCCATTTCTATGGAGGATGAGTGAACTTTACACCCTGTTCCTCATACCTCTAAAAATCCATACAACACTGACGAACCGTGCCTAGACGTGCCGTATAAACCGCGCCGTATAAATCGCGCCGTAGAAAAAACGTGTCCAACAACAAGCTTCCATAGTGAATTATACAACACTGACGACTGTGCCTAAGCACGGCAAATAAACCGTAACTTTGCACGGCAAGCAAAACGTGTGTAGGGAGATGACCTCACGTCCCAGCCGCCGCGGGAGACGCTCCGGGCGTCGGGAGCCGCGTGACGACACCCGGCCACCGTAAGCGCGGGCCTGCGGACGGAGAGTAATGGGTAGCTCGCAGTCCGATCAGGTCCAGGCCCATGCCGGACGGCGCGTATGTGTTGTCAGCATAAAGGAAGGGGCCTGCCAGGGCCGAAGCCTGCCGGGGTAGCGGGATCGTCCGAAAGGGTTACCGCTGCCCCGGAACATAAAGGGCTAAGGAAGGAACACGGGTGGGTTTTAGTCAGTAAGAGTCTGACACTCCCTTCCGCTCCACCCAGAGCGAGAGGAGTCAATAGATGATTTCCCATCCAAAAAAAAAAGCAAAACGTATGTGTACAAAGGGCCTTGGGCATTTTAGTCATCTATCATTCTTGTTCAACTGTAATTTAGAATAATTACTGTCTAACTTAATGCTTCCTAATTAACTAAATACTCACAAGTAAGAAATGGTAGTCTCTGTTTTAGAGATTGAATTGTTACCCTATTGATATACAGTCGGATGCTAGGTCTATATCTATATTAAGGAAGAAGCTGATTGATGATGTTGAGGGGCTCGTGGTTAAGTACCTAATAACAGTCGCTCGGGTCGATCGAAGGTTAAGCTACGCTTTCCGAGGTCAGTCCTTGGATGGGTTTCTATCCATTGCATACCGAGACTCCTCCGTGCTTCGTAAAACACGTTAAACCGTTACAGTTGGTTCCGGTGTCATTCGTAAACCTTTGACAGTCGTTACTGATAGTCTGACAATCAGTCATATTATACCAATGGGAGTCGTAGCTAGGTTGTTGAGGACATTATCTAAACTCCACAACCCAGTCGCTTGCCCGAACTTTTCCGCACGGTCGCAATGTCAAAACATCGAGATTTCTGAGCTAAATCTAAGCTAAATATAAATGTCTTATACACATAAACCTTTCGAGATAAATGATATAAATGATGGTGAAAACCGCTTCAAAATCCACTGTGCAGTTTAGAAGATCTAAGGAGTCACACAAAAACCAAAATTATAGATGGTGTATGTACTGTGATCAGTATAGTGTGGGAGGGCGGTATAATTCTTAAGTTTGTTTTTCGAAACAAAAGACTACTAGAAATAATTTAAAAACTCATTCTAAATTCCCTTGAATGTTTGAATGCAACCAGAGTTATTTTCTGTCAGCCTGCACAACATAAGGTTGAATTTGCAGATAACCTTTACAGTACCTCCAAAAATTAAGATATTCTTATTTATGTAACATCGCCGTCCTTTTCTGCTAGCCGTACAGACTTCTGGTAACATAATTTACAAAATTAACAAAAGTCATGTTTCAACGCTCCTAAAAATAGAAATGTGACAAAACGTTCACTTCAAATTTTGCATCGGAGCGCTGTCCTAAGCATATTAATTTGTCTCCATTCCAACAGAATAATAGCTAGCTAATTCAATTAGCGCAAAACTCGGCGGTTGGATATTAACCAAAAGACAAATTACCCATTTTCACGCTTAGCGCCCGTAAATTCTTGTAGGTGGTCATAAATTAACATCAGTCCCTTTTAAGGACTACTCCTGTTTCCTTCAGCCATTGAAACGGTAGTTTTTTATTTCCTTCGGTCACGATTTTTGTAGGATCGGCTAATATGGAAAATGGAAGTGGAATGTGGCTGTTTTGATGCATAAAATTGTAGAGAACAAAGGAATTATGAAATAGGACACAGAATTTATGAGACAGGAAATAGTGTTACCAAAGCTGGGTTCCCAAAAATTAGTGATAATTTTTTATTTATTTATTAGGAGCGACAAAGCCATCAACTGCATCCCGAAGTTAGTGTTTTCATAACTGCAAATAGGTACTAGATAGCTTCGAAGAGTTAGCTTACATAAAACATTTTATGCAAAAACGTATGCACAAAATACAAACCAACTGAAATTGTCGAACCAGTAAAAACGAAACAGAACATAAAATATAATTTAATATTTTAGCGTTTCACATCATTATTTATATTTCTTTTCTTAAAAAGTGAGCCGAGAAAATACGATTTTAAGCTCATTTGATCCAAATGGTTCCTTTTTGTTCCTTCTATCTCTCTATCAAGTTTTTTTTTTGCTGCAATTACGGACCTTTTTTATTTTCTGAACTAATTAATGGCATAAAAAAACATTCAAGGTTTTTACTTAAAAATTATTTTTTGATAAATGATTTTATTTCTGTAAGTAGGTTTCCACAAACACTTTTACACGTCAATCATATTTTTTAAAACTAGATGAGGTCGGTATTTCCTATCTGAACTCTGAGAAGAAAGGCAGAAACAAACTCAGAGGTCACAGTCTTTTCTAAAGTCCAGACATAATCTTGGTCAGGTTATATGAAGACCATGTAGATCGATGTCCGAGATAGTATTTTGAGGAAAGAACCAGACAGACAGTTCAGTCAGTACACGCATTTGTCAGAAATCGTGCAATTCAACTCAAAACTTAAGGAAATATAACAGGGATCAAGAATTTCTTCCTCATCGGTCTAGTGGTCGCAAGCACTACTGTTAAACTTGAGGTCCTGGGTTCTATTCATAGGTCGGGCAAAGTGTTATTGGGTTTTGTATCTGGGATTTCTGTAACAGCCCGGAGTCTGGATTTGTGCCCAGTTGATGGCTCGCCCCTTATTACATGGGACTTAAACATAACTGGCGAAATGTGGTTTGTACTATTACAAGTCTACCCAATCCTTTGGGGAAACAAGGCGTGGTTCTGTGTATTAATTTATTTGATGTTTATTAAAAGTGTAAAAAATATTAATTAACGGCCTTCCATCATCATCATCCTTTTCCAACTACGTTGGGGTTGGCTTGCAGTCTAACCGGATGCACCGCGGAACGAAACTAACGGATTGTTAAAGCTAACTTGCTATGCTCACGCACACACTCCTAAACAGCCGCCGACGTCATACCCACACGACGCTGCGCGCCCGCCACCACAAGCGAGCGCGCGATTCGCCGCGCCGCGGACCGACAGTCTTCAACAAGTCGTCACACGCAGAGCTCAACAACGTTGCTCTATCTAAACCCCCTTTGAAAGTACTGTAAAAACTTTTAAATATTATACAAGTTATAGCAAAGTTAAAAGTTTTATTTAAATCTATACTATTCTGTAACACGGATGAATACCAGTATTTCACATCAAGCAACTATACCGATTGGTTAAAGTCGCTTCAACAACCCAGTTATTGGGTAACATGATACTAAACTATTGATCTGTAGTCGATTCAATTAATTATGCTAGACAAACTAATTATTTCAAGAATAGCTTAATCAGCCTATAATGTTCGCACTGCTGGGATACAGGCCTCCTCTCAGTGAGAGAGAGTGGGCCGTATTATATTCGTAACGCGGGCCCAGTGCGGGTTGGTAAATGTCACATGTCTTCGATTTTTTGGTTCGCCTGTCGGAGTTCGAACCTACGACCTACGACTCGCAAGTCGAGGTCGTTACCACTAGGCCACCACGGCTCTATTTCAATTTACCAAAGATAAAAATAACACTTACGAACAAGTTCAATACTATGGCATCAATACAATATTACCTACTATTGACCAATATATTGGCCATTCATCAAAGGAGATACACGCTAAGTTGCAGACCGTTTTGCAGTAACGAACAATATACTACTGAAACTCCATCTTCAGTAATCTTATATCATTTTCATCGACGAGAATGTTTCTGTATTACTCCTGTTTTCGTGTAACAGACATTTAATATTGAATATCATCAATATCCAGGCTTCAATATCAGAAGATTTGATCATTTTAGGTCACATGTGTTGTATACGCTGGATATTTGGAAATAAATGTATTGGTATATGAATTTGATACTTTTTGATATTTGGCAGAGAAAGAACATGAAATTGTTGTCTCTGGTAATCATCATTTACCTATCTTAAGGTAAATATAAGGATTTGTGTTTATCTAAATTAAAATTTTTAAGAGAAACTATTTGATTTATGTATGTTTATTTGTTACGCCTTCACGCTAAAATGGCTGAGCAGATTTGGACAAAATTTGGCACATGGGTAGACCTGACCTGGATAAGGACATAGGCTACTTTAAAACAAGGTTTGTATGAAAGAAAATTTCTAAAATTCGAAAAAAAAATTGCATCCGTGCGAAGCTGGGGCGGGCCGCTAGTATTTTATAAATGTACTAGCTTCTGCCCGGGACTTCGTCCGCGTGAAATTTCACCCTCCGCCCATTCACCCTCTTAGGCGTGGAATTTCGAAAAACCCTTTCTTAGTGGATACCTACTCTTCACAAAGAACACTCCCTCCAATTTTCATGTCTCTATGACCAGAGGTTTAGGCTGTGCGTTGATATATAAGTCAGGCAGGACTTCGAACTTTATACATTAATAGCACTTTGCCCGCGACTTCGTCCGCGTGTATTTCATACTTTCGTCTAAAAATTTTGAAAATGTATGTTTAAATGATAGATCATTTATTTAGATAAATAAGTATTCGGGCCAATTTTTAAGTTTATAGATCAAAGGAATCAGATTTTCCAAATAAACTGTTTCCCTGCTTTCCACCCCCATAAGGGTGGAATTTTTAAAAATTGTTTGGGATGTGTACATTATTTGACTCGAAGATTTATTTATATACCAATTTTCGAGTTAATCAAGCCACGCAGTAAAATCCTCCCCTGTAAAATTAACTACCCCATTTCACCCCGTTAGGGGTAGATTTTCCAAAAACCCTGATACACGTTATTCTTTATTTTTGTTCTTTAGTGTAAATACTGAGTTTCGAGTTCTTGCATACAAATTTTGACACCCCCCAATCCCCCTTTTGGGGGTAGTTTAGAAAAACAAATAATGATAAATTTCATAATTTACTTAGATAAGTATTCGTGCCGAGTTTGAAGTTTATTAACTCAAGGAATAAGTTTTTTCATACAAACAAAATCTCCCATTTTCATCCACTCACCCCGAGTTTTGGAAAATCCTTTCTTAGCGCACGCCTACATCATAATAGCTATATATGTGCCAAATTTCAGCGCAATCCGTTCAGTGGTTTGAGCTGTGCGTTGATAGAGCAGTCAGTAACGGTTGCCTTTTACTACCCCGCATATCTCGTAGTAGCTCCACTCGGGATCAATAGCCGCCTCGCAATACTCGAATAATACATTTTCGAAATAGAAGACTCTTGTCAAAGTTGCGCCAACTACTGGCGTGAATTTTATTATATAAAAAAATATCTCGAACTTCATCGTCACGAAACCACGCGTTTATTAAAGGGGAAAGTCCACTAATGGACCCGGCGCGTTCCGAAATTATGTCCCCCAAGCGAAAAACGTCACTGAAACATGTCGTTCCGAGACTAGAGAGATGCATCTCACACCGTAGCGGAGTTTTAAAAACTACTTTTTTTTTACTCTGCCTTTAGTTGAACAGCGTGTGATTTAGAGTGTTGCTGTGCTATTTGAGATTACTACATTACATAAGCTAAGTAATGTCTAGCGACTGTTAAACCATACATTTTGATGTTTAAACGTTTTTGAACTTTTAGGAAAGTTTGTAAATAAAGGGGGTTGTGTTTGCAAACCTAATTGAAATTTATTCTTTTTACAGACGGTATCCATCAGTGTAGAATATAAAAATATTGTTCAGTTCAGTCAGTATTGTATAATTCTGAGCACAGGTTAGTTTTTGTTTGTAGATGAAAGTTTTAAATGATTAAATTGCATTCCTAAATAATTTATGCAAAGTAGGTCGTGTATTTACATAGTCACATAATTAGCCTATAATGTTCCCACTGCTGGGACATAGGCCTCCACTCAGTGAGAGGGAGTGGGCCGTAATCCACCACGCGGGCCCAGTGCGGGTTGGCAGACGTCACGTGTCTTCGAATTTTTGGTTCTAGGACATGCCGGTTTCCTCACGATGTTTTCCTTCACCGTTTTGAGAGCAGTGGTGATGAAATAATTTACACAAAGTAAAGCGCATGTCTAGATTCGAACCTACGACCTAACCTACTCGTAAGTCGCGGCCGTTACCACTTGGCCACAACTGCTCATGATATTTAATACGACCTAATTAACGTGTGATATAAACTTGAATGAATTTCGGAGCGATTATGCGCCGAAATCTTTAGGTATGAGCGGGACTAATAATGTGTACCTATCTATTATTGTCATCATCATCGGCCTCGCCTTTTTCCCAACTACATTGGGGTCGGCTTCCAGTCTAACTGGATTCTACTGAATACCAGTATTTTACATGATAAATTAATTTATCTTACAGACCGCACGCTCACGTAAATTATATTACTTACGTTACAGCACGGTGTGATACGCGCCCCAGTTAACATTAGTAAGTACATAATGAAAGTTTATATCACCAACACTGTTTATTTTGACAGCAATGGATTACAGAAATGGCTTTTTAACTAACTAGGAGTGAATTACGATGATGAAATATACAACGTACACTAGGTACATAATATACATTATATACGATACGTTTATTGTGTATTATGTACACAAGTACTGCTTCTGTTATGTTTGATAAAATGTTGATAATGTTTGAAAAATGATAATAATTAAAATTAATGACGAAAGTTATGGAAAACAGTATTTTTGTAGTACCTAAGTTGGGTTATATTTAAAATGCCATCAATAGGTTCTTAATGCAAGCACCCCGATTATGTAACACTCTTTCTTTCACAATCCTAAGGATTTTGAAAGAAATTCTTAATCCATTGCTTCTTATGTTTGAAAAAAGCGCAATGAATGTTGTCGAATTGTCAAAATAACATTTGGTGTGTTCCACAATTACCCAGAAGGTCTAGTGTCATATTTCCATCATAAACAAACATTTATGATTTAACCGTTACCTACATTACATTACTGTAAACAATATAAAGGTCCTTTGATTATATAATGTCTAGATAGAGCATCAATTGCGCGCAAACGTGTCAAAAAATACCAGCCAACTGTTGGACTGTAAGTACTTACCCGCCGATTAGTGCCGATCGTACCGCTTTGGTGTCACTACGTATTACGCGCGCTAAGTAATAAACAAATAACAGCGATAAAATGACGGTATGTGCTATTAAACTGTGCCGAAATTATAAAGGAAGGGTAAAAAACACCAAACACATCACATATCATCAGTAAGTAACCAAAAAAACTACGTATTTGTTTTTTGTTTTTATATTTACCAAATTACGCCATATTACGCCATATTTTATCAGTGTTGCCAGTTTCTTTTTCCATTCTCCCAACTTAACGTCCTTTTTTTGTGGGTATATTCGTTGCTTTATGGTTACGTTTATATTATTTAGTTGATGTACTTTTATTATTCGATTTCAAAAATGGTGAAGTTTTTCAATTCGTCTGTACTTTTTTATAATAATATAATGTTCGCGTATAACTTTTTTGTTTATGAGCCCATTTTAATGATTATTGTTGCATTGGGTCCAATAAACTGATTTCAAAGGTGCCAAGAGTAATTTTAATAAGATTAATTTATTCCATTCGTATTATCTGTGATCTTTCATTTGAAATTTCCAAATACAAACTGCCTAAAAAGTTAAATATTCTAATTGAATTAACTTAGCTGATTTAATATAACACAACATTCACACACACAACTCTAATTCAATTAAATAGTGTTTTTTATTTATAAATACAAGTAAATAAAGACACTACTAAAACTGAATAATACTACAAACATACACCTAAAACTTACTTATATTATTTGTATAGTCAATTTTTTTAATATGTGATTTATGGGAGAATTGTAGTAGCTGGTATCATTATTCACGCACACAGAGACATAGATGCACAGTGTAAAACACCGCCCGCACGCACACATGTTTGAAATTGTTGCCTCGTTTTCTTTGTTTTGATTGTAGGGCGACGCTCTATCTAGACATTATATAATCAAAGATAAAGGTCATTACATCCTCAAAAAACCATAATACGCCATGGGCCAATAACCAATATATCATTGGAACCAATAAGTGTACCAACGTTGGATAAATGACACTAAAAAGGCCTGTTATTGCTCGACCCAGGTGTTAAGTATTGGGGTCCTGTTGAATTATTAAGCAAATCCCTTGAAAACGTGCTTACGAGTACTTTCCGTGAAATATATTTATAGGGATGAGGAATCACGAAAAAGAAACAAAGTATTTTATACTTCTTGGAAAAAGTATATAATCTAATGCTGACAATGATAAAAATATCTTAATTATTAAAGACGAGGTGAGCTTCGTTATAATCTTATAACTAATATTATAAAGGCGAATGTTTGTGAGTGTGTTTGTATGTTTGTTACTTCTTCACGCACAAACGGCTGAACGGATTAGATAGTTTATAACCAGGATTAACACATAGGATACTTTTTATTTAAATATTCCCACGGGATCGAAAATTATGCGGATGAAACCGCGGGGCGCAGCCAGTTTCTTTATAAATTTACTTTTATGCATAACATAACATTACGCCTTGTTTCCCCAAAGAGTTTGGCAGATACATTTATTTATTTACTAGGTACTGCCCGCGACTTCGTCCACGAGAAATCCTATCCTAACTAATATTATAAATGCGAAAGTACGTTTTTTTTTTTTTTTTTTTTATTTGAAATGGACTTGCTCTTGACTCTAGTCTAGGTCAAAGGTGACAGAGACAAAGTCGACGATGGAGCGAGCTTATCCAGAAGAAGCCTGTTCACTCTCACTTTGAAGAGATTTGGGTTGTATGTGCTCATAACCGATCATCCTGAAATTTTGCATATACGTTGTCAGGTGTACAGAAACGGACATACCTTGCATCCCGAAAAAAAGTGCTGTTCCCGAGGAAAACAACAATACACGTGGGGCCATCTATTATCATAATAACGTTACCGGTTCAGTGGTTTAGGCGTGAAAAGGTAACAAAAAAACAAACAAACTTACTTTCGCATTTATAATATTAGTTAAGATTTATTAAGGTACATCTACAGCTTATTTGTATAATATATCTTAAATATACATAGAAACTGATATATATAATATGATATGATATATAGATCACAATAGCCTGGGTCTGACACAGTCGCCAATTATAATTTTACCATTACGATTAATAACAAAAAGTACAATAAAAGACGAACAACATTGGAATTTTGCCCACTTACCTACTTAAGACCTGTGGCATTATGTCCGCCTCTGTACATTTATGTGCTTGAAGTATTAAATAAATAAACAATATAATATAACTAGCTGACCCCCGGCGAACTTCGTACTGCCTCAGAATCAACAAGACCGAACGTATGAGTAAATAAATTATCTTCATTATTATTTTTTCGTGAATTTTTCCCATGTTTTAATAGTGATACTGCTATTTGGGGCGGAGATAAATCCAACAAATCAAAGATCGTAAAAATCGGTGCAGCCGTTCTTGAGTTCTAATGGTGTAACAAACCCGACTTTGTTTTATTTATACAATCATCATCTGCCTAGCCTTTTCCCAACTATGTTGGGGTCGGCTTCCAGTCTTACCGGATGCAGCTGAATACCAGTATTTTACATGGAGCGACTGCCTATCTGACCTCCACAACCCAGTTACTGGGTAATACGATACCCCTTGGTAAGACTGGTTGTCAGACTTTCGGGCTTCTGACTACCCGTAACGACTGTCAATGTGTAACATAATAACGCAAGACCTCATACACCCTGGCTGGCAGGCTGTCATTCGGGAATCTTTGACAGTCGTTACGGGTCGTCAGAAGCCCAAAAATCTGACAACCAATCTTACCAAGAGGTTTCATATTTACCTAGTAACTGGGATGAGAAGGTCAGATAGGCAGTCGCTCCATGTAAAATACTGGTACTCAGCTTCGTCCGGCTAGACTGGAAGCCGACCCCAACATAGTTGGGAAAAAGGTACGCAGAACGATCACGAGGTAACACACAACAAGGTCAAGATTTAAATAAAAATTTGTTTTTTTTTGCCACTTTTTACTAAAACCTTGCGGTATGGGCTAAATAAACAATAAAAACAAATAAAACAATAATTCCGCGGCAGAAATAAAGATTGAAAGACAAGATACGTAATACGACAATACCAATGCACTTCGCCACATTGACTCTCCTGAGATACAAAAACACATGACAAAACTTTAGTCATCGATACTGCTGTCGATATGAAAGCAAAGAATATTCTATAGCCCCCGTTTTCATTTACGAACACGTCGACGTGTCAAAGTCACTCGTTTATTTGTAGTGACAAAGCGTAACCATATTATCGGTACGAGGGGATGAAGAAACCGTATGCGTTTTTTTACTGTTCCGCACCGTCCTATTACTAAGGATCCGCTGTCCGTCCGTGTGTCCGGCTGTCACAGGGCTGTAACTTTTGCACCGAAACAGTTAAGACACTTAAAATTTTCACAGAATATGTCCTACTATGTCCTCTATAACAACAAATAATAAGAATAAAATAAAGTTAAAAATTATAGGGGGCCACTCCTTTAATTTTCCATATAGGAAACGTGTTTTTACTATTACTAAAGTATAAAAAAATTTAGTGTTAAATATTGTACGGAGGAACGGAAACCCTTCGTGGGGTCGGACTCGCACTTGGCCGCTTTTTTATCGTTTGTCAAAGGATCCGATGAAAGTTTACAGACAATAGGAGACGTCGTAAAAATAATAAATAGATCGCGATTGAGATGTCAAAGTGTACGTATGGTTTGTTTTTTCTTTTTTTTTATGTGCTCTATAATGACGTAATAAATGTCTATACAAATAGACTTGACCTTTAAATACGTAGTGCTACATGATATTAGATGTTTAACCCTTCGTATGCTCAAACGTGGATCCACATGACACACAATGGCGTTTTAATTGTGTCTGTAATTACGTCATTCAACCGGTTAAGGGCCGGTTTTTCAATCGCCAGTTAACTTTTATCTGACGAGAAGTATTTATTTATTTGATTTACACGGCTTAAGAAACCAATTACATAAATCAAAGTATATATAATAAGTACTAACATAAAACAAACTAATAACAACAATTTAATTCTATTATTTTCACAAAAATCTAGGTACGTAACCATTAAATTGGCGAATTTACTATCTTACAGGTCGCAATCCAGGTGGCCTCCACGAGCTTATTTAGTGCGGTCAATACGCTCGGTACTGGGGACGCAGCACGGGCCACAGTCCGACACGAAGGCACGGCTAGCTGTCGATGTTTTTTACCACAGATATAATTATTCGGTGTATAAAGTCGAATCAGCTCATTATGGATGTGAGGAATGAAATGGTGTTGAATGAAAAGTTAAAGAAAATCTGTTTATACGGATTTTTTTAATGAATAAACGCTAACCGGTGTTTTATTAACACTATTTGTACAGCCTTTAAACCTCTTTCTTGTGAAAGAATGCAAGTTTCAATCTGAAGAATTTTGAGGGAAATGCCTAAGCCATTGCTACATGTCTTTGAAAAAATCATCAACTCGACAACTTAAAAATAACGTAATAAATGTTGTCGAATTTACAAAGAGAGAACAGTGGTGGCCCAGTGGTAGGTTCGAACCCTGACAGGCGCTTTACTTTGTATAAATTATTTCATCACCACTGCTCTCAAAACGGTGAAGGAAAACATCGTGAGGAAACCGGCATGTCCTAGAACCAAAAATTCGAAGACATGTGACATCTACCAACTCGCACTGGGCCGCTTGGTGGATTACGGCCCACTACCTCTCACAAAGAGGAGGCTTGTGTCCCAGCAGTGGGAACATTATAGGCTGATTGTATGATTATGAATTTCCAAAATAAAAAGCATTGCAAATTGTTAGTAGGTATCTTACCAAATAACCCACAGTTGTATTATTATTTTGTAGACTTCGACAAAAAAAATTAACAAAAACCCTGAAAACAACAAACTATTTTATAACTCCGCAATCAATTTTCAACGCAAACAAATCTAGTTGAACTAAAACTGCGTTCATCGAAGCAAGCGTTAATTATAAACCCGAAGTGAATAAAAAACTTAAAGAGGAGGGGAAAGCTATATTTATCACAAAATCTGACTCTTGAACGCGTCAAGATATTTTTTCTTACAAAACGAAGAGAAATAATTAAGAGAGACGAAGCCGGGTGTAATAAAACACGAGTCGTTGACTGACGAAAATCACGACGACATCTAGCAGTATACAGGGTGGGTACTTTTAGCTGTTCAGCTTTTGGACATTATTGATTGCGTAGGTTTGGATTCTTAACAATTATAACTGCAGTATCTTGAAAGAAATTAGAAATAAAAAGATCCGCAGGAGAACCAAGGTAACCGACATAGCCCGAACAATTGCCAAACTTAAGTGGCAGTGGGCAGGGCACATTGCTCGCAGAACAGATGGCCAATGGGGCCGAAATATTCTGGAGTGACGACTGCGTACTGGAAGGCGTACTAGCATTGGAAAGCCTCCCACAAGGTGGACCTTGTGAAAGCCGCAGGAATCCGCTGGATAAGGGAAGCACAGAACCGGTCTAAGTGAAGGTGCTTGGGGGAGGCCTATGTCCAACAGTGGAAATTTTTCGGCTGAAATTATGATAGCTTGTTGTGTCTTAGTGTGTGCCTAGTTAAGTCTTTTTGAATACTTTTTCGTTGGAGAGAGAACAGCAGCAATGTCGGACTATTGCAAGTAAACTTATAAAAAACAGGGTCCGTCGTCGCAATAATTCGTTTTGCTTCGACAGTAATAGCATAAAATATTATTTTTTCCATTATTTTGTACTTAAAATCAATCCTCTATCAAGTTTCACTAACTCATATGTTGACACCCTGTATTATCCCACTGGAATTTCTAAAATGTTCCTTAATGAGGCAAAACACCTGCGATGGATATTTTAATGTACGCAATTTAACTGCTTGTATGTAAATCATTTAGTTTATAGGGACATATATTTCCTTCCGTAGATCTTTTGGAACGTCCGTGATGAAAGATTGATATCATGTTGCTGTTGAAAATTAGCTCGTCAAGTATTTAATATGTGGAAAATGGCTTATGTAGCTTAGTTTGATATTATCTACTCGTATAAGATTGATTTGAAGATGCTGCATTTGTTTAATAGTTAAGTAGTGATTAGCGATTGTTTATTCAATCATTTTTTTATATTTAAACGTCTCTTAACTAAAAGCAACGGTTATAAATAAAATCCTACGTTCAGACGTTTGATTTCACGCATGGTTCTGAGTTGATTTGTTTTAGAATGTGCAAAGACAATGCTAAAGACAGATTACAATGTTTTCTTTAGAAATGTTTGTTAGGCAATTTGTTTGTAAGATAAAACTATTTTAGTGAACAGATTCCTGAGAGATTCAGAGATCTTTCAGTGAGAAATCTATTCACATTGTTTTTCTTAATGACGCTATTTCGTAGATTTTTTGGAATTTCTCTTATGATAGATTGATATAATGTTGCTATAGTAAATTAACCCGTAAAGTATTTAACATCTGTACGGATTAGTTTGATATCCATTCGTTTATTAAGCTGCATTTTTAGAATTGTTTTATTATTCTAAGAAATCAAACAACGTTACGATTTCTTTACTTTATATTGAGCGAACGTTTTTACATTTCCTCGACTAAATTATCAGTCTTTTATTCTGATTAAAAAACCTAATAGAAAACATCTGTCACCTCATCCTAAACTTGCTTGATTGTTCGAATGCAACAAGAGCTAATTTATTGCCAGCCTGCACTACATAAGGTTGACTTTAGCGGTCAAACTTTACAGTACCGACCCGTTTCGACCTATATATATTACTTAAATTGAATAGTCAAAAAATTTCGTTCGATTTTAAATTAAAGGCTTCACTTCAACGCCATGGACGAAATGCTGCACCGTTAACTTATTTAACTACTCGCAAACCTCAATTCAATTTTAGTTTTTAACACTATTACGCCAGGGTACAGTCAGCTTTAGCTAAGAGCGTAAGATGAAACCGCAGGGCCCTAATCGTAGTTTAACCACAGTTTAACGGGTCAAGTTAAATGACTGGTAATGTTGCCACTTTGCGAACGAAATGTTCAAAGCTATTGCCGTTTCTTTGAATCTGCTGTGCTTTTTTATTACTTGCTTGCAAATGATATTATTATTTTACGTAGTCGTTCTCGCGGCTCCGCTCATGTCATTGTCATCATCATCCTCACCATACAGCAATCCACTGCTGGACATATGCCTCTCCAATTGCACGCCATTCAGCTCAATTTTTGGCAACTCTTATCCAGCTGCTACCAGAAACCAGGCGACGATGGTCGCTCCACCTAACCTGAGGGCGTCCTACCTTACGTTTGCCAATACGCGGTCTACCTCAAAAACACGTCTACCTCAACGGTCATCGGTTCTACGGGTAATACGGCCAGCCCATTGCCACTTCAGCTTGCTTATTTATGTCATTTTGTGAAGTTAAAGCTAACCTAACCCTAGAAGTTTTTTTCTTGATTTGTTTCTTGCTTACGATGGACCACCGTTCATCGGAGTACCGATGCACGGTGGTCCAATTATAAGTTCCTGTCCATACTAATATTATAGATGCGAAAGTGTGTCTGTCTGTCTGTTACCTCTTCACGCTTTAACCCCTGAACCGATTTAGATGAAATTTGGTATATAGTTTCAGTCCCGAGGAAGGATATAGGATAGTTTTTATCCCGATATTTCCACGGGAAACTTATGCTAGTGGATACTGCTAGTGGTATTATAAAACATGCCTTACGGAATTTTATAGAATTGGTCAAAAGGAATGAATTGACCGCGTAGGTATTGAGCTTATCTATGATACAGTAGTGTTTTTTTTTTTTTTTTGATAATCGACGGAGAACTTCTACGCTAGAATCATGTGCTGCGTTAATGGTTACAGTTTGCGCTTTGATGTTCCCTGCCACCCTGTATATATTAATATCTAAGTAAGTTGATTATGACATCACTCACTAATCTACTTTCATGTAGGTATATCTATGTTTATATAACATAAAATTATACTGTATTGTATCAGATGAATGTTACCCGATATTTATATAATACTAGCTGCTGCCCGCGACTTCGGCCGCGTGAAATCCTATCCTAACTAATATTATAAATGTGACGGCGGCGGCGGTACGTCGTCGTAGTATTGTAAACGGCACGTTCACTGAACTGGACAGTTCCACTCAATCTGTATGGTTCTTTCCTCAAAAGACCATCTCAGACATCGATCTACATGGTCTTCATATATCCTGACCAAGATTATGTCTGGACTTTAAAAGAGACTGTGACCTCTGAGTTTGTTTCGGCCTTTCTTCTCAGAGTAGTCAGATAGGAAACGCCGACCTCATCTAGTTTTTAAAAATATGATTGACGTGTAAAAGTGTTTGTGCAAACCTACTTACAGAAATAAAATAATTTATCATTAATTATCACCGGACCGATCAGGCGATATCGCCATCCCCACCTCCCCCACTACTCGACTTGTTTGTACTCGGGTATAAAACGAGGCCGGGCGGAGTGACCGGGGCATTCCGGTTTAGCAGACGACAACCTCATAGGTTGAACTGCGAGATGCCATTAACTAAAAAAAAAAAAGTGACCGGGGCATTTTATTCTTGACTTCGGTCTGGTGCACCCGTTGTCACAGCGCCTAGAGTTGCTAATTATTGTGTTAAAATCTTTTTTTTTCCGTTAGCCTGTACTGTCCCACTGCTGGGCAAAGGCCTCCCCCATTTTCTGCCACATTTCCTTGCGCTGTGCCTTCTCCGTCCAGTCGGTTTGGAATGAGTCTAAATCGTCACGCCAGCGTTTCTTAGGCCTGCCTCGGTGACGACGCCCGTCTTCAGGCACCCACTGTGTGACGACTTTGGCCCATCTGTCTGGATACATCCTATAAGTATGACACGCCGTGTGACCCGCCCAGTCCCACTTCATCCTCGCAGACTTGCCACCAACATCGGCGATACCTGTCTTGGAGCGTATTGTGGTGTTGCGAATTTTGATTAGGTAATAAGTAAAAGTACCTACTTTTTTACTTTAAAATATCCGATCCTGACATCCTGCCTACAAAATGCGAAAGTAAGTTTGTTACCTTTTCTCACCTTAACCACTGAACCGATCATCCTGAAATTTTGCGTTTACGTTGTCAGGTGTACAGAAACGGACATAGGGTACCTTTCATTCCGAGAAAAAGTGATGTTCCCGAGGAAAACAACAATACACCTGGCGCCATCTATTATCAAAATAACGTTATTGTGGTTTTCCTCGGGAACAACACTTTTTTTTTTAAATTTGTTACCTTTTCACGCCTAAACCACTGTTTAGGCGTGAAAAGGTAATAAACAAACAAACTTACTTTCGCATTTATAATATTAGTTAGGATTAGGATATCTACCGAGAAATATAAGACAAAGCATCTTAAAAGGATTCTCTTGTGTGTCCTTGGCTATAAATAAGATACTGTGTCACATCCTGTTAGGATCTTTACAGGCTGCTGATCTGTTTGGGTTAGTTTTGTTAGGGTAGGAATAGTACAGCGTTGCCGCAGTAGGTCCATAGATGGGTGAATATCTTGATATACCAAGAACGTTAAGCTGTTGGTCCCGGCTTTCATTCGTGGAGTTTGGACAAACGTTAAGGGTCGTCAAAGTTCGAATGTCTGACAACCAGTCCTACCAAAGTCTATAGTGTTATCCAGTAACTGGGTTGTGGAGGTCAAATAGGCAGTCGATTCACGTAAAATACTGGTATTCAGTTGCATACGGTTAGACTGGAAGCCGACCCCAAAAATTGTTGAGAAAAAGGCTAGGTAGATGATGAGAAATAATACAGCGGCGCTATTCTGTAAAAATCTCACATTAGATGGAATTATAGTTCACTTTACCATAATTTAAATGTTGAGATGTTTAGAGAATAGGTCGTCAGAAATGCAGGTGACTAATGAGGTAGGAGGAATCAACTGTCTAGCCATAATGATAAGTAAAAAAATGCACTAGGTATGTCTTGGGAGGCAGTATAGTTATGAACACTATTTTATCGTTTCCCCATTTTTGTAACGACACTCCCGAGATTGCGCGCATGGTACGTACTTCTCACATACATTGCGTTATTACGTTGAAGAGCAAACACATTTTTCGAACTTGTGAAGCAATGGTTTAGCAATATCTTTCAAAATGATACTGATTGAGATTTTTAATGTTTTATGGTTTCATTATAAAAAGGTCTTGTAAGAGGAAAACTGGAGCGGTTAATCAACTGGTTTTTTATAACGATGGACCGTATGTTCGGTGACAGGTTATAAAATGGTGATTCAGGTAAGGACACACACAATGAAGCAAGACGGGCCAAATTACATAGACAGCACACATACCTTATGTAGCCAAATCAGTCGGTAAAACTGCAAACCTTTGATACCACCCACTACTCTCAATCAGCTACCTATCTGACCAATAAATATTTTAATTAATTAAAATCCCTGCTGAACTAATACCTAAAACAATATTAATGTAATCTCTCCCTAAGCTTGTCTTTGTTATTTCTTGTTATGTATACACAGAGCTTATTATCTGGATCGGGTTACACAGCTGACGTTGATGGGGGTGGCTTAAGTAGATTACCATCAAGTAAGTTCCTATGGTCTACCTAAATAACTATGGGAAGATGTTCTTTGTGTTTACGGAACTCAGCTGCTATAGGATGGTTTTCATTTCGGAAGTCTGCAAAAAATATTATTATAATTCTGTGGTGTCTGGGAGAAACCTGTTAAGTCCAAAAACGTATTTTTTCAGTATAAGACTTTTAAGGTTCAAGTTTAATTTATAAATCAGTTGGGTAAAGTAGAAAAAGCCAACCACCGCTACGATTCTCCCACTCCTATGATAATTTAAACTTATCAGCAATAGACCAAAATAAAATATTAATTCTTTTAATAACAACAAACTTTTAATAGTACCAAACTAAAAAATGACGAAAATGGAAATATCAGGTTTCTCCCAGACACCACAGAATTATGCTTCTCCACCTTGGTTGATAGGCACCTATGGAACGAAAAACCACGCAGCCATGACGTTCAAAAGTGGCCTACTTGAAATAAAATATTTGACTTTGACATGTTAAGGCTATTCTTCTGCCTACCTACTGCTCTCACAACCGTGAAGGAAAACATTGTGAGGAATCCGGCATGTCCTAGAACCAAAAATTCGATGACATGTCACATCTACCAACCTGGACTGGGCTGGTGTGATGGATTACGGCCCACTCATTCTTCCCGAGCCTGTGTCCCAGCAGTGGGAATATTACAGGCTGATTATTATTATGCAGTACTCATCACTTTACTAGCCATATCATCTTTCCCACGGTTCATACATCGGTGCTTTGGTGTTCCCCACACTGGAACCGAATGGAGGATTACGGCCCACCTCTCGCAGAGAGGAGGACGCGGTCTCCCAGTATGTGGTCTTCCAGCAGGAACTTCATAGGCTGGTTATGTAAGACTATATACAGGGTGTCCGGTAATTAATGGATAACCTCTTAAGAGGTCATTGTACTTATTATTTTAAACAACTTTTACTACGGGATCAAACATGAAATCGCGAAAAAAATCTGCTGTTCCCTACATTTATGTTCGCATAACTCGTCAAAATGTAGGAAACTGCCGATTCTTTTGACCCTGTATATTTCTTAAAACAGGCACTGTTTTTTTTAAGAGAAACTACTTTTCCAATCAAGGTTGCTCTTTTGAAATCGTATCTTTTTCTAATCTAAAAGAACACAGAACTTAACTGCAAGATGCCAATCAAGACTAAACTTAAAATTGCGGAATCCTTATACACTCGCTTTTGCACCTACATTATGTGGGTACAATCATTTTGTTTGTGTGAAATTCTGAAAAATAAATTAATCATGAATTATGTATTGAGAAACGAAAATCAAAACGTACAGGCGCCAGCACATCAAGCTACCCGAAACTGTCAAATTTTCCCAATCAACTTTGAACCTTATGCTTCAGCGATAAAGTTGAAAATCTATTAAATAAATTTGACAGATTGTAGTAGCTTGATGTGCAGCTGGCGTCTGTACTTTGAAAGCGGATGATGAAAGCAGAGTACCGAACACCCTCAAAAATAAATTGAATAGGTAGCAACAGAGTCAAGAGATTCATGAAAAAAAAAGTCACTAAGCGTAATAAACATCTACTTAAAAACTTTTCCCGGAAAGAAAATAAAAAGTTGTACGGTGGTAATGAGCCTTGTGATCGGTCCCTTAACTTTCAGTATTCATTATATCGTTGAAAACTTTTTTACTTCTGACACATCGACAAATTGTTGAAAAACTTGAAAAACGATATACCGAGTAGGTTGGATATATCGTAATCGTGGTACCTCCATTATTACGATTACGCAGGTACTGTAGAGGCTGGCTGTGAAGCCTCACCTCATTTTGGGACAGGCTGGTTATAATTGAGGCCGTGTTCCATTCGAACGTTCAAGCGTGTGTCAAATATTCTGTTAGTGTTTTTTCTTATATTTGAGGCAGTGCTAGTTTTATCATTGTACAGTGAACTTCTCCTAAAATAAATACTGTTTAAAGCTTAACGCTCTTTAAAGTATATGTCCTAAGCACACACCGTAGTTACGCCCCCCACAGTACGCAGAACATAGCGCCCATATTATTAACTTAAGACATTTATTGTAAATACCTATGTTTCACAAATAAATATTCTGATTTAATGCAGGATAAAGTAGCATGTGTCACAGGGCGTGCTCACGTGCGTTTCCAACTATGTTATGGTCGGCATCCAGTCTAACCGGATGCAGCTGAGAACCAGTATTTTACAGGGAGCGACTGCCTATCTAACCTCCTCAACCCACTTACTGGGTAATACGATACCCTTACAACCTGCAGTCCTAGATTGCAGTTTGTCAGACTTTCGGGCTTCTAACGACCCATAAAGACTGTCAAAGATCCACGAATGACAGCCGGGACCAACGGCTTAACATGCTTTCCGAGATATGGAGATGTTTTGGTATATGTATAGATACCCCATCCACGGACCAACCGCGGCAAGCGTAGGTTAACCTGATCGATCCACCCGTGCCGCTGTTATTACTTAGCCTCAAGCCCTTGCAGCATATGTCACAGGTATTAGTGCATATGCCCTACAAACTGGACACTGCGTGTTTTCGCGAACAAAAGTCGCTCCGCCCACTTCAAAAGCAAAACTTCGGGCGCACCGAAGTTATTTTTTGCGAAGTAATGTTTGCAATTGTTAGTGGACCTAAAAGTTATTTAGTATAGTTACTAAAAGTTACATAATGTTATTATGTTACAAAAAGTAACTACGGTGTGAATGGTGCGCACCTTCCTGTTGACAAGACAGCGGGCACCAAGTCTGCTATTTTCAATTATTGCTTATAAAAACCATAATTATACGAGTAGCAGACGTATGTGCAGTTTTCTACCGACTGTACTTTGGCTGATGAATTGAATAAAACTGACGAATCAACGAAAACTGGCAAACACTGGAAACTGTCGAGTCAACGCAACTGTCTAATCGGTAAAACTGACGAATCAATGAAACTGACTAATCAACGAAACGGGCGAATCAAATAAACTGACGGCTGAGGGAAACTGACCAGTGATACGCAGACTCAATAAGACACCACCATTACCTCTGTGCCAAAAGTTCGTAATCTCCTAGATAATAAAGTATCAGTGATCAAAAGAAATGTCAAAATAATGGGAGATTATCGAACAATTCACGACTTGTCATTGTATGTACGAGATTACCAAATACGAAATAAAGGAGATGGATAAAGATCCCGCACAAGCTTAGCCCAAAAATAGACACAAATAAAACAAAATGTATTAGGAAGCAATAACAGTGTTTCAAAGCCCTGTATATTTTTGTTCGTCTTAAAACTTTGTAAAGGGCCATAAGACCCTTCCCAAATCTGATGACTTCAAACTTGTCAAAAAAGTAAATTCAAACCAGTCGATCGCGGAGTAATCCACTGTCTTCCAACAGATTGAAGTTTACTCAAATTTAACAACTTTATCCCAAATGATTCGTTTTCTATGGCCCAATTTATACAATGTTGGATCTCCGTTGGAAACCAAACAAAATTGGAGTAGTCCGAGATGCGAGTTATAGGTATTGCTATTGTAGCCGAGATAAAGAAGAAGAATAGCTCTCTTATTTCGAAAACTGGCAACAAAGATTACCGAATACTTGCATCAAAATAATAACCTTTTTCAATACTTATTTTCTGCATGCCAATTAAGAAAAGCTGTGGTGAGACACGATGTTTTCCTTTACCGTTTTGAGAGCAGTGGTGACGAAATAATTTACACAAAGTAAAGCGCCTGTCTGGGTTGGAACCCATGACCTACAATTCGTTACCACTGGGCCACCGCTGCTCATCGACCGATCTTTTAGCAAAGTGAACAAATTCAACGAAGGCTATGGCAGTTCTATTACATAACTGAAAAAAACCGAATTCAGACCATTCTGTCTACAAACGTGTTATACAGATTTCCCGACAGCCGATATCAATATCGGATATCGGTGTCTCCCCGTAATTGGTTTGCAAAGGTTAAATGCCGTTGTCTCTGGTAACAATACCAATACTCAGACTATCTGGTTAGACCGAGAGCTTAGATGTTATGTTAATATATATTTGTCTATGTCTGCAGGTTAAGTTGAAAGCCGATCGCAATTGGCTTATTATTGATATCTTTCAAGCTAATCCAGACCATATTATTGATATGATACCATATCATCACGCCCGTATTTACCAAAGAGTAAACAGAGGTGTAAGGCACGGTTTCATTACGGTACGGCGCTTTAGAAAAACTTGTCTGTCAACAAGCTTTCATACTGATCCATACAACACTTGGATACAAGTTTTGAAAGTTTAAATCAAATTCGCTAACCATGAAAAGTTCATTCCTAGAACAAACTATAACTTAATCGACTTTAAGTAGGTGCAGTAGGGCTAGCACTGGAGGATATCTATAGGTATAATGGTGGCAGAAACCTATTACCACGAATTCAGTACATGACACAGCAGATTTTTTTTTGATGACGGCGTAACGTGGTGCCTTTGCAGTGGGAAAGCGTAAGCCAGTAAAAAAAAAAACACCGACGAAAATGTTCTACGTCAGGAGGTCTAGTATCATTTGCTGAATTTATGGAGGGAGGGATTCACCCCTACCCAATTCCGAAACAGTTTCTTTTTGCACGTGTGCTCCTGTCTAATTAGCAGGAACATTTGTAACTATTACAGGGGGTGTGATCTGAAAACGTTTCTCTATTAGCCGACCATTGTTTAAATAGAGATGTAATGGGGGTTTTCTCTTTCAATTTAGGGAAACGATTCATCTAACGAACAGTACTTATTTTACCAAAATTTCTCATTTGTTAGAAAACACATCTTCATTTGTTTGAGTCCGGCGTCAAGCAGCCTGCTGTGTTTCGTCGATTCGTGGGAGTTCCAGTGGCTAAGGCAGAAGATTCTGGGCACGCTCGTTCCATCATAGACCTCATCCATCGCTTTCCATCAGACATAATCTAGGTCAATAGCGGGCACATTCAGCAATAAAAAAAATAAAACAGAACTTCTGTCATGGTATATTAAGAGTTTTCATATATAAACTTACTAATAATAAAGCTGAAGGGTTTGTTTGTTTGTTTGAACGCACTAAGCTCTGGATCTACTGGTTGGATTTGAAAACATTATTGCATTTGATAGCCCAATTCTTGAGGAAGGCTATAAACTATTTTAAACCATGCTAGGTCATAGCATAATTTGAGGAGCCGAGCAAAAAGAAAAAAAGTTAGATATAACGCTAAGCGAAATGAAGTAATAGCGCGGGCAGGTGATGCAATGCGATAGGATATATGGGTCGAAAGAACGAGAAATTTCACGCGTCGAAGTCGCGGGGAGAAGGTAGTTAATAATAGGTATAGATACATTTTGAGAGAGCAGTGGTGGCCCAAATCGGCCGCGACTTACGAGTTGTAGGTCGTAGGTTCGAACCCAGACAGGCGCTTTACTTTGTGTAAATTATTTCATCACCACTGCTCTCAAAACGGTGAAGGAAAACATCGTGAGGAAACCGGCATGTCTTAGAACCGTAAATTCGAAGACATATGACATCTACCAACCCGCACTGGGTCCGCGTGGTAGATTACGGCCCACTCCCTCTCACAGAGAGGAGGCCTGTGTCCCAGCAGTGGGAACATTATAGGCTGATTATGTATACATTTTGATGCTCGGTTCCTATAAGCAAAAATTTGCTTCATTATTGGTAAAGATAGGCACAAGAGTCTTAATTTAAACCAATAACGGTCCGTAAATTATAGTTTGCGTCTTCTTAATCTGCGTCTGTGTCTTCTTAGTCTTTAGTTTGCGTAATCTTGGTTAGAAACACAACCTACAGTTTGAATTTGAGATAGGTATACCTACATCAAAAATAGTTTCGAATTGACCATTAATCTACTGCCCGACTTCATCCACAGCCCGTCTTTATCCACAGCCCGACTTTATCCACAGCCTGACTTCATCTATAGCCCGACTTCATCCACAGCCCGACTTCACCCACTGCTGAGCATAGGCCTCTTTCTTCATGTGCCAATCGCCACGCTTCTGTGCTACTTCTCTAGGTTCGACCCGCCATGGTAACAATGTCGTCGGCCCATCTCCGCCAGACGACTGACACTTCGTCTCCCAGTCCACCACAGCCTTACTCCACCTGTCACATCTGCGCCTTGCCATGTGTCTTACCCAACTCAATTTGAGTTCCATAACTCGTTTTCCGATTATTGAAACACATTACTTTTCAAATCTCAGTACCTGCGCCATATTATTTGTTTAGCTTTCAATAAATTCAAGTAAGTACAGAAAAATACACGTCCTAGACATTTTTACCTGGAGTTATACAAACATAATGACCTACATATCATTTCTTGTACCTAAGTGCCTACATGAACCACCATCATACCTGTTCCAAGGAACTCACAAGGACATTTTCTTACCAATAGATGGTAATTTGCACTCTTCTCCTGAAAAATGCACATAAATTTAACCGCAACTTCCTCAAAAGAGTGAATGGTGGTGCAATATAAAAGTTGGACGAATATTTTGTAGCATTCTTGTATTGCACTCCGTGGCAAATTGAATTCTCGCATACAAACTGATGTGGTCACCTCGAGAGTACCACAGTGCTTATGTAAATGTACCTAATAGTCACGAGGCGGAGGAGGTACCTGTGTTTGGAGGCTATCTTGTTTATGTTGAGAGAAGATTTGATTTTACTCTGGCTTGTATTTTTGAATAATAGTTGGTTTAGGATTTTGATTTAGAATTAGATTTGAGTTTTATAACATCGCGCTTGTAATCCTCGAAGGATTAGACAGAAGTGTACCTGCAAGTATACACATTTCTCCAGTTATTCATATTTAAGTCCAATGTAATTGATCACACGATTCCAGACTCCTGGCTGCTGCTGAGAAATTCCTGATGGAAAAACCCGATAGCAGTTTGCCCGACCTGAGAATCAAACCCAGGACCAGAGTAACCTAGATAAAGTGGATAAGACAGAGATTAAAACAGAAGAAGAACTAACAGGGGATCGAGGGGGGTGGAGGGGTTCAGGGGATCAGACTGGAATAAATCTCATTCTCAGCATACGCTCGACTCGGTTTTTTTACTTCAACATAACCAACAGTAGTGTCCACATAAGAGTCGTGAGATGACCTGAAACAACACGTCATTATCTATCAATGTTGTTGGTTGTGGTTTTGGTTTTTTGCGAACTTAATTTTGTATCAACACTATTACTTACATTAGAGCCTTAACTCCTCGGATTTCAGCAATGGTGTGTTTATCACTGTTATTTATAAACTCCAGGATCATAACAATGTCCAACTTGGGCAATTTAGTAGAGTTGACGCGCACAAACTGGTCCATACTGAGATACATATTTCTAACAAATCCAAACTAGGCAAGCAGTTCCTTATAACAAGCAAGTGGTCAATGCAGCAGTAAGTAGCGAAGTCTGAGGGGAAGCAAGGGTTATCGTGAAAAGAATTAGGTAACTCAACAAGAAATGAAGGCACGGTACGCTCAACAAAAGTAACGAAACTCAATTTAAACATTGAATGGGGAAATAGGGTTGAGCTTTGAGGCGTATTTATCATCACTGGTATCAATATTAGTAGTATAAAAATAAAAAAATAAATATCTCTGTCACTTTGACAAGTTTTCACAAATACCTCTATAAAGCTGTTCGCAAATATTTTGGCACGTGTCCAAAATCGTGAAGAATCAGAAATGAAGAGATCCGCAGGGGAACCAAGGTGACTGACATAACCCAAAGAATTGCCAAACTTAAGTGGCAGTGGGCAGGGCACATTGTTCGCGGAACAGATGGCCGTTGGGACCGAAAGGTTCTAGAGTGGCGACTACATACCGGAAGACGTAGCGTTGGAAGGCCCATATGTCCCATTAGAACCTATCGAAGTTGCGGTGCTTGAGCGAGACCTATGTCCAGCAGTGGTAAGGATGATGTTGTCATATTAAAAAAAAATCCTATAATTTTAACAAAACAGCGTCTGTCAAATTAATTTTAGGCTACATCGTTAACACTACCCACAAGAATAGAGTAACGCATCTCTTTCAGTCTTTCACTAAAGTATTTACGAGAATCCTTTCACGCAGAAACTGCTACCCACTTAAAAATTCCATAATATACAAAATTAATTTCACGAAGTACCTAATGCACATCACCGCGGAGTTTTCTGGGGATCACTTACGAAATTTCCTGTTCCCGAGGTGCAAAACAAGTGGCAACACTGAAGCGCCGCCTAACGATGCCGACGTCACTACGCCATCGCATTGTGAATATTGAATGAGCCCCACTCTTATTTGAATGGGCCACGATACTTGGGCACAGAATATATACGTACAGAAGGCCAGCTCTATACAACGAGCGTAAATGCATGCTCACATAGACGCGTACGTGTAATGGTGATCTCAAAACACGTTAGGTTACGGTCACTTTTAAACGTCAGACGCTGCCGACAGCGTATTATGGTGATGTCATGACGGACGCCCGACACGCCGCGCCTCAGTGGACTGAGAGTTTAATGGTTCTCGCCATAAGTAAAACGAAACTACTAGCACTTTTGTTGTTCTAAGAAAAAGAGGAAGATAATGAAATTCTTAAAATGCTTATAAACATTAAAAGAAATAAGATTTTTAAGAACAGATAAGAAGAAGGAACCTATACTATTTAGAAAAATAGATATCTTTACCCTTGACAGTTTTCTCCATTTTAAACTAAAAAGTTACTAGAAAACACCTAGCACATCGCTATGCTTTATTTTGATACCGACGGACGCGTGTGGCGTGTGACCGGATATATGCGTGTGGTGTGACCATGGGTCGTCGCAAGTGGACGTCGCGGGCAACGTGCGAGCGAGACCGCGCCTGTTTATTTACGGATTAGCATTCGGCCGTCGTCAGTGACGGACGGCTACACGTCGCCGACTGCTGTCTTGTCGCGGTTGCGGCACGCGACTGCTCATGCTCACTGTAGTACGTAAATGCGTGTCTTATGTGCGTGCGATTTCGCTCGTTGTATAGAACCAACCTTCTGCACATACATATCTACTTTGTGACTTTAGTATCTGTACTTTGGTATCGGCCGTACTTGAGTATCGGTACTTATTATTAAAGCAGGCAAATGGAAACGAATCTTAGATGTAATGAAACCGGGGGAGTTTGATTTGTGTTTTACAAAGTGGTTTCTTCGAAACTCGTCTGAGGGGTTTTCAGCGCGAAAGGAGAAATGGTTAATAGATTTTGTAAATCTCTTTTGATTCTGGTGTTGCTGAAATGTCTATTTTGGTATAATTACTGGGAATTACAAGAGCGATGGCAGTTTGATCTCAGAACTGTATAAATGGAACTTGGATTATTTCGCCAAAAACTAAATATTTTGTGTCGACTTTCAATGCGGTTGGCAATCGTTGTTCTTCTAAGCTTCGCAAAGGATTTTAATGCGGTTTTCACCATCATTTAATTTTCACCAGAATTTATTCCGAAAGGTTTATGTGTACATATAATAATAATAATCATAACCCCATCGCCGTATCTCTACGTTGACGTCGTGGTGGGGCTTGCGCTCTCCGAACTGTAGGCCTATGCCGGAAGAGTTTACTTTGCCGGAACAGGTCTTAGGTGAGGAGCCAGACCAAGAGAGATACAGAAACCCGCAAGGCAGCATGTGGCGAGCTGTTGGGCAGCAGCGATCCCACGGACCCTATCTAAAAATCTTGTTCCTCACCTCTGGCTTGCGTTTATTGGCCGGCTGGAGTGAAAAAGGACGAGGAACAGAGCTCCCACCTCATTCTTGCCTTTATTGGCTGGCTTGAGTGGAGATTCGCAAGAGCAAACGTTCTCGGAGGACGGAAGTATTCCTGTAAGATGCTGGTAGGGATCTTGACCGCAATTCCGGGATTGTCCTGATAGCCATGGAATACCTCTCCACTCCTCATAAGCACCTCACGACATGTTGCCCCCTTGTCGCTACGTCACTGTGTTCTAGCTACCGTTTCCAGGGGCCTATTATTGAGCGTGCAAGTCCCCCCCTGCCATTTTATCCGTGTACATATAAAACATTGTTCTTCTATAGTTCCTGGTAACCAGTCCACTTCAGCCACCCAAACCCATAGTCCAACTTTTTATTTTTCCATATCCTACAATAGTCCTACTCCAACCGGGGGCTATCCTTGGGTGCACTTGCATAGTGCATACAGGGATAATCGTCAGTTGGTGCCGCATTTCATTAAAATTTCCTAAGGGGCCTCTGCGATTTGGCTTCGGCCCCTCGTACGCCTTCCAAAGGACCGGGACCCAATGGTCCCGAGATATATAAATTCATAATAATCAGCCTATAGTGTTACCACTACTGGGACACAGGCCTTCTCTCTTCTAGAGGGAGTGGGCTGTAATCTACCACACGGGCCCAGTGCGGGTTAGTAAATGTCACATGTCTCCGAGTTTTTGGTTCTAGGACATGCCGGTTTCATCGATGTTTTCCTTTACCGTTTTGAGAGCAGTGGTGATGAAATAATTTACACAAAGTAAAGCGCCTGCCTGGGTTCGAACCCACGACCTTCAACTCATAAGTCGGGACAGTTACTACTGGGGCACCACTGCTCCTTCTGTGTATAATAAATACATAGGATATATTAATTTATGAATAACATCCGCTTTGAATGATCTATGGAAACGCCTTGAAAACGAAACATATTTCTTATTTGCAATAATAGTAGATTGTACAACTAGTGCATAAAAGAAGCCATGTTAGCCCGAGACGTTTATATCCACCCGAGCCGCAGGCGAGGGAGGATAGTTAAGTCGAGGGGTAAAATGGCTCGTTTATGCCCGAGTTAAACACTCTGCTTTTCACTTCGATTGCGAGAAAATGAAACAGGCATAAAGTATTTAACAGTATTTTCACTGTTCAAAAATGTTGCAAAAATGAAGAAGAGAATAGCTAATTCCCGCCACAAAACTTATTACGTTTTTTTTTTTATTTTCAACATTATTGTGTCGTTCGACTTGGGTATTATTATTGGCTTCATACTGCCAAGTCATAAAAATGTTTCTTTGCGTTTTTAAATAATAAATGACAACTATTTTATCTAGTTTTATTAAATTAACGATACAAAACACGGAAGTGATATAAATTAAAGCAAATGAAATCAAATAACGACTTTAATCTGCGACGTTTCATTTTGCGTGTGTGGCTGTTGGGCCTAATTATCTTAGTCTTAGAAAAAAACATACTTTATGCACAAGAACATAAAAAGCGACTTTATGTCGCCTACGCGCAGCATAAACGGGCATTTTCACTTTTAAGTGTACCCTAAAAAAATAAAAGTGACTGAAAATAAATGGACATTGTAGTGAAAATAGTGGTCAGTTTTGTGACGTGTATTTTCAGCCAAATGTGTTTTAAACCTGTGTTATTGGAGTTTAAATTGTGCAAATTTAATTTTTGTGACGAGAGAAACTATACACTATTGTTGCACCAACACTTTTAAATGTATTCGTAGTACTATTTTAGTAATTTTGGCAAATTCAATGTTGGTAAGGGGAGGGACATGCCAGAAACAGTTACTCTGAATATTTAAAATACTCATAAATTAATAATTCAAACGTATTTTACCAGGATTGTACACTTAAAAGTGAAAATGCCCAAACACGAACTTTTAGAGCATGAGAAGTGAAAAATAATAAATTATGTATGTACTCGTATATTAAAGGAATCTCGAAGTTTTTCTCACGTTGTAAAATACATGCAAAGCGGGTCGCTGGTAGTCTAAAGGTAAAAATTTACGGGCTAAAACGATAAATAAATCTCACACCAAATCAATACGAATCCAGAAATCCAAATTGCGAATAACCTTTTGACGGGATAACGTCTTATAAATCGATGAACGCCGGCTGCACGCACGAAAAAGCATGACTCATTGTCACGTTCCGCCTGAGCCGAATGTGCATGCGAGAGCACAGAACATGCGATAGAGAGGCACGATCGGATGTTTTCTTATGACGTTATCACGTAAAATTATCGTCCGTAAACCGACTTTACAGACAACCAATGTTTTTTTAAATTTATTTAATACTTCAAGTACAGAGGCGGAAATAATGACATAGGCATTTTCTGCAAGTCAACCTTTATTATATCCTATACCTTTATTTTTTTACTAGCTTTTGCCCGCGACTTCGTCCGCGTGGAATAATGACTTCCGGAAAAAAACAATTTATCCCCCTTTTCTCCCCGTTGGGAGGGAATTTCCAAAAATCCTCTCTTAGTGGTAGCCTACTCCTCCCAACAAACACACATGCCAAATTTCAGCTCTCTACTGCCAGTAGTTTCGGCTGTGCGTTGTCTGTCAGTCACTCAGTAACGGAAGAGTTTTATATATATAGATATAGATAGCTGTGAACGCAACTCCGTCAGTGTGTAATTCCTTGTGTGTTATTAAGTTAATGTATTGGTAATATTGTTTAGATCACGTTCACATGAGGCTTAAGTACCTATACAACGAAATTACTACTTCACCTAAAAAGAAATAAAATGTAAACTATTAATAATTTGTAATTTGAACGAATATAATACACTACCAAAATAACTAATACCTTTTTTTATAAAATAACAACAAAAGAAAACTAAATTAATTTAAAGACTAAAAGTCGCGCTGATAAACAATATTGTCTGTCAATAAGGTCGAATGCTCGGAACGTCTACTCGCATCAACAGCCAAATATTGTATGAAGTTCGCGTTTTTTTTTTTTTAGAATATGGCATCTCGTAGTTGACCTTGAGAGGTCGTGACTACTTAACCGGACTATCCTGTGGTTGCCTTAAGTAAACTCAAAGCCTCCAGCCAGGGGCAAATATCTTATATACTAAGCGACTAAACGCTAAGGGCACCCCCTGTGGGGTACGAACCTCGGCTTAGGGCGTCGCTGGGGGAGGGCAGCAAGATGGGACAGGCTGGATCTGGTTTTTATTATTTAAGCTTGATGAGGCCGGCGTTTCCTAGTTGACTACTCTGAGAAGAAACGCCGAAACAAACTCAGAGGTCACGGTCGGGAATTTAGAACTACTGGCTCAGCTGCGGCGCGGGCTGGCACTTCTTCGAGCAAGGGTCGGGGGGGAGGCATTTAATTGAGGACGTCGCGAGGGACCTCAGCGGCGAGGTCGGAATGAGTTCTGTATTTGTGCACTGTACTGGTTGACTTATTGCTCTCCTGGAGGAGGGTTATGGGGTCGTCAGGGTCGGAGAGGACATGCCTTGGACGGCGGCATTTGCTGATTTTGGAGGGGGTATACCTGGCGGCTTCGACAACCAGAGGGTTGCGGTGCTTGGCGGCGGTATCTAAGAAGCGCTTGGAAAGGCGCTTCATGAATTGATGGATGATGGGGATTTTGAGGTCAACATGGAGGATCTCATTTCGAACGAACCAATCCCGTAGCCTTTCGGAGGAATCGGTTTTGGAGGGTCTGCATCCTATGGATGTGGTGGGGCTTTGCGTGGGCAAAGACTACACAGGCGTATGTCATTATGTGTAAATGCGCATTTTGCACCTAAGTGACAATTTGCTGCGTGCATTTAGGACGGAGTGGAGTCTGCCGAGAGCGAAAGCGGCGCGCGAGCGGACCGTCTTTATGTGCTCTGCGAAGGAGAGGTGATTGTCGAGTATTACTCCTAGGTATTTGGCTCGCTTCTCCCACGGGATCGGCTTGCCGAACATGGTGATAGGTCGGGGGGGAGTGGGTCTAAGTCATGGTTTCGAGTAGAAGTTCGCGTTTGGATCCCCCGCCCTTTTATATCTCCCGCCGCGAGCCGCGTCGAGCGCGGCGACCGTTACACAAAAGTAATCCTTATAGCATGATTCAGTATTCACGCGCGATGGCTTATTAGCGTATTTCATGTATAACTTTGGTGTTTCTGTACCGATTTCTATGATTCTTTTTTTATTAAATAGGTAATAATGTTAACATTTTTTAATTAGGGATGAGTGAGAGTGTTATAAACGTAAGAGTAGACAAATATAATCGAAAAACTCCGAACGGCTAAGCTGTTACGTTGTTTTTTTGTACCTACCACTTTGGTTAACACTTTCTCACATTAAAATACTTTTCTAAACATATTGTATTGTGATTATTAAGATGAGAATGTTTTGTTTACATTCCAAATGTCAGTATGTCAAACGTCAGTTTCTGACAGAAGCGACCTCTATAGTCGCTAATTCAAAGTTGTAGTTTAATCGATATTTTAACATATAGATTGCTATCCATCGAAATAATATCGTATGGAGCAATCCTTAATAATTTTCAGCTTTCAGTAAAAAGTCATAAGTAATAAACTAGATAACCGTAAACGGAAATGAAACTTAATTTTTTCAATATAGACTTCTTTCTAGAAACTTCGTTGTCAAATAAATTCATTTTTAATCTGTGGATTGTCTTTGATATAATGTGGCAAGGTTAGAATTGATAATTAGCCGAATGAATATTCCGGATTAATTACCCCAATCAAGACTAATTTTAGTATTGGGAGTTACCAATAATTTGTTTGTTGGTCTGGATCATGAGGATTCTTATTGTTACGGCGTTTAAACGTCACGTTGGACTGTTGTTAGTGATTTTCAAGGATTTGAGTGTCTTGGTGTAGTGTTTATCTTCAGTGTTCTTATAATCATTTTACCTGAACTAGGGGAGATTTTCTAGGTGCTCCCTCTAGTTCCGGTTTGTTACACATGACAGTATTGTTGAGCAGAGTGGCTTTTTTTTGCCCTTGAACACGCTTGAGTAAACACATACTATCTTCCATGTTTTAAAAGGATTCCAAATTGCGCACACGCAGATAGCGTTCCAGCCAGTCGAGGATCTTGCAGTCAAGTGCTTTCTTCCCAAGTCAACTGAGAGGCACCTCGAGAGATTCGTCTCGCCGCCAGGATCCAGTCCAGCGTCTGGGGCCTGGACGCGAGACCCGTTCCTCGAGTCCACTCGAAAGCCTCCTGCGGAAGCGACTGTGCGGCTGGCTGAGTCCGTCTAGCGTTAGCGCAGGCGGGACGGTTTTTTTTTTACCCCTTAAAGTATTTTTATTTCTACCTTCCACTATTTTTATATTACGGTTTCGGTAGAAACCAACTAGTTAACATAGTCCGGTTTTCCCTAGTGGAAACCGGTCTTCCCAAATTCAATTTGTGGATCTTGGGTACGTCATTCCAACTTCATCTGGGAATATATTGGTCACCTTCGACGGCTCCAGGATCCGGGACTCTCAAAGTCCCTGGCGCCCACTTATAACTTAATTTTATATTAATAGATAACGTTACTAATAAATGGAAGGTTTTATCTTAATTTTGTAACAGATAACATTTAACTTTCATAAGGAACAGTACCGGGTTTATCTCCAACTCCCCACGACCATAGCTCTTTATGCTGAACTTATAGCTGGCTTTCATTAGTAAAATATAATCACAATCACCTACCTAATTTATATTGTAGATTATTAAGATTTCACATTAATTTATACCAGTGGACCTCTATTGTCTACATTTTATACCGGTGGACCTCTATTGTCCACCGGGTGTGTTTGTATCGATTTAATCTGCTTGCATAATAAAATTATACGGTGTTTGATGAAGATTGTTGTTTATTTATTTTTTCCATACCAAACCACGGAGTACAATTTTTTAAATTGTAACAGTGGCGACCAACGTGTGTATTGGTTGGAGATAGAGGTTACGTCTATTGCTGTACCTTATAAGCCAGTGCTGTTCCTAAAACCTTCCAGTTATTCTAATTTTAACAAAAAACCGTCGCGCGGAATCCTTTGTTAATGTGTTCATGTTTATGTTTGTACTGTTTTATACACTTTTATTTACTTTTTACAATTTTTACACTTTTTACAACTATATACATTTTACAATTTTATTTTACTTGTGTCCTAAAACATAAGACCAGGTTCTATTGACCTTGGAAATAAATCCTGGTATTGAAATATATACTTAGTCTATAAGACTGCTATTTATGTAACTGAGTTTACTATAGATATTATTTGCACATTGCTCGAGATTGTAAATTGTGACAGCCAGTTTTAACTTCAGTACAGTTTCAATATTTTTTTTAATTTTACAAAATGAAACGACCCATTACATACAATTTACTTCGCGGAGACGAGCTCATATATGGAGTACTGTTCCGAGACGCGAAACCCACTTCCTCCGTAGAGGAACTACGTGATCAAATTGGGGATCTTAGACCCAATTCTCTATAAACCCATTACAAATGAAGTTACTTGTCTTACTTCGTTCTTCCTAGCACATGGCAGGGAGGCAGTTAGTAGTGGTGATGTCTTCGGCAATGATACCGTCAGACAGCCCACTCTAGCTTTCGCTTCCCGCAGTTCATATGCAAATCAGCTAGGGGCATTGGGTAGTATCTTCAATATAGTAAAGAACGCGCTTATTCGTTATTTTAATATTAGTAGGAGGCACGCGGAGGTTGAGGTAGGCGACACTGTGTGGAAGAAAACATATCCCCAGAGTGACGCCTCCAAATTCTCTGTGTCCTTTAGTGTATGAATTGGAAGGCTGTAGTTTCGGTAAAAACCTTGGCACATGGCATATCAAGGATTTAAAATCACCTTGTGGCAAGGAATAACTTTTTTTTTATATTTTATTTGAATTTAAATCCCTAAAAATTTAAATTCGTTAGTAGTAGTTGGTTGCAGTGACCATAGAGGGCTGTATATGCCTTGTGGTTGCTGGTTTTTATTTTAGCATTGGTTGCTGTATATGCACGGTGCTAGAATATAGTAGGGTAAATATATTTTACCCTGTTTTTGCAGTTCGTAGTGATACACAGGTTCTTACTGTGTTCACATTTGTGAACTTTATTTAGAAGTACGGAAGGCGATTGTTTACAAGTAGTTGGTAGTTTGTGGTTGTTGCAGGATTGACTCCCCTGTGGAGTGTTTAACCTCCGGATTGCTGGTAAGGCAGCATATTGATAGTCCTGAGATAGGAGGCCATAATGGCGGGCGTGTAGGCTGCATTGATGGAAAACGTTTAAGATGGTATTTTTTTACAGGGGCCGTATAACCGTTACTTTCATTTTATGGAAGACGGTTAGCCAATTTTTTTTTTAGTTTGTAGCATTTAATTTCTTTTACTGTTTATTTGAGTTTCAGCTCAGCATTATTATCGGTTTCACTTCTTTAGGATGTGAAAGGTGGTGTACGATGGAATAATGTGGTCTCTCCTACATATATATAGTAGGTCAGACTAGGATATTACTCTCTTTGGAGCTTGTCTTTTACATGTTCGTAAATGGATTAGACTCGCTTCAGGTGAAATAGTATATATAATATATTACACAGGTCACATGGATAACAAAAAATAAGCCATAAAACACGGGCGGAATTGTAGACTCGTTATCCAAAGCCTACTACAATGACGCCTAATAGAGCGGGTTGTTACTCTATACTTGAAGTGTGACCAGAACCCTTTTTGGTCGTAGGTTTATGTAGTATATAATGTAAACCCAAATTAGTATAATTCATATAAGTTACATGGATAATTAAAAATAAGCCATAAACACGGGCGGAATTGTAGACCCGACAACCAAAGCCTACTACAATGCCTCCTTATAGAGCGGTCTGTTACTCTATATTTGAAGTGTAACATCAATACTGTATTGTTTATGTATATCGTATCATTTATATTTATATCAGCTATATTGTTTAAGAATAGAAATCGTACACCGGCTTCCATATATATATTTTTTTCCCTTTTCTTTCTTTGTTCCTGTTTTCAGGCATTAATGTTGTAGATTTTTGTAAACGTGCTAGGTCCTTTGGAGTCTGCTTTGACGCTGGAGGGCCAGCGTCGAGATTTGCCCTAGAGGGTCAAATCTCTGGTGGTTGGGGAGGTACTGTTACGTTGTTTTTTTGTACCTACCACTTTGGTTAACACTTTCTCACATTAAAATACTTTTCTAAACATATTGTATTGTGATTATTAAGATGAGAATGTTTTGTTTACATTCCAAATGTCAGTATGTCAAACGTCAGTTTCTGACAGAAGCGACCTCTATAGTCGCTAATTCAAAGTTGTAGTTTAATCGATATTTTAACATATAGATTGCTATCCATCGAAATAATATCGTATGGAGCAATCCTTAATAATTTTCAGCTTTCAGTAAAAAGTCATAAGTAATAAACTAGATAACCGTAAACGGAAATGAAACTTAATTTTTTCAATATAGACTTCTTTCTAGAAACTTCGTTGTCAAATAAATTCATTTTTAATCTGTGGATTGTCTTTGACATAATGTGGCAAGGTTAGAATTGATAATTAGCCGAATGAATATTCCGGATTAATTACCCCAATCAAGACTAATTTTAGTATTGGGAGTTACCAATAATTTGTTTGTTGGTCTGGATCATGAGGATTCTTATTGTTACGGCGTTTAAACGTCACGTTGGACTGTTGTTAGTGATTTTCAAGGATTTGAGTGTCTTGGTGTAGTGTTTATCTTCAGTGTTCTTATAATCATTTTACCTGAACTAGGGGAGATTTTCTAGGTGCTCCCTCTAGTTCCGGTTTGTTACACATGACAGTATTGTTGAGCAGAGTGGCTTTTTTTTGCCCTTGAACACGCTTGAGTAAACACATACTATCTTCCATGTTTTAAAAGGATTCCAAATTGCGCACACACAGATAGCGTTCCAGCCAGTCGAGGATCTTACAGTCAAGTGCTTTCTTCCCAAGTCAACTGAGAGGCACCTCGAGAGATTCGTCTCGCCGCCAGGATCCAGTCCAGCGTCTGGGGCCTGGACGCGAGACCCGTTCCTCGAGTCCACTCGAAAGCCTCCTGCGGAAGCGACTGTGCGGCTGGCTGAGTCCGTCTAGCGTTAGCGCAGGCGGGACGGTTTTTTTTTTACCCCTTAAAGTATTTTTATTTCTACCTTCCACTATTTTTACCGACTTCACAAAAAGGAGGAGGTACTATGTTCGGCTGTTTGTATGTTTTTTTTTTTTTTTTTTTTTTTTTTTGTATGTTTGTTCATCGAATACTCCGCCAATTGTCGACAGATTTTCAAAATTCTTTTTTTGTTCGAAAGTAGATAGTTCTGAGGTGGTCCCATTGTCACCAAGTTAGGATCTGATGATGGGATCTTAGAGAAATCGAGGGCAACCCTCAAATTTTATAGGCTTACTTATGGTTTTTCGCATATTTTATGAAGTATCTTGTGTATTTGCGTATGGTTGTCACCATCTCAGGTAGCTGGGCTGATGATGGAAGGTACAACTCCTTAACAGTAAGAAGTTACTCGAACAGGCAAAAACTGTTTTAGTAAATTGTTTTGATGTTTGATTGGGCATTTGCCACATTTGGTCTCATGATCATCAAGTCATGACCTGATGCTGCAGTCAGGATAGTCTGCAGAGTACCTAACTCCTCGACAACTAACAGCAGATATATCGTGTTTCGGCTCATTGGAAAGGGTTCGATGTGTGGATAAACGTAATGTTAATGAGGAACACCGAAGTACATAGAGACCTGATGCTGAAGCCAGGAGCATCAGAAAAAGTACAAACCTTGAAATTACAGCACCGTAGTCGTGTTTGGGCTCATTTTAAACAGGACTAAATTTTAAGTTCAATGCAAAGTTGACATAAGTTTGGCCTGATGCTGCAGCCAGGATTATCAGCATCTTGTCTAATTAATGAATAAGGTATGCTTCAGAGGTGGTCCCATATAAATTTTATTATAAATTTTATATTGAACTTTGCTTGGGTAGTTTTGGAATTAGCGTCAACAATACGTTTGTTTTCCACTTAGTTTATATTGATGATGTTTATCTTCCTGTCACTAGCAAGTAGTGTTATATGAATTTGTATGGGGTAGGTACAACTAAAAAGCAAAAAATAAAAACTTTTTACAAAAAAAACAACCGACTTCCAAAAACAAACACTACAAATTGAAAAATAACTTTAATTTCGGAAGTCGGTGTCAAAAAAACGAAAATGTGGAACCAACGACACCGACTTCCGAAATTAAAGTTATTTTTCAATTTGTAGTGTTTGTTTTTGGAAGTCGGTTGTTTTTTTTGTAAAAAGTTTTTTATATTACGGTTTCGGTAGAAACCAACTAGTTAACATAGTCCGGTTTTCCCTAGTGGAAACCGGTCTTCCCAAATTCAATTTGTGGATCTTGGGTACGTCATTCCAACTTCATCTGGGAATATATTGGTCACCTTCGACGGCTCCAGGATCCGGGACTCTCAAAGTCCCTGGCGCCCACTTATAACTTAATTTTATATTAATAGATAACGTTACTAATAAATGGAAGGTTTTATCTTAATTTTGTAACAGATAACATTTAACTTTCATAAGGAACAGTACCGGGTTTATCTCCAACTCCCCACGACCATAGCTCTTTATGCTGAACTTATAGCTGGCTTTCATTAGTAAAATATAATCACAATCACCTACCTAATTTATATTGTAGATTATTAAGATTTCACATTAATTTATACCAGTGGACCTCTATTGTCTACATTTTATACCGGTGGACCTCTATTGTCCACCGGGTGTGTTTGTATCGGTTTAATCTGCTTGCATAATAAAATTATACGGTGTTTGATGTAGATTGTTGTTTATTTATTTTTTCCATACCAAACCACGGAGTACAATTTTTTTAAATTGTAACAAAGCTATCGGGAGTTACACGTGTTATTGTGAGTCAACCATTAAAGATAGACATTTGCTGTCGTGGAATATTTTTTATATAATTTTAAGGAGAACATTTCCGTCATACATGATTTTTGTGTAGCTTTAACCATTAAGGCTGCATACGCGACGGAAGCTTAAAAAATGGAGTAAGTTCTCCTGTTTTCCCAACATTTCCCTTCACTGCTCTGCTCCTATTGATCGTAGCGTGATGAAAAGTATACTATAACCTGCCCAGGAGTATGAAGAACAATTGTACTAAGTTTCGTTGAAATCCGTCGAGTGGTTTTTGTTTCTATAAAGAACATACAGACAGACAGACAGACAGACAGACAAAAATTTTACTGATTGTATTTTTGGCGTCAGTATCGATCACTAATCACCCGCTAATAGTTATTTTGGAAATATATTTCATGTACAGAATTGACCTCTCTACAGATTTATTATAAGTATATAGATAGATATAGATTATTTAATATTAACCTTTGTATCCCAACACCTATATGTATGAGGGATAAACATTTTTCTTATAAAGACACGGATGAGGGTCGACAGTGAAGTGGCATATTAAATTATGTGTGACGTAAGGTAAAGAGGGATAATCCTACAAAGTCGCGCTACTTTATTGAACACGGCACGTATAATCCTACTTTTTATAGCAATCCCTGTTATGTTAGCTTTAATTATGTCACTAGAGGAGTAGCCATAAAGCCATAAATAATCAGGATAATGTTGTGGTGGATTAAGGATTTTGGTTCTTGTAACTTTTCAAACACGGCTTATGTAATTTTATGTTTAAAGAAAACATTGTTTGTTTCACGTAGCGGTCTCGAAAGTTGGATAGTAAAAATAAAGGACAATCTTTACACACATTATAAATCAAAATGAAGGCTCTATATAACAAGCTTTTATTTAACTTGCAATGTTTATATGTATGTATGTTCGGGTCAAATCTTGCAAGCTGAATTAAAACCACTTCCTCGTATCCTACCAAGTTGAAATTTTACATGTTGATTCTGTTTCGAAGACAATGCATTTTTATGATGTATGACGTGATTCTACACCAAGGATTGGCTGCAGACGAAGGCGCTCCTTAACGGTCAACGGTACGGACGGGAATTTAATATACACATTTACTTATGATAGATCGTTGTAAAGTCCACCATGACCTGGCTACTGCACCCAAGATTGGCTTCAGTCGAGAGAGCTGGAACAGCTGATTTTTTTTTCGCGATTTCAGGTTTGGTCCCATAGTAAAAGTTGTTCATAATGATGAGTACAATCTCCCATTTCGATTTGTCGCATGTTTTCAATTTCATCCTGTATTAGGTACTATATCAGATTCTAAGATAGTGGAACGGACTTGGGTCAAAATATAATCAATACTATTCATTTAGAGAAAATATATCAAACTATTTACACTAGATACTAAATTAAATGACTAACTAATCTATTATATACAAATAAATACAAAAACAAAGAACACTTAGGCGTCGAAGTACTCATACATATTATATTCTAAGTTTTAAAATAATTATCACGTAAAAAACTTTTAAGCTAGATTGTAATTAATTATTAAAAACCTCAAACGGCGCAAATACTCCAATCTCTTTGGAACTTATATATTTGAGCCGTTTGGGGTTGAAACACTAGGGCCATGGGGCCCGAGTGCCCACTTAGTATTTCGAGACATCGCCAAGCGGTTGGTCGACTCTTCACGTGACCAGAGGGCTGGCCTATTTTTTGGCCAAAGAATCAGTATTGCCATACAACGTGGCAATGCTGCCAGCCTTTTGGGCACGTTTCCTATTGACAGCGATGCGGACGAATTTTTTGATGCCCTTTGATTATTTCCCCTCCCTTTTTATATACTTGTACATATTATTATTTTAAGACAGCTTTTAAATATTGTAAATATTTTAAAAACCTAGTTCTTTTTAATAAAGGATTAAAAAAAACAAACTCAATTCCTGTACGTAAATATTCCGTTTAAGGCTCGATTTCACTTAAGGTGGATTTGATTCTTGGAGTGAGGACTGGATTCCAGTGTTCAATTAAAATTCTAAATCAATTTAAGTCAACCCTAATACAAACCATTTCTTTAAAAACAGAAAATTGGCAAGAAGATAATAAAATCCGGCAACATCTTAAGGATTTAAACAAAAATCCTGAATGTATTTACGATTTCTTTACGACCATAATAGGCTTAGTGAGGAGCCATTTTATTGGACAATGAGGTCCCCGTCAAAGCTTTTATTCAGGCCGCCTATAAAATACAGCAATTGTGTCCAAACAAAAAATAGTCGCTTTTATTGAAGATTGAAAATGTAAATTGATATCTTGGTCAAAATAAAATTAGTTTTTGACAAAATATTTTCGGTTTTTCGGATTATTTCATCAATATTACGATTGATCATCTGATAGCTTTTCCCAATCTAAGTATAACATAACAAAGAGTATTGTATTCTATTCTATTTTTGAACGTCAAAATTTACCATAAAACCTGACCTCCACAACCCAGTTACTGAGTAATACGATACCCCTTGGTAACACAGGTTGTCAGACTTTCGGGCTTCTGACGACCCGTAACGACTGCCAAAGATCTAGAAATGACAGCTGGGACCAACGATATAATGTACTTTCCGAGTAACGGAGGGGTCTTGATATGTAAAGATGGTCACCCATCCACAGACCAACTGCGGGAAGCGTAGCTTAACCTGATCGATCGACCCGTGCGGCTGTTATTACTTAGTCACAGCCCCTCATCAATATTACGATTGTGGAATATATATGTGCATTGAATCCGAAGTAACAAAGCTTAGGCTTGTTAGCTATGCGAGCAACATTGCACATAATTTCGTTGTTTGCCTGTCGGAGTTGATATTTATAGTAATTAGTTTATCATGTGCAAAGCAATACTCGGCTTTCCAATATCCTACTAATAATATTGTAAACGCGGAAGTTATTGAGTATGGATAGATGGATGGATGTTTGTTACTCTTTCACACAAAAACTGCAGAACGGATTTTGATGAAACTTTACAGTAATATAGCTTATACACCAGAACAATACATAGGATACTTTTTATCCCGATATTCTCGCGGGATCGACACTTATGCGGGTGAAACCGCGGGGCACTGCTAGTATTGAATAAATAAGAAAAGTTTTCTGAGGTGTTCCTCGTTCTTCCAAAAAAGCTTTTTCACTATCTATCATCACCGGCCTACAGCAGTCCACTGCTGTACATAAGCCTCTCCTATTGCACGCCATTTAACTTGATTTTCGACAACTCAACTCCACAACTCTCATCCAGCTACTACCAGCCATCCAGCGAAGATCGTTGCTCCACCTAGCCTGAGGGCATCCTACCTTATACTACAAACAAAAAAGCAAAAACCTAAAGTAAAGCAAAAAGCTTTTTCACTCGTCAAGAACATTAACAAACTTTCAAATACACGAATACTCATAAATTCCCTATTCTCACCATCTGTTTTAAGGCCCCTATAAATTCAAATGGCGTACGATATTTCTCGTATCCCGTGGCAAATCAATCTATGCCAAGTAATTCTGTCAAGAAAGTGGTGCCACCGTAATTTATAGTTCAATTTCTCAAGTTAGATGACCATTCTAACTGTTCCCCGCTAATTGTCAGTCTTAATCGAAATTCTGCCTATTAAGAGTACAGAATTGTATTCAGAAACTGTTTTCTCCTAATTCCCTGACTTAGAGAATTGTCTAGGACAAGGTTAATGGTGGAGGAATTAAACGAAATGGTGGAAGCCTTAATTGCTTTGGTTGTCAGTTATGAAATTTGAATAAGGCTTCGATCGAGACCAGCGGAGTGATTGCGTAACACTCTAACAGGCTTTCATTTTGACACTTTAACAACATCAATTGCGTTATTTACGTCGTTGAGTGGACAATTTTTTCAAATATATGAAGCAATGGATTAGCTATGTTCTTCAAAATGATTCAGATTGAGATTGATAGCGTGTTACGCAATGTGAGCCCGATAATATCGAGTGATCTTATAAGTCAGGGGCGAAGAAAATAATTGGAACTGTATCAAAGAATGATAATACTATGGGGCAGCATTATTTTTCTTTAAATCAGAATACCATCGGCAGTAGCTTCCAGTTTCTTCGTTCTTGTTAACTAGATTACTTTGGCCCAGTAGGTTAGGAGGGCACGGTGATTGCGGCTTTAGTATCGTTCTTTACGTCCTCAATCGTGCAGAAGTAGGGACCCAATCGTAAGTTCTACGTAATAGCCCGAAGTCTGGATTCCATGGGACTTAAAAACTGATAAAGAAATGTCAAAGTGCCACATACCTTTGCCTACCTATTCTGAGAAAACAAACGAGATGAGTTCTACTTAATTTTTCGGGTCACTGACCCAACCATGATCTACGTATGCGTGTAGATGTACTATGTAAATTTTCTTTTCTCCCTACATCATTATGGAAATTTGTTCTTTTGAATAATACAGAATAGTCTGACGAAAAGCTGAATATGCGTAAACTTTGGTATTTCTTATTTTGGTGACGTAATCACTTTGTGGCTTAGCAGCAAACTTGGCTCATTGAATATGTTTCGAATTCTTATTCTCAGTTCAAAGTTGGTATGAAAATGTATCTTTTGCTTGACAAACCAAAACAAAATGAAAGTCATCTCAAGAAAACTCAATTCAATTTACACACTGACAACACTGAAATTGAGAGTTGATATTCATGAATATTAAAGTATAGAGAGGTACTTATAGAATCCGAAATGAGATGATCCGGCAGAGAACCAAAGTTGTCGACATAGCTCACAGAAAAAGCGATCTGAAGTGATATTAGCCGAAGAACCGATGACCGTTGGGCAAGACCACGAATCGCCAAACGTAAGGTAGGACGCCCTCAAGCTAGGTGGAGCGACGATCATCGTAGGGTGGCTGGTATACCTAAGCTGAATGAGAGTTGCCGAGAATTGAGCACATGGCATGCAATTGGAAAGGTCTATGTTCAGCAGTGGACTGCTGTAGGCTGATAATGATAAAAATATGGACTCAATAATATTAATACATTTTTTCAGAGCTCAGAGAGCAATCACCACACGGATATCTATGAATCACCACATGTTCAATGAGCCTGTTGAAGTCCACTGCTAGACATAGGTCTCCCAAGTTGCGCCACGAACGGTGTGTCCGTTCTCCGCCTTCCCCAAACTTGAACATAATCACTAAAAAGATTCCGCGGTACATATATCCACTGATTTAGGTACACCCAGCGAGGGTAATTTAAAAAACATTAAATTTGCAACTAAGTTGCCAAATTAGGCAAAAAACACAAGTCTCTTTATTTCTTTTTACTTTTCTACCAAGTTTTAAAAAGTATTATAATGTTTCAGGATCTTAATGTTACAATGTAGGGAGGTTAAAGTTCAATAAAAAAATATTTATGAGCAGTGTTTTTTTTTTAATCTCAGTAGGTTATTATGAATTATGTCTAGATAAGAGCTCAACTGTTACTAATGAGAGGACATTACTTTTTCTATTGTTATTTTATCACCACAGCTCTCAAAACGGCGAAGTAAAACTTCGTGAGGAAACCGGCATATCCTAGAACCAAAAATTCGAAGACATGTGACATACCAACCCGCACTGGACCCGCGTGGTAGATTACGGCCCACTCCCTCTCACAGAAAGGAGGCCTGAGTCCCAACAGTGGGAACATTAAATAGGCAGATTTTGTTATGCTTGTATGTTATGTCTACATAAAACTAGAAACTAATAAGGTCATTAACAAAAGATAGGTTACCATTCAATGTAATACAACAAGAAAACTAGCGGCTTGCCTTGCAGTAAGACAACACACACACACACACACACTTTCAATAAACCCTGTACGTATATTTTGTTGCCGACAATCCTTCAGGAATAAAAACAAAAGAATAACTGGATCAGACCGGAATGAGAAAGTTTATAGTGGATATGACAGAGATTAAAACAGAAGAAGAACTAGCAGGGGATCGAGGAGGGGGGGTGGAGGGGGTGTTCAGGGGATCAGACCGAAATAACTCAAAATAACGTCTTTGTATACTGCACTGATTGCGGCGGTGCATGCAGATGGCCTATCCAGCAGTGTACGTCTTTCAGCTGAAATGATGATCATGATGATACTGCACTGGTTTGACGCCATCACGTCAATGCCGGCTATCGCTGAAAACCAGCGCTGGGGCTTTGTCTGGCAGAGGGTCGCATTGCAAGCTAAGCGATGGCCGTTTTGCGTGGATGTGACACATTTTTACCCCAACTTTTTTGTGAAAAAAAGAAAATATGTTTTCTTTAATTTCTTTTTAATTTTAGGTAAGCGGCTGCTTTCTGGTTCTTCATGCTATTTCTTGTTTCTTGTACTATCAAACAAAGAAAGCTTTCAAGCCTCTTGGTAATCCTTTTGTGCATACACACATCGCGTATAATGCATCCCGCCCCATTTTAGATGAATTGCCTTGAGATCCGAATAAGTGTGATTATAATCATCTTTTCATAGCACTATAGGCTTACTACAGGTTTACAGCAACACTTGCAGCAAAGCACCGCATACTACAAAAGTTCCACTAGTGAACAACGTTGCCAAACTTGAAAGAAATTCTCAAGGACGCGCGGACGTTCAGCTCTGGAAGTCATTACAGCAGCCTTGTCAACGAACTCAAAGTTAGTCATAACTCACGGACCAAACTCGGTCAACGCGATTGGAGAAACTTCCTCGCAGTCGCTAGTTGGGGAGACTTCACAATTGTTTAAGATCTCCACTAATTGTTTAAATGGGAATAGTTCATTGGGTCACAAGAACAGGTGCAGACACCTTACTGGGAAAACTTAAATGCTCATTTTTACAGAAAAGTCTTAAGATAGTACTCTTGAAACGAGTGTGACTACTTTGGCGCAGGGTAAACAATAAAATAATAGTATTTGATATTTGTCTGTTATAATTACTACTTACCAGGGGGGCTTGTGGCTAAGTAATAACAGCTGCACGGGTCTATCGATCAGGTTAAGCTACGCTTGCCGCGGCTGGTCCGTGGATGGGTGACCATCTTTACATGTACCAAGATCCTTCCGTGCCTCGGAAAGCACGTTAAGCCGTTAGTCCCGGCTGTCATTCGTGGATCTTTGACAGTCGTTACGGGTCGTCAGAAGCCCGAGTTTGATAACCAGTCTTACCAACGGGTTTCGTATTACCCAGTAACTGCATGGGTTGTGGAGGTCAGATAGGCAGTCGCTCCATGTAAAATACTGGTACTCAGCTGCAATCGGTTAGACTGGAAGCTGACCCCAACATAGTTGGGAAAAGGCTAGGCAGTTGATGATGACTTACTACTTACCAGATTGGTATGAGTTAGCTTTTTAGAAATTTGGCCGTAGTATTTTTCACTGTTTTCTGATTCTGAGTAAATGACTTACAAGTCATCTCATGTGAGTGCCTCTAGTCGTCTTATGCAACGCGGCTCACGAAAGACAACAAAAAAAAAACACCTTTACAGCTGCTAAAAAGTTATAACTTTCATTCGTGAACAAAGGCTCCAGACACAGCAACGTTAACATGTGGGTATTTTATTATTAAAGAGCTCATCCAAAAATGTCAACACAACAAAACTTTGATTAAAACTTTTCGCAGCCTGGAGTGGAATGGGAAAATTTTGCAGCAACTTAACATACTTTGGGAACAACGTATTCGTAACCCGTATGTAATTCTGAAATGTGTGAGGTATAACTGTTTACGTAAAGAGAAAACTGCGATAGAGTTACTTCTTTATGGAATTCTGAGAAGCATATGAACAATTTTATTACCACTGCTGTCAAAACTGTGAAGAAAAACATCGTAAGGAAACCAGCATGTCCTAGAACCAAAAGTTCGAAGACATTGTGACATGTACCACCCGTATTCCGGTCTGATCCCCTGTACCACCCGCACTGGGCCCGTGTGGTAGATTACCAACCGCAGAGGTAACTCTACAGTTAAAACCTCACCTCTGAGGTTGAAACCTTCTTTTCCAAATAATGTCTGGTAATGAATGTTTTTTTAAACATTTTAATTTTAATTCTTATATTTGACATGACAAGCAAATATACATATTTGATAGAATTTTTTCCCGGATACCGGACCATTTATCAGGCTTGCGAATCTAAGGTGTCACATTCATCAACCCACTAATTTACCTAATCTTCTAAGGGCTGATTTTTCAATCGACAGAAAATTTTTATTCGTGGAATAAAATTGACGTCTGACAGATTTTGTGTGGAAGAAATGTCAAAAATTCAAAATTATTCCTCGGATAAAATTATCTGGCGTTGGAAAAATCAGCCATAAAATAAACAAAAGCAACTAAGTATGAAGATAAACACAATTAATTTCCTATTTACTATTACTGCTACGGTTAATTAAACCAGATAATTAACTACGGTGTAATTACTATAGTCAACTGGAACACTTAAGCTGAATTGTAATTAATAGAATCAGATTTGTGTAATCGGCGAATAACTTAACCTTCCGTTAAATGAGCTAGGTAGTCTGTCTTCTAAGTTCCAATTTACTGAGGATTAGTTACAAGTGCGTTTGTCTAGTGGAATAGTTTAATTTTCCCACATAGATCTTTATTCCTTCGTGGGGTTCGGTGGAATAACAATAGTAAGGATTGATCGAGGTTTAACCCTTAGGATACCAAAAGTTACTTAATCAACTTAAACTGCAGATTTATGTTACACTAGCGGGGCTTGTGACCAAGTAATAACAGCCGCACGGTTCGGTCGATCAGGATAAGCTACGCTTACCTCGGTTGGTCCGTAGATGGGTGGTCCATCTTTACATACCAAGACCCCTCCGTGCCTTGGAAAGCACGTTGAGCCGTTGGTCTCGGCTGTCATTTCATTTGTAGATCTTTAACCGTCATTACGGGTCGTCAGAAGCTTGAAAGTCTGACAACCAGTCTTACCAAGGGGTGTCGTATTACCCAGTAACTGCGTTGTGGAGGTCAGATAGGTAGTCCCTCTATGTAAAATACTGGTATTCAGTTGAATCTAGATAAGCTGGAAGCTGACCCCAACATAGTTTGGAAAAGGCTAGGCAGATATTTGTAGACTAAAACCTGTGACTAACCTAATGCTATGTTTGGGAGAATGCAAGAATCTTTCAGTATTGGTGATACCCCTTGAAAAGACTAGTTGTCAGATTTTCGGGCTTCTGACTATGACGTTCGTAACGACTTTCAAATATCTACGAACGACAGCCGGAATCAGCTGCTTTACGTGCTTTTTGAAGCACGGAGGGGTCTCTGAATATTATGGATGATCATCCATCGACGAACCGACCTCGGCAAGCGTTGCTTAACCTTGAAGAGAGCAAATAAATAAATAAGATCGATCCATGCGGCAGTTATTATAATTATAGTCAAAAATATTAACTTTCTATATTTTAGCCTAAACGCATGCATATATATAATAAAACAAGTAAATGTTCCACAATATTGATCGTGGGCCGGATTTGTACGTGTAATCCTTACAATTGGGATTTTACGGAATAATTTATGTTTATTATGTTGGTTCCCGATTCCAGTTGGTTTATTTTTGGTTTGTACCGAATTTAGAACAATTTACTCAGTAATAAATTTACCTTATTGGTTCGGAGGATAAACGAATTATCAGGACTGTTTTGGGGTTTTTACAGGTAACAATTATCAGCGATTAATTAATGTAAATGTTTCCCTTTTCACAATGGTTTTATAAAAAAAGGGAGCTTTATTATTGTTGTCTCTCATTAGGCAAAAGCCTCTCTCTCTCAGTACGCCTTAGAAAGGTTAAATCTAGAGGCTAGAGAATTTAGTATTTTTTTTCTTGATCAGTCAGTTAAGTAGGTACGCATACCTACCTAATTTAAAGATAAAGCAGTAACTTTTAAATTTTTCGCAAACATCATCAAAACGATGCGTAAAATAGTAATTATAGAATTTATATTCATTAATACTCCAAATTGGGTCAATTGCGATCATAAAAACAACCATTGAATTAATTAAGAACTCCATAATGTCTTCAATTTTTTACGATGATTAGTGGTTGGAAAGTCTTCTTTATGGGAGTAGGAAAGTTTTCGTGTTGGATGCCAAGATACTCACTTCGGGTCGCTGCACGAGGGAATTAGTTAGTAGGGTCTCCGTCCCTTGATATTTAAAAATATATATTCCTCTATTTTCACAATAGCACCTACCACTGTTTGTCTCTCTGCATCACCCAAAGGTTGACTGGTAGAAAATGTCTATGGCATTTATTATTTATTTATTCACTCCAAACATACAAATATCCTTACAGGCTAGACCCAATGTGATATTGTAGTACACTTAAAAATTAAATAGTTAACAAATTGTATAGGTCCGCCTCTGTACTTTTATGTGCTTAAAGTATTAAATAAATTAGTTCAGTACAATGTCCGGGCGTTAATGTGAAATACCAAACTTAGAGAAAGACCGATTATGACTTATGGAGCCGAAACGTGGACACTCACGGTACGGCTGGTCCATAAATTCAAGGTCACTCAGCGAGCTATGGGACGGAGGTTGTCGATAAAACTCACAAAATAAGCAAGATGAAGTGGCATTGGGCCAGCCATATTAGCCGTTAAACCGATGACCGCTGGGGTAGGCGTATTCTTGAGTGAAGACCGCGTATCGGCAAACATATGGTTGGACGCCCTCAGGGTAGGTAGGGCGACGATCTCCGCAGGGTGGCTGGTAGCAGCTGGATGAGAGTTGCCGAGAATTAAGTTGAAAGGTGTGCTATTGGAGATGCCTATGTCCATAAGTGGACTACTGTCGGCTAATAATGACACAGGTATGAGTGACAAAGACGACGCTCTACAGGGTGGAACTTTTTCTAAAACCCAATGTATATTCGACTGTCATTGTTTTATCACTTTGACCACCACTCTCAGAAAATTAAAACCTCATAATCTGCCTTTAATGTTGCTACTGCTGGGACACAGGCCTCCTCTCAGTGAAAGCGAGAGGGCCGTAATCCACCATGCAGGGCCAGTGCGCGTTGGAAGATGCCACATGTCTTTGAATTTTTGGTTCTAGGACATGCCGGTTCCCTCACGAGGTTTTCCTTCACCGTTTTGAGAGCAGTGGTTTTTATCACCACTGCTCTATTTACACAAAGTAAAACGTCTACTTGAGTTCGAACCCACGACCTACAACTACTGCTAGAGATGTTCTTGCGCTTCTCAAAGTTCCATAGAGAAGTATTTCCACCGCAGTTTTCTCGTTAAGTAAAAAGTTATACCTCACACATTTCAGAATTACAGACCGGGTTATAATTACGTTGTTCCCGAAGTATCTTAAGTTGCTGCCAAATTTTCCTATTCAACTTCAGGCCACGAAAAGTTTTAATCAAAGTTTAGTCTTTTTGACATTTTGGGTGAGCTCTTTAATAATAAATAATAAAATACCCACATGATTGCTGTGGATGGAGTATTTGTTAAAGTTCACAAGTGAATGTTATACTTTCTAGCTGCTGTAAAGGTGTTTTTATTGCTAATGGTTTTTGTCTGTGTCACGAACTTGAATTAAAGACCTATAACTCGTAAGTCACGACCGTTACCACTGGACCACCATTGCTCTTCAATAACAACCTCAATAAGGTTGAACGTAGCTGACACATAGACCTGGTCATTTTATGACGTGCAAGTGACATTCAACGTTAAGGAGGTAACCAATCACGAGGTTGATTATCTATATTTATATTATAAAGAGGTAAAATTTGTTGTTTGTTTGTATGTAGGGGGTAATCTCTGGAACTACCAGTAGGATTTGAAAAATTCTTTTTGCATTTGATAGCCCAATTCTTGAGGAAGGTTATAATGTAATAAACATCACGCTACGACCCTGAGAAGCCAAGCAAAGTCAGAAGGAACGCTAAGCGAAAACGAAGTAATAGTGCGGGCAGGTGATACGATACAACGGGATAGGTCTAGGATCAAGAATATTCACGCGGGCGAAGTTTCGGGCAGAAACTCGTACCATATAACTGCCGAATACCTACTGCAAGTGATTATGGCAATATGGCTTCAAAAATAGTCTTAAGTATCGATAGGTACTAGAAAGAATTCAGTTTTCATATACCTAACAGAAAATCCACGCAATACCTCTTAATTCAGCCAAATATCAAAATATTACTGATGAAAACGAATTTCAGAGTCTCACAGATAAAACAGAAGAAACGAATGGCTGCTAAATCTAATTCCAGACGAATTACAGAGATACGTCCGCCGGGTTAATCGGATAGAAAAGTTTGAATTCCTTAATAAAACCATATCGTCGTCTCGGTATTCTCTCTGAGCATTTATCCTTTATTATTATAAAATTGGGAGCTGTTCAGAAGTTTTCTAATAACTTAGTGGATCCCTCATTTAAATTCCAGGTAAGGGACGGGGATCTCAATCAAAGTTGGTCGCTTGAAGCGTGAAGTTGGTCAAACAGCGCGCTAACTTATGCAAAAACGTGTCGTCAATTCGGTGGCGTTAATTGTGTGTGACTAGGGGTTTAGGTTACTTCCAGAATATGAGAGTATTAGGTACCTATTGGTTGTGAAAAACAAATTAAATTTGGGTGACGTAATAAATTATTACCGTTATGTAGACTCCCAGTGATACCAATCCCAGAATAAAAGGTGCTTGTTTAAAGAAGTTCTTGTTTGATAATAATTATGAAAGTGGAACTGCGCTTTTAGGATCCTCGTAATTTTTTTTTTTTTTTTGGAGGCTATCCGGTTTTCTCCTGCACGTCACAGGAACTGATGGACGCTAGTGATGGCGCTAAACACGTATCCGAATTCTGGACCGTGTCCATTTAGATTACCATCGACAAGGTAAGAAGAAGCAGTCTAAGGTGGCTCAAAAATATCCTCGTTTTAGCAAGTTAATCGTACCGAAAAGCCCTCGTAAGGGTCTTGTATGAATAACTCTTTCCTATCATGTTATCAATAAAAGAAACTGTCTATTTTTTTGTCTGCCGAAGAATTGCCACACTCAAGTGGCAGTGGGCAGGGCACATTGCTCGCAGAAAAAAGATGGCCGTTGAGGCCGAAAGGTGTGACGACCGCGTACTGGAAGACGTAACGTTGGAAGGCCTCCCACAAGGTGGACCGATGATTATGTGAAGGCCGCAGGAATTCGCTAGATGCAGGAAGTACAGAACCGGTCGAAATGGCGGTGCTTGGCGACCTATGTCCAGCAGTGGACGTCTTTCGGCTGAATTAAGGAAATTATTATTAAAAATATATTTTCGGCCATAGGAGTCATTGCAACAAATCTGTCGAGATCTAACCAAATTCAACACTCGTTGTTGTCTCTATATGCATTATAGAGGCCGTATTCTGATAAGATGGTATACGAGTAAACTGCGTTGACGAATTGAGAGACTTTATTACACGACCGCGAATAATATCAACCAATTAGAAACGGCTTTTAAAACGTATACAGGATTTATCACATAATATAGCTTCATGTAAGTACGTACCTTCTCGTGTAAGATTAAATTACCTAACATGCAGCGTTACTAAATGTATTACCTATAGTACTGGTAGTTAATATTCCCTTGAGCGCAAATACCGAGACACTATGTATCTAAATGAAACGCCTACATTCTCAAGGGAAATATTTATTTACCTTTGTACCTACTACCTAATAGTACCAACCATCCTTATGCTCTATGTAAAAAAATCTTTAATTTATTTCCCAAATAAAGAGTATGTATAGTGTTTTAAAATTTGAATTTCTGATCTACTCGTATACAAAGTGACATTTAATTTCAAAATACTCGTAAATCAGGATGCTGGAATTTTATGAAATAGTTAAAACAGGTAAATGTTAGCATTAGCAGTTCATTAGTATACGTAAATTATGAATGTAACATTAGGTATGTTTTATGAAAATACTAGTTGACCCGGCGAATACCGCCATCTATCGAAATGAGACAATCCGTTCTCAAGATATCATCAAAAATGCCGTTCTATACAAAATGTGTGAGAAAATTATAATTTTTTTCATGAATTTTTCCGAGTTTTTAATAGTTATTCTGCTATTCGGGACGGAGACAAATCCAACAAATCAAAGACCATAAAAATCGATCCAGTCGATCTTGAGTTATAAATGGTGTAACTAACCCGAATTTGTTTTATATAATAATATATACTCGTAGATATCCTGAAAAAATGCTCGCAATTAATTTACAAAAGCTAGACATTATAAATGCAAACAGATTTGTCATATAAAAGGTCGTATTTGTACACAAAATAACAAATAGAACCTCATCAAATTATGAGGCTACCCATTGTAAGCCCTCGTATATATTCAATGAAAAAATAAAGAAGATTTATCAGATGTGTGTAACAAAAATAACAAGGGTAAAGAAGTAACTTATTTCTCTTTTTATACCAACCTCTTTGCTACATTTGGAATTGGGTGCTGACGTATGTGATCAAGGTTAGGGTTTCAATGCTTTATTTATAGAACAACGAGATAGAACATTGGAAAAATAAAAAATAAACACCATAAAGCTACGAAACTCGTGCTTTTATCTACAAATGCACCATTTTTTGTATGTCAGTTTTTCGAACGCGGATAGCAAGCTAACAAGCAAGTGATGTGCAAAAATGCGTCATGTAGAAATATCATGAAAATTTATGCCAAGTAATCAAAACAATCTTTATCATTTCGACCGGTTCTGTGTTTCTCGCATCCAGTGGATTCCTGCAGCCTTCAACAGGTCATAGGACTACCTTGTGGGATGCCTTCCAACGCTACGTCCAGTACGCATTCGCCACTCCAGAACCTTTCGACCCCATCGGCCATCTATTCTGCGAGCAATGTGACTTACCCACCGCCACTTACGTTTGACAATTCTTCGGGCTATGTCTTACCTTGGTTCTCCTACGGATCTTTTCATTTCTGATTCGATCACGTACGGAAACTCCAAGCATAGCCCTCTCCATTGCTCTCTGGGCGGCTGTCAGCTTCCTAATGAGGCCCATTGTGAACAATCACGTTTCAGTGCCATAGGTCATCACTGGCAACACACACTGATTAAAGACTATCGTCTTGAAACACTGCATTATGTGTGACCAGAAGATATTACGTAGCTTTCCGAACGCTGCCCAGCCGACTCAGATTCGACGATTAACCTCTTTCTCGAAGTTGAACTACGAGAAAGTAAAGTAACATAATTATATTGTAAATTCTGGGTGTTTAATTGTTAAGTAAATCGACAAGGATAACAAATCGATATCGATAACAACTTAAATCGTCCGTATATTCAAATTAAAACTGGCACTCCTTGACTGATAAATATGAAATGGTTATATAACACGGAAAATTGACGTAGGTGTCTATTTGACAGTTAATTTCTCTGACTTTAAATCATGTAATAGGTACGTTTTCTACGGATATTAAATAGGTACATAAACATCGCCACTCAAAACCTATACTCTAATCCTTTTAGCCAATAAGTAATTCGGTTTGCTATTTCGTCACCCGACAAGCATCAACTATGCAACCATAAGTAAATCTTTTGATTACGGTAGTTCAATAACTAAATTGCACGTTGGAGCTTTAATTTATGCACCGTTTAACTGTCCTGAGATTCTAAGAACACATGAATGTTGTATCGGTTTCCAATTTAATCCTTTACCTGACGCAAAGGCTTCTCAAAGGAACTTGGTATGTCTATTAGTGGCAAATACGAGTAGGTACCCTGATCGCTTTCAATAGCAATACTCTTCACTTAGGGGCCGTCTCCACGAGCGAGAGAATCGCGGCGATATTATCGTCGCTGTAATTACGCCCAAAGTGATTAAAAGTGCTAGCAGGTCAGCTAATCTTGAAGTTAAACGTCGCGCGTAGACTTATCTTGCGCGCACTCTGCGAAATGTTGTGTTGTCTTTGGTCTTGGTGTGGTCATTAATAAATTGTGACCTACCCTGACATCCAGCAAAGGAAAAATTTGTCAAACCTTAAACTTTTAACTATTTAGTACGAGTTTAACTATTTAGTACGAGTTTGTGCAAAAAACATTTTTTTTTTTCTATCTTTCTTCTTTGGTTCCATATGATCATCTGTCTTTTTTCAACATTATTAGGGTTGACTATCAGGCTAACTGGATGCAGCTGAATTTAAAAGGAATGACTGCCATAGGTAATGACCTCCATGATTGATTTACTGGGTCACACGCGATACTCCTTGGTAAGACTGGATGTCAGACTTGAAATGCTTTTGGCTACTCGCAACAACTGTCAAAGATAAATGACAGCCGGGAAAATAAATTACCTTTGCTGACATAACAACTGCATAATTTTCAGCCGAAAGTTGTCCACTGCTGGACATACGCCTCCCCTAAACGTCGTCACATGGACCGGTCCTGTGTTTCTAACATCCAGCGAATTTCTTTACCACCACACAGCTAAATATATTTCATCGACCCACTAAGTACTTAATCAAACTTCTTCGTGTTAACTTTTTATGAGATTTTTTTTTGCAAATTACCTATGAATCAATTTGTTGTCAACTGGCCCATGAAAAAAAGTCATTATACTTATGTCCATAGCTGAGATTGCACAAACCATAATTCGTACGAAATAGATTCGAAACTCATCTCCTTCAAGTAGATATAGGTACGTATTCATAAACCCGTCCCCACAGCGTCAGGAACTTTCATCCCAGTGGATAACCGTTTATCTGTGAGTTAACCACTTCAGTAACTGATTGGAGATAGCCGCTCTGTTAGCTTAGGATCAGGGTTAGTGGCCGTTGTTGGTTGTCGCGGATGTAAGTATGTTGAAATAACCTCAATTGTACTATGTATGAGTTAGATAGATTGGCTGGTGTATCGACGAAATTCGGGATTATTTTAGGGTTATCACCCTAGAAAAATAACTAAACTCCGTGGACACTCTTTTAAATCTAAATATATTATGGTTACATAAATCTTCTAAGTACGTTTTAATGTCTTCGATAATGTTCATAAAAATAACCCATGGATATTGTAAAATATTTAAAACAACAGTTCTAATATTTTTATTTATTTTTATAAAATAATGACAGTGTTCACTTTTTCAGTCATTGTGCAAAACTCACAAAAACACACAAAATAAAAAAAACACCCGTGAATCTAAAAGACAGACATCCTAAAATAAGCTTACATTTTCGGACGCCATTCCAAAGCCGTTTAGAGGTCCAAATCACACCATAAATACTTATTTATTTTGAAGCAACGCCATTGAAACCCCTTTCCCTTAGTAAACATTTACGACTAGGCGAAATAATCAATTGAAACGCTTTATATTTTAGCGATGCGTACGTTTATAGGATATTTCCATGAGAGAATTGGGTAATCAAAATTCTTTTAGTAGGTAAAAATTTCTCGAACGGTATCGTTGATACACAATTTTTGGTTGCGGATCCAATGGGCATGTAATCTTTGTGATTTGTTTTACGCGTTGTTCAGGACTGCTTACTAACCAAACGAATCGGTTACTAATGTTTTCCATATCTATGTATTTACTAATAATAAAGCTGAAAAGTTTGTTTTTTTGTTTGTTTGTTTGAACGCGCTAATCTTTAGAACTACCAGTCGGATTTGAAAAATTATAATTTTTTTATATTTGTTAGTCCAATTTTTCAGGAAGTCTATTTAACATCACGCCAAGACCTTTAGAAGTCAAGAAAAAAAAAAAAAGTTAGTAAGAACGATATGTTTTTCTTTGTTGTTTTGAATGTACCTTTCTGAGTTTTAAATGCTATTTTTTTAATATTTGTATTTTCTGTGCGTGTCCCTTAAAAATATTTTTTATTATTTCTAAGCGAAAACGAAGTAATAAGGCGGACGGGCGATAGGATGCGATGCGGTGAGTCGGGGGAACAAGAAATTTCACGCGGACGACGTTTCGGATAGAAACTAGTTATGTTTATAAACCAGAATTTTGTAACACACTTGCATGACCATCGAGCACTTTATGAGGGCTTAGTTCAATTTAGAAACTGATCAGAACAAACAACACTTTTACAGGCTAGGAGCGCCTTTACAAGTATACAATAATAATGGTTACAAACTTATTACAGACGAAATTATTGTGATAATTTTATTTATAAAAATGAGGGGGTGAGGGGGGGATTTGCTGCTACCCCCACCCGTGGGGGTAGCATGGGGGTAGCAGCAAATGCTAATTAACTACGCGCTCAGCGTACAACTTGTGAAAGCAGGTGTTCGGGCGTGGCCACCAGCGGTAGCCACCAATACAAACGTAATGAATTCTAATAACATACACCGATCAATTACCATAATACCCGTTTCATCTAATTGCTATTTTCCATTACGATAAACAGAACAAGAAATAGTAGTAGGTGCAATGCACACCATTTTAGCTCTGCAAACTAACCACAGAACCGATTAGCGGGCTCGCTACTAATTCCATTAGGTTTGCACGTGAAACTATATTAGTTTAATTCCTATTAAGTCGATATCAGACGCTTCACGTTTTATTTATTTTTGTTTTTCATGTTTTACTCTAAGTGATCATTTATTCTTACTTAGTTGCTTTTTTATATTATCGTATGCTGCACCGGTTGACGTCATCATGTCAACGCCGGCTGTCGCTGAAAACCAGCGCTGGGGCTCTGTCTCGCATAGGGTCTTAGCATTATGCTGAGCGATGGCGTTGCGTGGATGTTGCATATTTTCCATACTTTGTGTTCTTTCTCTGCGTCATGTTTACCGCAAATGAACGTATTTTATTTCTTTCTTTCTATAAATCTGAACGCAAAATGAGTCTAAACTGAAAAATTAACTCCTCAGATAACCGATTTCGGCAATCGGCATCTTTCACTCGCCTACCGAATGATCGAAAAATAAAATGAAAGGAGCAGATGGACGTTCGTAACTACGAGTACACAAGAGTGGCAGGGGGGACATCGACGCGCAAACGGACATGAATTTATCACATGATTCTTGACGGGGGTCTAGAATTATGTGCGTGCGTAGAATTAAAAAAAAAGTTAGCTGTTCCGTACATTTTGACCACGTAGGACCGTAGGTATTGCACTTTTCGATGAAACAGCTGATTTTGTTTATGATAACCAACGAAAAATTTCAAAGCAAGGGGGTTCAGAGCTGGAGGAGTCATTAGACGATTTCCCACCCAAAAAAAAAAAGGGTGTTCAGAATCGTGTTCTAAATAAATGGTAAGAAGTTGCACGTCGATGTTCCGTTGCGCGTTGAATGAAAATTCACTAAAGTGAAGATGTAGAGACGTGATGGACTGCTTTATATATCCATTCATATTAAATATGCATAACACTATAATATAATTAGGAAATATCACATATTAAACTAGTCTGTTTGCAGAAAAGCACAGTTTCAAGTCAATATTTAATAAGGTTAAAGTATCACTGCTATAAATACATCGAATTTTAGCAAACCTAATATTGGCACAGAATCCTAAATACCTTGTTTTTCGTGGTGTGTTACTTGGGTGCAGCATGGTAGCCTGGGGGAAATAAACAAAGCGACTTTACCATTGTCACTTGCTAAAATCGAGATCAATGAATATTTTATTGAAATCTTTAAACATTGTGAATACTATTTCATAATGTGGGTCCCAGCCAGTCTTACCAAGGGGTATCGTATTACCCAGTAACGGGGTTGTGGAGGTCAGATAGGCAGTTGCAACATTATGAATACTATTTCATAATGTGGGTGCCAGCCAGTCTTACCAAGGGGTATCGTATTACCCCGTAACGGGGTTGTGGAGGTCAGATAGGCAGTCGCAACATTATGAATACTATTTCATAATGTGGGTGCCAGCCAGTCTTACCAAGGGGTATCGTATTACCCAGTAACGGGGTTGTGGAGGTCAGATAGGCAGTCGCAACATTATGAATACTATTTCATAATGTGGGTGCCAGCCAGTCTTACCAAGGGGTATCGGATTACCCCGTAACGGGGTTGTGGAGGTCAGATAGGCAGTCGCAACATTATGAATACTATTTCATAATGTGGGTGCCAGCCAGTCTTACCAAGGGGTATCGTATTACCCCGTAACGGGGTTGTGGAGGTCAGATAGGCAGTCGCAACATTATGAATACTATTTCATAATGTGGGTGCCAGCCAGTCTTACCAAGGGGTATCGTATTACCCAGTAACGGGGTTGTCGAGGTCAGATAGGCAGTCGCAACATTATGATACTATTTCATAATGTGGGTCCCAGCCAGTCTTACCAAGGGGTATCGTATTACCCAGTAACGGGGTTGTGGAGGTCAGATAGGCAGTCGCTCCATGTAAAATACTGGTATTCAGCTGCGTCCGGTTAGACTGGAAGCCGACCTCAACATAGTTGGGAAAAGGCTAGGCAGATGATGATGATGAATGTGGGTGCCATTCACATCGGATCAGAACCTATGTCCCTTTTCAGAGGCAAGCTTGTTTTCATAAAAAAATGCACTAGCACTGTGGTGAATGATTTAATATTTATAGTATCAGATAATTAGTTTCATATATACATTTAAGTTTTACGTCAATTAGTTAATAATGATTGAAAAAAAATTTAAATAATAAAATGGATGCAAATCTTGAATTGTGTCGTTTCATTTCTGGTAGTCGTACTTCACCGCAGATAATTCAGAAAAATAAAATATTTTACATACTTTTAAAAGATGAAATGAAAAGGTATTGTCGCAAACACATTTTTTCAAAATAATCTTCAAATGTCAAGAGTCTCTTGTTTTCCCATAGATGCTTTATTGGAACAGCTTCTGAAATTATTTATTATTGCCTTGCTTATTTTTGAAATGAAATGAAGTCAACTGAGCCTACCGTACTTTAAGGCTCAGATTCCGAACGATTTGCTAGTTTAGTCTTGAATCGGGATTAAGTGACATAAGGATAGGGATCGACTATATCCCCTGTATCTTCGTGACTCTAAAGTTTAGGTTAATTCCTACTAAGAATACGGAAAGCCTGATTTCTCTTCATAATAGATGCACTGCAGTTACATCCATACTACTAATATTGCACGACTCATGATGCGAAGCATTAGAGAGTGCTTTACGATCGAATTTTTTTTGCCTCCTTTCTGGTACACTGGCTCAAAAGGGCACTGAATTAAGAAATATTACATAACATAATCAGCCTATAATGTTCCCACTGCTGGGATAATATATAATATATCTTATTTTTGTATTGCTAAAACTGACATGATTGGTATAACATAACTCGGAACAGGCAAGGATTTGGAATTAGGCGCCATAGTAACTTCTATTCAGTTTAAAAAGAGCTATCCAACGGTGCATTGCACTATAAAAAACAAAACTCGGCAGTCTAATTAAAATTATTGTCAAAAAAATAAGTATGAAATGATAGAATTTAAACCAAGCATTATAATTATAAGGAAACAAACAATGTCAAATATTAAATCTAAAGTGTAGTGTTATTTAAAAATCATTAATTGAAGACTAAATACTACACAAGTAATAGGGCTGTCAGTTTATTTTTAAACATTTGGATTGGAACATTTTTTATAATATCTAGTAGCCTCTGCCCATCCGCGCCCTACCCAAATGTCCTTTCTTTGGTATTGTTCGTCGAATCGTTGAGCTCCGTAAGTTCTAAGTTGAGCTGCAAGGTTACTGACAAATGCGTGCACTGACTGGACAGGTCCACTCAATCTGTGTGGTTCTTTCCTCAAAAGACCATTTCAGACACCAATCTACATGGTCTTAATATGATCGGATCAAGATTATGTCTGGACATTAAAAGAGACTTTGACCTCTGTGTTTGTTTCGGCCTTTCTTCTCAGAATAGTTAATAGGAACCGCCGACGTCATCTAGCATAAAAAAAATATGAGTGACGTGTAAAAGTGTTTGTACAAACCTACTTATGGAAAATAAATCATTTATCATCTCTTAGCCTTTTCCCAGCTATATTTATTGGAGTCATCTTCCAGTCAAACCGGATGCAGCTGAATACTAGTATTTTACATGGAGCGGCTGCCTATTTGACCTCCACAACCCAGTTACTGGGTAACACGATACTGCTTTGCTAGACTGGTTGTCAAACTTTTGAACTTCTGACTAGCCGTAACAACTGTCAAAGATCTATGAATAACAGTCGGTACCAATTAGTGCTTAACGTGCTTTTCCTAGGCACGGAGGGGTTGGGTTGATCGATATACAAGAACATTTATTTGAAGTAATGTTTGTTTTTGTCTAAATCTCCGAGCTAACTAGACGAAAACAAACATTACTTAAAATAAATGCTCTTGAATAACGATTTTATTCAATTTCGAGCGGCCATTGTTGTTTACATCTTTGGAAAATTTAGAAACGCCGGACTATACCTATTATTATTATACCATCACGCTTGAATTTCTTAAAGGGGTTAGGTAGAAGTGAATAATCCTGTCAGAAGACAATACAATATTCGTAAGGCTACTTACCTACGACCTCACTTTATTAAGAACAATCCTCTCTTTTTAAGCGGGATGCGCTAGGTAACTCGCGAAATTCAGATTTTCTTACGTTTTTTATAATTCGCAGGCCAGTGTGAGGTTGTACGTTGAATTTCTTGTGTCGCTTCGTAGGTACACACTCTTTCAAGTCAATTCAAATCAAGTCATTAATTAAAGTCAGAGACTGAATTCTTGTTAGGAATCAAATTGAAACTGATCGATTATTTACAAGGTAAACACTAAAATCCATCCACTCTAACAAACATCTTAGGTGCTCCAGAAAACCGTATTTATTTAGCGATACAATTTTGTTGGAAATTTTTGCTAAGGTTGGGTTCCTTAAAGTTGGCCCTACGTGGATAAAATATTTTCTTTGCTTGTCGACGTTATTTTGGTTGAATATTATTATATTGTTTGAGCACAATAGGTGGCCATGTCGATTGCGACATCAGTGGCATTCTTTAGGTCCCCAATATGCAAGTGAACGGGCACTTAAACTCTCTCCAGTAAGTGGGACATGGTCTGGTCTGAAACACCACACTCGGACTGGATGTTGGATAGATCAGTATACCCCACTTCGTCAGATTGTGTTTGCAGCGGTCTACTTGGGTACGCAATCGATTGAGAGCTTTCTATATAGGCCACTGTAGATCACGTCCGGGTGGCAAATGTTCCTGGGGTTTGACGAAGTGGTGGTGGTTGCCTTGTCTTCCCACAATTTGCTTCTCTCGTTAAGTAGTTTGTCCTGGACGGCCTGCGTAGAGAGGCTTACTTTACGGCTTTTAAGCGTACCCGGGGTCGTTGTGTAATCGTAGAGGCGATGTCGAATCGGATTCTTGGTTCCTTTTTTTCTAGCGCGCATTCGAAATCCTTTCATACAGCCGGTGGTAGTGATAAATATTATGTTAAATAATAAACTAGAACATAAATGCAACTTTTCTCGGGCCGTGTTGGTCAAAACAGAGAGACTTTTTTTTTTCAAACGATGATGAGCTATCTAAAATTATTAATAGTAATTATTAAAATTAATACTAATAATTTTCATTGTTAAATAAGTTAACGTTTAACATCAAATTCTGGTTGAATGACTTAACACTAAACTTCGTAATGGTTCTATCAAAATCTTCCTAAATAAACAAAGAATCTTAGGTTAGACTGCATAATTAACTCCCGTTTATTGAATTCTCTAATCTAATTAAGATGATAGACAAACAATGGCTTTATTATCTGCCTAATAAATCACGTTTTCCTTTGATTCTTGGTAATTTAATAAAAAGTGTCGTATAATCAAATTAATAGACGTCAGATTCATTTCGGTTTTGGTGGGCGAGCTTTCTGGCACACTGAACTGTATAAACTTTGATGATTAAAATGTTTATTGGATGGTCTCAATAAACCGGTAATAATAAAGGATATAAAATTAATAAGGAAAGAAAATAATGATTGGTGATAGTCTGTTGGTAATATGGCGTAGAAAATTCATGTTACCGAACTCCTAACTCAATCAATTCAAATTGGCAATTTGTCCTTTTTGTGTTTTGAAAGCTTAATCACATTTCAATATCTACATACTACTGTACCTACCATGTAGGTACGTACGCACGACGACATATCAAGATACACATTTGTAGTATTAGCTGACTGCTCATCGTACGAAAATCCTATACAATCCGAGGTCAGCTAAAACTGGAAATATGGAGAAAGAAACTTAGGTATGGGACTAAACTGGAATTATGTCGTCGTGTGTTGTACATTCGTTGTGAAAACCAAAATATAAATAAACAACTAAATAAAGAAATCCCAATGTTCTGGAATCTTAACACACATCATCATCATCTGCCTAGCCTTTTCCCAGCTATGTTGGGGTCGGCTTCCAGTCTAACCAGATGCAGCTGAATACCAGTATTTTACATGAAGCGACTGCCTATCTGACCTCCACAACCCACTTAATTGGGTAATACGAACACAAATACCACAGCCTCATACGTAAAAACCTACTTCATATGGATTGCGAACGATTGACGTAATACGCGCCCAAATATACCACCACGTCTATCTCCAGTTTGGGTTCACACATTAAGTGAGATATACTCGTACGTGGCGGTTGAAAAGCAAGTCATGAAAATTTAAGGGTAAGTAATAGTAACTCACAATGCACATGCATTCACCGAACACTAACCTTCCAAGGCTTTTACATTTTTATGTTTTCTTGCACAACAGTGGGTGCATTTAAGAGAATTAACTACAGCTTACGCCAAAAGGGATGAGTAGCAACTTTTCCTGTTAGACAATTCACAATATACTACGATCACTGATCCGTCTACCAAGCCTTAGTGCCGTCTATTCATTATAAGCAGGAAGGCCATGTCAAACATATAATCATAATCAGCCTATAATGTTCCCACTGCTGGGACACAAGCCTGAGGAGTGGGCCGTTGTCTAACATGCGGGCCTAGTGCGGGTTGGCAGATGTCACATGTCTTCCAAGTTTTTGTTCTTGGATATGCCGGTTTCCTCACGATGTTTTCCTTCACAGTTTTGATGAAATTATTTACACAAAGGCCGTGCCATTCAATATTGGGGGTATATTACAATTTGGGGGCATCAACAGTAGAAAATAGTAACTCTTTTAAGCCCGAGCAGTCAAACTGCGCATTTCAAATTGCCGCCAAATTCACCTAATAAGTAGGAACAATCTAAGTAACCTACGAACTAATACTGGTGAAACGTCTGCCATTGCGATGGGGAATCCGGCCCAATGATTGATGCGCTGTTGGTTTAATTAATCTTGCTCAAGTCGAGCTGGCTCGATTACTAAGAGGTAGCTTTCCGAATATTTGTCGTAAAGTGCCTACTAGGTATATGGATGGGAGGAATGCTGGCCGAAATCGTAACATTAATTTTGTGAGCAACGTAATTATCTATCAATTCAAAAGTTTTGTAATTGAGTTATGAAGTTCTTGGTTTAAGTAATTATTTTGTTGAATTAATCATTGGGGTTTGATTAAAAAGTTCTGGCTTAATCCTTAACATACCAACGAAGTTTTAAGGGAGGAAGAATTCTTTATGATTTTTATCGTCATTCAACTTCAAGGTTGGCTATCGTATTCAATGCTTTAAATAAAATATATACCTAAGTATCTTTAAGAATAAACTATCACATTCTAGAATCGTTTTTTATTTAAAATATATATGTAAAATTACTAAAGCGACTGGTTTAGCTTAAAAAAAAATGCAATAAATTTTGGATGTTGACAATACAACATACCTGTCGCGTCAGTGTATTGTATATTATAATCATTTACGTAGCTACCTATATAATGTCGAATACATGATCGATACAGGGTTCAGTTACCTAATACTTTCAGAGTGCGTTTGCATGTTTTGTGATTTATGTCGCAGTATTCTGTTTTTTGACAAAAGGCTAGTGCTTTGTAAACTGCTCTTCTTGAGTTACCAGAGGGGGCGATTCTCGTAATTTTATGAACGTTCACAGTCTGATCTCAGTCTTAATCTGTCCTAAATACCTTAAATTTCCCTAAATTTTTTACAAGTTTTTGACATTGATTGACGCTGAGATGAGATTGCGACTAGATTTTGAACGTTTTTAATTACGGGAATTGACCTAGCCATTAATGGTGCAAACGAAACTAATTTGTCTCCTCTGCACCATTGATGGTGCAGGTCAATGGTGCATACGACATACATGCATACGGCATCGGTTTCTGCGTAAACTTCAACTATATCCGACGATCCTGCATACTTATCTCTTTTGTTGACTGTACGTAGGTACGTCATAATTATCGTTTACAATGCTGAGAGTCGTATTGCCAGCATATAGTGCAACTGTAGGAGGTTACGCTAACTAAGGGCCGGTTGTTTCAAACGGTTGGTTAACGTAACATACATAGAAATGTAATACATCTATGGTAACATACGTACGTCAAATAATAACGATTACGTACTCGGTATTATTTGACGTACGGCAAGGCCATAATTTTGTAATTGTAATTTGAAACAACGCAGTGCTTTTTTTGGTTTGACGATAGTTACACATGCAAAACATATGCTTCGATGTCCAAGAAGCGGAGGATACGTCAACTTGAGATGAAGTTTTGTGTGATAATATCCACTTTGGCAATAACAGAAAACATTCAATGCACAGGAAGTCATCAAAGGATACCTGAAAAAGTTTAAGTTCACTATTGCAATACATATTCACATAATGTTTGAATTATGTCTTTACCCGTTGTTCATTATCCACTTTCTTAGAGACTGGCAACAATGAATAATTATTTGTGTCCCTTGTTGACGCTCCAGATCATAAAAACGACCAAATGGTCCGTAACGTAGGTAACATACAAAATACCTGCACGGTTAGACAAAACTGTGCAGGTACATACTTTGTACAAACTATGTAGTTTAACCTTCACAACTTACAATTTTACATAGTGGACAGTAATGTTTTGTTTGCATCCGCCTTATAGCATCGATAAACGTTTATTATAATATCAGATTGTAGGAAGACAGCAAATATGCCATCCATTGATTTGACAGCTCTGTCTTAGAGTCAAACCCCACTGAAAGACGTAACCTAACGGGGGCGTCACGATTCGACTTCCAACTCACAGTACATTCTTGTTACAAGTGAACTCGTATCAACATGAAGCTGTACCTCGTTATCTTTGTGGTGCTTGCTGCACTTGCAGCTATCGCTTATGCTACTCCTGCCTCGATATCTATTAAGTGTCAGAAGGCCTTGAAAGGTTAAGACATGAGTACGAGCCGCCAGATTATGTGAGTTAATATAAATTATTAAAACATCCTTTATGAAAGAGAATGTTCAAAAATAATTAAAGGATGTTTTCCATTAGAATAGAATAATTTTTATTCATAAGTTCACATATAAATTATATAGAAGTTACATTATTACAAAGTTACATATTAATATTATGAAGAAAATTTGGGTGTGACGCCGCACGATGATCTCCTCATGTCGGGTAAACTAATAAGTATTAGGTATTTCCATAAAGAATTTCTCAGAATACAGCCCGGAGGATTTGGGCAATCTTATAGCAGCCGATCAATTCTGTAAAATAAATCTCATCGTGAAAAGTTAGGTGAAGTGAGCTGGCAATAGTATCAATCAATTAGGTAGAAAGACAGCTCACTTCAGGCTCACTTCATCTACGCTTTTACAATGAGATTTGTACAGAATAGATCGGCTGGTGGGATGTGCTGGTGAAGTGAGTTATGTCAAATGATTATAACCACAAACCACTTGACCAACTATGATCTATCAATAGTAACTCGTGTAACGATCCGGCAAATGTCCACGCCGCAAACCGCTGCCTAATATGGCGTTAACTGTTGCCTGAATTCTCAATATGTAGGTAAGTATAATATATCTCGTATATCTAAAATCTATATATGTCTCTCTTCGTGCCCATCTGTATGACCACTTAGTTTAACTAATCAACAAAATGGTATTTAGGGCTCCGTACCTCAAAAGGAAATAACGGAACCCTTATAGGATCACTCGTGTGTCTGTCCGTCCGTCTGTCACAGCCAATTTACTCCAAATCGAATGGACCGATTAAGTTAAAATTTGGTACACATATGAATCTCTGTGACCCAAACACAGACGTGTAACGTAATTAAAAACATTTTGAATATGGGGGTCATTTTTTGGGGGCAAATATAAAATTAAAAAAAAAAAGATTCGCTATCTGTACCGTGTGACATCAAATGAAAGGGCTTACTGTGAGGATCTGAAATATATTTTTTTCATAATTTTAAAGTAAATTGTATTAAAGTTATTTAAGAAAATAGACGAACATTGACCATTCCCCCCTTATCTCCGAATCTACTGACTAAAATATTGAAAAAAAAAAAATACAAAAAATAGTTTTATACCTATAGATTACAGGAAAATCTACAAGAAGTAAGTCTGTGGTCTTAAAACAACATGATAAATCTTTCAATATTGTGCGTACAAACTTAGATTTTCAGTTGGAATCTATGGGAGAACACGTTTTTCAACTAAAATATTAAGTCTGTTCTTGGGATATATTCATTCCAATTTTCACTATAATTTAGAGAACTTCTTTCCAAAATGTAACTGACTCGTTGTGCGAGTGGTCGCAAGCGCTACTGCTGTGCATGAGGTCCCGGGTTTGAGTCCCGGGTCGGGCATAATGTTGTTGGGCTTTTCCATCAGGAATTCCTCAGTAGCAGCCCGGAGTTTGGATTTGTGCCCGGTTGATGGCAATAGGGTAGCCCCTTTTACATGGAAGTTTAACATAACTGGCGAAATGTGGGTTCATTAAGGTACACCTATGCTTAACCATTCGGAGATTACAGGCGGGATATTTAGGTAGGTATGTTATTTCAAAAGTTTTATGTGTCTGTGACTCATTATAGTTAGATTACATAATCAGCCTATAATATCCCCACTGCTGGGACACAGGGCTCCTCTCTGTGAGAGGAAGTGGTAACGATCCGGCAAATGCCCACGCCGCAAACCGCTGCAAATATGGCTTAAAAAAATCCCGAAAATTTTACCATAAAACCAATTTCATAACTTTGCGAGACATCAAATTCACACGAAAAACTACTCGCACCATTCTCGACTATTCGGGATATCAGAGGTCGATTTTATGGCATCCTTAAGTGCTTTCTGACCGTCATTTTCTTTTTCAATCCTAAAAACTAGCCCCAAAGGTCGATGGGCCACCTGCGACCTTTGCATGTTCCAATCAAAACATTCTGATGTTATGTCTGACCCTTTTATCTGCCAATTTATTTTATTTATATGATCTAAATAAAGACGGAGGGTCTTTATTTAGATCATATAAATTGGCTTAGTGGTCTTAAGCATGAGGTCCTGGGTTCAATTCCCGAGTCAGCCAAAGTGGTACTAGGTTTCCCATCTGGAATTTCTCTGTAGCAGCCCGCAGTCTGGATTTGTGCCCGGTTGATAGCAATTTATTTGTTTATTTCAGACGACGACGCAGGCCTATATACATATAAATACTTTAAATTAAACATACATATTTTTACTATAAGATGTACTTCACTAGCTTGTTCTTGTTCTGTTCTGTGGTGCTTGTCCGCGGAAGCGACGGTACACCACGTCCTGCAGCCAGAAGTCTTCTTCCATGACGACGGGCAGATAACAATTCGGTACGCGCACCACGAACGCCTTGAAGTTGACGTTGCGGTGCGGCTCCTGTAACTGCAACCTCGGCGTGTACATCGTCTTCTGACGCATGTTTCCACGATATCCTCGGCCTTAGTGGTCTATTGTCGGGAGATGTACACCGGTGTGTTCGGCTTTGTGGCACGCAAGCTGACTTCGGGCTCCGTAGGAGCTTCGCCGCAGCGGTTCTTGATCGTTTGCGGTCGACGCTTCCTTCTCTGCACCGTCACGAAACCCGCATCATCAGGCCTATTCGGTGCCTTTTTTGGCATAGGCTTTATACTTGGAGCACCTCGGGCACTCGCGGTGACGCTAGCGGATAATCAGCAGCAAAAGGCTCGCCCCGTAATACAAAGGACTAAAACATAACTGACGAACATCTGCCTAACCCTTCAGGGCATATAAAAAACGTAATGTGATGTTTGTTAATACAGACTTGTATTTCAATTGCACGAATAATTAATTCAATTAGATGATATGGTTCCAATAATTTAGATTTTTAGTTTATTTTTGATAGGTTTCAGTTTTGTAATTTCAAAACTTTTACCTACCTAACCTAACTAAAGTTTTGATTACTATTAACTTTATAGAACGAAAATTAACTTTAAGATCATCATAGTTCTACATATCTGAAGGCCAATTTCCCGTAACTAAAAACGTTCAAAATCTAGTCGCAATTTCATCTCAGCGACAATCAATGTCAAAAACTTGTTAAAAATTTTAGGAAATTGGAGGTATTTTTGACAGATTGAGACTGAGATCAGACTATAAACTTTCTTAAAATTACGAGAATTGGTTTCACGAACTAAGCATATATGATATGCTCATATCGTGATAAAAATATTAGACGGACAGCATGGTATCCAACGGGGCTGACTGCTGAAGTCTTCGTGTCGCTGGCACGACTGCATTTCAGATCTTGTTGGCTCAAAACTTCACCACTCCCACGGCGTCGTCGGTGGCAACGCACAGGTCACTTTGACAGCATGTTTTGGCATACAGAGGGCAGGATAGCAGATGAAGCATGGTTAGCGACATAGTTCCACATCTACACCCCACTGCCATTCCACCGACCTAGTCCCACTTGACCAGGTTGGATTTACATGTTTCCACTTGTGTCCGGAGACCTTTCAGGGACTTCCAAGTGGACCACGAAAGCTCTGCTCAGGTGAAAATGTCAGTATTGCTAGTCGTATTTGTAGTATTTCCTGTCAAATTTTATACACTTCGATGATCACTACAAATTCTTACTCGGTTACCAAATGTCGAGCATTCACGTCACGTTCATCAACAAGAACGATCGTTATCTCACAATTCCTTCCTGTGGTTTCCCTAATGTCGCCTTTCCATTATTATTTAAGCAAACATAAATACATTCATAATGACCCATATTGGAAGCCATCCAACGCCCTCCGATGGATTATTCACAACTCGAATGGAAATAAGAAGTCTTGCAATCTTTTTTTATGGAGCAACTTTTCCCAAAGTTTTAAAAACATTCTTCGGGAGGATTCAGGTCAGCTGCAAACTATAAAGTTGATAAATCTTAACTAGATATCTAACCTAGTTTGCACCTAATTTATACTGTGATCCCACTTCTAGATTCTAGATCTACCAACACGATATTCATGAGGCGCACTAGAGGTCTCTTCCCTGAAAAGGTAACCAAATGAGTCGAAATGTTCTATTTCGACTCATCCACTCAGTGTTCATTCGACTTTAGTCACGAAAATAAAGGGCGCAAATAAATGTCTTTTTGCATACCTAAAGATATTACTGAACACTCTAATATAATGTATAAAAGCCTTTTTTGTGAACCTCTAATAATTCCTATTTTGGTGTCCTAAAAATACTAAGTAGCTAAAGTAACTGCGCCCAACTTGAATGTAGCGCTCGCACGGCTCGCGCGTGGTTGGTCAAAGTTCTGACCTATCCCGTTTCATTGAAGTATCTTAACAGAAATTTAAAAAGAGGCTCATTTATTTAAAAAAAATAACATCATGAGAAGGTCAATAACTTATTAGAGGGTCAGTTAAATATTTATTTTTACTAACTAGCCCCTATTTTAACCGAAGCAAGAATTAATTTCTTATAGCCGTTGGTCCCAGCTGTCATTCGTAGATCTTTGAAAATCGTTACGGGTGGTGCAGGAAGCCCAAAAGTCTAACAACCAGTCTTACCAAGGGGCATCGTATTACCCAGTCACTATGTTGTGGAGGTCAGATAGGCAATCACTCCATGTAAAATACTGGTATTCAGCTGCATCCGATTAGACTGGAAGCCGACCATAACATAATTGGGAAAAGGTTAGGCAGATGATGACCCGAAAAGCTATCGTTATATTTTACCGTACCAGACTATAAAAATAAGAACCCCACATTTTCCATAAACCACGAAGTAAATTTCCTATCCTTTATCACCCTGACTTTCAGCCCCATATAAATGATACTATAAAGACATATACATAGGTAGACAGGCTAATTAGGCATCCTATTGCGCCATAGCTTTCACGTGCAGTTTGAACACGCTGGGATCATCAGGTTGCACGTCAGTACCGCTTTTATCACGGATATTGGGAACTACTGGAAGTGGCAGACTTATTTTGTGAACACATTTCATTAGGGTCGTGCTGTCAACTAACGAATGCAAATAAATATAAAAAAGTTTCAAATAAGAACTTGCTAATGGAGAGAGTATTTATTGTTTCACTTTGTTATAATGATTAGCACCAATAATTATACATTATTTGGCAAAACTTGAAAAATGTTATTAAACCTAAAATGCACACTGCATTTTAGGTATAACAAGATTTTTATGTCAACTACGCATAGTCTTTTTTTTTTCTTATCAACTCAGCCTTTCGCAGTCAACTACAGGACATAGGCCTCTCCCAGGCTGCGCCACAACACCCTGTCCTCCACCTTCTACACCCAGTCTGCCAGCCACCTTCTTTAGATCGTCGGCCTATCTAGCTGAGGGGCGTCCCACACAACGGTTGCCGATACACGGTCACCACTCCAGGACCCACTCCAGGACTCGGCTGCTCCACCGGCCATCGGCCATCAGCCATCGGCCATCTTTTTTCTTAGCCTAACCTACCACTACAGCTATCAAAATTACTTCCATCTAATCCTTTATCTATTCAAGATATCAATAGCACTACCACATTTTGCCAAAATACAGTATGTTGACTAAACCAACAGCGTCCTCAATTTCGCCTGATTCCACATAGAGCATCCTTTGTCTAATTAACTGGAAGACCATTCCATACATCAGAACGTTTCTGGTTCACTTAATACAGTAAACTGTTTGATCGGAATGTATTACCAAGGGTTTCTGTCAAGATTGTTTTCGAATATTATATTCATTCATGAAAATCTCATTTCAGAATGATTTTCGTGAAAAACATCTAATTTTGCGTAGGAGATTGGTTTGCTATTTTTAACCGACTTCGTAAAGGGAGGAGGTTCTATGTTCGTCTGTATGTATATTTTTAAATGTATGTTCATCGATATTTTCATCAATTGTGATTTTGAAAACTCTTTTTTCATTTCGTAGAGGAAGCTTGCTCGGAGGTCCATATAATTATGAATTTTATTAAGTTGGTTTGATAATTTGTGAGCTATTATTGGAAATCTGACACTAAATATTACTAAATAGAAATACTACGGATATCACTAGCGTGCGCTCTCGGTAGCCATATTCATTTGAATGTCTCGTTCACTTTTCTCTGGGGTCGGGCCGCGACAAGTCGATAACGTGCTCCTGTCTACTTGATTGATTATTATTGGTGAGAATATACTTCATTATTCAGAAGAACTGGCTGTTTCCTAATTTCCTTACTGCGAGTACATACACTAACACACATCCCCACAGTTAGCTTCAATAGTACGTATTTAATCCACTTTGTGGATGTTGATGATCTTATCAAACTTCCTGTCACTGGTGTTTTCATAGCAAGTAGTGGTATGTATACGAATTTGTGTCCAACAGCTAACACGTGAAAATAAAAAAAAAACGTAAAGTACGCGCCACGAAAGTTGAGACTTGACTTTTATAACTTTATTATTTCGTAATAAATATTATAATATTTTTAAGAATTATTAACCGACGAAAAAACGAAGGAGGTTCTCAAGTCGACGCGTATTATATTTTTTTGTGACGCACTACGCTTCCAGTAACTAAAACACTAAATTACTGCATTCGCAATTTTGAATGATACGGATTTCCCACAAAGCAACGCTAAATTGAATTATCAATTTCTAGGGTAAATTAGTATTTCCTAATTGTTTGCTACCTACAGTGCGGCCGACGAAAAAATGTGTTCTTGACACCTGTCAAAAATTAATACGTATTTTGCGGATTTTAATCTTGATAGCTACTAGAATTGTCGGACTGACTGGTGTTAGGAACGCGTTCTCTTGACGGCCGGACTATTAGGTATGCTCATCATAATAGCAGTTGTTTGTTTCATCATCATCATCATCATTTCAGCCGAAAGATGTCCACTGCTGGACAAAGCAAGCACCACCCCACCACCTCCACTTTCACCGGTTCTGTGCTTCCCGCATCCAGCGGATTTCTGCGACCGTCACCAGGACATCGGTCCACCTTGTGGGACGCCTTCCAACGCTACGTCTTCCAGTACGCGGTCGGCACTCCAAAATCTTTCGCTCCCATTGGCCATATTCTGTTCTGCGAGCAATGTGCCCTGCCCACTGCCACTTAAGTTTGGCAATTCTTCGGGCTGTGTCGGTGTGATTAGTAGGTATAAAATATTGATTTCAGTTGCTCTTCGCATATTGGGAGCCGATTTCAACATGACCTTCCATATTTTGGTGATAGCTTACAAAAAGGTCAGGTCGAGGCATCAAAATGAGTAGGTATGTGAGGATCACAAAGTTCTCAAAGTTCTGTTGTTTCTTCCCAAACACACGTTGTTTCTACCTAACTCCAAATGGGAATTCGGCGCGAGTATTTGCATTTTAACATAATGTGGAAGAAACAGTACTTGAGTAGGTACTGTGAGAGAGCTTTACGAGCTCTCCGTAACGGGATGAGTAAATTAAACAGTCAGTTTGTTATGTATCATACAGAATTATTCCAAAAATGGATTTACCTTTTTTACATCTTTATATCTTTTTTCATCTTCTGTCTTCCCGCTTGTCAGCTAGACAGACCCCTACTTGTTTTATATTCTAATCTAAAACTAAATTGATGTTTGTGTCGTATTTCTTGCCAATAACTTTTAACAGACTCGCGGAGTTTGCATATAACCACTAAATAGGTTATAATCTCTACAGTACCTACCTACTTATTCCATACTAATATTATAAAGAGGTAAAATAACAAAGTATGTAGGGGGTAATCTTCGAAACAAATCAATCGATTCCGAAAATTCTTTCACTAATGGTAAGCTACAGTATTGCAGTGTCATAAGATATATTTTATCTTAAAACAAAAAATTTCACACGGACGAAGTCGCGGGTAGAAGCTAGTATTCCAATAATTCTCCGAGACTTGTCCCATCTAGTCACACATGCTCAATGATAGTTCCCATTTGATTGATGATGTGGCGTATCAAGCCGAGTGATGCCGTGATCATGGCGCTAATGATTGATTACTTCGCAACGTCCGAGCTTCTTGACTACCTTTGAGCTTTCAATGTCTTGTTTTCCTTGATGAATATAGTGGAGGCAAAATAGATGTCATCGGTCGGATGTTAACGAAGAATGTTTTGGCACCTATAACTATAGGCTAAACAACCTTATCAGTTAAACCTAAGCAGTATTTAGCAACAAAATAATTAACTTGCCAGTTGATTGCTTTTGAGCTTTGTTCGGATACTAGATTGACTGCTACTCTTGCCTTTGCTTTTGTCAAACGTTTTAGTGGATTTTTTAGTTACCAAAATATAGGGTGGCAGTCACATCGACGCGCAAGTTGTAACCATGAATTCAGCACACGATTCTAGACCGTAGCGTAGAAATATTTCACCGGTTTAAAAAAAAAAAACTTCTGTTTCATAGAAAACTGCAATACTTACACGGTCAAAATGTGTGGAACAGCTATTTATGTTTTTAATATTCGACGAACAGTTTCAACGGCTTCACAATCATGCACTGAATCCATGATAACAAGTTGCGCGTCGATGCCCCGCCATCCTGTATAACAAGTATCTGATCAAGTTTTTAAACCTACCTAGTTAAGAAACACATTGTTACCTATTCATTGAAATTGATTTTAGGTGCTATACTAGAGGCGTCCGTCGTCCGACCAGACAGACCCGAGTTGACGTTGCAGTGTTCCACGCCACTGGAGAGTGGGTGCGGCCATTATGGGAATGGCCGCACGGGGATTTGGGACCCGCTGAGAAACAGCGGGTCGAAGCCTGTCGGGGGAGCGGTGAATGCTTATGCAAATCCCACAGGCAGAGGTGGAACACCGCGGTGATTTTAGCCGGTAAGAGTCCGGCATACCGCTCTGTCACCCCCACGATGGAGGAAGTCCTTAAGGATTTCCACTGCGCACCAAAAAAGAAGGTTCTATCATACCTACCAAGAGCAATAAAGCGACAAGCCTCCAGGCATTCTTTCCACACATAATTTTACGACAGTTAAAAACGTAGACCACTTTATCCACATAACTTATGTCCTGCCGATCCTCCCAAAAACTTTACCAAAGTAATATCGGTATATCATCCAGCAGGACTCAATAGGGCCAATAGGGCAATAATGGGTCGTTATTACTCACAATACGGCGGGAAATTCGACTAGCCTCCTCGAATAAATGTCAGATATCCATGGCTTAAGTAAAACAAACAACGGACCCCACAATCTGGAGTCTCAACCGAAAGTAGTGGACGTGGAATGGAACCAATAACGATAAATAATGAAACGGATTGGAACGCAGTATCGAGCGGCGACAGTTTAAAAGAAACTGGAAACTTACTAGATATTTACATATTCAACTAAAGAAAGTACAGAATAACTGCTCCTGTATTCAGTGAAAGAAACTGCGGTTGTTCAGAATCTACATATATCTGCAGGGTTATTTTAAATTGACTAGCTAAACTCCGCAGGCGCGATGGGTATCAATATATCAACACGATAGAACTTTCAATAAATACTCGTAATTTTTAGAACGTTCACAGTCTGAAGGCCAATTCTCGTAATTTAAAACGTTCAAAATCTAGTCGCAGTCTCATCTCAGCGACAAACAAATGTCAAAAACTTGTCAAAATGTAGGGAAATTAGAAGTATTTTTTTGACAGATTGAGACTGAGATCAGACTGCGAACGTTCTTAAAATTACGAGAATTGCTCCTCTGATCTCAGTCTCAATCTGTCAAAAATACCTCTAATTTATTTACATTTTTGATATTGATTGTCGCTTAGGTTGCGACTAGATTTTGAACGTTTCTAATTAAGAGAATTGGCCTTTAGAAAACAAAACCGAATTCCTGTTCAATGTCTCGTAAAAAATCCAGGTTTTTAAAAGTCCTACAAGAGAACGTGTACTTATTTGGCCCAAAACTCTCTATTCTAGCTGGGACTAAGAGAAACCGTATTTGGATACATTACCATATTGAGCGAAAGTACGACTACGGCGTACCTACTTATTCTGGAGGTCCTCTGTGAGTTGAAACACGTGGACGTTATGAGTCTTTGGTCAACTGGACCCACACGAACTAGACCCGCGGGTCCAGTCGACCAAATCATTTAAACCGACAGTCGTTTATTTCTTTACTTATTTTTAGTCAAGTTTTGACAAGTCTGTCAGAATGATTATAATCTTTATTGTAGTTGCAATAAGGTTGCTATTGGGTGGCAACCCAATTTTACAGTTATTTTACTGTAAAAGGTGAATCATCGTCATGAAGTGTGAATCGTCAAGCAATATGAGAAAAGTAGTAGCCAATGTGCGGCCAATCTAAAGTCCAACGAAGGCTCTTCCATTTCAATTATGTCTAGACCAATCAATGTTTGGAAATGTGTATTCATAATTTACAGGTGCTTTCTATTAACTGTATAATTTAGTTATTGAGCTGTCAATTTCAATACATTGCATGATTCGATGTGGTCTGCTGGACATGCTACGTAAATTATTTGGAAAATAACTAATGGCTCTAAATACTAATGAAACATGAATACATGTTTAATTCTGGTACAATGGACTCTTGAGAGACTTTTGAGATTGTAGAGGTCAGACAGTAGATGATCTTTTGAGATTATAGAGGTCAGACAGGAGAAGGCAGGTTGCATAATTATCTTCTATTCATAAGTTGAAGATAAACTCCTCCAAATTAATGGTTTTCAGTTACGTATTTGCTTATATTTTATATATTGACCTGCTTTAAAGGGTTCCATACCTCAAAAGGAAAAACGGAACCCTTATAAGATCACTGCGTTGTCCGTCAGTCAAGACCCTTTTTCTCAGGAACGCGTGGAGTTATAAAGTTGAAATTAATATCAAATACCTGAGTATTTATACCTTTTTCTAAGTCAACGCAATCAAAAGATACGGGCGTTTATGTTCCGGAATCAAAACTTATAGGATACTTCCCGTTTACCTAAAATCATGGCAAGAAGCAATGTCATGTAGCACAAGTAAAGAAAAAAATGTGAAAACCTTAAATTTTTAGTTATACATACCTACAAATTTGTACGGAACACTCAGTGCGCGAGTCCGACTTGCACTTGACTGGTTTTTTTTTTTTGAAAGCCACTTAATTAGCACCCTCAGCGCCAGACCCTATAAGTGGTCGTTCTTTCAAGTTTTGACTAAATTGTTTTTTTTTGTACCGATTCCCAGACCATTTTACTGAAAAAATGCGTCAGGCCCGGGCTTTCATTTTTGCGTAATAAATGTATAGGAAACTTGTTCCTAAAGAATACACAGAAAAAAAGAAAGAAAGTAAAAAACTTGCTAAAGCATATGCATCTTTTTTTTCAGTGCAAAACCTTCAAAAAGAGCCCGAAGGTAAGACTGGGGAGTGAGGAATTTTCACCTCAATAAAACCAGCTTGGAGGTCACCATCTGCACATGGAAGGGGCATCGCTACCTCTAAAAAGACCTATCCGAAACACCCTCTGTGCAACGCCTATTACGGCACATCCTTGAGGAGGCCGTAAAGGGCTCTCCCCAAAACCTAATTGTGCAATTTAGGTACGGATATACCTACAGATGACACTCACCATGCATAAACTGAAATTATGGCCACACTATTGAATTAGGAAATTCCTGTAATGATAGTGATATTGAGCTAATAAATAAATAATAAAAGCTGTCAATATTGGTACCCTTGTCAATGTCCATACGCTACTTCACTACAGGCATAAGTACCGAGTCTGAAATGTGATTAGAAAATTTCAATCATCAAATTATTTCAACACGTTCTCAGAATTAGAATCGTACACACTCAAAGAAGAAAAATGTTTCTAGTTGTTGGCAGTGAGTTATTATGAAAGCCTGCCTACTACAACATAGTGGGAAAAGGCCGATTCTTCTTATTCGTCGTATCAGCGAAATAATTTACGATCACATTAAGATTCATCGAAAGGGCTGGTGGCTAAGTTATAAGAGCCGCACGGGTCGATCGATCAGGTTAAGCAACGCTTGCCGCGGTTGGTCCGTGGATGGGTGACCATCTTTACATACCAAGACCCCTTCCATATCTCGGAAATCACGTTAAGCCGTTGGTCCCGGCTGTCATTCTTGCATCTTTGGCAGTTGTTACGGGTCGTCAGAAGCCCGAAAATCTGACAACCAGTTTTACCAAAGGGGTATCATCACAGAAATCTTAATTAAAGATTTCTGTGGGTATCATACAACCCAGTATCTGGGTTGTGGAGGTCAGGTAGGCAGTCGCTCCATGTAAAATACTGGTATTCAGGTGTATCCGGTTTGACTGGAAGCTGACCCCAACATAGTAGGGAAAAGGCTAGGCAGATGATGATGATTGAGTTTCATGAAATAAAACACGTGAGATTTACTAACACTAGTCAAAACGCTCATGACGTACAAAATACATAAATCCAACATGTCGAGATCTGCCGATAAGGAAAATGGAGGACACAAACTCCTCTCCCTTTGCGCTAAATTCATATAAAAAACGTGACAGGCGTACGGACTGTGATGGCTCAGAATTGATATTCTTCCTGGAACTGGCAAGCGGGTACAATTTGTTTATTTATTATTAGTCTATATTGTCCCACTGCAGGGCAAAGGCCTCCCTTTCTCCTTCTTATCTCTATCCTGAGCTAATGTGGATCAATTCTGGTTTTAGATGCCAAGCTCGTCCCGCCATCTTTTCCTGGGTCTGCCTAGATGTCGCCGGACAATTTCAGGGGAGAATTGTGGTAGATTTGGTCCAAGCGGGTACTACTTTTATTTATTTAGCATGCCTATATAGGTACTAAAGTGACATATGCGGTATCTCAAAATAATATCACCATAAAAAAAGAACAACCACCGACTTCCAAAAAAAAACACTACAAAGTGAAAAATTACTTTAATTTCGAAAGTCGGTGGCAAAATACTAAAATACGAAACGAAAGACACCGACTTCCGAAATAGTAATGTAATTTTTCACTTTGTAGTGCTTTTTTTTTTGCAGTCGGTTGTTTTTTTTTTTCATAGAAAAGTTTTCATTTTTCACGTTTTATTTGTGGTACCTACCCCCACACAAATTCGTATACTTTCACAGTAAATAACAGTGACAGGACGTAATAATACACTAAAAGGAAAAAATACGTATTATTGAATCTAATTCTAAAACCAGTTATCAGAACTTGACCAAATTTATATGGCACCACCCTATAACTACACCCTTTCAAACAAAGTTTTTTTTTATTTCAAATCAATTTATAAATAACGGAGATTTAAGGTAACAAACATTAAAAATAAAACATACAACGGAATTGAGAACCTCCTAAACCTAAATAAGGATTTTAAAGTTGGATAAAAATACGTAAGGCTTGGAAGGTCGCTTTTGGTAGAAACTTGCAGAAATATGTATAAATGGACTAGTAGGAGTTCACTAAAATTCAAAGACAAATTTGGAATGCCTCGTGCCAGTAGGTTTCTATAGGCCCATACTGTTGCCATCAGATCATCGCAGGGAACCGTTTACAAGAAGCTCTACTTTTAAAACCCACCAAAACTTTATACTACATTTTTAGGGTTCCGTCCTCAATTATGCCAACGGAACCCTATTACTAAGCCTCCACTGTTTGTCCATCTGTCTGTCTGCGGGCTGTATCTCATGAACCGTAATAGGTAGACAGTTGAAATTTTCACAGAATGTATATTTTTGTTGCCGCTATAACAATAATATTAAAAACGAAAGTTAATTTAATGAAAATGATGGGGTCTCCATACAAGAAACGTTATTTTTTTCGGCGTTTTTTGCCTTGTAGTACCAACGGAACTCTTCGAAAAAACTGGCGAAGTGAGGCTGACTCGCACTTGGTCAGTTTTTCCATGCCTATTGTTGTTCGTTCGTAACGAATTAATGCGCGTGACACAAGTGCGCTCAACATCTTAAAAATTATGACACTTCACAATATTAAAATCCTTATATCTGCGTTTTTCACTTTTCCTTTTGCGGGTTGATGAATGGCAAAGGTCAATGGCTGACACAGGGTACCTCAGAAATTGTAATTTAGGGACCCTGATAAGTAAGCGGTGGCTTAAAGTTGACGTGACAGTGTTCTATAATAGACTTATAGAGGTATGAGGAACAGGGTGTAAAGTTCACTCATATTCTTTAGAAAAGGGAGGATCCTCCGACCAGACGGGTGTGTCTGGCGGGCAACTGCCCGATGATTCATGTCGGGCCGTTGTATCTATGCTAGTTGCGCGGTAAACTCTGCTTGCGAGATGCAGAATTTGCGTGACGTCAGTATGACGCGTTGTTCGCATGTGGCGTTGTAGATACCGCTACAGACTTGTATGGACTAGGTACCTAGGTTTCGTTTATTAGACCGCCTTATTACTAAGACTTATTCATTCAATAGGGGCTCGTGGCTAAATAATAACAGCTACACGGGTCGATCAAAGGTTAAATTACGCTTGCTACGTTCGGTTCCTGGATGGGTGACCATCCATCACATATCGAGATGCCTCCGTGCGTCGGAAAGCACGTTACGACGTTGCTTGGTCCCGGCTGTTACCGTTACCGTTACGGGTAGTTAGATACCCAAAGGCCTGACAACCAGTCTTACAAAGGGGTATCGTGTTACCCAGTAACTAGATTGGGGAGTCTAGATAGGCAGTCGCTCCAAGTAAAATACTGGTATTCAGCTGCATCCAGTTAGACTATAAGCCGAACCCAAAATATTATGTAGTTGGAAAAAATGCTATAATAGGTAGATCATCACATCTGCAGATCGGGTCGTATAAGTAAAATCAATTCTTCTAAATCGGTTTCAGAAACACGAAAGAAATTGCCCAATTCAAACCGGTCATCAATCCGGGGCTCTTGGTAAATGTCAAAATTTCGAAGTCGTAAAAACGGTCTAGCTCAAAATCTGTCTCCTCCTTGATATTGAGTCTATAATTGCTAAAACTGATAGCAGGTCTTCCTCGTCGGAACTCATTACGACATCTAAACAAAATGTGTTATTAACCTAAAAATATTTTGATACGCAGGAGACAGCTTGTGTATGAAAACAAATGTTTATGTGTAAGGTTTGTTGTGTAAAGTTTCGAAAAAACACTCGCAGGAGACACGCATTACAGTAAGATACATGAACAAGATGGAATTATCCGTTACAAGACTTCACTTCTGTTGATTTGTATGTTTTGCTTGAACAAACGTCATTTATTATGTTCTTTGCCCTTGTTTTATGATTATTATTGTACTAGCTGCGCCCCGCAGTTTCACCCGCATAAGTTTCGATCCCGTAAGAATATCTGGATAAAATGTATCCTATGTGTTAATCTTGGTTAGAAACTATCCGTGTGCCAAATTTCATTCAAATCTGTTCAGTAGTTTTTACGTGAAAGAGTAACAAACAGCCATCCATCCATTCCACACACTTTCGCGTTTATAATATTAGTAGGATATATGTATTTATATAAATAAGTATATGTTTTGTTTGTATATGTATTTATTGTATATATGTAAATGGTACACTACAGACTACCTGCAGTATTGTCTCTCCTTTCTCTCTAAATCCATCCAAAGGATGTCTTTAAAAGATCGCTTTTAACGATAAGACCGCCCATTGTAACACCCCTTGTACAATTTCTACATTTACACCTGTAATATTTATGGTGCACAGCCAACAAAAGAGATAAGTATGCAGGATCGTCGGATATAGTTGAAGTTTAGTAAGAAACCGATGGATGTTATCGAATAAAATTTAATTTTATTAATAGAAAACAAACAGCTTATTTATCAAATTAAATTTCCGACAACATCCATCGGTTTCTTACTAAACTTTAACTGTATCCGACGATCCTGCATACTTATCTCTTTTGTTGACTGTACATAATAAAGAATTTTCTATTCTTTTCTCCACCTAGCCTGAGGGCGGACATAGTCGTACACAATCTGTGAATTACAATTTCAACTGTCAACCTATTACGGTTCAGAAGATACTCGAACCTGTGACAGACGGACGGTTGGACAGCGGAGTCTTAGTAGGGTACGGAACCCAAAAAATGAAGTATCTCAAGCTGAATAAAAACACAAAAAAAAAATGTATCTTTCACGGCTCAAAAATATGATATTTTGTAGAAAGAATCCATAATTCATTACATAAACAGAATGAATAAAAAATATTAGAAAGATTTTATTAAAAACAGTTCCATTTACCAAAAATAATATAGGAACTGTAATTTTAATTACGCTGAGCTCAAAGCATCCTAAGTAAACATTTCGTTCAATTAGTACGTTTCTCCGGAAATCTTTTTTGGATGTTGCATTAAATTTCATTTAGGCTGACTGCGGTAAGCTCCTAAGAAAAGTTATGAATTTACTGGTCGAAAAATTTCCGTATTTTTTTAATTTTGCTGGTTCGACTACAGTTGCAATATTCTTCCTGGTTGTTTTGTTGTGATTGTTAGGTGCAGCGCAGACGACAGACTATCCGTGACGCTTTTTTATTGTAAGTACCAATAAAAAGGAAACTGTAGATAAAATAATATACACTAAAAACTTACTTATTATCAAAGAGACATTTTGTGCGCCACAGACTCGATCGCACAAAAAGTGTCTGCTCTGCATCTTAATAAAGACGCTGAAGGATATGAAGTTGGCTATAGTCTTAGGCTACGTATGCACTGGCGGGTGGCTTGCGTAGCGCCTAGACCATACTGACTTTAGAGCCCTCTTATTTTCGGTACTGAGCGCGCCATTTTTTTTTTTATTAATGGAATCTCGCAGTTCAACCTATGAGGTGGTCGTCTGCTTAACCGGGCTTGCCTGTGGATGTCTCAATAAATTAGGGCCCCCAGCCTGGGCGAGCGCGCATCGCCGGCGCAGTAAAATATACAGGGTGAAATTTTAATCACCGTTTTCCTCTCAAGGGGTCACTGTACTCATCATTAATAACAACTTTTACTATGGGACCATACCTGAAATCGGGAAAAAAAAATCAGCTGTTCCCTATATTTATGTTCGCATAACTCGTCAAAATGTAAGGAACAACTGATTTTTTTTTCGCGATTTCATTCAGTAACTTGACGGATTTTTCTGACAGCATAAGCTGCTGAACTTAGCCATCCTGCAAGAGAGGACGCCATATTGTAGCCGAGTCGAGCGTCATCCCTAGGAAAACAGTTTTATCGACGAATTCTAGTTTCTCTTGATTCAATATTATCTCACAATCACTACCTTTGACATTTGGTAAAGAAAATCTTATGCACTTAGTTTTTTTTTTCCATTTAATACTAAATTATTAGCAATAAATCAATTTTGGACCTGCATTAGGGCGTTATTTACGACGTCAAAATTTGTAACACGTATATTTACCTTAAAAATTAAGGAAGTGTCATCAGCAAATAATACCATTTGTGGTTGAAATTTTAATAAATGAAGTAGATCATTAATATAGACTAAAAAGAGGAAAGGACCCAATATCGAGCCTTGTGGCACACTTATTTTTACTGTTAAATCATCCAAGCCACCTGTCCGTGCGTACGTAGCCTAAATGATTCAAGAAAACATTACTCCATCCGTTACTAAATTGCTCCTTTTATGTTTGGTAGCACATCTCGCAAGTCAACCAAGGAAGTTGTCAGCTGCTTAACCGGACTACTCTGTGGTGGTTGCAACATTGTTAGTTGTGTGAAGCCAACTCTAAATTTACTTTCATGCTGGGGTGTTCTTGGTAAATAAGAGGCTGTCCAGATAACCAGTCCGAACCGATTCGAAAAGAGGGTTAACCCATCCTCGTTTTGTCACTACCATAAACATTATTATCTCTCTTTTATAAACAAAAAAATTGCATCTAAAACCAATATTAATCTGCAGCCTTTTCCCAGTTATGATGGGGTCGGCATTCAGTGTAACCGGATGCAGCAGAATACCGTCCACAACCCCGATACTGGGTAACACGACACACTTTGGCAAGGTTGGTTGTCAGACTTTTGGGCTTCTGTCTACCCGTAACGACTGTCAAAGATCTATGAATGACAGCCGAGACCTACGGCTAAACGTGTTTTCCGAGGCACAGAAGAGTCTCGATACGTAATGGATGGTCACCCATCCACGAACCGACCGCGGGAAACGTAGCTTAGCCTTTGATCGTGCGGCTGTTATGATTTAGCCACGAGTCGCTTCTGAGACCAACAGTAGCATATTCTGTTCCAAACCATCAATCTTTAATCACAAGAAAATTATGGGTTTCCAAGCACTACCTAAACGCCATAATTGGAACACGTTATAAATTCCAAGGATGGCTAACAACCCATAAAATTGTGGAGAATGACGGATACCATCTATGAAGACCATAAAATAGTACTAACGTTCGCTTTATATCTGAATTTATGGCGCTAAGGATCTTCAAACCATTAACATAGTGTGGAGTGAATAAGATTAGGTATTTAAGTATGCAGAGGTAGTAAATGGGACGTAAATGACGCACGAAGATGGATGTCTGAAAGATGATAAGAGAGGTTATCAAACTGCAGTTTAAAAATTCGATGTTATGGCGATTTAGAATTGAAAATCCAAATGCGTTAAAAATGCGCATTTCCTTATAGTTTTGGAGCACTATGACACGCTCCGTCAACATTCTTAATTATGTAATGCAGTTATGAGCAAATACTGTCGACGTGGTTGAATTCTGGTGTACATACATAATCAGCCAATAATGTTCCCACTGCTGGGGACACAGGCCCCTGTCGGTGATCCACTACCAATTCTGGTGTAAATTCATTCATGTAATATGGAATCGCCGATAGGAAGAAAAAGAAGATTTACAGTTTTGATAAGGCCTTGTATTTAGTAAACTAGAGATTATTAAAAGGGTTTTCACGTATGAATATACATAAAACAATTGCACTACTGATTATATATAGTTCGTGAAAAGTCTTTGGGCACAGTATGTAGCCCTGCAAGCCTAGCACGAACGGGCGCAGTAAACGTATCGTAAATTCGAACGATTTTTGAATTGAAAATACTCGTTTTACATATTATAATATTGATTTAGTTTGAAGTCTTTATTCATATCTATGGTACTATTGTATAGAATAGAATAGAAATACTCTTTAATATGTATACAATAAATATTACAGATATAAATGTATTTTACAAGAGTTGATACAATAGGCGGTCTTATCGTTGAAAGCGATCTTTTATCTTTAAAAGAACAACCTTTGGATGGATTTATAGAGAAAGGAGAGACAATACTGCAGGTAGTCTGTAGTGTACCATTTACATTATACAGTAAATTTATACATTATTAATCATAAAACTAGTGTAAAGAACATAAAAAATTACGTTTAAGGAGAGATAATTATACTGTTAAGTAGGATAAGATAGTAGTGTTTTGGATTAAAAAATCATTCCATGTTACGTTACCTTTAATACGCGCTGTCGTGCTTCGGCCTATGAAGCATGCTACGTGTTAACAGAAACGAAACTGCTTTTATCAGGATACGATAAATTATGATAAAAAACCACAGACATTCCAACATAACTCTTCCCCTTTATCTACTCAGTCAGGTATAAATGGCGATATACCAGCTCTCTCATGCATCATACACGTCAAATATTATTGAGAACGTGTGGCTTCCCTCCACATTGTTTTCCTTGAGTTTGTAATATATTATGCACATAATATGCTGGAAATATACAATAGTGCACGCTCGCCGGACGAAACACGGTTCACCTGGTTTTAATTCTGCAACCACGGGTGTATTGAAAGAGGGCTCAGGGCGTTTGTCCACCGCGAACGAACTCAGCGGTTCAGTTGTTATGATAGACAAATTAAGAGGTGGGCAAGCGGTGCCAGTGCGACGGAGAATAGTATATGAAGAAGTTCAAATGTGTTTAGTATTGCACATAGGACCGTCACAATCTCTGGACGAGTTCTAACAGTCGCGCCGAACTACTCGAAATTTCGGCGGCCAGGTGACAGATGCGCGATGGTCATGCCGCCATAGTAAATGTATGTATCGCTGCTTCGGCGCTGTTATCTCAATCTCGCGTGACAGCTGCGGTGACCAGTCGCACTTATGGTTTAAAAACGCAGATTATACCCAGCTTGCTGACTATCCTAACTTCCTAACTATAAGACAGCTGCGGTGACCAGTCGCACTTACGGTTTAAAAACGCAGATTATACCCAGCTTGCTGACTATCCTAACTTCCTAACTATAATATAATATAATCCTAACTAAAATTATAAATACGAAAGTAAGTTTGTTTGTAACCTTTTCACGCCTAAACCACTGAACCGATCAGCCTGAAATTATGCATATACGCTGTCAGGTGTACAGAAACGGACATAGGGTACCTTTCATCCCGAAACAAAGTGCTGTTCCCGAGGAAAACAACAATAACGTTATTATGATAATAGATGGCGCCAAGTGTCTGCTGTGTGTGAATTAAATGTGACTTTGTCACATTTAATTCTGAGGCGGTACAAAGTTCGCCGGTTCAGCTAGTCTTATATAATTGCGATGATGAGCAATTTCTTTTAGGTAGCTTTAATTTAATTTGATGTTATTTTATGCAGTGTGTCTGACATATGCGTCACAACAAAAAAAAAGTTGATTAATATTGACTAAATCAACGAAATAAGCAGATTGCAGTGTTGGCCCAGTGGCAACGGCCCCAACTTACAGTACGAGTAGTATGGGTTCGAACCCAGGCAGGCTCTTTGCTTTGTGTAAATCATTTCATTACAACTGTTCTCAAAACGGTGAAGGAAAACATCGTGAAGAAACCGTCATGTATTAGAAGCAAAAATTCAAAGACATGTGACATCTACCAACCCGCACTGGGCCGGCGCGGCGGTGTGGTAGATTATAGTCCACTCCCTCTCGAAGAGTGGTGGCTTGTATCCCAGCAGTGGGAACATTATAGGCTGATTATGCTTGTGCAATGAAATAAAATTATTCTTGTTTTACTCACATCTATCTATCTATATAAATAACTTCCGAACGACTGCACCAAATTTAATCATTCTTTTGTTGATGTGTTCGGTAATGCCAGCACAAGTTTGTATGAAAGAAAATTAGGGAATTTGAAAAAAAAATTGCACCCGTACAAAGCTGGGGCGAGCCGCTAGTATATAATTAAAAATGAATCGCCGAAATGTATGTACGCGCGTAACTTCCGAATGACTGCACCAAATTGGATAATTCTTTTTTTGTTGTGTTCGGTATTGTCGGGACAATGTTTGTATGAAATTAAATATCGGAAATTGGAAAAAAATATTGCACACGTGCGAAGCTGGGGCGGGCCGCTAGTTTTTAATAAAAATTATATGTAGACTGTGCCAATACAAAAAAAGAAGAAGGATATAAATTCCATTGTCCGATAGCAAACTTTTGTGTATCGCTATAAACAATTCCTCCTCCTATTAGTCACAATTTACATTAGTATCAATTTCCCTGAGGCCGGTTTCCGTTCAGATATCATCCTGATACGGCAACCGATAGTTAATCCGATAGTTTATCAGAACACCAAAACATTCACAATAGATTTCTACTGGCTCTGTTCTGGCAAAATAGCTTTAAATACTGACGTCAGATTTCATAGGCAAATCGACAGGATGTTGGGATGACCGCAAAGCTCTTCGGATTTCAAACACAATTTGATAGACAATACAGTCGGGAGGTCATCTTACAGGTGGTTGGAGGAAATCGATCAATATCGCCTTAAGCAGTCCACTGCTGTATACAAGGTGAAGACGACAATACAACATTAAATGAAACAGCTTATATCTAATGACGTTCCCAGTTTGCGTCCAAAAATTCAATCAAGTATACCCAATAGTTCAATCACTATAGCTAGTCAAAGATTGCTAAAATCCATACTCGGCCCATTACTAAAAAAATCACTCTTTGACTTTCAATGTCAGGATTTATTTGGTAGTTCCTAAATACTCCTATGCATGAGTATTGCCAGTGTTTTAATTTATTGTCGTATTGTCAGTTCCACATTGTATAAACTCAGTTTCTGAACGGAGAATTTGAAGTTGAGAACTCGTAAAGATTTCACAGGCTACATTAAAGGAATCACCTTATGTAGGTAATGCTAAAAAAGACAAGGTCTCAACTTCGAATTCTCGATTCTGCAACCGGGTGTTAGACCTATCCAATCACTCGGCTTGATTACCGCTACCTATACATAATTACCCTATTATGTTACCACTGCTTGGAGAGGGAGTGGGCCATAATCCTTCACGCGGGCCGAGTGCGAGGCTTCGAATTTTTGGTTCTAGGATCGACATGCCGGTTTCCTCACGATGTTTTTCTTCACCGTTTCGAGAGCAGTGGTGATTAAATAATTTATAAAAAGTCGCATTAGGAACTCTATACTTCGTTCCAAGACCCAAATAGCGGACGCTCGCCGCAAAGCTGCTGGACTAAAGTGGAATTGGGCTGACCACATCTGTCGCATATCGGAACAACAATACGCAAAACCACCACTCAGTGGATCCCAAATAGCAGGAAACGACTACGCGACAGACCCAGAATGAGATGAGCTAGACTCAAAGGATTGACCCACAATCGCAGTAGACCGAGAAAAGTGGAAAGAGGGAATGAGGTCTTTGCCCTGCAGTGGGATAACACAGGCTTAGGTATAATATAAAAAATAAAGTGCCCGCTTGCGATCGAACCCAGGACCAACAACTCGTAAGCCGTGGCCATTACCACGGCTACCAATGCTCTACCATAATTCAAATTATAAAATATCACCCAAGGAATTTTGTCTACCCCTATACATTCTGGCCCTAAACGGGCGAAAATTTTACCATATTAATTTAACAAACATTTTTATTTACTTCCCAAATGATCGCAGGAACGAAAACCGACAAAAAGCCTTTATTATCCCGTTTCAAATACCCATCTAAATCAAATTAAGTCTTATAAGCATCACTGACAGATGATTTATGATATTTTTCTCGTTTACTCTTCAATGACAATTTATTATTTTTACAGGCATTTTGGTCCAAATGTTTTTCATATATTTTAGCAGCAAATTGGCGGATTAGATTTAATGGGAGTTTTTTGTTTTTGCTTGTATTTGTTGAAATCTATATCGTGAAGAACTCAAAGTTATTATGAACACTTTGCGGGACACTTATCGCCCCTCGAAGTAATAACAATAAAACTTCCATTGTATCTCGTTCAGTGTCCTTCAATGAAGCTAAGCCAAGAAGGGGAGGAGTTAGGAGGTAAATAATAACAGTCGTACGGGTCGATCTGCAAGATTAAGCAACGCTTTTCGAGGTCAGTCCGCATATGGGTGACCATACATTAAATACCAGGACCCATCCGTGCCTCGATAAAGCACGCTAAGCAGTTGGTTGGCTGGCTGTCGTTCATAGATCTTTGACACTCTTTACGGGTAGCCAAAAGCCCGAAAGTATGACAACCTTTCTTACCAACGGGTATCGTGTTACACCCAGTAACTGGTTTGTGGAGGTCAGATAGGTGCTCCATGTAAAATACTGGTATGCAGCTGCATTCTGTTAGACTGGAAGCTTGCCACGCGCCGGGCGGTCGCACCGGTCGCACGTCAGCACGTTACTTCGATACTCACGCGCAGCGTCGTGTCGTCCGTTTGTCGTTTATAAAATGAAGGCAAAAACTTATTGCATCTTATTCGGCTGCGTAAATAATAACAAAGATCCGAACCTCACGTTTTTCTCACTTCCAAAGGAGATCGAAAGGTAAGAAATGCACGTCTACATGTACCTAATTAGTAATTAGGTAGGTAACTACCTACCAAATGTTTACATTTGTTATTTTTATTTATGTGAACCGGATTTACGTAGTTATAATATTATTATTATAATAGTGTAGTTAGATACTTACGTAGTTCTCAGGTTTAGCTTTGATATTATACATACTTGATCAGGTAGGGAATTACCTATTTAAATGTGATCATAGTAAGTATTTTTGTTTTGGTGGGTAGGTGCCTACCATAAAAAGGTATGTACCCAATGATGTATAAAATTACGAAGATAGGCCACACTCTAACATCACGTAAACATTAAATGGACTAAAAACAATTACTTACATGTAAACACACCCACAAATTACATTTCCCGATGTCGTGCGTCATGTGCTCAACAACCGAAATAGAGAGACATAAATTACGCGGGCTGTAGCGGGAATGAGATAGCAATAATTGTTACTGTTACGTACCCATGCCACGTGCGCTGCCGCTTGCGCTGACATAGACAAGGACAGAGATAGGAGCCGGCGCTGTGGTGCGAAATCACGTTAGCCGCCGAATGTTTACGATTATGAATAACGTATAATGACGCGAAGCAAACATTAAATATTATTATAATTTTCAACAAATTAACATTGTTGGCTGTATTTACGAGTGAAAAGTAATCCCGTGGAACTTGTTTTTGGTTTTTGAACTATTTGTGCACATTTTAAAAACACAGGAAGTCATTATTGCTGCTTATTTAGACGATGCCTGTAATTTTACTTAACGTGCTACACATGTACTACACAAACGCCAGTTCAATTGTGACTAAGGTCGATTGTGTCCATGCACCTAATTTATGCGGTCCACGTCGAGGAGCGCGTACCTTAACTTCCCTTATTTTATACATCAATGTATGTACCGTATTTTATTTTTCTTCCGGACAGCCCTAGTACTCAAGCGCTGCGATAAAGTTCAATTTAGCTTGCGCGTTGGCGGGAAGTAATTTTGTAGGCTATTATAAAAGCGGCTTTCTTCAAAATCAAAGGAGTCGGCCTTCTGGTGTACTAAGTACTATTAGTTATTCTGTGCCCCAACATAGTTGGGAAAGGGCTAGGCAGATGAAGATGTGGAAAGTATTAAAAATTTTTCTCAATCATCAATGCAGACCATTGATAGTACCGATTAGAATTTTTTCATACTTTTTTATTAATTTCTAATACTTTTAATATACTCGTATGATACTTCTGCTAAGCTCAAAAATAATCCCAGTATTATTCTATCTATAGTACAAGTTTCGCAAGGTTTCCAATCCGACAATCGGTAGAACAGACGATTATATTAAACGAACTTTGAGGATCCTTAATTATACGTATGACTGAGTCCGATTTTACTTAATATACTCAATACGGAAAGTTATATTACTTTTGTTCGATTTCATCCTGATTCCCGATTAGCCGGTGACTATCCGAACGTTTGATCGCCATTTTGTGAATTCACTTTTGTTTTCCCGCTTTCGGGTTTCTTTTTTTGGGGTTCTATTTTTTAAACTGATTGTCTTTATCCTCTTGACGGTAGCTAACTCATGATCTGCCTTGCTTTTTCCCAACTATGTTGGGGTCGCCTTCCAGTCTATTTGGATGCAGCTGAATACCAGAATTTTACATGAAGTGACTGCCTATCTGACCTTCACAGCCCAGTTACTGGGTAATACGATACCCCTTAGTAAGACTGATTGTCAGACTTTCGGGATTCTGACGACCCATAACGACTGCCAAAGATCCACGATTGACAGCAGGAACCAACGGCTTAACGTGCTTTCCGAGGCACGGAGGGGTCTTGATATGTAAAGATGGTCACCCATTCACGGACCAACCACGGCAAGCGTAGCTTAACCTGATCGATCGACCTGCGCGGCTGTTATTTCTTAGCCACAAGCATATCATACATCAATACAAATTATACTAAAAATGTTGTGCATGATCTTTACCCAGGCTGATTTTGTTCGTTAGTCGTGAGTGGATAAATTTGAAAAGTAAACGTAGCTTTGGCACGTTGTTTGTATAATGTCTATAACGTTCCCACTGCTGGGACACAGGCCTCCGTGAGTCGGAGTGGGCCGTAGTCCGAACAAGTCGTCGTAATCCACCACGCGGGCCCATGCAGTGCGGGTTGGTGAATGTCACGTCTTCAAATTTTTGTTTCTAGTACATGCCAGTTTCCTTACGATATCTTCCCTCACCGTTTCGGGAACAGTGGAGATGAAATAATTTACACAAAGTAAAGTGTCTAACCGTGTTCGAACCAGTCGCGGCCGTTTCCACTGGGCCACCACTACTCTCCGTTTTTAGCACCGAAAAAATTACTTTAAGTTGCGCTCGTTTGACACCAGTTTACTAGATATACCAACACGTAAAAAATATGACTATACTTGGCAGCCATCCTTGGCAGGAAACAAAGAATATAATATAGATAAGAAAAATAAAGGTGTATTCCATGCCAACAATGCAATCGAAATATTTCCACGACTTTAACTACAGACACGTAGGGAGGATCGTAAACTGTTAATACAAGGGTCCAGCGCACGTTCCGATCGTAGAACACGGTATCTAGAAAGGCTTTCCATTTGACACTTCCCATTAAATGACTTTACCAGTACCTTCGGCACTTCTATATTTAACACAAATGTTGGTAATGTGTTTTGGTGTGGCTATTGGTCGGGGCGTTTGCCATGAAGTACATATTTCATGGGGCCAACTTTGTTTTTTCTGTCTTAGCAATGTTTAGGCGGCATTCATTTATTATCAGCCTTATCAGCATACTATAATACTGAGTATTTATCTTCTAATGTAATTTGGAAGATATTGGATCCGGAGAGTGACGTAGACTCTCGGGCTTCAGTATCTTCCAAATTCACAGAGCTTCCTCTTTGCCAATCAATCATTTTCATAAAAAGCTTGAGATAAAGAAGTCTAGAATAAAACCATCATATTTATAATTATATCTACCACATTTCTATTGTATGTGTTTAATTCTGCGGCGGCATCTACATCTACCACATCCGAACTACGCATCACAATGACGTCACGCAAAATCCAGCTAAGCAGAGTTTACCGCGCAAATAGCATATCTTACAACGTCCCGACATCAATTGTCGGGCAGATGGCAGATGGGCAGACCAGACACAACTGTCTGGTCGGAGGATCCACCATTTTCTACGAAAGATGAGTGAACCGTACACCCTATTCCTTATAAACTCTAATTACATAATGTACAGTAGGCTCCAAAAGTCCATAGGCAAAGTCTCAAAGCAATAGCTTGACGTTTAGTTTGACTTACGACCTTCTTTTAATGAGTAATTAGACACACACACTCGCATATTACTCGAATATAGTTCCGTGTCATGTTCGTCTTGTTCACATAGTTCGTAAAACTTTATGATTATACCCACAGAAATCTAAATAAATAAAATATAAAGTAGATAGATGCTTAACTTACGGCTCATTCACCGCTAGTCCCCGACTAAATAGAATGTTGTTGCTTCTTTGATAATTTGATGTGGGTTAGTGAAGTGTGTTTAATCTATTAGCGGTGAATGTTGTAGTTCATTTTGAAATGCAAGCAAATTTAAATATTGAGATGAAATCGGATATTATCGCGCTGCGTAAACATGGACTTAATATTTTATCACAAATATTTGATGAAACCGGACTGACTGTGAGTATTATGATTTAATTATTTTATCGAACATTAATTATCTAATTAAAGTATAACTGATGATCCTTGTAGTTATTTTTTAAACGTTTTATATTTACCATAAGCCCTAAATAGAAAAAACAAATTTCCTAAAGTTTACTTATTTACTTTTGGAATGATGAATATAAAATTAAGCATAATAATTATAATATAATAATTTTGTAACATTTATATTTTCAAAATAATTTTGTTTCAAAATATGTAGTAATAATATTTTATAATTTTGCTAGTTGCCTAACAGTATTCCTTTTTTGTTTTAGAGAAATTACCAACTGTGAGTCGGAGGGTCAAAAGATATAAGGAAGTGGGTAGCCATGCCAGTCGAAAGAGAAGTGGAAGGCCCAGCTGGTCAGTGAATATGAAACAAGTGGTTTCATACCAACAAGATATTTTGCCGAATTATTCGACAAGTGTTTACGAAGCGTTCGCCGTGCAAGCGAAAACCAGCACAAGAACATCATATTTGATTGGAAATCATAAACAAGAACGTTTTTACAAAGTATTAAGTTATGAATTTATTTTAGTAATATTAAAATAAAATTGTGTCATATCTGTAATAAGGATTATTTTGAGGTTTAGTTTCAATCTTCTTTTCATAATGAAAATGAATACTTAAGCTATAACCGCAATAAGTCCTAATTAATACGACTATTTATAACGAATAAACATTTTGAAAACACTTAAGTATAAAACATTTTTATTTTTAACCCCATATAACATAAGCATAACAATATAATAATAAAAACATAAAAATTGTTACATTATTATTCTCGTTTATTATCTCTATTGAATAACAAATAAAAAAACGAAAAAGATAATTGTTGAAAAGAAAAATAATAAGTCATCTCGAGATTGGAACCCAGACTTTCACGTTTGCTAAACCATTAGGTTACGTTACCAGCTATCTATACTTGCTGTGTTGAAGTGAATTTTAGTTGTAGTATCAATCTACCAAGGTCATGCGTAATTTTACGTAGTACCGTGTGCGTAAAAGCGACGATATGTTTTGTTTCGTTCGACGCTAGCCAGTGCGTGTTCGACACACACACAGATGTGGCCTGCGGCGCGAGGCGGCCGGTATTATCACAGCAATTTGAACTTTAATATGCTTATGCAAAATTGATGCCTGACTGTACTTGCTGAATTTTAAAAGCACTTTTATAACCCTGCGAATATTTGAAACAGGGGAATTTTAACTTGACTTTCATAACAGCAAAATAAAGGCAAATGAAACATAATTTTATGAAAACACTTACAAACATATAAACAGACAGAAGCAAAGAAAAAGTAGGTTAAAACAGAACTTGCGACGAGACTACCCGCCAGCGACCACTTCCATTTACATCGGGACTTGGAGCACTATCCCTCAGTACTAGATCCAGGCCACGAAATGGATGGATACAGAAAGCTGACTCCAGACAACGACTGAAAATCCACGCACACCTATGAGTGCGTGTGTTTTCCATTGTTATGTATAGTCAACAAAATATATAAGTATGCAGGATCGTCGGATATAGTTGAAGTTTATTAAGAAACCAATGGATGCTGTCGACTGAAATTTAATTTGATAAATGAGCCGTTTGTTTTCTATTAATAAAATTAAATTTTATTCGAGAACATCCATCGGTTTCTTACTAAAGTTCAACTATATCCGACGATCCTGCATACTTATCTCTTTTGTTGACTGTACATGGCCGTGTCTATACATGCCACACGCACAGCGAGTGCAAGCGCATTTGCAACTGGCATTCGTTTGAGATCGCTGTACGTACGCGTGTATATGTGCATACGCCTGTTTGATTAGAGCTAGCCTTCTGTACCTATTTATTCTGTGTTCAGGCTTTAGTAAAATAAGTTAGTACTTTGTTTCGCTTTAGCTTATAGCCAGCGTATTTGCGACTAGCGTTTCTGAGAATCCCTGAGATTTTTGTTTTAAGTTGTGTAGGATATTTAAATGAGTTAGGAGTCTCTATTTCTTTAAGAATGCCTAACATAGGTTTATTTTCAGGGTAAATAGAATCTACTTCACTAGTCTTTTCGCAACATCGACGGCTCTTTTACGGCATACATCAAACAGCTGACGGATGAAGTGTTGACAATACATATACATGCTTGTCAACCTAAATAACCCAGGATAACGAAATAAACCTTATGGTCTGTTCCCATAAACAAAAACGACTCGTTTTGCTTACCAATTTATGATAGCCTTTTTTATTGCCAAACTAGGCATATTTTTATTTTATTTGATTTGGGAAAACAAACAATCGTACATTGTATATTATATCTAGAAATACCGTATGCTACTCGTATAAGTGATGCTATCATATAAAAAGATTCGTAAGCTAATTCTACAGCTACTTCCATATGGAAGGATCTACTATGAAAAGCTATGATGTCTTTGCTTCATTATTGGTAGAGATAGAAGAGTTTTAATTCTAACCAATAACGATCCGTAAGTTATAGGAATCCGCCATTAGATGTGACAGGGCTCAGTCTGGCCTTCATCATGATCACAATTGCAGCAACGAAAACGAACACAGTTAGACGAGTTATTCCGATCTGATCCCCTGAACCCCCCCTCCACCCCCCTCCTCGACCCCATGCTAGTTCTTCTTCTGTTAGGTCACTTTCTCTGTTCCATGTTCTTTTTGTAAACAAAAATAAATTAAAAATAATCCACCATTTATCTAGAAGCCCTAGGTAACATCCTTATAGTAGTACCAACAAGTATAACAGTGTATTTACATAATAGAATTTCCACGAAGAAATTAATTAATTCATGTAATGAAAGAGCCAACTTTATTCTTAAGTAAGGATTACTTTACTTTACTTTTGCATTATTAAGAAAGACGCATTTAAAAGCATTTTCATAATGTAGCTAATGTATTTACTTACTTAGTTCATTTTAACTAGAGCAGAGTGCATTTAGATTTTTACTGAAATAAAATATGTGTAAGTAATTTCAAAATGTATTTCTTTAATTTTTATGGTATACATAATAAAGTGTTTTCTATCTATCTAAAGTCCCCGTCACGGGAGAGATCAGGTGCAAGACCTGCTTTACCTGCTTTCTGAGGCACGGTGTTATCACACCACACCACCAACTTCCAAACTCCGGGCTGCTACTGAGGAATTCCTAATGGAAAAACTCAATAACACTTTTTCCGACCAAGAAGTCGAGGCAGGACCCCACACTCGGGACTGTAGTCGCGCTTGCGTCAACGAGACCAACGGGGCAGTCAACCCCCGGGGGAGAACAACCTTGATAACAATCAATCGAAGCCATGCATGGAAATCTTAGTTAAAATACTAGGTTTTCTCCAAAATTTCCGCTATCCATCATCTAGCGTGTTTCTCAGCTCATACAACTCATACTATCAGTAATAGTATAATTATATGTGCCAAGAAACAATGGGGTATCTATCACCCCATTGTAATGAATACCCGAACCAACCCGATCTTTAGTAAAATTACTCAGAGCATTGAACATAATTACACGGTGCGTACATCCAGTGATCATTAAGATGTCGATTAGGGTAGCACACGTGTGTTTCGAACAAGTCACGGCCGCGAGAGGCTTACGTACAATTTGGAATCGTTCGTACGTGATCGCACGAAAACGCTTTCGATTTCGTGCGATGTTATTTTTGTAAAGCAAACATTTTCTGTGGCTGTAATTGAAGTAGACTGTGAAGTAAGAAATACTAAAATGGTTTGAAACTTCGAATTTAATGTAATTTTATACAGTTATTACAAGCATTGTTTACTTGCTATGAATGTAAATGCTAAACTAGACCTTTCACCTTGTTAATTCAACGAGAATTATTCGGTTTATCCTAAAACAGATTTTGGTATTTCAAAGCCAATAAATGAGTAGGTAAACACAATCCAACTCCACCTTTCCATTATAGATTCCAAGAAATCTAGAACAAGAAACCAAGTTCCAAACAATATGAAACCTTCAAGAAAATATATTGAGAGAGACATTTTGAAATTCTCACTATAACAAACGTTTTAGTAACTCCCAACGTCTGTAAAACAAACACAGTATCTTTTGTTTCGACTAGAACATTCTGGAAACTTTCACTCTCGCATTGAAAATGTGCGCCATATTGGATATTATCTGAATGTATTATGCAAAATAAAGTTATGTACGCTCTTATAAATTCTGTTTTTCATTGTAAGTTCAATGCCACTGATTTTCTGTTCAATTTTTATTGTGTTTTGGATACGATATCTGCATAAACTCACGCTCTCCTCCCATGGGGATAGTTAGAAACTACAGAACGCCATCTGCAACGATCTTTACATGCAAACTCCTGTTACAGATGTTTTATTACCCAAGAATAAGAGGATTCCTTAGGAAATTTTTGAAACCTATTTTGTTTCAATTTATAAAATACTCAGCCGAAAGACGTCCACCGCTGGACATAGGCCTCCCCCAAGCACCTCCACTTGGACCGGTTCTGTGCTTCTCGCATCCAACGGGTTCCTGCGGCATAAAATACTAGCTGACCCCGCAAACTTCGTACCAGCTCAGAATCAAAAAAGCCGATCCATACAAAATGTAAGAGAAAATCTTAATTTTTGTTTTCTTTGTGAATTGTCCCCACGTTTTAATAGTTATTCTGCTATTCGGGGCGGAGACAAATCCAACATAACAAAGATCATCAAAATCAGTCCCGTAGTTCTCGAGTTATAAATGGTGTAACTAACCCGACTTTCTTTTCTATTTTAATGTGTATTATAAATAGATTATCAAAAAAACGAAAATTAAATGTCAACAAAAATGTTAATCAAATGCTAATGTGTAATTTATTTATTTTAGTTTTCATTGCTTTATAAAGACACTTTTCATTAGTAAAATAGTGTAGTTTAAAATTATTATAAGTTTAAATTCGAAATAACGATTAAGATACATATAACTCATTTTGTCTTCTTTTTAATTCCACATCTTGATTAAAGACTTGTCGCAAAATGTAACAACGATTAATATCCAAGTTTAAAATCGAGGTGTCATTAAAATTAAAACAAACTAACAAAAACTCCCTTTTCTTGAAGACTTCAACAAAATAACAGTTTAAAAGAATTAGTTGTCAACTTAAGTCTGATGTTAAAGATAGTACGAGTATTTTCCTAAGATTGCCGTTTTCACGAGGTTCTCTGGCAACGCGCGACCGTTGAGTTTGGAAACTTTCGACGGGGCTTATGACTTTGTTGTCGCGAACGTGGTGGGAATAGCGAATGACGGGCTTTGATATAACTGCCTCTGAAGCTTCAGCACTTGTCTAGAACTAAAAGGTTATTTATTGTAAGCATGTATATTATACTCATAAACTTGGATAATAGTTTCATGAGTCAAAGTCATCAGACAGGTAGTTGGCTTTTTCACAAACTATGTAGAAAACTATGGGCAAGAAAGTCTACGGGGTTCATCAGTCACGATGTGGCGGCAATTTACATCGCCACATGCGAACTACGCATCACACTGACGTCACGCAAAATCCTGCATCGTGCAAGCAAAGTTTACCGCACAACTAGCGTATATACAACGTCCCGACATCAATCTTTGGGCAGTTGGGGCACCAGACACGACACCCGTCTGGTCGGAGGACCCTCCCTTTTCTATGGAGGATGAGTAAACTTTCACCCTATTCCTCATACCTCTATAACTACTTTCAAAACAGTATTCTTACTTCAAAATAATGGACGGTGGCGCTTTTGAAGTCTTTTTTTTTAATGTGACTACTGATCAGACCATTTATATTTTAAAATGATTGACGGAATAGTGATAACGTTTTAGAAGAATAAATAAAATAAAACAAAATAAGGGCAAAGACAAAGAAAGCTTTTGAAATTGTTATAATATATATAAGAAGGTACAAATAGTATTGGGTACTTATGAAATTTAGCAATACTATTTATTTAGCAAATCTATATCAATAAATAATAACAGCTTTACGGGTCGATCTATCAGTTTAACCTACGCTTGCCGCGGTTGGTCCGTGGATGGGTGACCATCTTTACATAATTATCAAGACCCCTGCGTGCCTCGGTAAGCACGTTAATCCGTTGGCCTTGGCAGTCATTCATGGATCTGTGACAGTCTTTACGGGTCGTCAGAAGCCCGAAAGTCTGACAACAAGTTTTACCATGGCGTATCGTATTACCCAGTCACTGCGTTGTGGAGGTCAGATAGGCAGTTGCTCCATTTAAAATACTGGTATTCAGCTGCATCCAGTTACACTGGAAGCCGACCCTAACACAGTTGGGAAAAGGCTAGACAGATGATGATTATTGATGCACTCCAAAACCGCAAAACTAAACGTAGCTCGTGTCAATCTTCAACAAAACTCCAAAAATATAAAAGGAAATTCGTGGCACGTACCGATTTCTATTGGTATAAGTAATCCTTTGTGGGATTTACATGCATACTAAAGAAACAAATGGTGCCTATAATAATAAATCACCAGCGTAACGACATGGGGTACAAACGGACCGTGTTTTGAAGGAATTGCTTAGATAGCGAACGTTTCTCTTGGTTACAGTTTAGTCTTTTTGTTTGTCTGGAGATGCGGTTTGCAGTATTATTGACGATTAGGCAAAATTATAAAAAGATTTTCAGGAATATAGCTCTTGTTCTACATATAAATTATGAAAAGTTCTGTTTACCCATGTGTACTTGTGGTGGCATCTACATCGCCACATGCGAACTACGCATAACACTGACGTCACGCATAATCCTGCATCACACAAGCAAAGTTTACCGCACAACTAGCATATACATATACAACGTCCCGACATCAATCGTCGGGCAGTAGTTTACCCAATGTCGTTCAACCCCAACTCTATATGTATACTTATACTGTCACAGCTACGTTCAGGTGCTAAGTTAATTTATCCCCCTTTTCACTACCACTAAGCGACGCAAAATTTTAACGCCTGAGTATTATAATTGCACGTTATATTTTCAACTCTCGACACTGGGCCTACCATTGAAAATCCAAAAGTGCACTTTTATTTAGGCATTACATTTAGGTGCCACCTAGTGCTAGTGAAAATGGGCATTTTAGCTCTTGTTCGTAACCCGGTTTTATGAATCTACAATGTCAGAATATGATTTCAATGTCATCTGATAATGGTTAAGTGAACTGTAACTAGGGTTACCTAGTCAAGGAAACTATTTGAAGGGAGTATTATCACCATAGATATAAGTTTCATATTTCTATGATTATCACTATCGCTATGCCTGGGAATCTTAGAATACACACTGAAAAAAATAAATTTCTTACTACAGCATATTTCACCGACTTTATACAGTAAGAAGAAATGTTTGTGTGTTTGGACTTCAAAAGAGACTGACCTCCGAGTTTGTTTCGGCCTTTCTTCTCAGTGTAGTCAGATAGGAAACGCCGACCTCATCTAGCTTTAAAAAAATATGATTGACGTGTAAAAGTGTTTGTACAAACCTACTTACAGAAATAAATAATTTATCATTTATTTTATCATTTGTAAAACAGTAAAAAACAAAACAGTAACTTTTAATGATTGTACATACTATTTACTGAAAATTGTACCTAAAGTAAGTAAATTTCAATGGCTTGAACGATATCACCAAATGAATAAAACAGTTAATTTTGTGACCTTTTAGCTACTTAAAACGTTAAAGTTTACTGTCATGACGGTAACATATTGCCTCAAGCTTTAATGTTTTCGGATCAGTAAAAAATACTGTTTAGAACGTTAGGCTCGTATGGAACTGTTTAAAGCAGTTCAGATTAATGTATTTTCATTTTTATTTACTATTATTTCTTTCGGTGCAGTTCAGTGAGCACCGAAGCGAATGCCCCTGAGGGTCTAGACAAGTGGACTTTCAAAGCGTATTGTATATTTTCTACAATGACTTTCAACAGGATTAACATTAGTTTTTCGGTATTTTCAGTAAATCCAATACATGTTTAACTTTTACTTCATCGAGATATGATATTATGATCTTAATTTGCCTAGGCCCTCAGCGGGGTAATTGCGTAACACACTATCAGTAGCAATGGCTTTAATTTAGATAGTTCAACAACATTCATTGGGTTATTTACGTTGTTGAACAGACAAATTTTTCCAACATTATGAAGCAACGGATGAGCAATATCCTAAATCCAAAATGACATGTGACATCTACCAACCCGCACTGGGCCCGCATGGTAGATTACTACGGCCCACCCCCTCTCACAGAGAGGAGGCCTGTCTCCCAGCAGTGCAACAGTGGGAACATTATATGCTGAGTAGGTATGTATGTATGTATCCTTCAAAATGATTGAGATTATGATTGATAGTGTGATACGCAATTAGTGTGCTGGTGGCCTACTATGATCTAATTAAAAACGATTCAAAAACAAGACATTTCAGTTTAAGTTCCTAAACTGCATCGCTTGAGCTGGTCTATGGACGTCATGGTACCAAACAAGTATGAATGAAACCAAAACTTGCGACTCAGTTTGGGACAATCGCTGTCAGCAGATGGCACGGCCTACGAATTAGAAGAACAGTACAGTTTAGGTTCTAAATGGATCGCGTTAAGAGCTTGTGGTAGGCCTCCAGGTCTTGTAATTCACCTATTAGCAGTAAATGCCCATTATTTTGTCATGATTTTTAAGCCTCCTCTTTCTTTTTCATTCTCCAAGTTATTACTGAACTTGCCACATTTATCAAAACTTACATTATACCTAGGTACTTACCTAGCTTTTATGTTTGAATACGAAGTCAGCTACTGCAACATGCCATGGTCCTAAACTATCAATATCAACAGCATAAGAGCGTTTCGAGGAATCATAAACACACATAACTTCACGCCATAGATATCCGTGCATCACGCCTTGTTTACCCAAAGGGTTGGTCAGAGCTGTAACTATAATACTTGGGTGTATTATAGATAACTAGCAGCGCCCCGCGGTTTCACCCGCATATGTGTCGATCCCGTGGGAATATCGGGAAAACTATCCTATGTCCTTTCTCGGGACTCAAATTATCTCTATAGCAAATTTCATTTAAATCGGTTCAGCGATTTAATCGTGAAGAGGTAACAGACAGACAGACAGACACACTATCACATTTATAATACTAGTGTGGATAATACATTTCGCTAATATTGTGTTCTTTTTTATTAAACCCCGACAAAAACAGGGGTGTTATAAGTTTTATCCCATGTAATAAGGGGCGAGCCTATATGTATCAATCGGGCACAAATCCAAATTCCAAGACCCAATGATACATTACCCGAGCTGAGAATCGAACCCAAGACCTCAGCTCAGCGGTTGCGCTTGCAACAACTAGACCAACGAGGCAGTCACTTGAACGGGCTTATTACAAAACGAGTTCTAACTTTAGTTCAAGCCCAAACCTGCGAGCCAGTTATTGTATTTCAGACCTTATTCCGACAGGGTTAAAGTTCTTAATACAAAAATGGCAACTTAGACTCGGGTTTTGTAGTTAGTATTTAAAACTTTTAATTAATCTAAAACTGTTGGAATAAAGTTCGACATTCAAACACGGCTCGATGGCTTATGCCAGGTTCAAAACCATTGTTTTGTAATAAGGCCGGAACTGCTTTTTACTGAGTTTGGTTTTCAGGATATACTTAATTTATACACTACGAAACAAAAACATTGTTCCTTGGCCTTTATGTTTTTGTTATTCCACAAGCATACCATATTCGTAACACCGCAATACGCTCCAAGACAGGTATCGCCGATGTTGGCTATAAGTCTGCGAGGCTGAAGTGGGACTGGGCGGGTCACACAATATATAGGACGCATCCAGACAGATGGGCCAAAGTCGTCACATACTGGGTGCCTGAAGACGGGCGTCGTCACCGAGGCAGGCCTAAAAATCGCTGGAGTGACGATTTGGGATTGTTTCTAACCGATTGACACAAAGAAAGGTGTAAAAATAGGAGCCTTATACCTTTTTCCGACAGTGGGACAATACAGGTTAACGAAAAAAAAAAAACTATTGTTAAACCCTCGGGCTTTGTGAGTGGTTTAGGGATGCTCGCTCACCTTGCGAGTTGGTGGAACAGACTGCTGGAATATAGGTCATGCGAACCCTCGGGCTTAGTGAGGGTCACATTGACGCTATGGGTCCCTACGTCTCTAGCTCTGACTCCAAAAATAAAACATAGGGTACCAATACGCCTAATGTTTATTCCACCTTGTTGGTGACATAAAAAAATGTACAAATTTGAACCTTATCACATCCATGCTATATATGATCGGCGGAGAATCTCGACACCGCGATCTAATTTTTGGACTCAAATAAAAAGCGCCATCTATCGGTCCCGATAATAACTAATTTTACATGACTAAGGTAAACACAGAGTGCGACATTGATTTGCCGATAGATGGCTGAACAACTATCATACAACATATTTCTAATCCAATAATAGTTGGTTAATCAGTTTAGAACTCTCAACGACTTGGTATAATGTTATTTCGTTTCAAGAAGGTAAGTCTTAATTATCATAAATTCAGAATACTTCTAAAGGCAGATTTCACTCAAAACTTCAACTCAAACGCTTCATTTGTATCTTAAATCAAACTATTATTGAATTAGTGACTTCAGTCGGCAAAGTTAAACGATGGCTTGATATCTCGCGATCGAGTTGCTAACTTGTTCAGTATATTTACTGTAGTCACTAAGTATGAGTGGAGTTTTCTTATTAAGTAGGTAGGTATTAAGTTAGGAGAGCGCTGTTGCCCAAATTCTTGGTATAATTTCTTATCTTACTAAGGACGCATTCCCCCAAACTTTTATAAGCTAGAATAAGTCTTATCATGAGAATAAATTTTGAATTTTTGACAGTTTTTTCATACTAGAACTATCAGGCGTCAATTTTATTCCACGATTAAAAGATGACTTTGGTAAAATCAGCCCTAAGAGAATAAAATCTAATTATTTTGCGAACTACACTAACTAAATATTCTTTTAGAGGCTTATTTTAAAACGATATTAACACCAATTCGCGTTTTCCCTATTATTGTATTATCTTAATTGAAAAAACAGTCACAAAAACCGTCTTCTTTTACTATAAAATAAAATCGGAACCAAAAATTTACTTAACTTTGCACTCTTCGCAAAAATATGTATAACGCCATCTAGCGATTCCAGCGTGAACTAATCGCACCGGGTTTCTGAATAATGAAGTTTTGCCGCACGACTGGGCTCATGTAGATCGTAGCTCGCTGCAGGAAACTCCGAATAAACTCCCGCCTTTTTCTCACTTTTTATTGCAAACGATTTATGTCGTTATAGAACTTTGGCGCAGTCAAAGCTCGACGCAGTTCGTGTTTTATTTTAAAAGAATCGAGAGAATATTTTAAACTGTTATAGCTTCGTTGCTTACAAATGTATTTATTAAGTTGCAGTGTGATTTTAAAAGCTGTTTTTCTGAAATACTGAACATAGTGTGGTTGAAATTTATTTCTGTGTATTGTTTGTGTACTTTATTGTGCATACGTAGGTACCCTCGAAGCCCCGAACACACGGCCTTTGTAGTTAACTATTTTACCTTTTTTCGTGTTGTTTTTTTTTGTTAAGCATATTCTGTCCCACGGCTGGGCAAAAGCCTTCCCCTAACTCCTTGCAGGAACTCTTTTCCCACGCCACCTCGAACCAGCCCTCGCGGTACGCGTCCAGGTCATCTCGCCACGGCTTTCTGGGCCGACCTTGGCAGCGCCGTTCATCTTCAGGCACCCATTGTGTGGAGACTTTTGCCCAGCGGTCATCCTGCATGCGGCTGATGAGACCCGCCCAATCCCATTTGAGCCTAGCAGCCTTCATGCCTAGGTCTATTAGGCTGCGTTTCCACCAGAAATGAGCGAGGATGCATAGCGAGGGATGTGCGTAAAACTAACCAATAAGAACACTAGCTTAGCTCAAGCTATGAAAATGAAGCGATCTTATTCGGTAGTTTCACACACATCCCTCAAACGCAACATGGTGTTCCGAATTTTGTCCGTCGTGACATGTTATTAATTTATACACAGCTTTACACTTTTCGTAGTTTCTTTTACACATTTAATCCCTAAAATTAGTATCATTTTAGCTGGTCCACTCGTCTTAAAAAACCCAATGACCAATTAAATTAGTTCCCATCATAATTAACAGATAAATCATAAAGTTCAATTCAAAATCCCACTTATTGGTCCGTAGGATAATCAATGAGAATTATTGAACAGATTATGAGAGACACTAACTCCTAACTATTGATACGGCGGCAAAGTTGTGAACCTTTGGATTACAGTTGTAAAATTATGCAGATTCCTCCTTGGGATTCAAAAGCCGAGCCAGAGAGCCGGTTTCTTGCTCTAATAAAATTTTTATCGTCTTCGGTACTCGGTAATGAAACTTCACAATCAATATTGCTACGGTTATGAATTTTTACACGTTTTGAGATCGGTTTCAGTAATGTTGTGATTTTGCATATAATTTTTATTCGTAGAATACAATTTAACGTTTGACAGATTTGTATGTAAGAACTGCCAAAAAATTCAAAATAATTATTCTTCGTATAAAATTATCTGGCGTTGGAAAAATCAGCACTAAGCAAAGTGATCCAAACTAATATATATAAATAACACAAAGTCGGGTTAGTTACACCATTTATAACTCAAGAATGGCTGAACCGATTTTTAAAATGTTTGATTTTTTGGACTTGTCTCCGCCCCGAATAGCAAAATAATTATTAAAACATGGGAACAAATTAACAAAAACAAAATCTGATTCGGTACGAAGTTCGCCGGGGTCAGCTCTAGGATATAAATAAAATGAAAGATTTTTGTATTTGTTACGCTTTCACGCTAAAATAGCTGAATGGGTTTGGATGAAATTTGGTACATGGGTAGACCATGACCTGGATTAGGACATAGGATACTTTTTATCTTGATATTCTGACAGGTTCAAGATCTTTGGTGGTGAAACCGCGGGGCGCAAAATATAATTGTATAAGTACCTTAAGTACAAGCAATCCATGATGGAGAGAGAGCTCTGAAAATGTTGACTAATTTTATTTTCAATCCACCTACTGCAATCACAAACATTATTATTTTATTAAAAATTCTCAGTTAAACAAACAAAAGTATATAAATAAAAAAACGCTATTAAAAAAAAATATTGTTAAATATTGTGGCTACCACAATATTTAACAATATTTTTTTTATACACAGCACACAGTACTCATTTATACTCCGTGATTGCAAAAACAGATTTTGTCGTGTCATCATAAATTGCATTCCGCTCCAAACATGAAAATTCCAAATGTTCGTGACTTCAAACGGCATGTCAATTTACATAATCTATTGGTTTTATTCTTCATATGCATAACTTCGTTGTTATCCAACCTTCCATTATCCTTCTCCCCTATTTAGCTTCTTGAGTGATAGCCACCGGAATCTCCCCTTAATTTCCATGAATAACGACATCAGCCACGCGACCGTTACGTCGCATTTTAACAAGAAAAAAATATCGCGTAACTGTGCTTAATGACTCACCCATTATTTTTGTTGTACATCTTTTTGGGGCTACCGTCAAATAAAACACAGAATTTCCGCATTTTTATTTAAAAAATTATATAAAAGGATTTACATTTTTCTACATGTAAGGCAAAAATGCTATAAATGAAGCTTCAGGTTCTATACAAATAAACTTTTCTATATTTAGACTTGTAGAGATTAATATAATTAACCATCACAGATGGGATTGTAGTAATAGTTTGAAAAATACAAAAGTGCTGAGTTGACGATATGCAAAAGTAGATACATAGGTGCATCTCTAATGAGCGTGACAGATTGAATAATGAATAGGAGAACTTACAGTACAATCAAGATTCTTAAACTAATATGATGTAACAATTAAAAATCTCACAAACAAATCCATAGTCTTTAACAGTTCAATACTTTAATCATGATTTTTACACAATCCTTGGCTTTATAAGCCTTCTGTTCCTTTGTACACATGTTTGAGATCACTCTAAAAGCAATATGTCCTAGAGGCATCTTGTCTGCCTCCGTCGTCGTGACGTCAGCCGTAGTAATAATTACTAGAGTGCGCTCCTAAACTCCTAGGACTAGTCATAACATTTGGTTCCATTTCTTCTTCATTACTTCTGCTTCTAGTAAACCTAGGTGCTATTTCTCTCGTGTGTGAAGGCACATAGTCTACGTTACCGTACATATTTGCTTCTGCGTTAGTAGGGTAAATTGTACATAAGGGCTTCATAGCTCTAAGAGTTCCCCTACTTCCAGGAACATTCTTGTACAGAATCATGTCTGGGTGCATCGGATCATGGAATGTTCCCGAAATGTGGCTAATATCTGCGTCATTGTCAATATCAGAAAATGCATCATTGAAGACGTTAGGAGCTTCAGTGGTATACATATCTCCATTTTTGGAATGTTCTTTCTTGCGATTAATATAACATCTGACAGCAATTAATGCTCCAATTATGACAATGAACATTAGCAGTCCTATACTAACGGATAACAGTAATATCGAGTTACCATGTTGTGACTCTGAAACAAACAAATATTTTCTAATACCAGAGGCCAATATTTGTACGAAATTAACTAATGAGTTCTATTTCGGCTCGGGACAAATACATTGATGAAGTATGTTTGTTAGGAGTTTAATTGGTGTAGTCAAAATTTATAGATCGCGTTTGAGCATGAAATATGAAGGTATTATAGAGTAGAAAGTGAATTTAGATCTGCGTTTGTGCTATATGGATTATTTTTATTAAAAAACGTAAAAGCACACTCAATTTGAATTCGACACAATTGAATTTAACTGGAAAGCTAGGACATAGTTTACAAAATTACCTGGTTTTCCTTCATTTCTATCCGCGTTCTTTTTCGGTTGGATAATAGTTGTTATTTCGCCTTCTGAACTTGTCGGTGGGACAGAATCTTCATTTAGAGATGGCTGCAGAGCACGATCAGCGTTTGGCTCGCCCCACTTTTCGCCAGCTTCTTCTAACAAAGTGAAAATATTAATAAGAATCATTCTTTATCTTTCGTAAGTCAGTATATATTAATATGATCACAACATTTACCTGATTCGTCAAATAGTGCTTTGCTGTGGTCAAAACTTGTAGAATCTTCATCTCTCTCAGGTGCACTCTCATATTTTTCTGAGAGAACACCTAATGGTACTAAAAAAGAAAACGATGAGTCAGTTTCTGCGTATCAATGTAGTCATTTAGACAAATTCGTTGGTATAAGAATGAATTTCACTGAAAAACATAATTGTTAACACCGAGATTAGAAAATAATGTTTATAGTATTCTGTGACCTAAACCCACACTTAAGTCAGGCTTATCTGTGACTTAAGTAGTCCATTTATACACATAAAAGTGTGACTTAAGTGCGCATTTAGGTCACACGTGCTAAAAAATAGTATACGATACGTGTTACTTAAGTGTTTATTAATGCACGGCGTTTAGCACTAATTTCATGCCGTGCAATAATGTACTACTTAAGTCACACATCGTAATGTACTATTTAACATTTTCACAATGTTCAATAATTCAGTGGCGGCGTCATAACAACGCCAAAAAATTACAAGTCTCGAATGCACCAAAGCAAATTCAGGTACAAAGAACAGAACAGACGATGATGACACTAATACAACCATAGATTCTTGTACTTTACACCGAACAATGGAGCAAAGAGCAAAGTTGCAAGGTAAAATAGAGATTTGTATTGTTAAAACTTCCAAGATGCACCAGAATAGGGTAGTTCAAGAGTTGAACAAGTTGCGCAATTACGGGCTGGAGCGTTTCAGGAGTAGTTCGAGGTTACACGAGACTGAGGTAATGTTGAAATAAAGCAATCTACTGATTAGTGTTACACAACTTTGCAGAGCTTAAAAGTTAACCAATTTCACGAAGGTCCTCCAGAACCCATGTTATTGACACGGAAGTGTAGGAAGGAAAAGTAATTTTAAAGTTGGACCGATATCAATTACTATAACATTGTAAAGGCCTATTGAAACCTAAGCGGTATTCTCTGCCACTGTGGGTAGAGGTCCATACCGCGCGGGTTTCGCTCAGGTATTTAGAATCAAGTTCCGCAGCTTCGCGGCGGAACTTGTACCTCTACCCACAGCGGCAGCGGCAGCGAATACCGCACGGGTTTGAATAGGCCTTAAACGTGGATAAACGGTGCTCAGAACAAGAATGCATGCGAAAATAAATAGCAAGCGGCAAAAATATTTTGTCAAAAATAGTGCAAACGAGAATTTTTAATAATAAAAGTGTATGAGAAATGTTGATGAAATAATATTTCCTTTAAAATAAATAAATAATTACATACATCACACCTGTCTTCCCGGAAAGGTTAGGCAGAGGTGTACAAGTACACCCATATGTCCTCTAATGTAAGTAAATGAAAGAAATGTGGGTGTACGCAGTGGCGAAGGGTGAATTTATGACAGAGGTAGGCCGGAGCAAAAAAAAATTGCCAAAAGAAAATTTATATGATGAATTGACTATAGAGTGATTATGTTCTGAATTTTCGAAGGGAAGCCGGTGGGAATCGAGTTGTATGGTACCTTCGCCACTGGCGTACTGTGTATGTATACTGACTGTACAATACTAGCGAGGATTCTAACCAAGGCACCTTAGCGCTCATACGCACGTCCACGGCAGTTGTCTCTGCCGTGGACGCGTGTAGTTCGTGTGTATGCATACTTAATTTAATTGGCTTGAATTTTTAAATTCAAATGAAGTAAGTACTTGGTCTATCATTTTTTGTAGTACACTATTTTTCTATGATTTTTTGTAGTACACCAATAACTTCTCTTATGCAAACTGTTGTATCATCTTTCTTCTAAATATATCTACAGCCTTTTCACCTCTGAATTTACACCACTGTCAAATTCAAATTGATTTTTATTCTCGTTACAATAAGGTTGCTGTTGGATCGTTGCCACTGACTAGCTTGTCAAAATCACAGTGATCTTTATTCAAGTTATACTAAGGTTGTAATTGGATTGCTGCCGTGAGAGGTAAAATAACTGTGAAAGGATTATACTATAATTAAAGGAGGATTCTTCGAAAGCTTACCACACGCATAGACGACTTTAAGATATGGTCTTGAAAGAAAGTTGCAGGATGAGTTGAAAGTCCTGTTGTTAGCAGCAATCTGACACCGCCGCTTCCCAAGACACAGCTGGATAACTGTCTTCACTGCATGAGGAGTCACGCATGCTGTGGACAAAGCTACAGATTACAAAATATTAATAAATCCACCAGCCTTCGTAAACTTAAATCTAGATTAGACATCGTTATGCCTTAAATTATGATCAAGTTAGAAATAAAAAGGCCTTGCAACGATTACTAGAAACTGCAATCATGGTCAATAGTATAGTACTGGTATAAAATCCGTTGCAATCAAAATTAGAACAAAATCCTAGTGTCTTATAATATAATATAATATAATCAGCTTATAATGTTCCCACTGCTGGGACACAGGCCTCCCTGTGAGAGGGTGGGCCGTAATACACCACGCGGGCCCAGTGCGGGTTGGTTGATGCCACATGTCTTCGATTTTTTGGTTCTAGGACATGCCGGTTTCCTAACGATATTTTCCTTCACCGTGTTGAGAGCAGTGATGATGAAATAATTTGCACAAAGTAAAGTGCCTGATTGGGTTAGAATCCACGACCTTACAACTCGTAAGTGTCGGCCGTTACCACTGGGCCACTACTACTTTCTGGTGATTTATATTTTATAAAGAGAGATAAATAATGATAGTCGCCTTAAAAATGTCTTAAGTAGTGAACGTGGTACGATTATTAGGTGAGTAACATTCGTAGTTAAGAATATAATTAATAATAATGAAGTGGTTGCATACGTACTACAGGAGTACGTAAATAATTATCTACATACATTCCTAACCCACTTTTCGTACATGAAATTATTAAGGCTCTGTATTTCGCAGAATGTTTTTACACTATTTTTCGCCGCTTACTATCGTGATTTTTGTGTATCCCCGTGTCACATTATACACACCAAATGTGCAGTGTCCATAATGACATATTATGTCATTATGGACACTGGACACGGCACATTATCTTTTGTTTTTCGGGGCATAATAATTTCACTAATTTCATTTCACGTATGTCAAAACAAATAACGAATGCTAGCGATACACACTATATTGTAATGTAGGACAGTGCCACCACGCCCTTCTGCCATTAAGAATGACAAATGAAATTAACACATTTTTGGAATATAAAACACATTTACCACGAATTTGGTTTGACTTCTTCGAATTTTTATTTATGTTAGCACTGTTTTGAGTGAAATAAATAGGTGTGTATTTTCAGTAGTGATGACATTTATGAAAATTAAATTAAATAGTTAATGATTTTCTGTGAGATAGAATTGTTATACTGCACAAAGCAATTATATACTGTCTTAGATTAATCAAAACAACATAAATTTCTGGTAAGAAAGATTTATATTGTATATAGTACTTAATTGGAACCAAAAATCTACCTAAATACCTTAAATTCACTGACATACCATTGCACAGCTTATACCTCTGGATCAAGAAGCGTGAAATTTATAAGAGAGTTCCTGATATTATGTATAAAGTACCTATAGAAGCTGACTAGCGGGTGAAAGTTTGTATCGAAGTTCGAGATCGTATAAATCCCTTAATTGGTCACATAAACAATGTAAAATAAATTTAAAAAAAACTTGTACCAACTCAAATCCCATCCAAAAGTAATAAACATATTTTTAGCAGTCCTTAAAATATTCTATTAAGAACTATTCCTAAAGATATGAGCCCCTTTTTCATGAAAAGGTCAAGACTAATAATAAAAACGAATGTACTCGTCAATTTGCTAGTCTGCTTCATCAAAAGAGATTCGTTTAGTTTTTGTCTCCGGAATCGTTAAGAACTTGGGAGTCATTCCTTTGCCTTTTTCTTCGAATGATATGTTCTTTGTGAGCCTCAAAACATTATTACGAGTTCGTGCATGACGACATCCCCGCGATCGTGTCCAATAGTGACGTGAATGGTAATATTCTCGCTTCTACGTAATCGTTACCGGCCATTTTCTACAAGACTATTCAAGACTCAATTTGGTAGGGAATATTGAAAATGGATTGAAAATGCCACTCAAAATTAGTTTTTAAATACCTAACTTAAAAACTAATTTTGGATGGCAGTTATTAGGTTAGTAGAAAATTCAAATACCGTTTATTATTAGATACCTACTACAATAGTAACTATAAAAGATGAAATTAAAAGTAAAAATAGGTCGGTTCCTAAAATTTTTATCATGAATAATGTGTTTTTTTCCAGAAGATCATATAATAATCTTTCGATCTATTAAAGTAAGCGGCTTCCATTTTATTATAAGTAAGAGCTTATGTCAACTGTTCTCTACCGGTTATATTCCCGATACGGCCTTTTCATCTGACTATATTGATGAAATCATAACTTTTCTTGCGTTATGTTACGACAACGTCGTCAAGAAAAGTGTCTATTTTGTTCTTGCCATCATCATAAAGAATTAGACTTTCGTAGACATAAGACAAATCAAAATTTAAGAAAACGGTCTATGTTAAAAATGGTAAACAACCATTTTAGTTTTTTTCTCTGATAAAAAATAACCGACCGAATGTACTGATTAGGACAACCAAAATTTCAGACATTATATTATTTTTTAATTATCGTTATACTTACTTTCATCCGGCACTCCTTGTGTCTGTGGACAGGTGATGGCTTCGAAAGCGGTCCTGCCGTACTGAGCATCAAAGATGGCGATCCTGGAGTGAGGGTTGCAGCTCAGCTTGATCACCTCGCCCTCGCAGCCGGTTCGACTTCGAAACTCGTCTGTGAAATAGGTATGTGTTACTGTTGAGTACAACACTTATAGCATTATTAGGTACTTTTATAATCGAGGAAAAACATAGCTCAAAAGCAGAGTACCGATAGAAATCGGTACTTAGGATTAGTCACCTAGGTGACTAATCCTTTCACCACTATAGCAGCACCTAAAACCACTACATATTAGCCCCCTTATTTATAAAAGTTGCATAAAGTTAACTAATGATTAGCGTATAAACGTCTCATAACTTTAAGCAACGTTTATAAATAAGTGGGTTTAAATTGTAGCTGCTCTATTAACTATATCATCAATAACATAAATAACACCAACTAATATTACCCAAAATCCAAATATCATGGAATTGAAAATCAACAAATCCGAACACAATAATTATCTTCTAACATTTATGTTATCCACACAAATCTCACTTTAAAATACAAATATTAATCCGAACTTAACGGAAGGGCGTTCGACGCGATGCAGATTTTAATTACGATAATAAAATTGAGTATCACTTTCGCCACTAATTAGCGCTGACAACCCTAGATAACTCTTCTATCGATATAGATGTACTTATCTAGGTACCCTTTGTTTTTACGTTCACCCCTTTCGAATCCATTAGTATGTAATATAAAACTGCCAATACGATAAAAGCTTCGGTAAGTGTTCGTGTATCAATTAGTGGAGTGTCCGAGTGTTTTACGCTTAGCTAAGGAAGCTTTAACTAATATTAATGATGTGGGCAGACGGGCGGCTGAACCGTCACTTCCTTCTAAGGCCCTGCGTTCACTGGTCGTTAAGATTTTTTTAGGTGACTATAACATTTTATGTTATGCTAGCTGTTGCCTGCGGCTTTGCCCGCGTAGATGTCTGAAGGCGACAAAAGAGTGTTTTCGTTATCCCACGAGCACATGCTACCAGAATAAAAAGTAGTCAATGTCCTAATCCAGGTGGGTTAGGACATACTTTAAAATATATATATAATATATTTTTAATTAATTAAAACCTGTAAATGCGTTGAATCGTTAAGGCGTGATTGATCAAACATCCAAATTCAAAAACTCATAAACAAACACACTTTTATAATATCCATTACTGATACTATTATTATTACTTGGATTAACTTCGATTCGTCACCTAAAATCGCTTGTCGTCCTGTGGTCGTCGGGTCTAAGTGGCTGTAACCGATTTAAATGCAACGTCATGTTACTAAATTACGGTAAACCGATAGTAACCCCACACGAAGGGCATGGAATGGCCTCGTAAAAATAAAGGAGCAACATTGTACACGGTTTAGTTTAGGGTCTTGGCTATGAATTTTAAGTTGCAAATATTGTTCCTAGTTTTGAATTTTGATTCATGATTTGAATTGTAGCTTGAGAATTGAATTTTTATTTGCTTCAGAATTGCATTAAATATTTCAGTAAGCTGCAAGAAAATATATTTGAGCTGTTTAATAGCAACATTGTCAAAAGAAGATTTAGTTACCAACAAATGAACAAATAAATAATAACAAATAGACCCTTAGGTATTATTTTTATTAAAAAGACGAATTTATTTTAAATGTTATTTAACGAAACGCTCTTGTCCAACAAAGGATACTTATTATGAAAATAAAATAAAATGTATTTTTTGTTTAAATAATAGTTGGCAATTATTCAAGTAAAGCTTTGTTCTCATCTTTCGTAGTAATCTAGTTTTGCTATGCTATTAAGTTTATTTTTTATTTTTAGTAAAGAAAAAGATTATTTGCAATACAGTAATTGCTTTTTGAGGCTTCATTTCAATTACCACGTATGCATAGAAAAATATAAAGAATAAAAGAGCAAGAACACGTAATTTTTTTTTTCATACAAAAAAAGCAAATGTTTACCTAAGTCATCAAAGTGAAATCATTTATTTTAATTAAGCACATAAGAGGCACTTTAGAATATCAAAATTTGGTAACCAAAAGGTAAGTAGGTGTAGGCAAGAAACTTCACAATTACTCTTTTTTACAAGATTTTGTATACATTAGATGTACACACGGCTACATATCAAGCTATACATTTCCAGTATAAGCTAACCTCGCATTGGTTTGGCTTTACGTACAAGAAGAGGTCAGCTTACACTGGAATAGTATAGCTTGATATGTAGCCGTGTGTACCTGAAATAAAATTACTATAGGACGCATGCAATCCCACATTTATTCTAATTATGTAATGTTAATCTCTCTCAAACAACGGCGGCAATTTATTGTTAATTCGCAAAACACAACAGCTGTAATTCTAAAATGATAACTATTACGCATAATTATTTAATCACAGATGAAACACGAGTATTTTCCGTAACGAAAACCGCTGCAAAATCTTCTCAAGTTTATAAAAATAACAAGATAACGAGGTACCAACTCAGACCAACAAAAAAAGATAGACAGCGCGCCGCAAACATCAAAAGTGAAGCCATAAAACCGTGCTCCTGCAAGTAAACATACACGCTCACGCACACACCTCAGGGGGGGCACACTTAGCACTGTCATCAATTTCCATAGACGACAGCGACATCTGCAGTTTGGTGGGTTAAAAAAACTTGGCAGCCATTTTCTTGTTTGTCAAATTGTCAAACAAATGTCATTGTCGCCGCCGGCCATCCGCCATTATCATTGTCAACTCCACAACTCCGGCTTTCCCGACGTTGATGCGCTTCCCGAAATCCCGAGTTTATCTCAGCTAATTATGTTAAAATTGTTACTTCTTACTGTTATTTGTTAAACCCTGATTGTGACCCTAAAAATTATAATAAAGATTCGCTACTTATAGTAAGTATGCTTAACTATAGGTATGTGTATATTTATGAGCCTTAGGTCACCCACCAAACTCAAGGTGGCAGCACTTTCCATACATGCAAATTTTACCACAGAGTTGTCACTCTTTCCCTCTATAGTTACTTTACTCTTTGACACACCTACACTAAAACCATGCTCATTGCTCTTAGTTTGTCACAAGTCGTCGTCAAGATAACATAGATTTAAAAAATATAATTATGCCTTCCTGTGTAGTGAAAAGTTGCAAAATCACACAAAAAGTCTCACGGAATCGCTTTTCACTTATAAGTACTTGAAATAACATCGTTTCTTTATTATTTATCTATGAATTTTAGGTTACTTGGAACAAAAAACCTCAACGAACGAAAGCAGTGACATAAAGTGCGGAAGTTGCCATAAGACGATTTAAAATATCCCCATTCGATTAATCTAAGTATACATATAAATATGATTTCTTACTTCGAGTTATATTCCCATTTTCTTTTTATATGTATTTAATATTTTAGGTTTCCAATTAATAATGAAATTAAAAATAAATAATATAATAATATGTAATAAAGTTGATTGAAAATATGAGTTGTTTTTTTTTAATAGAAGTCCTTCTAAAATCTAAACAATTGAGGTACTATACCATACTCAACAATACTCGTACAATATTATACTAGTTCCTACCCACACAAATATCCCCAAATTATAGGGAAAAAATTTAACAAATGGCAACCCTTCAATACACACATAGATAAAAAGGTGGCTTCACTTTTAATGTTCGCATCGCGCTGTCTATCTTTTTTTGTTGGTCTGAGGGTACCAACTAATGACGCCACTGAATCTCGCCAGCACTTCGTTTTCATCGTGAATAATGGCATTGCAACTAGGTACTTATAAAATGTTTATAAAAATTGCTAACACAAAGTGCAGAACTAAATAAGACTAGTGAGGTGGTTTTGTATAAATTTAAAAATTTAATTATTAGTAGATTGAAAAAAAGCGTGTGGTGATCTAATGAAGATCTGCTGACCCATTTCATGAATACCGATTATGATCTGACTTTTTTGTTCAAAAGTGTTAATTTAATCAATCATGTAAGTATTGATTTTTTATTTAAAGTAACGATGATTCACTTCAGCTTCAGCATAGCGCCACTAGATAGGGCTTTAAAAGCGCACTGTCCCGGTTTTTATATAATACCAATACACACAAATATTATAAGTTATGTAGGTTTAATCAGGATAAATTATTTTAAAATAAACCATAAAAAAATGCTACATCAAAAATTCGAACTACAAACACAACACCGAGCGTTCGAAACGCCCGTCTGCACCTTTTAATGTGCATGCGGCACACCTATGGCGGCACTCCTGTACACGCCCTTACCTTCGGCCATTCACCCCATCCAGGAATTTATTAACTGGGCATAAATCACTTCAATACACTTTCAGGAGTAAAAACGTTACGTCACGCGATCGGTGATTCTGCTACCCTCTTTTTTGTTTTAGAGGGTCATGTTATCAGTAAGAAGCCCCATGTCTCTTTTTTTTGTGGGCGAACCAATTTTGGTAATGGATAGGTTCACTTGTGGTTAGTTTTAGGAAATTTTCTCTTGTTTTTTTTGGGAAATTAAACTCAACTGACGAAACCAACATGTCCTGGAACCAAAAATTCGAAGACATTTGACATCTACCAACCCGCACTGGGACCGCGTGGTAGATTACAGCCCACTCCCTCTCACAGAGAGGAGGCCTGTGTCCCAGCAGTGGGAACATTATAGGCTGATTATGCTAAACTCAACTATTGAAATCAAGGCGTAGGGGTAGTTAACAAAGTAAAATTCCTTTTATTAGATAGCAAACATATTTTTTTTTTGATGTTTACATTTTAACACCAATCTATCAAAATCGATTCCGCTGCTAAACCGATTAATTTATTCTTGACCGATAGTAAAAAACCGGCTCCCTCCGGTAAAGCAAACTCATTAATTTTAGAAGTGGTCGTTAGAAATACGTCGCGGTCTTTACTGAATAATTACGACCCTGATGGAGGGGAAATGGAAAAATCGAAGAAAACTCAAGACTCAGGCGGGCAATACGTATATAAAATAGATTGTCAGTCACGTCGTGGCAAAACTGTTATCTTATTACTAGCAATAGTAAGGAATACTAAACAATGAGAAGTGAGTTTAAATGCAGCACAATTTAAAGAGTTGCGCCGAGTACAAATCTTACCGAGTAACGGAATACCGAGTATTGCTTGGTATTATGTTTGCCGAACCGAGGAACTCGGTTTAGTTGACGCAGGTATTGAGAACGATCGAGGCGGTCCGGCCGGTACTCAAGCGCTGGCTCGGGAGGAAGCCCGTTTCCTTGTCGTTTCGGGTGACGCAGGTGCTCTCGGGGCATGGTTGCTTTGGGAAGTACCTGTGTCGCATAAATTACAGGGAGCCGGACGCCCGGTGTCACCACTGCGTCGACTGCCGGGAGGACACGGCGTGTCATACGCCGGCAGTGTGCCGCTTGGGAGGAGCCGCGCCATGCCCTCATCTCAGAAGTAGGCAGTGACCTGTCGCTGCCGGCTGTGGTCGAGTCTATGGTCGGCAGCGAAGAGTTCTGGGACGCGGTGGTTTCTTTCTGCGAAACATTCGTCTTGCAGAAGGAGGCTGCGGAAAGGGAGAGAGAGATTTTGTCCACTCACCCGGCCCGCAGCAGGCGCACCGGGCGTCGGCGGAGGGTGGACAACCTCTTCCAGCCCTCCTAAATGGGTCCAGGGGCGACGGACTCGGGAACCTCCGTCGCCCCTTCAACATCAGGACCCGAGGTGGCGGCGCGTAGTGTACCACGCGCGCCCCTCTTAGCCGTCGTGGGGGGAGTCAAACACGTCACTCCCCCCTGACCCGGCGAGGCCCGCAGCTGTGGCGGGCCGGCACCAGTCGGGGGTTGCGGATGGATAGTACGTTCCCGCGATCCCCGGCGAAGGTGTAAGATGGAACACCGCACCACATGGAGCACCGAGATGGTTTTTAATCAGTAAGAGTCTGACAGACCCCGCTGCCCCCGGCCCAGGGCGGCGGACATCCATGAGGATTTTCCACCCCGAAAATAAAAAAAAGGTATTGAGAACGAACGAAACGCTTCAAATGTTACAGAAGAATGACATGCAAGTTTTTGGCATTGCTACGAGGAAATATTACCTACAGCGCCGCAACAGCAAAATTGCCATCGCTATAGATTTAGACCAATATCTAAGATTACCATGAAAGAATGATTATTTATTTAATTTTTTATTTTTCTATCCATGACTAATCTACACCAATATTGTAAAGCGGTCAGGTTACAAGTTTGTATCGTACCTCGGTAGACAAACCTAGTTATTCAGACGATAACGAGTACTACCAAAATGTCCACGAGTACTGAGTGATAAACGAGAACTACGGCGCATCTCTAATTTAAACTATTAGAAGGGAACTTTTCATTATATTGCTTAGGACACAGAAACTAGTGGCTTTTGTTATCCTTTACGTATGTTATGTTGTATGTGATACGATAGACTTTATAAGCAGAATATCGGATAGATATTGTGAAAGTCCACGAGCTTCACGATACCGGGAGGAATAAAATCAAACTACAGCTTAACTCGCATCTTCGATAATTATTCCTATAAAATCTTAGGTTCTTTTAAAACTTTATATGTTTGCTTGTCAGCCTAATCTCTTCTAAATATAAATCTTCCTGTTTATCTCGTATTTTAGGCCAAAAACTTTCAACTGTCTCGCCGATGTTGCACGTAAGCACTAAATAGGCCATAGTCTCTACAATAATATTATTTATTATTAGTGTTATGGCAGAATTTACATGGTGGTAAGGACACCAATGCGTAAACTGTGACCATGAATTCAGTACATGATTTTGAAACCTGCGTTGAAATTTTTCGTCAGTTATAAAACAAAAATGCTGTTCCATACCTTTCGACCGCGTAGGCACTAGTAGGCACTTTTCTATGAAACAGCAGATTTTTTTTAATAACCAACTAATAGTTTCCACCCTAGGGGTACCCTAGAATCATGTGCTGAACTCGTGGTTACAGTTTGCGCGTCGATATCTCTGCCAGCATCTATAAATACCTACTTTCTTTCAAAAGACAAACGATGAAGTACAATATTTACTTAAAGAATTTGAAACGTTATACATATACTTATAGTAAATACTTACGCCTAGTGTTATTCATTAAAACACTCCTCAATCACTTGAAGTATAAACTAAACCTTAATTAGTATTTCAACATTCAGGGAAGGATTTGCCGAGTTAAAACTTTAATTCATTAAGCGTTTACCGAACACCCGAACTCGATTAATATTTCAAAACTTGGTCAATTCTGTTTCAACGAACATAATTTTATTTTAACTGAAGAAATTTTCTGCAACAAAATATTAGGTATGAAAAATAAATATTGGGTGGAATGTAAAAAAAATATAAAGAGTTTATGTAATAGGTATTTAGTTCGAAATAATATGAAACGTCATGTCTTAGATCTAAAAATTCGAAGACATGTGACATCTACCAACCCGCACTGGGCCCGCTTGGCGGATTACGGTTTTCTCAACAAGAGAGGAGGCCTGTATCCCAGCAGTGGGAACATTATAGGCTGATTATGCTACTAGAAATGGTATATTTATTACCTTCATTTATTTTAGCTATTGGTTCATTTTTACATTTGATGAATTTTGATCAATTTGCCACTCATTTGTAATTCATAACATACACAGCGTTCACTTGTCTGCATCATTATTCATTTCATACTCAACTTCCTTTACGACATCCATCGCTGTCCTGACTCATTACCCAATTCGAAACGGCAATAGCCAAACACCTTAGGGGGGACTGACGTACGGGTCGAAGAGGTCGTGAGTATCCGTCATACAATTGACGAGGTCGTTATTTAATTTGTGTTTTTTTAAAGGGTCAATGTCAAAAACATTGTTAGTAGTATAATTAATATAATAAACAACCGGTCAAACGCGTGTTGGACCACGCACAATGAAGGGTTCTACAGTTGGGATGAATTTGTAGTTGAAAAACAAGTTCTCCCATACGTCACGGTCAATTCTCTTATAACAGGGACTGCAGACAAAACAAATGAAAGAGAAAAAAAAAATGAAAATATATAAAATATTGAGAAGTTGTTTGAAATGAAAGAGCATGCCGCGAGTCGTCGAGACGAGACTTGCAGAACAACGCAGCGACGGACGGAAACAGGTGACGCGCACGCGTCGCTTAATTACCGCAATTCGCGTCACCCGAGCCCAAGAAACCCCCCTAATGATTCACTTCTAGGGGTTTATATATTATAAACGGAGCTTAAAATTAAGAGACGTTTAAACGTCAAAATGTATACTTAGTCAGTCGCTAATCATTACTTAACTTTAAGCAACGTTTATAAATAAACCCCCAAATCTTTACTATAAATTGTAATACTCACACGGACGGCACTTATACGCGACCTCGACGTACTTGCTCTGCCTCGGACAGGGGTCCACAAGACCCGGCATTGGCAGGGTACTGAACTTGCACTGAGGCTTCTTTTGGCAAGCTTCCACCACCGTCTGCAGTAATGAGTACTAGAAAAAAACGATTTTAGTTAATCAATTTGAATATTCTGTAGAAATCTACGTAGGTATTGTTATTACTTTTGCCACAGTAGGGGAATTGACTTTTAATTATTTGGTCAGTTACTGTGCGATGCTTTTTTACCTAATGTCTGTTCTATTATTTTAACTCTAGGGGTCATTGTACTCATCACTACGAATAATCGCGAAAAAAAAATCAGCTGTTCCCTACATTCGTATAACTTGTCAAAATGTAGGGAACACCACTTTTTTTTTGCGATTTCGGGTTTGGTTCCATAGTAAAAGTTGTTCATAATGATGAGTACAATGACCCACTAGAGTTATGGGATTTAAAAAAAAACACGTTGTAATTGCTTAATGTTCGTTCAAGGTTTTATTAAATTGGCCGTGATAAGCTTTATTATTTCAATTATAAGTATCACGAGCAATATCGTTTTTTTTAATGGGTCACCACAATCACAAGTTTGTGGTCAAAATGTAAAAACCCTGTTCAGGTTAAATTCTTAGGCAATCACTCACTATAGGGAATTAACAACACATTAATCTATGTTTAGAAGGATTCTACTTTATAACTCACCACTCTTTCCAAAAATAATTGTTTGATATCAATCAATCTGCTTAGCCTTTTCCCAACTATATTGGAGTCGGTTTCCAGTCTAACCAGATGCAGTTAAATAACAGTATTTTAAATGGAGTGACCTCCACAACCTAGTTACTGGGTAACACGATACCCCTTGGTAAGACTGGTTTTCAGACTTTTGGACAACTGGCGGGTCGTTAGACGCCCAACGACAAAGATCCACGAATGACAGCCGGGACCAACGGCTTAATGTGCTTTCTAAGGTATGGAGAGGTCTCGTAATGTAATGGATGGTCACCCATCTACGAAAGTACGAACCGACCGCGGCAGATAGTTTTGGGCCAGACCATACATATACGCATAATGCTTAGCGATATAAGCCAGTATTAAAAAAAAACAAATGAAGTTGAATCCTTAGGGCCTAATCACAAAAACTTAGACACTTGTACAACGCGTGTCAATTGTCAGTCTTAGGTCAAACTCCATTTATATTTATATCGTGTTTACCTCGTTTACCTGTTGTTTAGCCTAAACAAATAATAATATTTTGACATAAAGACAATAACGGTTGCTGTGCCATAGTTTTTCACTATAGCTATTACTATGGAGTTTCTAAATTCTCACCAGAGTAGTGGTGGCCCAGTAGTTACGGACCTGACTTACGATTAGGTCGTGAGTTCGAACCCAGGCAGGCTCTTAACTTTGTATAATTTATTTCATCACCACTGCTCTTAAAAAATGTGAGAGAAAACATCGTTAGGAAACCGGCATGTCCTAGAACCAAAAAAATATCGACGACATGTGACATCAGAATCTACCAACCCGCACTGGGCCCGTGGTAGATTGCAGCCCATCACTCCCTCTCACAGAGAAGAGGCAGCGGGAACACTATAGGCTGATTATGGACATTTTCACCAAACTAATATTGAAAAATAATCGCACCAACAAACAATAAATCTCAAAAAAATATTCAAAAGAAATAAATTATCCTTTCCTAAAGGTAACGACATACATCATCAACTTTAGGAAGTATCCCTAAGAAAAATATCGCTTTAAGTGCCAAAGACGATCTAATGTTTCCTATTAAAGTCATCTTTCATTTTTTATGTCAGAATATGACAAACGGGCTATTGGCCCACCTGATGTTAAGTGCTTGTTATAGTCTGTGACACCCGCAATTTCGGCACCTCTGCAAATAAGGTTTTTTGAATACTCTTCCTGAATTATTAAAGCACTTTTTATGGAAATTCTACGGCTCGGTACATTAAGGTTAAAAGCAATGTGTATTAGGTTTCAGGAGAGATACTTGTTTAATCAGCTATTTGTTAACATGCCATAGGTAATTAAATACGCCTTTCAAGCGAAGTGTTGAATTTTCATCGCCACATGCAAACTACGCATTACACTGACGTCACGCAAAAATCCTGCATCGCGCAAGCAGAATTTACCGCGCAACTATCATAAATACAACGTTCCGACATCATTCGTCGAGCAGTAGCCCATTACACACAACACCCGTCTGGTCGGAGGACCCTCCCTTTTCTATAGAGGATGAATGAACTTTACACCCTATTCCTCATGCCTCTATAGGAGTTGTGCGCTATTTTTGCTTGTAAACTGGCATTCATTTCTTATTACCAGTTTCTAGTTTGATTAATTTAAATCAAAAGGTAGAGCAGTGGTGGCCAAGTGGTAACGGTCGCGGCTTACGAGTGTAGTCGTAAGTTCGAATCCAGACGCGCTTTACTTTGTGTAAATTATTTCATCACCACTGCTCTCAAAACGGTGAAGGAAAACATCGTGAGGAAACCGGCATGTCCTAGAACCAAAAAATTCGAAGACAAGTGATATCTGCCAACCCGCACTGGGCCCGCGTGGTGGATTACGGGCCACTCCCTCTCACTGAGAGGAGGCCTGTGTCCCAGCAGTGGGAACATTATAGGCTGATTATGTAAAATCAAAAGGTCTGAATAATTTAAAGATTAATATAAATCGAAACAATAGCAGTTCCAGCAGTTAATATTAAATAATTCGATGCCAGTTTTAAATATTAGGCTTTAAAAAACAAAGGGGTGTCATAAATAAAAATCGAATACAATTAAACATAAAGGGGACGTTCCATTATTTTATTCGCTGTCCGCATACACACCGCATGCAAGCTGACGCTATACTTTGCCTAATTAGAATTCTGGGTGCACCATCCAATCAGAATGCGTTATATGACCGAACCAATGAATCGTGGGCCGGCTACAATGCGGACGGAGAGTGTAATCGAATCCTAATGTTTCAATAAGGGGTTTGTACTTGATAACTGGATGGAATCGCAGAATAGCTCTGATAAACAAACTTCTGCATTATTTAGAATTTGGACACACTAAATTTTTTGACTAACTGTCCAACTCCTTGACAATTAGATAGTGCCTGTAAATAGTTTAATTGAAATAAACGGTTTGAGTTTTAGACACAAGCCATTGGTTTCAATTTTATTTTAACGACTAAACCACACATTTATTTGTATACCTAGTAAGAAACCAGTTAGTTTGCATACACACGAACGGCAAACGGAACTGCTGCCGTCGACACCCGTCGACTCCCGACGTCGACGCGTCGGCGGGTGCCATTGTTGTGTGATGAACACTTAGTCTAAATCCCATAATGGACAGCATTGAACCTTTAAATTTGGAACCATAACTGTCGTCATCATTTGCTTTTTCTCTCCCGTTTCTTTACAACCTCTTTTTTGTAATTTTTCACATACCTGCTAACATTCTTAACGATATAAGCTACAATTGAAACCATTAAAAAAATTACCAACCTGCATAGCATTAGGTCTTTTACAGTTCTTGTTCTCTTCTAGTTCCTCATTGCTCAAAGCAGGACACCCCTGCTCCTCACCAGCCTTCCCATACTGAGCTACTTGTATGCTGATGGTGGTGCCTCTGGGACATGCTAGGGATACTGTCTCGTCGTTGCAAACTGCCCGATGTATGACCTTGAGAGTATCCAGGAGAAGTGCTGTAACAAATGGAGAAAAAGAGGTTGTTACAATAAGTTTCGAATAGCAAAAAAATCAAGGATGTGGAATTTATCAGAATTTTTTGTATAAGTATTTTCATTATGACAATTTTGAAGATATCTGCGGTACCGCAGATATGAAATTAATCTGCCTGTTGGTGTAATTTATTTTATTTTATTCTTCAATCGCTTCGCTCAAAATATCCCTTTGTAAAGGGGCTTTTTCTGTTTCAGTGAACTATTCATAAACCCATATTACATTACGAAACTCAGGTGAATGATACCTAATCTTTTTGTGGCAACAAAATTCGGAGTGCAAAAATATATATAATTCTGAGAAAACCTGCGTAGGTGGGTGTCACAGAAGGTTACCCACAAACTGAAATTACCTACCTGGAAAAATCCAACAAAGTTACACTGAACTGACAACCCTAAGCAATTCTCACAAATCTCAATATACTTCAGGTGTTCGCTCCATAAACAAGGCAATACAAAACTGGGTATATTCCAGAAATCCAGACTTGCTCCTCGAATATATGCCAGCACAAATTAGGGCAGCACAACACGACCTTATAGAGAAGGCTCGGCACATAGATACACGTGGAAAAACAGTCACGTGATCCAGAATAACAATAACCATCGTCTTCGTAAACAAGCGGAAACAAATAAGAACCTTCAAGACGCTGATTGCGTCACACTTTGGAAGACGTTGATACTATAATGACATATCGATACCTCTGGGCTCAAAGGTCGTAAAGGACAAAATGCGACTTTTCAGGAGAAGCAAAAAACGAAAAAAATAAAATTATTTTTACTCTAACATTTTTGTTTCTTGAGCTATTTAAATGAAACCTAGGAAAAAAGTGCTTAGAATTTATAGTATTCTCTAGGGCAGTGTTAAAAAATTACCCTAGTACTGTATTTACCGAGATAGATTTCCTTTACGACCATAAATTTAAAAATAAAAGTCCTTTACACCCTACAAATTTTCATCCTATGATTTTACCTAAGGGCGTAAATGTACTTTACTGCACAAAACTAAACAAAATAAGGAAATAATCGACAAGTGTAATAATTTTTAGGTTCTTAAGGATCACCCGCTAAGGTATTCTGAAAGGATAAATTAATTATTAAACTTAAGTATTAAATGGATTATGTAATTTTGTATGTATTTATGTGTATACTACTGTATTTTCTTTACAAATATTCATGAAATATCATAATTATACAAATAAAACGTACATTTGTGTTATCAAATTGAGATCGTTTATTTGTAATTGAACACAAAGCTCTAAATCTTTAAATTATAAATTAATATTTTTAATACGTCCACCAATACTACTGAGTGTGCCCGCCTGCTGGCTGTAGGTGAATGGGAGTCGGGCCTCTGGCTTCAGGCGCTACCGTCACCCAACATAGGCACTATGCTGGGTGACACCACATTCTGGCTCGCTACATGTTTGCGTCTGGGCGCTCCTTGCGGACCTCCACATCGCTGTCAATGCGGTGAAGCAGTCGACTGCCTCGGACACCATGGCCTATCTTGCAGCAAGAGCGCTGTTCAGATGGCACGGCACGCCAGCATTAACATCATCCGTCGGGCAGCTGTTTTAGAACCCAATAGCTTGGCACGCTACGATGGGAAGAGGCCAGATGGAATGACCATAATGTCTTGGAAGTTGGGTAGGCCTTTGGTGTGGGATGCAACCTGTGTCGACACCCCCGCGCCATCCTATCTTCCTAGCACGGCGGGCTGTGCTAAGGCGGCTGCTGCAGGAACAGAAAATCTCATACAGCGCAAATATAACAACCTTATTGGGAGCTATATGTTTGAGCCGTTTGGGGTTGAAACTCTAAGGCCTTGGGGTCCAAGTGCTCATCAAATATTTCGAGACATCGCCAAGCGGTTGGTTAAGTCTTCGCGTGACCAGACCTGGCCTATTTTTAGCCCAAAGAATAAGCATGGCCATCCAACATGGTAATGCTGCCAGCCTTTTGGGCACTTATCCCATTGACAGCGGCAGCGATGCGGCCGAATTTTTTTAAATGAGCTCCTGTCTTTTTCTTTTTAATCCTTTCTTTTTATTATACACATAATATCTACAAATATTTTAGTGTTTAATTGTAAAATAGGTTATGTGTATTAGAAATAAATAAAAATGTGTCCGACTAGTAAAAAAAATTAAAGAAGTGAAAATATTATAATTCTTCTTTTATCAACTTTATAAACAGAATCTGTTTGATGAGATGCTGAGTAAAAACCTCTCTGACCAGTTGGATGGGGTGGTTTTTTGATCCTGGATCTGAACAGTCATCGTGGCAGCGTCGTACAAACATCTCAATGACCGCACGCGAGCGCGCGTTCTCTCAATCTTTCTCTCACTCTTCTCTCTTCGATGTAGCGCCAGTTAATTCGACATCCTTGCAGAAAGGCCAGAACTGCCCATATTTTGATGGAGTTGAAGGCTTTCTCGTAGTCCGCAAATGCACAGTGACTGGTTGTACTCCGCGATATTCTGTACAATATGCCGAACATGGATGTGGTATATGGTACCTACTGAAGCCTTTTCGAAAACCGCCTCGATCTGGCGGCTGGAACTCGACAAATCTCTTGGCGAGACAGCTCGTGACGACCCTCGAGAGCAGCTTGCATACGTGGTTCAGAAATGAGATGGGTCTATAGTTCTTCAGCGAGGATTTTTTGTCACTTTCTATTAAAAAGTGAAGATTGACAATTTGAGGGTTAACGGCTTTCTAGTTAAAAGACGGCAGCACTATGCAGAAAAAATAAGAAACGGTCGTAAAGAATTATTATTACAGCTCAAGTGTATCAAGTTGTATATTTAAGTCAAATGTATTGTAAATTAATATAATTTTGTAGGGAGTAGAGCTCATATTGATTTACAAATGTAAGATGTAAAGGATGTAAAGGACCTACTTACAACACATTTTCTTAGATTATTTTGGTAGTAAAGGACAAGTTTGTTTTTTTATTTTAAATTGTAGGGGTGTACAGGACAATTTGCAAAGACGATGTCCTTTACATCCAAATTTTTGAGGTGACTTATATTAACCATCTAAGGTGGTATAAGACAATTGATATTTTTTATGTATTTTACACCCAAAAGTTGTTTTATACTTTGCTTTACTACCAAAATGAGTTCACACTGGTAACTAAGTGTTATTTACATCCATATTTTCACGGTAAACTTTGCTTAACGTCTCAAATTATGTGGGTCGTAAAGGCATTTTTTTTGCGAATTTCGTAGAACGGAATATACAGATCGATAGAAAATTAAAAACTGAGTATAGCAGTATCAAAAAGTCATTTTCGCCCAAATGTCCTTTACGACCTTTGAGCCCAGAGGTATCGATATGTTTTGTTCAGATTAACTTCGGAACTTTCACAGTTGAAGTTCTGATGCTTATAAGTTGCTCGGTTATTGTCGCGTTCGTTCGTTTTATTATTCGGGAAAGCAATTTAGGAGGAGTGTTAGTGTAAGTGTTAAGGTTAATTATTTGCCCTTTGACCTTGTTTAACAGAATATCAGAAGGCCAGTTCTCGTAATTTAAAACGTTCAAAATCTAGTCACAGTCTCATCTCGGCGACAAAGAAATGTCAAACACTTGTTAAAATGTATGGAAATTCGAGGTTTTTTTGACAGATTGAGACTGAGATCAGACTGCAAACGTTCTTAAAATTACGAGATTTGCCCCACAGATCTCAGTCTCAATCTGTCAAAAATACCTCTAATTTCCATACATTTTAACAAGTTTTTGACATTTCTTTGTCGCCGAGATGAGACTGCGACTAGATTATGAACGTTTTAAATTACGAGAATTTGCCTTCAGACTGTGAACGTTCTTAAAATTACGAGAATTGTCCCTCAGTTCTGCATCAAGCGCTAGACAATTCGTAGAAAACCTATTATTTCGTTGATTTGTTCGTGAAGGCCTAACAAGATATTCAAAAGTTTATTGTTTGATTTTCGCTAAGTAGTGGAAAGTTCGACATCAGTGCTAAGCAGCAACTTATTTTTGATCCCGAATCTGTAACTTTCTTCTATTAAATACTAACCTTCATGAGTCCTGCGTTATAAAAGAATTCTCGATATTTGATATCAATTTAAAACTGGCTGACTTTGTTTTGTACTTGTGTGGTGTTTTGTTTGTTTTGCCGATCAATTCTGTAAAAATCTCACCGTAAAAACTTAGGTGAAGTGAGCTGTCAATATTGTCAATCTCTAGCATTACGTGGAATAAAAGCTCATTTCACCTAACTTTCGATGGTGATTTTTTACAAAATGGATCGACTGATCTCGATTCAAACCCATTTTGAAATCGAGATTCATGACTGAGTCTAATTCAAGAGTATCTACGAGCCTAACTCTTTGACCTACATTTTTATCAGCTTTAACACAAAAGCTATACTTTTGCCAAGCTACAACGAAAAAAAAACCTTATTAGGTCAACTTTTAATTAGATTCACTTTGAACGATGACAGTTTTCATATAAAAAGCTTGCGTGTTAACTGTAGACATTAAATATACGTACATTCAACAAAAGAGATAAGTATGCAGGATCGTCGGATATAGTTGAAGTTTAGTAAGAAACCGATGGATGTTCTCGAATAGAATTTAATTTAATTAATAGAAAACAAACAGCTCATTAATTATCAAATTAAATTTCAGTCGACAATATCCATCGGTTTCTTACTAAACTTCTACTATATCAGACGATCCTGCATACTTATCTCTTTTGTTGACTGTACATAAAATAAAGGCAAATAATATGTGCGGCACACCCTCTATTATTAATGTGAACATACACGATGCTACAAAATAAACGGTTCATTTATGTCCGTTACCTGTCATCTATGTAGATAGGTACAAACAAAAACGAATCGTATTTTTTCGTAATATTTTCTGTTATACGCCTTTTGATTCGGTCACGTTCATACAAATGTGGTCATACACGCCCGCCGCTTGCGGTCAGTATATGTCTTTTGTTTCTATGGCATCCCCTCCTAGCGTTTTCATGCTAAAACCCCCTCTTATCTTAAAGAACGTTTCAAGTTCCTTCATGACACACATAATAGACATCTGAGGTCATCGGAAAACCTGAGACTAGAGATGGCCGATGCGTTCCATCAGTGTCTATGACAAATCTTTTACTGTTCAAGCAGTACAGTTATGGAATGACTTGCCTGTAAGACGTGCTCAATCTTTGTCCACTTTTAAAATTATTTTAAAAAACCACTTCCTCTCTCCTTAAACATCATTGTTACATTTCTTTTTTTCTTTACCCCTGTTTCATGTTTATTATTATATATACATATATATATATTTAGATTAGTATAATATAATTTATGTATGTATTTATTGTATTATGTAAATGGTACAACACTGACTACCTACAGTATTTGTCTCTCCTAGTCCTTCCCCTTTTTAATCTATCCAAAGGTTGTCTTTGAAAGGTAATTCTAAAAGTGTAACACAGCCACCATATTGGCCCATTTTAAGAAAACTGTTGTTCATTATTTAAAGAATATTGACGCCCTAAGCCGAGGTCCGTACCTCACAGGGAGTGCCCTTAGCGTGTAGTCGCTTAGTTTACAAGTTTTATGACTCTGACTAGAGAACTTAATTTATTATGGCAACTACAGGATAGCCTGTTTTAGCACCCGACACTCCCTAGGTTGACCTACGTAATGCCATACACAAATAAACAAAATTTTCTTCTTAGTTTATAAACTAAGATGAAATATTATTACTTATATCAGACTCTAAGAAAGTGGAACGGACTTGTGCAAATTACCATCAACACTATTTTAAGTTTTAAAAATAAATATCTAGTAAAAAAATGTGTTAGAATAAAATTGCTTATTAGTCTTTTAGGAAAGATTGTAACCCGATTCTATTTATAAGGATGAAAAAAAACTTAGTTTAGTAAAAAAAAAGTTTAGGTAGTAAGAAAAAATGTGTGCTAATAAGCACGATCGACTTTGTTTTCCGTATCAGTCCAAAGTTGTCAATGTGTCACGTGTCGCAATGTTGTTTCAAAATGGTTGCCAAAAGAAAAACGAAAAAGTGAAACACTGGGGATTGAATAGTACTGTAACAGTACATATGAGACAGACGACTGTACCCAATACATAGTTAATATATTGCCAACGTTTATTTTGTGTAGGACGGCTAAAGTAAATTCTTAGGTGTGAAAAATGTAATGTGGGCACAATTTATTGGCTTTTAAAAGGAGTATTTGTTTCATTCCCCCGAAGGGATGGTTTGTTTTCAGATGTTACTATACCACTGTTAAACATTATAACCCCCTTACTAATAAACGTTGTATAGCGTCTGTATAGGTACACAACACTTTGTCTTCTTCCTTCGAAAGTCATATTACTGACGACTGAAAGAGAAATTGGTGTGTAACTATTCATCAGATATAATACGTTTATTAGTAAGGGGTTTGTATTTTATATCGAATATGTTAATGATTTTAAAAGAAGATGTGAGTGGAAACGGCGGCGGCGCCGGCGCGGCGGGAGGGAACGCCACGTGGACATACAGGGTGACTTGTAATTTGACGTATTCCTTCCAGGGCGTGATAGTGTGACCCATTTGCACCAATTAAGCACCCCATAAATCCTAGGCAGAATTAAAAAAAAACAATTTTCATGTTTTTTTTTGGAAAATTTCTCAGAATTCATCACTAAATATGATTTTTTTATAACTCGCAAATTGCATGCATCCATCATTGCTATCCATTTGGGTATCTAATATTTTAACGAACCTTGACGTATAGTGACGTTAATGGTGATGTTCATTAGAAAGATCAGGTGCGTAGTATTTGCAACTGGTGTACGTGTATGACCAGAGGGACTATTCTCGTAATTTTAAGAACGTTAACAGAAATTAGAAGTATTTTTGACAGATTGAGAATGAGATCAGAATCTCATTCTCCATCTGTTACAAATACCTCTAATTTCCCTAAATTTTTGACAAGTTTTTGACAGAGATTGTCGCTGAGATGAGATTGCGACTAGATTTTTAACGTTTTTAATTACGGGAATTGGCCTTCTGTTAACGTAAACGAGGCAAAAGGAGTGTGTTAGGATCGTAGCAGGTGGCGTTCTGTAGATTCTGCTTACCTCTTTAGTTTATGTATCGTCTATTCTAACTTATGTTTCAAATTAATATTATTTCAAGTTAAACAAATATAAACTTTATTTTAATGGTAATTAAGTTGATTTCAGAGTGACTAGGACTGTTGAAAAAGATATAAAATGTTTGAAGATGTCACGTAAACTGAACTTTATTGTGTATGATTTAAAGTTATTTTTCCAAAAACTTATACTTATTTAAATTTTTGGCAAATAAATCGCAATGCAGATTATGTATTTTAATGACTTTCCTTTTGTATCTACTTAATGCTGGACTAATAATACAACACAGTTGGTCAGCAACAAATTTTAACACTTTAGTATTTTAATTTCAAGAATATTTATTAGCTGTTAGCTAAGAGAACATCTAAAAAGCAGTTTTTTTATTAATTTACCGTAAATTTGGATGATGTTACGCAAAAGTAAAAGTGTAATGGACTTTTGCTGCTGACCGTACCACAAAAAAGTAAACGACTACTTTATCAAAGAGACTGCAAAATTTATGAAATCCTATATTATCGAAAATAATCTGACCCTCCCTCTATTACGAGATCTTAAACTGGTGAAATATGTTTGTAAGTAAGCTATAAGTACACATCTACCAATATACTCCATCGGTACCATCATTGCGTTCCACACTATCAATCTCAATCTGAGTCATTCTGAAGGATTTTGCTCATCCATTGCTTCACATGTTCGGAAAATTTGTCTACCCAATAACGTAAATAACGCAATGAATGTTGTTAAACTTTCAAAATGAAAGCCATTGCTTCTGATAGTGTTATGCAATTACCCCGCTGGGTATATAAACGTGACTTTACCCTTTGCCACACCTACCTAAATGCAACTGCGTTTACATTAATCCAAATGTCCATGCTAATATGACGGGTATGGACATCAACATCAGTGCAAGTCTGATTAGCGCCGGCAGCTTAAGTGCCAAGGGCATTAACAGCTTAAAGATCCAACCGCAGTTGCTATGCAGACACGGCGACGACGTGTGACAGCTCTATCTCAAATCACTAAGCATCAGAATTGGTATCGTTTTTAAGTACCAAATTACAATAAATTAAAGGTCTACAGTCCGTTCACAATTATTTTACCTCTGACAGCAGTAACCTAACTAACCTTATTTTAATGGCAATAGAGATCACAGTGATTTCGACATATCCGACAGTGGCAGCAACCTTATTAAAATGAGAATAAAGATCACTGTGGCGTTGACAGTGATGCAAAATCAGAGGTAAAATAACCATATCAAATCAGAGGTAGAAGAACCAGCGTATGACATAACCTAACCTTTTTGGTTGGTGTGTCAAAATCTAGTAAATAATTCCGGCTGAATAATTTTTTTCCGCCGGTATCTAATCTCGTTTTTTTGGGACCCGGAGCCGGCAGCAGAGGCAATCACTAAAATTTAACATCATTAGAACCGAAATGGTGATATACATAGTCAGGAAAAAATAATTGCTTAGCAAATTGACTACCAAATAATATTGCCCGTATATTCAAATCGTAACTGTCCTTTTTTTTTGACAGTTGCATGAAATGTCAATATCACGGCAAATTGTCGAACAAAGACAATTTGGTAAACAAATACTTTTTCTGACTGTACAAAGCAATTAATAGGTACACATTATTCGTCCAAACATTATCTCCCACAAGGTGGACCGATGGCCTTGAGGCCGCAGGAATCCGCGGCCTCAAGGCCATCGGTCGAATGCGGGAAGCACAGAACCGGTCGAAGTGGAGGCCTATGTCCAGCAGTGGACGTCTACACACGTACACTACAAAATAAAAGCAACAAATGACTTTCATCGTCTCAACACTGTTCAGACTACAACAACTTGCAACTGTGCAACTTTTATTTTTGTGAAGCAACAGTAAATGTTAAAAAACTTATAGTATCTACTAAAACACAGGCCATTAAATCGCATCGTTAAATCAGGCTTTACGAAGAATTTTAAGAACGATAGTGTTATTTCTGTTATCTATGTAAAATGGTGTGTTCTGAGATTACATGCACCCAGTTATTTAATCGAGTGTCGCGACCTCGACGTATCGACGTTGCCGGTAGTTTATATCCCATGTGATAGGTAGCGCCCCTATCGGCAATCTTAGGTACTTCCATGCACTTAGAAGCAATTTTTATCGCGTGGCTTTCGATAAAATATTGTTCCTGTACGTTTAAGGTTTAAGAAGATTATTTTAAATTTTAAATATCATTTTCAGTTTTAGAAGGTGCTGAAAATCAATACTTGTCAATTTTTTTCATTTATTATTCCTTATTTGAAAGTCAAGGAAATTCATTGTGTAGCAAATTGACTTCAACTTAAACCAACCAACCACCAACCAAAACCGACCAACCAACAAACCCAACCAACCAACTTAAATTGTCCGTAAATTCAACTCACAACTGTATTCTGTCAGACTTGTATGAAAAGAAAACAGCAAATTGGCATTGTGTGTAATAAATTTATAAACAATGAATCTCTCTGACTGCACATGAATAATTATAAAATTATTACAGTGCACCTCTGCCTCACCCTTTGGGAAAAATAGCCGTGGTGTTATGTTATTACAGCTTTAACACGGATTACCTATATATGCACAAAGGCGAGCTTAACCCAGAATTTCGAAAATGGACAGATTTAAATACACAAGCGAGTGCAAAATTATTCTGGGATTTATATTTTTAGACGCAGTTTCTTAAAAGTTATATAATTGTTTTATGTCACGTAATTAGGACTGATTTTTTTAAAGCCACACATCTTATAAATATATGAAGGCTTAAAAAGTTGGTTTGACGGTTTCTCATATTTTATATACAAAAGCTGTCAAACCACAATAATTAATATTTCACAGATAAAGCATCTGTAAATTGAATCGGCCCTTAAATTGAAAAAATCTTCAGTTAAAAAACATTTTCTGAAAACCCCATCTGCCAATATTTATTTATGAAAGAAACACTAGGAGAAAAGGGCTTGAAAACTATAAAGTACTGAGCTATAAATATCACAAAATAAAACCTAAAAGTGTACTAGAACCGGCCAGGGTTGGGGCTTGAGACTTGAAAATTCTAGAAACTTCCAGTAAGAACCTTAAATTTAAGCCTAGGAGAAGTTTGTGAACCCACTCAAAATTTCAACACTCTCTGAATCATAATTAACAATGAAAGATGCTCCTTTACATGTGATTAATTTTTGTAACTTTATATTTAAAAGCTTTGATAAAAAAAATATATTTAAACTTTCTAATGAGGACGAAGTTCAAGAAGAAAGTCATATTTTATTTTGAAAATCATTTTATTACGTGTTTGTTGTAATACTATTAATGTTAAAGAACCATTGATAAGCACAGGCTCCCGTAAACAATTACTTTAAATGTGATGACCATCTAGATATAACCGATCACACGACCATCTTCGCAGGGTGGTTGGATGAGAATTGTCGAGAATTGAGGTGAATGGCGCGCAATTGGAGTGGCCTATGTCCAGCAGAGGACTACTGTAGGCTGGTGATGATGATAGATCGATTCCAGACTTTCGTAAACTAAGTACTAAAACATTTGAGAAATTCGATCTAGTAGATGCAAAGAAAATCACACCAACTTCCCACACAATGTTTTCGCATTTTCATTTTTTCCCAGCCGATGCAGCTTTCTTTGCTTTCTTCGTTCATACAACTTTTCATTAATTTTGTTTCTTTTCAAGAATTTCACTATTTCTATCATCATCACTTAATGTTATGACATGTAGCAAGATGAAGATTATTTTTGAGTTTAACCTATGTTTTGGGCCACATTTGCTTCGTCGTGTATTCCACGTACGACACGTCTTCAAAAGTTACATTACCTGTTCACTTTGAGTGAACCTCAAGAAGTCAAGATGCATATTAATGCTAGGTACTACTATAATCAAATATGATCGCGCACAGAACGATGTGATGAAAATAAAAATTTTAGTCTATGATAAATTATTTATTTCTGTAAATTGGACAGTCTCTTTTAGTCAGGTCATTATGAGAACCATTCAGATGTGTGTCTGAGATGAACTTTTGAGGAACTAAGCACACAAATTTGATTGAACCAGTCAGTGCACGCATTTTTCAGTAATCGTGTAGCTCAACTAAGGTCCCCAATTCTGTATCATTCCCCGTGAAATCTTACCACGTGCAAACCACTTCATATCGTATCTTGTTAACGGCAAGGAATCGAAATGTCAACCGTACGGACAACATGTATTTTGACAGTTCAAACCACGCCATGATGTCGTGATTAATTAAGGAATTGACGTGGTTTCGAAGTAAGGTATCGTAGTGAATTAGGGCCCAGAACGAAGAATACCAAAGAAAACACAGGCATGTCAATTGCAATTCTTTTTTTTTGTGCAATTCTGTCTCCTGAACTTTGTTAGACATCTACACATGAAACAGTTGCGTAAACATTATTATTTTGATTTAAAAGAGTGTCCATGGAGTTTCTTGCCCGTTCTTCTCTATAGGTACCTACGCTTTGGAATGGGCAACTAGCTTCATCTTTCTGACTCACCGACCCCTTGACAATTCAAAAGTGCCTGTAATTGGTTTAATTGAATTAAATGCTTTGAGTTTGAGTTTAACTTATGTAGGGACAATATCTAGATATTGTCCGTGACATTAGCAAATGAACTAGCAAAAGTAACCGGCGGTGGTTTTTTTCTGTAAACATACATATATTTTTTTTTAATATTGTTTCAGAACAAACGCTTCCACTACGGATTCTGGTAAGTCTACCAATCGAAATGGCAAATAATTTTGTATTTTGGGTTTCACGAACTGTATCCAAATAAACTTTTTTCTTTCTTTCTTTCAAATGTGGGAGATTTTAAGACAAAGAGCTTTCTCTTAACTTAGCTTTCCCTTAGCCTTTCTTAACTTAGTTAATTGAAAGTAATATCGAGTTATGCAATAGAGCTGCCTTTAAAACATCTAAGGAACGGATACCCCAAATCCAAGTAAAAAAAAAAACCCCTTTACCGAGAACTATTCAAAACTACTTTCGGTTGGCCCTTTGGGAAATTAAGCCCTATGCCTTTTTGACGATGTCCATCTTAACATACATCTGTTTGTCTATTAAATTCTATCCAATAAGCGTAATATGTTCTGGCACTCAAAGAACGAAAAGCTCAATGTAATTTATTCCCAAGTTTCTTTTTTATAGTACAGTAACACACACATTAATCAAACACATCAAAACTAATAATACATTCAAACACGTCACTGTCAAATAATAAGGGAATAGAAAACTTTCTGTACTTGAATACCTCATTATTCATATTTTTTGACAACAGTAAATAAAAACTAAAATTGAAAAACATTAAAACTATTAAAATCTCAAGCCTGTATTCCCTAATTGGTTACTTAGAAGATCAAAAGCTAGTCAAACGATTCAAATTTTGCTCTGTTAACGAATTACTGAGTGAAATCTTTTGGCTTACTGATAATATTTTACTTTTAATAAAGCCTAAAACCATTATTAGACGAAATCAAAATGACGACTGCCTGTATAGCGGTCTGGATTTAGCGAGCAGTGCTGGCGCAATAGAAACGGCCGGGACTTAGGAGTCATGGGTCGTAGGTCTGAACCATGACAAGCGCTTTCCTTTGTGTTAATTATTTCACCACACTCTGAAAACGGTGAAGGAAAACATCGTGAGAAAACTGGCATGTCCTAGAACCAAAAACTCGAAGATATGTGACAACTACCAACCCGAAGAAAATTCGAAGACATTTGTGACAACTACCAACCCGCAATGGGCCTGCGTAGTGGATTACTGCCCACTCCCTCTCAAAAAGAGAGGAGGTCTATGTCCCAGCATAGCAGTGGGAACATATTAAGCACCACTTTATTATACAAACTATTAACGTTATATCCTGAAAAGGGCTCCTGAAAGTCATTTTCCTGTAATCAGCATATTATTGTTAAATGTTTGGTTATCCTTATCTACACAAGTCCGAGGAAAACTGGAATCACTACACCCTGTAATTGTGTTACATATCGAAGCTAAGAGGATGTTCATTTTTCACCCACTTTTGGCGCTCACATAATTATTTGTTTGATCTTAGGGTAGGTATCTGGTAGTTCCGAGGTATCTTGAAATGCCTAGATACATATTTTGCGGGTGTTAAGAGGTTTGTTTTATCTGGCAAAATACGACAATATGCGAATCATCACTGCATTTAGTAGTGATAACACAGAAAAATAAGTAAAAATTTAATAGCATAATCAGCCTATAATGTTCCCACTGCTGGGACACAAGCCTCTTCTCAGTGAGAGGGAGTGGCCCGTAATCTACCACGCGGGCCTAATGCGGGTTGGTACATGTCACATGTCTTAGCATTTTTGGTTCTAGGATATACCGGTTTCCTCTCGATGTTTTCCTTCACCGTTTTTGAGAGCAGTGGTGATGAAATAATTTACACAAAGTAAAGTGCCTGCTTGAGTTCGAACCCACGACCTACAACTCGTAAGTCGCGGCCGCTACCACTAGGACACCATTGCTCATATTCATGATATTTATTTGGATTATATAAAAACTTTAACAAGTTCAAAAATATTCAAAAAACTAGACGTAGCCAGTGCTTCCTATCCGACTACTCCAAGAAGAAACAACGAAACTAACTCAGAGGCCACAGTCTCTTTTAAAAGCCATATCGCATAGATAAAGTTCCACTTTAAGGGCTGCCTGATTATTCCAACGTCAAATAATTTTATCGGACGAATAATTTTGATTTTTTGACAGATCTTCCATACAAAATCTGTCAGACGTCAATTTTATTCCACGAATAAAAATTATCTGTCGATTGAAAAATCAGCCCTGAATCAAACAAATCAGTAATGTTCAGTTGGTAGTTAATGTCTTAGAACGTACCACGAATTATTCCCCTGCGTATTGTAGCTTGTAAAATGTTGTTAAAGTAAAACAGTAAGTACCCTTGGTCATACCAAGGTCTGTCTTAGTACTAACAAACTGCTGAAATTTAAGTATATTGATAGTTTTAATCAAACGAATAGCTTAAATACTTGTGTTAAATGACATCTAAGCTCATTGAACAAAGAAGCAGTAAATCAATTAAAATAATACCGCATTTTTATGGTAATTTCTGTCAATGCTCTGAAGTTGATAGAAACAGAATGACGTCTTATTCGACTTTGCCATGGCGCTGTGAGCAGATCTGAATCAAAGTTGTCTGTAGGCAGTTTAACACTCTTCTAAACTAAGAAAGAAAATACAAAGAGAATGTATTTAATTTTGATTTTTGTATGCTTGTTTGTTACGCTTTCACGCTGAAACGGCTGCACGGATTTGGATGAAATTTGGCACATACGTAGACCATCACCTAGATTAGTAATGTTCTTACGATACTTTTTATAGTCCGACATTCTTACGAGATCGAGACGTATGCGGGTGAAACAGCGGGGCACAGCTAGTTTAAAATAATAATAGTCAAAGTTATCATAAATTATACTGAAAAACTATTATTACTCAGGTGTGCGGTGCGCTTGTGAGGGGCCTATAGCTAAGTTATAACAGCCGCACGGGTCGGTCGATCAGGTTTTGCTTGCCGCGGTTGGTCCGTGGATGGGTGACGATCTTCACATACCAAGACCCTTCAGTGCCTCGAAAAGCACGTTAAGCCGTTGGTCCCGGCTGTCATTCGTGGATCTTTGACAGTCGTTACGGTTCTTCTATAGCCCGACAGTCTGACAACCAGTCTTATAAAGGGGTTTCGTATTACCTTGTAACTGGGTTGTGAAGGTCAGGTAGGCAGAAGCTCCATCTAAAAAAAAACACATCATCTAGCCTCTAGCCTAGCCTTTTCCCAACATAGTTGGGAAAAGGCTAGGCAAGATGAATAAGATGATGTGTGTGGTGCGCTTGTATGAAAAACATGTGATTTTGACATTACGCGCATCGATTAACGATTGAATTGTTTTGAGTTGAAACCAACAGAACTACCTCCAAGTCTGTAATCCCCTAAGGGTTAGGAAGAGGTGTGCCTATATTACTCCCACATTTCACCAGTTATGTTTAAGACCCATGTAATAGGGGGCGAGCCTATTGCCATCAACCGGGCAAGACTCTAGACTTCGGGCGGATACTGAGAAATTCTTGATGGACCCAGGACCCCATGCTCAACAGTAGCTCTCGAGACCACCAGACCAACGAGGCGAACAACCTCTAACTCGAGTAGCGAGAGAGAGTGCGTCAACGCTCAATCGAGCGCTAAAGTCGAGTCGCTCTATAACAATTAGGAAAATGAGTAGGCTCAGAAGTACAAACCGCAGGATTCGCTCTAATGTCATTAGGACGTGTGGCATTGGACATTAGGCCGTGATAGACGTTACGGCCAACCCTATTAATTGGGACATAGGACATGCCGACATCAATTTATCTTCATGAGCAGAGCTGTTGTACCTACCTTGTTGTGTGAGATTTATTAAAATTTTGGACACGAGAAGGAGGTTTCGTAATAAAGTTAAGTCGTTTTCAAAATCCAAAGAAAAACTTAAATATTGTAGCACGAGCTTTTAATTGCTCCTAGATTTTAAATTCGGTTAGCCAAGTTTCCTCAGATTTTGTTCGTTCAGGAATTCGTAGAATAATTATGTTATCCTAATAATATCATTTAAGTACCGTATTTAAAAAAAATTGGCTTTATTGCTTTGCATACCTATACTACATCAAGACTTCTAATGAGCGTTACTGTTTTTGTTTCTTATCTTATGCCGTCAATTTTAATAAACTAAGCGTTTGGCTCAAGACCTAAGTCCTTTAATTAATAAGTACACAGAATGTTACATGTGTTAACTCAAATACTAAACAAACAAAGTTAATAAAATGTATGTAGGACCACCGCACAAGCTGCCTTCACCAAATGAAAAAGTTTCAAAATCGGTCTACAACTTACGGAAACATTTTTGAAATATAATATATATTTAAAGGTATACAGACGATTTGAAAACCTGCTCCTTTTTTATGAAGTCGGTTAAAAATATAACGTAAACAAGAGCGATTGTATCCACTTTGAATCTTGAGCATTATCTTTAGATCTACCAAAAGATCGATAGTAACTATTTTTTGTAGTAAAAGCCTACGCACAAGAAGATTTTTATACCAGTTACTTATATAGATGTAGGTAGGCGACACGAATATAAAAAAATTAAACGTCTATCCATTTGCAAATTGAACATAGTATACAAGGTGGATTCCCAGGCGCTCCATTTTTATTCCCGGCGGCTCCAAATTAAAAAAGCAATGGGAACAATTTTAGTAGGTATTTTAATAAAATTATGGAGCTCTTGAGAATCAATGTATGGAGAACAATAGGTTTGGAGCTTCTGGGAATAAGCCCTACTGACGTTCTTAGTCTTCATACGAAACTTCAAACAAATATATCCAACAGTATAGTGACTATAGCTAGTCAAAGATTGAAAAAACCCGTAGTCGACCCATCACTACTATTTAGTTTGTTTAAAAAAATCACTTTTTTTATTTCGATGCTAGGATTTATTTGATAGTTCCAAAATACATTGCGTTCTTTGATTATATAATGTCTAGATAGAGCGTCGCCCTACAATCAAAACAAAGAAAACGAGGCAACAATTTCAAACATGTGTGCGTGCGGGCGGTGTTTTACACTGTGCATCTATGTCTCTGTGTGCGTGAATAATGATACCAGCTACTACAATTCTCCCATAAATCACATATTAAAAAAATTGACTATACAAATAATATAAGTAAGTTTTAGGTGTATGTTTGTAGTATTATTCAGTTTTAGTAGTGACTTTATTTACTTGTATTTATAAATAAAAAACACTATTTAATTGAATTAGAGTTGTGTGTGTGAATGTTGTGTTATATTAAATCAGCTAAGTTAATTCAATTAGAATATTTAACTTTTTAGGCAGTTTGTATTTGGAAATTTCAAATGAAAGATCACAAATGATAATACGAATGGAATAAATTAATCTTATTAAAATTACTCTTGGCACCTTTGAAATCAGTTTATTGGACCCAATGCAACAATAATCATTAAAATGGGCTCGTAAACAAAAAAGTTATACGCGAACATTATATTATTATAAAAAAGTACAGACGAATTGAAAAACTTCACCATTTTTGAAATCGAATAATAAAAGTACATCAACTAAATAATATAAACGTAACCATAAAGCAACGAATATACCCACAAAAAAAGGACGTTAAGTTGGGAGAATGGAAAAAATAAACTGGCAACACTGATAAAATATGGCGTAATAGGGCGTAATTTGGTAAATATAAAAACAAAAAACAAATACGTAGTCTTTTTGGTTACTTACTGATGATATGTGATGTGTTTGGTGTTTTTTTACCCTTCCTTTATAATTTCGGCACAGTTTAATAGCACATACCGTCATTTTATCGCTGTTATTTGTTTATTACTTAGCGCGCGTAATACGTAGTGACACCAAAGCGGTACGATCGGCACTAATCGGCGGGTAAGTACTTACAGTCCAACAGTTGGCTGGTATTTTTTGACACGTTTGCGCGCAATTGATGCTCTATCTAGACATTATATAATCAAAGATTGCGTTATAGTTTTCTCAGTGTTTTCATTTATTGTCGTATTGTTGTCTCCACATTGTATAGATATCATTGCACACAAACAAACTGTTTTGTGAAACTTTTTACCACTAAACGCGTGTTTACTGCTCATAACGACGCGTGGAAGCCTCATAAGCATAACACACATTTCCCTTTAAAACTATCAAAAAGTCCATTAAGTTCGAAAAAGACAAAGGACAGCCTGTCACGCTCACACGTTATGTCTCCTGTGAAATTGGGCGAAACAAATAGTTGGATAGATGTTACGAATAATACGTATAAAAGGTTTTGCGAATCTCCGAGGAGATAAGGGCACTACATTGTTTGTCGCTCAACGATTTTTGTACCACATAATAAGATAATAAGAACTACCTATGTTGTGATCGCGTAATGATGGTAGATTCGTAGAATGCCACAAACAGGAATTGTTTTCGCTTGATCATCCGTTGTAGTCTAAGCATATAATTGACTGTAGGTGTCAGATATTTTATTTAATGAATGATCTGTATTGTTTGCAATTGTATCTATACAAATAAATAAAATTGGAATGTCTGTTTGTAAAATAACCGCTTTTTAATAAATGCATATGGATGTATAGACGGTACATATACCAAAATAACAAAATTGTCTGTTTGTTCTTCTAATCTCTGAAACGGCTGGACCGATTTTGACGGGACTTTCACTGGCAGATAGCTGATGTAATAAACTTAGGCTACTTAAGTTTTACAAAAAAAAAAAATGGGTCCCACGAAAAGAAATTAAAACTGAACAATAACTTTTTTGTTAAATTCCACGCGGACGAAGTCGCAGGTAACAATTAAGAAAACTGTCTGTCAAAATGTAATTTTTACTTCGAATGGGATGTCTATTTGAAAAATTTGTCCAACTTTAAGGGCTCGATCACATGCACCATAACCACACCATATCGCAGTAACAAAATGTAGTCAAGCAGTGGTTACGTGTGAATAGATGTCGCTGCAGCTTCTTACACTTGCGTTGTGATAAGTTCACACTCGATGTGGTGGCGTTACGCTAGTAGTTTTGTTAGTGTTTGCAGACAGACAGATGATGGTGATGTGCTTGCGACGTGGCCGGTCGCTAGTGCGCGGTCTCACTGGTGGTTGCGTTGTCACTGCGTCGTGGTCTTGATGTGGTCGGTAACGCCCACATGGTTGATTATGACGGTCGAATGTGGTCCATGTGAATAAACTATTGATTTTTGTATAAATTAGCGCCAGTACACGTGTTATCGTTGTGGTGTAGTTGTGGTTGTGGTGTGCTTGTGGTACGTTTTATTGGGCTCTAAAGGTTACGTATTGTGCCGAAAGTTGAATATCTTATATGGTTAACATTTGAAATTACTAATGTAGAAACTACAACAATAATCTAGAAAGAAAATAAAGCATTCTGCGCTTAAAATTATAATCGCACAATAAAATAAAATTTTCTCCGAGATCAAAGAGCTAAAGAAATAATAACACTCTCATAATAATTACTTCGCTTCGGTCTCGATCTGAAAAAAAAAGGAAACCTTTTAAACATTCTGCAAACGTTCATATTTTTCAAAGATCAGTTTTCTGAATCTGTTGAATGTTATTAAGCTTCGTTTTAAACTTTTAATTAAAATTGTACGTTTTAACTCAGAAACACTTCATTTTCACAATGATATTAAAATACAAAAAAAAAAAGTATTTCGTAACTGTTTTTTTTTTATCTTTCTAATAAGTAATAATAAAGCTGAAGAGTTTGTCTTTTTTTTGTTTGTAACACGCTATCTCTGGAACTAACAGTCGGATTTGAAAAATTCCTTCTGTATTTGATAGTACAATTATTCCTGAAGAAGGCTTAGGCTATTTTTAATAGGCTATTTAACATCACCCTAGGACTCTTTGGAGCCAAGCAGAAAGAAAAAAATCGGAAAAAAAGCTAAGCGAAAACGAAGTAATCGCGCGGGCAGGCGATGCGATGCGACGGGGTGGTGGAAGGAACAAGAAATTTCACGCGGACAAATAATTGAGGTAGACCTTAATATGGCTTGATTTTTTTCTTATCCAGATTGATATTCTTTATATAATTATTTTATTTACACAGCACAATCATTCACAGAAATGAAATTCCACAAATAATAAATAACGAAACATTATTTTCATTAAACCGCTTTCCCTATCAATCTTACTTTAATATTTTACCATAATACCAAAATGACGTAAAAAACGAAAACCTCCACCACCAAATAACCGGCCGTTTAATAATCGAAGATTAACATCGACCACGAGTCCACGACACAACGCCCCAGGGCATCGCAGGTTCATTAATAATTATCTAACGAGGTTCCAAGTCCAGGCCTCGATTAACGGCGACATCGGCTGGTTAAATGTCCGTAATCGACGAACGGTCGGCCGTTCAACTTCGCACACATCCGTGTCATTTATACCCTGTGCAGTAGCCTGGCCTGCATAATTAAGTTACGTTTAAGGCCTGCTGTTTAAAACCTAATGAAATCGGTTTGAGATTGGTGCTAATTGGCCAGTCAATCTATTCTGTAGAAATCTCACAGTTGAAACTAAGGTGAAGAGAGCTTTAAGTGAGCTGTCAATAGTGTCAATCCCTAAAATCAAGTGGAATGACAGCTCACTTAACCTAAGTTTTCACATAATAGACCGGCTGATTATCATGATTTGTAACCATAAGGCCACATTTAGATCGAGATTTCTTCACAGACTATTATGTGGCCTAGTACTTGAGGCCACTAAATAGGATTTTGTTTTATTATTGTACTGTATTTTAGCTAACCGTTTCGATGCCAACATACCTAATGTGGTTTGAAACACTGTTTTGGCAATGATTGTTGTCGTAACGGATGCTTATGTTATCATGTAGTCACATGTTCTCACACAATAATAAAGAGTAGCAATAGCATAACACACTAACAATCTGAAGCATCTGGAAGGATATTGCCAATCCATATTATGTCGGATTCGTCTGCTCAACAACGTGATTAACGCAATGATTGTAGTTGAACTGTCAAAATGATAACCATTGCTACAGTTAATGCAATTTTCGAACTGAATTTAAAAAAGATATTCGTATCAAAATTCTAGATGTTATAATATCAAAGAAAATATTTAAAATGATTTACATTTCAAGTTACTTACTCGATGCATAAGATGAAATGTGAGATATTTTCTATCTCTGTGATATTTATGCTTTTTAATTTTTCTAAGTGAAACTTCACGGCTGCCTATAAGTAGGTATATCTATTCATAAGAGAAATATTTTAAGAAAAACATCTTGAAGTAGTAAAGAACGTAAAAAAGTAACGATTTTTTTTATCTTATTTTTTTTTTTACGTAATCATTATATAATTTTAAAATTGCTTGAGTAATTTTTCATAAAACCTTTACTCCGCTTCAATTACAGTAAATACTACGTAAAAACTAGTGTAGTGGATGTGAAAAAATAACAAAGAGGCAGTATTTAATAAGCGTGTCAAGTAATTTTAAATTATTATTGAATGTTTTAAATAATATACTTAATTTTTTTTTTCGTTTCTTTGGCTTCTTTGCCACCTACCGGTTGAATGCCGTAATTACAGACACAGATAAAATGCCATTGTGTCTCGCGTGGATCCACGTTTAAGCATATGAAGGGTTAACACATTGAAAGACACTGAACGAAACAAATAGATGTTTTATTGTTATTACGTCGAGGGGCGCAAAGTGCTCTGCAAAGTCTTAAAATATTTCGTGTATGAATAGATACACCTTAATATATGAATACGTATTATTTAATAACATAATCTATTCAGTAACTTGACAGTAAAAAAACGATTTTATTTACTAGAATATCTAAGACTTCATCTTTTCTTTTCATCATTAAACATTATTTTTTTCCAGCTTCTCTTTTATCTGTTTTTGCGCCATTCAAGCCTTGTAATAAATAGGAGTGCTGTTATTAAAGTAATGAATTTGTATAGCCAGCTTGCAGATTTAAAAATAGAATAAACTAGCTGCGCCCCGCGGTTTCACCCGGGTAAATGTCGATCCCGTGCGAATATCGGGTTAAAAAACCTATATTATGTTAATCCAGGGTGTCAGCTACCTCCATACAAAATTTTATTAAAATTGGTCCAGCCGATTGAGCGTGAAGAAGTAACAAACATTAATACACACACCCTCACACACACACACACACACAGAGACTCACAAACATTCGCCTTTATAATATTAGTGTGATGTGATTGAGAGACGTTTTTAATTTTTAAATACTGAATCGTTACAATAGATTTCTGTGCCTAAATAAAGTTGACTTTGCATAATATGGTATCGAATATTGTTAAACGGTACTAGCGTTGTGGTTTGGTTGGTAAAATATAGACGTTAACGTATTGAACTGCTCGACATTACGTTATCGTCATGACGTATGTATTACGCTCAGCTTTAGACAGATGAATATTATCAACCAAACAGAACGTATCTCGACTTTTTAGACAAATGACCTTACATTTATCACACAAACAAGCTTCGTATAACGGTAGCTACGACTAAAAACCTTCTCAAACGTTTTCTAAATAACTTTTAACATACAGACATGAATACCGCAGACACAGTAATTAGAACCCAAAATTATTTCCACAACAAAATATAGAGCAATGATACAGCTTAAATTAACACGACGCCGCATTTTAATGCATCCAGAATAAACGGCATGGAAATAATTACGGTAGCATGTTTACGGAAATTACTGTTATAAACTTGCATGTAAAGACGTCGTTTTGTTTATTTGTTACACTTAACTATGTTAAGGTTTTGTGGACTAAGTAATTGAATATTTAATTCAATCGTCAATTAAATCCAGCGTCAGGCACTAGTTGTCTGGCATTTTTGCTGAACTGGGACCTTTTTAGCGCAGCCGTGAGGCACACTTTCCTGGTTTATTTTTATTATCTTTTTTAATTATTATTATTTTTTTATTCTTCTTGTTTGTTTTTATCTGATGTATGTATCTGTTGTTTTGTGTGTCTTTTGGTCTGTGCTAAATAAATATATTTATTTCTTTCTTTCTTTCTTTAATTAATTAGATTCAGGTAAATAGAGAGAGTTTAAAAACATTTCCTTTTTTTTGGCGCTGGTGTGTAATTGGTTTTTACCATCTGTGTGGTGTTTTTCTCAAAAGAACATCTTGGGTACTAATCTGCATAGTCCTCGTATGGCTGACCAAGATTATGTACGGACTATGGCTTACATGGCTGACGATGATTATGTACGGACTTTTAAAGTCTGTGATCTCTGAGTTTCTTTCGGCGATTCTTCTTGGTGTAGTTGGATAGGAAGCACCGACCTCACCACATTTTAAAACACATTTAGACATTAAACATAATTAATTTATGTTGCGTTTTTTGAACAAAAATAAATACACACATCAAAAGTGTCTAGGGATCAAGCATTTTTATGCGGATTTCTTGAGATTGAGATGTGGCTTTGTAATAAATTTATGATTTTATAAATTTATATGGATCCTTTTTGGTGCATTTCATAATTTGAATCAGGAACTGTGAATCAAATTCGAGTAAAAGATGAAAATCAGCTGTCAATATTTTCCCTATAAAAACATACAACGCATTGAAGACATTATTAGTGCTACTGTTTCCCTACTACTGATTAAAACCAACGTTATTATGGAGCGGCGACGTCATTTAAGCAGGGAAGAAATGCTCAGAGCCGTGGGAATGATAGAAGCTGGTTCCCGGCAACGTACTGTGGCTTTAGCTCTGAATACAAGTCAGAGTGTTATCAGTCGACTTTGGACACGTTACCGAAGCACTGGTACCGTGGCTGAGCGCCATGGAGGACGGTATCGCTGCACCACACGGAGACAAGACCGATACATTCAAATCTTAACTCGAAGAGCTCCAACAATAACCGCCATGATGTTAGCCGTGAGGCTTCATCACTCTTCAGGGAACTTAATTAGCGACCAAACAGTCAGAAACCGCTTGCATGAAGTGAACCTTCATTCCCGAAGACCGCTACGGGTACCACCTATAGCAATGCACAATCGTAGGATTCGATATCAATGGGCTCTTGAACACAGAAATTGGGCAGAAGAACAATGGCGTTTCGTGTGCTTTTCTGATGAGTCTCGTTTTGGTATGAGACCGGATACAAGACGTATACGACACTGGAGAACCCCTGGACGCCAACAGCGATTAAAATCCTGCCAGGAAGTCCATCCTTATAGTGGTGGAACCATCATGGTATGGGCGGGTATTTGGATCGGCGGAAGAACTGAGTTGATTTGGATCAGAGGCAACCTCAACGCTCAAATTTATGCTGAGACGATTGTATCAGACGTCATCGTTCCTCTACAAGTGCAAATCGGTCCCTTATTTCAGTTAATGCATGATAATGCACGACCGCACACCGCAAGAGTTGTAAGACAGACTCTCGCCGCAGCTAACATCAATGTCCTGCCCTGGCCTGCTCAGTCGCCAGACTTGAACCCGATTGAGCATGCATGGGATATGCTACAGAGAAGAGCTCTGCCGAATATGGAGGGTATCCAGTCGCAAGAAGACCTTTTTTTGTTGTTGCAACGAACATGGGCTGCCATTCCACAGCGTGATTTGGATGAACTCATTTTGAGTATGCCAAACCGATGTTCTTGTGTTGTTAGTGTTCGCGGTAGAAACACGGATTATTAATTGTTTAAGTTACCCAATAAAATTTTAAAGAAAACTGTTATTTCAGTCTTTTTTTCGAACTTTTGTGTTAGTGGTTCAAATGTCAAAAATCCCTTTATTAGGAAAATGGCAAATTTCTTTATTAATGCAAAGGTGACTTGGTTTATCGTTACTGTGACAAACGAAAACACTCTATTTGATGAATCCTTAAAGAAAATTTTAATTAATATCATCATCATTCTCCTGCCCTTATCCCAATTTATTTGGGGTCGGCGCAACATATCTTTTTCTTCCATACTTCTCTATTAGACGTCATCTCGGTAGTCACCCCCTTTCTAATCATATCATCATTCACACATTCCATCCATCGTTTTTTTGGTCTTCCCCTACGCTTATAGCCATCGACATTCATACTCAAAACTCTCCTCACGACATTTTCCTCATTCCTCCGCAATAATTTAATTTTTAATTTAATTTAATTAATATCAATCAGGAGAAAAGTTATTGCAAAAATATATGTTGATCCCTAGACACTTTTGATGTGTGTATTATTTATCAACTTACCATTTACCAAGCGCCCCTAGACTCTCACTCATTCTCACCGAAGACTCATTTTCACCGAATGAGAAACAAATCATCATGACTTAAATCATTTTAGACGTAGGAGCAAATAAGCACAGCCATATTCACTCAAAAGGAACAATATGGAACAGCAGTAGGTTTCCTGTTAGCCCAATCTAGTATCCGAACAAGCGATGATTGCAATATGGAGAATATGCATCGCCTGCACTGCCGTTCATTTCAATTAGGTACTCCGAGTTCATCAGAGAACGTCTACGGCCTGTTACCGTAGCTATAAACTAACATTTTCGACGATATTTCGCCAGGATAACATGTAAATTAATTAATTAATAGCTTAGATTTTTTTTACAAATAATTAAAATTGAAGTGTCTGTATGTCAAAATAACAGCTTTTTACTAACCCCCTTAAAAAATAAGCGTTGTATAGCGTCTGTAGATATAGTTACACAACGTTTTGTGTTCTTCTTTCGAAAGTCAAATTACTGACGACTGAAAGAGATAAATCGGTGTGTAACTATTCATCTGATATAATACGTTTATTAGTAAGGAGGTAAATGCATATGAAAGATAAACGGTACTTATAACAAAAAAAATGGGGTAGGAATACGTTTAGGTAACGGGATTGATCCAGTGTCGATATAGAAGTGATTTCATCATTCACTTGCATAATTTCAACCGCCCCAGCTGCAGATGTACTGACATCGTCGAGTCGAGTTTCGGGTAGCTTGATGCTGCTGGCGTCTGTACTACGCTGGGCCAGCACCCTAATTGCGTAACACACTATCAATCGCAATTTGAATAATTTTGAAGAATATTGCTAATCCATCGCTTTATATGTTCGAAAGTTTCTCTGCTCAACAACGTAAATAACGCAATGAATGTTGTTGAACTGTCAAAATGAAAGCCAATTCTACTGATAGTGTGTTACGCAATTAGCCCGCAGCTCAAGTTCGAGTTACCTAAACTAACCATAATTGCATTTGTATATTAGTAAAGTACTAAATAATCTTCGCGTATGTTTCCATATATGGTTTTATTTGTTCTGAATAGAATAACTGTTTATTTTATCACATAATGAGCATCCAAAGAAAAAGAAAAATAAACACATCGTTGCACATAACATAACCATTGCGAAGAATACAGTCTGTAATAGGATTACTTATGTTATAAGTCCCTCTCGGCCTTTAACTAGAAGAGAAATAATACCAATGAGGGTGAATGTGGCCATGTCCCATCATGCGTGTAGTTATTCTCTGAAGGCGTGGGTGGGCAGAATTACCGGCGACATACATAGTTTTTCTTCTTCCTTTCCAGTCGATGATGCCAATTTATATGTAATCTACATTCGCGACTTATTTGCCAAAAATGTTAACAAATAGGAGTTTATGGAAAAGTAACTTTAATTCCTACACAATAAAGTGCAGTTTACGCTACAACTTCAAACATTTTTATTACTTTTTCAATAGCGCTAGTCACTCTGAAATCAACTTAATTACCATTATAATAAAGTTGATATTTGTTAAACTTGAAACAAAATCAATTTGAAACAAATTTGAATAGACTTTATGTTTGTGTGTAAGCGTGTTTAATTGGTGACCGTGTTGAGGAAACCGGCATGTCTTAGAACAAAAAATTCGAAGACATGTAACATCCACCTATCCGCACTGGGTCCGCGCGCGTGGAGGATTACGACCCGGTCCCTCTCACAGAGAGAAGGCCTGTGAGTGTTCCAGCAGTGGGAACATTATAAGCTGATTATGCTTATACTAGGTGGCCAGGGTACGTACAGGCACCTATCAATAGCATCGCTTTCTACATTTTAAACTTCACTCATTTAGGCAAATAGGCATTTTAAGACACCTATTAGCCCAAGAGATATTAAAAATTCAATTATTCTCAAAGAAAATCACGCACATTTAAATTCATTGGCATAATTTTAGGCTTAGAACTCCAACAAAGTGCCTATTTTATTTTACTTAGAAGTAAAAAACAAAGTCATCCATTTTTACGATAACGTTGAGCCTGAAAAGTAATAGGTACGCCATTAGATTGGAGACGCGATAGATTGCAATCGTAACCTACTACTATGTTTCGTCAATGTAAAAAAAACTCTTTCAAAAATTATAAAATAATGTTGGGTGAAACCACAGATATGGTGAAACAGTTCTGGAAAAAACTAGTTTCTTTGGTAAAGATGGCAAAAAAGTCAATTAAAATACAACTTTTCTCATTTGATGCTTTTATTAGCTGTTGTTATTTTGTTATTCGGGCTTTACATAGGTGACTAAAACCGCAAGATTTTAGCTGCACGCAATCGACTGGCTAAATGGCAATTCAACTAGGGCGCGGGTGACTAAAATCGCAAGTACCAAAATAGAGTAGGTTTCGACTTGTGTCGTGCCAGTCACCAGTCGCATGCAACATCTCGCCGGTCGCATGCGGCTGGTGACTAAAATCCACCGTGAAAATGCTCAGTCGCAGGCGATCGCCCGCCGTATAAAATGACTCGTTCATTTTGATGCAAAATGAACGAGTCACCTGCGATTTTTATCGACCTGTGTAATGGGGTGGCGATTCGGCTTGTGAGGCTGTTAGGCGTTTAGCGACCAGCCGCACGGTGAATATCGACCTACCCCCTTACTAATAAACGTATTATATCAGGTGAATAGTTACACACCGATTTCTCTCTTTCAGTCGTCAGTAATTTGACTTTCGAAAGAAGAAGACAAAGCGTTGTGTAACTATACACACTTTATACAAAGTTTATTAGTAAGGGGGTTAGAGTAAATCCCTCATGATCAATCACAACTGACAGCTACCGCGAGATTTGACTTTAGATAAACCAAAAGTACACGTTAGGAGATAAACTTAACAGAGACAAGGCCCAATTTTACTAAACTCTGTTAGTTATTAAATGCCCGTTAAGTATTTTGATGAACTGTTTTTATAAACGTTCCTTAAAGTTCAGAGACATTAAAACGTCATAATCTGTCCGTTACATGACATTTAGTGGGTCATTTATGAACGTTGCTTACCTACAGTTAAGAGACCGTCAAAAAATTAAATTATGGTTAAGCGGACGTTAATCCATTATGTTTAACAGTTTGGTGAAATTGGGCCTTAATTAAACTTTTAAAAGCGTCATATTAATAACGTGATTGCAGCAATCACGAATAAAATGAAAGAGTTCCATTCCCAACCTCCAAAAACGGCCCCTACCTATGTTGAAGTCGGTTAAAAACAGAGGGGGTGTTATTTATTTGTGTATTCGTCTCTTTACGCCACTGTTTTGTTTGGGGCTTGTGTTCCGACCCCGTTCAGTTTAATATGCTGGAATATTTATGCCTCGTTTCCATGCCGAGGCACGAGGCATTTTGTCTACGTGGCATATTGAGATCTATGTGCACTGACTGCTTGAAACAGGCAAATAAAATTATGGGTTGTTGATTCGAATCATTTTGTTACTGGATACCGTATTTTGGAACGGAATTTGAAAGGCGAGAGATGTAGTGAAATACCCGGTTGGATCGAAGTTCCTTTCGCTGTATTTTTTATTTTTTTATTAACCATTAATATCCCACTGCTAGACAAAGGCCTCCCAGCCCTCCTTCTACCTCTTTCTGTCCAGAGCTGCCTAAAACCAATCTTTATTAAAGGACTCCAGCTCATCGCTGTATATTGTGTATTATTTTTATTGCGGTTTTATTATTTACTAGCTGTGCCCGCGACTTCGTCCGCGTGGAATAGTGACTTTTCGGGCAGCATATTTTGAATTACATATACCGTCGTTTGGGTAGCTAAAAATTTACTTTACAGTAATGCTTCTCTGTATTACCTTAACAAATGTTCGCCGTGATTCTTTAAATTGACATAAACACTAAATGTTAAGTGAAGCTTACTACCATATATTAGTGAAAACGGCATCTAAATCGAATAAGCCGTTTCTGATATTAGCGTGCACAAACACACATACAAACAGAAAAAAAAATTTAATTACACTTTCGGGTTCGGCATCGATATAATAACAACCCCTGCTACTTTTTTTTTATATATTTCCATTGTACAGACACCACTTTTCTACAATTTTATTATATGTATAGATTTATCATTGTATATTTGTGTTTTTTATCTATGGGCCTTAGTTGCCTGATAATAAAATGATTTCCTTTAATTAACTAAATACATATAAATTATATTTTTAAATACCTTCTCCAGGTCATGGTCTATCCATGTGCCAATTCATCAAATTAATCTGTTCAGCCGTTTCAGCGTGAAAGCGTAACAAACAAACAAACCTACTTTCCTAAACCTAATAAGTAAAGATGTATCGTGACGCTCAAAATGTTATACTTTTTTCGGTCTAGCTCTCATTCAAGTTTGCAGAGTATAAAGTTCGATACGGAACATCGTTCCAGTAAAAAGAACATACTTAGATTAGTTCTAAATGAAATACCTAAACATGAATATAAGCACGTCATTATCACGAATCATGCAGTCATGTATGGCTATAAAGATAATATGGGTCAGAAGTTCGATCCCTGTATGTAAACATAATTATTATTGTGAACTATATAGTGTAAAAAATAAATGATTATGATATGTAGGTGTGTATAATTCCGATCGACACAGATTATGTAGATCTTAAATTATATATATGCTAAATGTAATTGGTACTTACCTATGTTATTAGTAACCTATATGACTGCCTCGTTGGTCTGGTGATCGCAAGTGCTACTGCTGAGCACGAGGTCCTGGATTCGATTCCTAGGTCGTTCTTCCCAGACGGAGGGCATCCATGAGGATTTCCCCACGAAATAAAACAGTTTGGTATAGTGATATTGGGTTTTTCCATCGGCATTTTCTCAGTAAACTCAAACTCAAAGCATTTATTTCAATTATACCATTTATAGGGACTTTTAAATTTGCAAGGAGTTTGTATGTCAAAAATATGAAGCTAGTTAACCATAGAGTGCGCGAAAATAACTGTGCGCGCGGCCGAAATCGGAAATAATCGTTTGCCGCCATCTGGTCATTTATATCAGAGGGGCAATTCTCGTAATTTTAAGAACGTTCACAGTCTGATCTCAGTTTCAATCTGTCAAAAAATACTTCTAATTTCCCTACATTTTGACAAGTTTTTGACATTTGTTTGTCGCCGAGATGAGACTGCGACTAGATTTTGAACGTTTTATATACGAGAATTGGCCTTCTGGTGTCAAGAGAGTGTGCTATGTTCCGTGTTTTCTTAAGTAAATAATTGCCAACATTATGCCGATACTGATTAAAAGTGCTAGCAGATAATTATATAATCTTGAAGAACGTCGCACGCAGACTTATCTTGCGCGCACTCTAGTAGCAGCTCAGATCGGGATTTGTGCCCGGTTGATGGCAATAGGCTCGTCCCCTATTACATGGGGTTTAACATAAGTGGCGAAATAGGGGTGTGCTATGGTACTGGTCTGCCTAACCCTTCAGAGATTACAGGCGTGATATTATGTTATGTGTTATTATAGTCTTAGTAAATTTTTTTTGTTCATTCTTATGCCACATCGTCATTATTTTTTTTTTTTTATTGCTGAATGGGTCCGCTTTTGTTCTCGATCACGACTGATGGAAAGCAATGGATGAGGTCGAAAATAAAAATAAAATAAAGTAAAATAATAATAATAAATTGTGGTTATCCTTGGGTACACTTACATAGTGCATACTGGGATAATTGTCGGCTAGTGCCGCATTTCATTAAAAGTTCCTAAGAGGCCTCTGCTAGTTGGCTTCGGCCCCTCGTAAGCCTTCCAAAGGACCGGGACCCCATGGTCCCGACATAATATGTAGAAACATAAAAACAAATAATAATTTAATATAGACTAAACAAACCTCAAATGCCTAAATAGTTCGCATTAACATGTAACATTAGTATTCCTGTATCTTGGGAGCTATTACCCTAAGATCAGATGCGCAGACAGCCATGCGGAAGCCTCCCAGACATTTAGGTCGACTGATATGAGTAGCGACCAGTTAGAGCTAAACGGACTTCGGAAACAGCTTTCCAAGCTGAAATGTAAGGAATATACAACCCCTGCAAGGTTTCTGAGAGACTATGGAATTGAATCTATGGTCGAATGTTGTTGAAACAGTTAAAGTTTGAAACTGACAGTTGATTGACCGTTCTAATTTTGTTGTTGTTTTCTGTCGAGAGCAATCCTGAGCAATCATTCGCTTTGCTGCCAGCATTATTGTAATATTTTTATTTTGACGAATAGTGTAACCACGTGCGACCTATTTGCAAGCGGGTATAATAATAGGCCTGTGGTTTATTTTTTATGATGCGATAAGAAGTTATCTAAACGCTCGGTTCGCTAATTCGAAGACTAGATCTTCGAATTAGCGAACCGAGCGCTTATAGGCTGTCTAATATTTACATCTCTTCCAGTTATGGCCATAAATTATTCGACATAACGTGCATGTGATTCAAATAGATTGAAACTAGCAGCACCCCGAAGTTTCACCCGCAAGTAAACCATCTCAACGTACGTAGGATTGAATCCATTTACAAAAAAAACCTTCACATTTTTGACCAATGCAAGAGAAGCGCTAGTGGCGGCCATTTTGGAAAAGCTCCACATAATCCATAATGACTTTTACCATCATAAACACTAAAACCAAACCCATAAAATACTACCAAAACATTAAACAACTTGAATCAAACAGTTTCCGAAATCCACATCGCTCTAACTCCATTTGAATGGGTTTTTATCAAAATTTATGAACGAAATAAACGAAATAACACTACACAAAACGGAATGGATATTTAACACCTATTGTGTTGTATTATTAAATACCTATTGTTGATAATAATAGGCCGGATATGAGTGTTTTCAATTCAATGGAATCCCGTTTTATTTGCGAAGAACTTTTTCACGATATTGAAATGGTTCTGTAAATATTTATTAGATTTTATTGCGCTTGGAATGTGGGTCAATGGGAAAGTGAGCATCATTGATTTTTACAAGATATGGATATGATCATCAGAATAAAAAAAATAGATACACGTATTTTAGTAAGCCAATTTAGTGAGAGTAAATCGAATTTATTTTAATTGTCATCAATCTCAGATGACTTTAAAAAACTGTCTTATACAATTAAATCAGTTTTTAGTTTTTTACGTATCACACTAAAACTATAAGACAATGATATCGAACGAACTCCTACTTTTTAAAACGCTCTAAAACCTTGTTCAACTCAGTTTTGAACTGTTTCCGAAAGTCAAATAAGGTGCTATTTGATTTCCGACCCGTGCGTGATTGACGGGAACTGACGTGCCGGATTTAAGACCCGTGTCTCAAGGGGAACGTGGAAAAGGAAATATCTGGAAGGGTTATTTGAAACTGTTTTTCGAAAGTCAACTAATTAGAATTGGCACGTAATTCTAGCATGAAAACGAACGCAGATTTTTTTTCCTTCGAAATTATGAATTCCAAATCAATTCAGTTTCAAAAGAAAAAGTTAGTGATATCACGCATTTTTTACGATAATTACTGTCAATTCTAAAGCTAGACAAAATAATGATTATTTTGTTTGTAGTAAGATAATAATATTCCCTTTTCAATGTCCTCATTAAATCTTACAAGCCGCGCGGAACAATAAACAGGTGATAAACACTGTTTTCTTTTCTCCAATTCCAAGGCTCCCGAATAAACAAAGACACTAAATTGACACAACAAGGGACTTTAAATTACATAAAATTGTTTAGTTAGGACACCTAAAACTGTCACAATAAGCATGATATACCTACAATTTACTTTAACAAATCCTTCCGTACCTTATTTACACTACACATTAAAGTTCCCTTTAGCTTACACGAGAAGGCTTCTAAAACTTTGAAGGTCAAAAAATATAAATAAAATTAGGATTTCGGTGCCAACTAACAGTTTTTAGGGGTTAATTGGAGTGGAATTTGGGTAAAGGACTCGAATACCAAGTTTAAAGGACACTTTACCAACAGTATATTTGGGTCTGTTTTGCGCTTAACAGAATGTATGTTATTCGTTGTATGTTGGTTGGTTTTCCTAGTGTTAATAAGGTCTAGGATGTAAGATGGCAAATATATGTTAGGGAACGGTATTAGGTGACAGGTTTATTTGGGTTTTGTACGCAGGTAATGTTTGTACCTTTTGCTTATGTCAACGGAGCTCGGGTCAAAGATTGTTGGTGTGAAAGAAAAGGATTATTCCCGGCATTATAATTTTACACGCTGTGAATAAACCTTTGTCGTCTTTCCGTTAGCTTAATAATTGAACCTAAAGCCTTTTAATGGTTTCAAACCCTAGATTATTACTCGACAGGGCCTCGTTAGACCAACCTTAATTTATCACTTTTGAAGACCCATAAATTTTCTGGGCCCGAATTCGACTGATCATCGATTTTAAACGGGATGCGTGTCTATAGAATTATGCTACAAATATCATACCATGTCGTAAATATACTCATTTTCAGCGTAGTGATCGTAAAAATATACGTAAAGTATTTTATCTATACTCGATGAAACGTTGATAAGGTTCTTAATAGTAACGAGTGTCTTCAAAATTTCGATATAATAAAAATAAAAAATGATACCTATTTATTCAAATTCCGTCTGACTTATTTCTTAAAGCTTCGTCGATTTAATCTGCTGTTAAATGACATGTCGATGTACCTATACGTTGGGATGTAGTTAGATTATTTTGATTGTTTGTTGTATAATTTCCCATTATTTGTTTATTGGTTTAGCTTCCTAAACCAATCACAACACTTCTAGAGAATATTATTGACAGAGTCCGATTGAAAATGACTGCGAAACTTTCATATTATGTAAGTATTTGTGCCAAAGAGAACCAACCAACAATGTTCCACTAATAATTAATATCACAAAAAATGCTGCCATAAAAACTATGGACGACATTCCGCTCACCTTGTCGACCACTTAAGTCTTTGCGAACCCAGTCCGTAACGGAATCATCCTTGTTACATAATAACAGTGCCTGACATTATCCTCACGTATTATCCCAAGGGATACAAAGGTGCTCCTGAATGTTAACATACCGACCGAACAGAATACCTATTTACTTTTAGCCGGGTTTTATTGTCCCAGAGGGAATGGTAGGAGCAAGAGCAAAGGGCACATTTCAAACGTATCGCGAAATATTCTTTTTAAATTCTCTAAATATATACAGTCTGTTCCAAAAGTATCTAACGTAAATGTAAACAAATGGATCGGAAAGCTTACCCGTGGTTGCCATTTTGTAATGTCACTAACAAATTAGTGCGTTGTTTTGATTATTTCATTATTTAAACCCGAAATTCTATTAAATCACTTTAGATACTTTTTAATTTGAGAAATTGATTGTAAAACAAATTGATGATACGAGTGAGGTTAACTTTATGACCTAAATTATTTTCTTCGATGATTTTTCAATAGTAATTCAATAGTGTTACTTTAACAATAAGTGTAGGAAAAAGTTACCAAGTCTTGGTAAGTTAGTGAGTGATAGCGTAAGAGTTTAACCTAATCAGGGTTTGTTTACGTTTTCATTAGATATTTTTGGATCAGACTATACATGTGACTATACAAATACATGTACTTTTCTACGGTACATTTATGTTGTATGTCTACAAGGAAAAGCTCACCCACTCTTTTGTTTTCCCTTACGCTCCCTCGGGTGTTATTCAAGAGTATATGAAAACGAAATGTATTAGCAGTTCCATATGCTTGTCTGTTACTAACAACATTCTGTAATCAACATTACGTCTATTCATATTATGATGACTGTTTTGGCACATAAAACAAACATTTTCGTTACTATTAAGTTATAAAAAGCGACACACTAGGCAAGGACCTAAAATAAAAACGAAAAATCAACTTACCTATTCAACTTATGGTTACAGTTTAAAAAAAACATTTGACATGGTGTCATATCACAACATAACATCAGGGCTTGTTTCCGCAAAGGGTAGGGCAGAGGTTACCAACCTATAGTACACCCACATTTCGCCAGTTATTTTGAACTCCCATGTACAGACGCCAGCACATCAAGCTATCCGAAACTGTAAAATTTTCCCATTCAACTTTGAACCTTATGCTTTAGCGATAAAGTTGAAAATATATTATAGTTTGACAGATTGTAGTAGCTTGATGTGCTGGCGTCTGTACTAGAGAGCGAGCCTTCTGCCATCAACTGGGCACAAGTCCAGACTATGGGCTGCTACTGAGATATTACAGATAGAAAAACCCAATATGGTTGTTTTCCTGATGCCTTGTTAGACTTAACAATTACGCTTTATTTGAATAAAAAACTGCAGAATTTTTGTTTTAACAAGATCTGTGCTATTTGCCACATAAGAATTCTCCATTACCATAGGCCTGTACGTTTCCCGTAGCCCAGCGAGAAGAAGACTGCCTAGCCACTAATCGTCGACTATAAAATCTATAAATAACACTTGCCCGACCTGGGAATCGAATCCAAGATAATCAATCAGTTAGTGTCATATCAATCAACATAAAATGCAAAAACTGATTCTGCCGCGTGATCGATTATGGAGAAATTTCTCTCGGTCGATCAGAGCAAATGGCTGATCCCCCTTTATACACCAGTCGACGTTAACCCTCTACGTATAATTATGTATATAGGTCACACCGCCATTTATTAATAGTTTCTATTTAACAACCGACTCGGCGCAATGTAGGTCGGGCAATATCATGTGTTTAAACGAAAGACTTCATGTTTTATGCACATATAAACAAGGTTAAACAATGGAAAACAGAAAATATTTCTGCACGTAACTTAAAAAGTATGTGTATTTCTATTTATACTAGATGGTGCAGTTTTGCTGGATGTTAAGCCAAAATTCAGTTCAGTGGTTGTGTGTCACGTCTAGTGTCAAGATTCTTTTTATTGGAACTCGTTTGAAGGTAGCGTTTGAATGCAGTCATAATTTTTTGGTAAAATTTTAGAAATGTCTCGATTTTGCAAATCTTTGTTTATGATGCACTAGCTTTAGCCCGCCGCTTCGACCGCGTGGAAGTTGGAAAATATCGGGATGAAAAGTAGCCTGAGCGCTAAATACAGGCTACGAACTATCTGTGAGCAAAATTTCATCCAATACGTTCAGCCGCGTTCAGCTATGCGTTAAACATACAACCAGACAAACGGACAAAAATTCTTCGGCATCAGACATCGTTGCCATATCTCGTGGCAATTACTTATTTTCAAAAATATTCAATGTACAGACGCCAGCACATCAAGCTACCCGAAACTGTCAAATTTTCCCAATCAACTTTGAATCTTATGCCTTAGCGATAAAGTTGAAAATCTATTAAAGAAATATAACAGATTGTAGTAGCTTGACGTGCTAGTGTCTGTACAGTTTTGACTTTGTTACTATTTTATTATGTTGGTACATAGATAACACTGAAGACAGAATGTAGAGTTAATTGAAGTTTAAATTCGACTCCTCCACAAAGAACCGTCATAGTTGTGAATATTGGGATATAAAAAACGAGCATTTTTAACCTAACTTCTAAGTGCAGAAAGCTTTCATGTTTTTTTAAGTCAAAGTTTTCTTCAATGTTAGTCTTAGGATTACCCCACTTCTGATGCATTTTTGCCATTAACACCGCGCTTAGCCAGTGGATTGGTGATTGTATTATAATCCCGGGAACGCAGTCCCGACTTTTATAAGCTTATGTATTCTGCTTTTCGATTTTTGACTCTATTTTGTATGCAATAATGTATAATCTTAATAGTCTTATAATGAATGATGAAGCTTTTATTTACTATGCGAACGAGCGTCAACGGACGGCAAAGAATGGCTGGTGTTTCCCGCTCACTAGGTGTTGGTTTTACTTTTTTTTTTTTGTTTTATTCTCTTTCTGAAGTTACCAATACATCAGACTTGGATACAATCGATTTTGTCAATAAATTAGTGAAAATGATGCTGTGAATGCTGTTAATATTGAGCACCTTTTTTTTTTAAACGCCAATTGCTCCTGAGCCAACATATGCACGGGCACCGCACTCTGGATTTGCAACTGTCGGCTTGGAGCCGAAAGTTGAGAATTCAACAGAATATTTCTTAGCGCGTTATAAAATCGCACAGTTGGATTATGAACTCTCGGCGTTAAGCTGAGCGTTGAAAATTCAAAGTACCTACGATGAAAAAACGTCGCCATAAAAAAGCGCCCGGGCCAACATGGGCATACTGTAATAAGGATAAAAAAATATTAGTAGGCTTGTTTAAAATAAATATATATAAGGCGCGGCAAAAGCCTTAGGGTGTGCCACGCTAGTAAATTAAAAACTACACTCAACATTTTAAAGGGTGAAAACTTACGTTCCCACGTATAGGTATAAGAATAATACGAACCTGCTCATTAGTGTTCACAACATCATAATTTTTAAGTACTCACCTCAGTTACAAAGTTCATCCATTTATTTTAGTCATAAAAGTTAGAAAGTTATGACTAAAATTTTAATGTAAGTACCTACTCACATTAGTCGTACCTACTTCTAATCTAATTAAAATCATAAAGACTGCAAGTCATTAAACCAAGACAAGATGTGACACTAAATAAACAAGACGAAATGAAATTTCACAAATAATATAAAATTTTGAATGACAAAAAGTAGAAAACAGCAAAAATATTTTTACTGAAAACGCAGAAGCGACGTATGACATAAAAGTTTTGGCGAAGACACGAAATATTTCTAAGATTTGACGAGCATTGTGTTCAGAGATCACGTCTGAAGTAAAATAAAAAATTAATATGTTTTTGTCATCACACCCTGTATAAAAGGGGCTAATGTGAGCGCAATATTCGTAATCAAATTGTCACGTTTCGCTTAACTGTTTGTTTTTCTCACATCGTATTTCGGTTTTTCAACAAATTATATGTTCTTTGCCTTCATTGTGCGTTTTTATAATTTCTTAATAATATTTTTTTTTATAATTTCGTTTTTTTTTATTTCACGATACCTATCCTTGAGAGGTGAAAAAGTAGGGAGATGTTTTCCCAGCTGTGGAATATTAATGGTATTAAAAAAAAAAACGATATCTATATCGTAGACGTACACGTCCATAAAATGTATGAAAAAACGTGTACATTATACTTAACGTTATTGTGGACGGTATAACGGACGGTGTTGTTGGGTACGCAGATGACAGTACTGTTTCAGAGAGATACTTGTCCAGCGCAAGGGCCAGCGGAGCCGAAGTTCGCTACTTGAGAGAGGCCATGGTAGAGCGGACAGATTTGACCTTAAGCCTTGTCTCCCAGTGGGGTGATGACAATCTGGTCTCTTTTAACGCCACCAAAACACAGGCGTGTCTCTTTACCGCTAAAAGGAGTCGGTTCGACCTGACTCCTACTTTTCGGGGTACATCTGTTCCTGTAACTGATCGGCTCGAGCTCCTAGGCATGGAGTTGACATCTAGTCTCAACTTCGGCGCTACCATTGAGTACAAAGCCCAAACTGCGGCCAAGAAGCTGGGCATCCTAAATAGGGTGAAGCGATACTTTACGCCTGGACAGCTTTTAACCCTATACAAAGCACAGGTCCGATCCTGCATGGAGTATTGCAGCCACCTTTGGGATGGCTCAGCGAAATACCAACTTGCTGCGCTTGACTCGGTGGAACGCAGAGCTAAGAGGCTCATTGGCGACGTAAAACTAGTGGATGCCAAGCTTCACAGCTTGGCTCATCGCCGCAAGGTTGCCTGCCTGTCGGTCTTCTACAGACTGTACTTCGGTGAGTGTGCTCAAGAACTCCACGACCTCATTCCACCGGCCCCCTTCTACCTTCGGACATCCAGACGCACAGCATGTTACCATCCCTACCTGGTTGCTATTCCACCAATTCGCACTAAGCGTTTGCAAATGTCTTTTATAATGCGCACAGCAAAAGAGTGGAACTCTCTACCTGCGTCTATTTTTCCGAGCACATACAACCCAAATCTCTTCAAAGTGAGAGTGAACAGGCTTCTTCTGGATAAGCTCGCTCCATCGTCGACTTTGTCTCTGTCACCTTTGACCTAGACTAGAGTCAAGAGCAAGTCCATTTCAAATAAAAAAAAAAAATAAATAAATAAATAAAAGCGTCTTCATATATTTCCAAACATTTTACTTCCCTGCGTTATGTGGTGCCGTGACGTGACGTGGACGTCCACAATAATATCGTCACATTAGCAATTATAAAAGCGTACATCACACTTAAAGTAGAATGTCAAGAAATGAGATTGAAATAAACTTTGTTCTATTTAACATAACGACCGAGAGCCATTTTCTCAAAGATGAGAGTTATGCTAATGTATCTAAAGTTTAAATTAGTAATGCCAGATATTTCGTATGATTCTCTGTCCATTACAGAACCATCTTTATGGAATGAGATTTATCGCAGTTTTTGCTTCAGGTCGTTTCCTCGAATCTGTTTAGTCATGAAAGGAAAATGCGATAGTGATACGTGTTTTTTTGGTGAAACAAAACGTTTTGTACGTATCTTTAGGCGTGATGTTTTTTAATGCTAAGAATGGAACATTTTGGTATCTTTCGAAAACTATAGGGGCCAAAACTACTAGGCAGTAGAGAATACTAGGTAGAAGTCGATCGATTGAGATCAGGTTAGTCACATGTTCCGTAGCAAACTGATCGGAAATGCTTAATCGAATGTCGATCACCGGGCTAAATTCCTGACGTCGACATACACGTCGTGTAGGCTATATTGAAATTGTATTCACGGAAATTGTCTAAAACAAACATCCAGACATTGGATTAAACCAAATACAACTAGCACACACATAATTAAGATGGTATCTGAATGTCTATGAATATGTAATAAAACGTTTGACCTCACTGTGATTGCGCGTTTGTCGCAATCGGAATAAGGATCATAGTAGCGCGCAAACAAAAATTCCCTGCAACCTTTCACCTTCAACACCATATTTTGCAACACTTCGATATTAAAAACACTAACGCATAAGTGTCTGATTGAATCAAACACCACCATTAAATAGGACAAACACCTACATCGTTTTAGCGCGTTTGATCAATTATCACATACTTAAGTTCTTTTAACTTAACAGACAGCTGTTGCTGGGGAGTTTGTTGCGTCACTTCTTCCCAGTCAAAGCACTAGGAAGTGGTGAAGCGTGGGTGTTTTGGTGGTATTATGTAGTTTGACGTTCAAAAAGTGCTGCTGATCCTCAGTCTAATTTGAATGAATGACTTTTGATTCAAATCAAATCAGAATATTTTATTTCATTTCACGTATCTTATGAAACGTCAGAAGCTAGGTGCACTGTTCCAATTCAGCGTTTCCTATAGAGAAGAGTCGCCAAGAAACTCCACGTTTATTTTTTTATTTTATTTAATTGTGATTTAAGGATTGAAGTTAAACGCAAACAAAAAATTCCGTCTTTGACAGCATATTTAGCGTTACATCGAACATGATTAACATTAAAATCCGCTAAACTTTGTCCTCAGCACTCCTCCATTGTTTCGTTACTCCACTCAGTCACGGCATGAAAAGGGCTAAATTCGCGGTTGTCACGTTTTTAATTAATTTACGAGTGGGTGAGGCCCGGGTATCACGCATAACCTTTGTCCGCTTATGTGAAATTCATCAATTAACGTGGCTTTAGCGCTGCGGGCACTTACATTTACATTTTCATCATTGTAAACCGAAATTAGCTGTACAAATAGTGTTAGGGCGTAACTAGTTTGATCCAGTTTGTGAGAGTATAATCGGTCGGATGGGAAGTTCGAGTTTTTAGATTGAGGTGAAATTGGGGGCATTGCGGAATTGCTTATTATTCGTACATTTAAGCATTTGTGTGTTTTTTTTTTGTACTGTATGTTTTTTTATTACCTACATGAGAATTGAACATTACTGGTGAAAATAATGTGGGTGTAGTTATAGGTAGGTATACCCCTGCCGAACTCATTAGAGCAAACATGTGTTACGGTAAAGAACATTGTACAAACTATGAAAAAATTAGAATATCAAACCTGATAAAATGAAACGAGAATACGTTACCTTTTAATTGAAAATACCTTCCATAAAAAATAAGGTGTGTAGCTAAATACAAAAACTTCTTAGTAAAATGTAAAGATATGTTACTGGCCACTTGGGCTTACGTCTGAAGTTAACAGAAGCTTGGAATGGGAGGAAAATCTTAAGTGTATTTTCTTGCTAAAGTTTTAAAAGCCAAAAGAAACTTTACAGCTTCTAAACAATGAACTTACTACGTCAGTTATACTTACGCATTGCAATATTAACTTTAAGAAGTATGTACGTTACCTCTATAAGCAGGACGCTTATAGTGGATAAGACAAAGTTTAAAATAAAAGACGAACTAGCAGGGGATCGAGGGGGTGGAGGGGAGGGGGTGGAGGGGGGGTCAGGGGATCAGACCGAAATAAATCAGAAAAATTGGTTCGAGTAGCGCAGTGGCCAAGCGATAGCTTGCTGCGTTATGAGTCGCGGGTTCGATAACTGACTGGGTATAGACAGCTGTTTGTGCCTGCGAATACGCCCACTATTGTTGAGAAACGGGTTAAGGTGAACAAATAACAGTCCTCCAGACCGTATTTCGGCCATGGCAGCCTATCTCAACAGAGAGCGCCGGGCCTTCGGTGTGGTAGATATGTGTGCATACACATACTCTCTCTCTCCCCTCTCCTTCATAGTCTCATGGGACGGCAATCCGAAACGACCGGAGACAGATCAGGCGCAGGACCAACAGCTTTTAACCTACTTTCCGAGGCAAGGGGGTATCACACCGCCAACTTCCAAACACCGGGCTGTTACTGAGAAATTCCGGATGAAAAAACCCAATAACACTTTGCCCGACCTGGGAATCGAACCCAGAACCCCACGCACTATAGAGCTACCATTTACCGGGTAATATGTGTTGTGACCACGAGACCAACGGGGCAGTTCAATAAAATACCTAGGCATAAAAAGTATAGTGGATCAGCATAGATGATATTCAATTTTCAATCATCAGCATATTTTTTTTATGATTCATAATTTCACAAGGCAACACTGTAGGTATTTGCCCTGAAGCGGAGGCCAAGCAATAGGATAACTTGAATGAATGAACAATTTACTTCATAAAGTTAACGGAAATTAAACAATACAAAGCTTTTAAGAGGCAACCAACTACCTCTCCGTCCTTAGAAACAACCAGAAACCAATTTAAATTAGCACTCACCTCAACAGTAACACACAATAGGAACAACAAAACAATTCAATAAATCCCATCAAAATTTCACTGTTTTTAGCAACAATTGATTCCAACACTTGAGTTAAGTAACAAAACATTATTTATTAAACAAAAGAATGGCTGGCAGCTGTAATTGGCAATTCATGAGTATTCGCAACTAGCGTAGGTACATGTTGATTTTGTCGGCAACATCAAAGCTTTGTTTGCCACAGCCTACACCAGAGGCCAGCTTGCCCACAACTTTATAGAACCGATCAATTTCAAAGGAAACTGTGCTTTCATCACTTGCGTTAACTGAAGCGGAACCTCGTTAAAACAGATGTGTGTTAAATAATTAGTGATCATGGCGTACTACCAATATTGCGAAGTAACTACGAAAATCCACCTTACTGCTACGACATAAAGGCCCTGTCGATGTCAAATTGTTACCATAGTCGTGTATGGTTGCCAGTACACAATAAATCATGAAATATACCTACAACACATAACGAACGAACCGTAAATATGATCAAGTACGACAGTAAGGAAGGTACCAGCTAATGTACTGACAAAAAAAATTTTTTTTTGATAACCTATTTTTCAAGATAGGCGTATCTAATAGTATATTATGATACATGTGTGCTATGTTAATCATTATACCCGAGGCGGTATTATTGAGTGGCGATAAGCAAGCCGAGAGTATAATATCAATGCACACGCGTTTCATACGACGATTTTCAACACACTGGCGAGGAAAAAAACAGACTTGTATTGTTAAATATTAACTTGTATGGAAAATGGCGCGCTGGTTTTGTTTTTCCGCGCGCCGCGCTAGCGTGCGCGCTCAGGTTTACCTACACCTGCGCGCATCGCTAGCGCGGTGCGCGTTTATTTACTTAAAAGCACTGACAAAGCCGCTAAACAGCCTATAGAAAAAGTATAATAAATACAAAATAATGTTTAGACTGATCGTAGTGTTGTCGGACGTCAAATTGTAGTTTAGTTAGTATGGAATTAGAAAGTACTATTGGCATAGAGTAATATACATTAATTCAGTGGGAATCCGCAATAATAGAATGGCAGTGGTCTTTTCCGTTTGGTTCCGGGAGGGACCACAGACAATTTAAGGTGAATGCACAGTGGTGGACCGCGAAATTCCAAAATTTTCTTACGTTTTTTACAATTCGCAGGCTGACCTGCGAATTATTAACTATAATAGATATGTATTTACAGCATTATAGTCATTAGAATCATTAATATATATCTTTAAGTTAGATTTGTTCCCTAAGAACTTTTCCATAAGAGATTTGTTCTTATGGAACAAATCTAACTTAGAAAGATGTATTAATTATTCTAATGATTATAATTCTGTAAATACATACCTGAGTCGCGAATCATAATTTTGATCCAGATACAACCTGACACTGACCTGAAAATTGCAAAAAAACGTAAATATTGAATTTTGCGGACTACAACTGCGCATTCACCTTAAGGTAAATTTTGGGACCAAGGACAATTCAGAATACTTAAAAAAAAAGTGAAATATGGCTCGCGGATTCCTTTTGGCAAGAAGTCTCTTTGATGAGATTAAAAAAAAAACGCACATCTCCGACCTCCGACTAGTAAATAGTTATCTGTGGCGTTATAACACTAGTGCCGTAACGTCAAGTAAAAAGCACGCGTTTTTAATACACTGCATTATGGACCTAATAGCGGTTCATTAAGAACCACTTTACGAGCAAGTGTGTTCTTCTCCATAGAGATCTACGTTTTGGAATGGGCAACTAGCTTCAACTTTCTGACTAACTGACCGACTATTTAATTTTGACAATTCAAAAGTACCTGTACATCGTTTAATTGAAATAAATGCTTTGAGTTTGAGTTTGAAAAGATCGTTACTGAAGCTAAAACAACAAAATTTATCAAATAATTCACGTAAAACATCATACTTTTATTTTATTCATTTAACATCCGCGCTGCTTATTACCCACTTCCTTTCAAAAGAATAATAATATCGTTTCTAGGAGACGAACCGAATTGATCATTCAATTAACTTTAATATAATCACGTCACAGAAAGATTGATTTCAAAAAGAATATTTTTCCGAGAATATTTTCAAATGGCAAAGGTATTCTCTTATTATTCCGCTTGCTCATAAAAATGCAACATATTCCTTACAATTAGCATTGGAACAGAATAAAACGTCTTATCTTATAATTTATAACTTTGAAGAGGGAGCTGGCCACTTTTTTGTATGCGTGCTTCATTAACATAATAGAAGAAAAGTTTAATTGAGTTCCAAACTTGAACTCCACTCGAGTTAATGGAACTCGAGTATTATGCAAGATCGTAACTCGTATGCCGCCCAATTGAACGCTGCGGCGTAGTAAAGATTCGTAGCTTCGTAGCGCTACGCTCGTAGCAACTGATGTTGTGATTATCCAAAGGCTTTGCTGCGAATTACTGGCAAACGTTTTAATTCCGCGAGTGAGGCTGTTTGCGTAATTTCTGTTGCCAAAACACGATGTTGTTAACTGAGCTAAATAGCGGAGCATATGTTAGTCTAGGGTTGCTAGAGTTATGGAAGCCGTTTTAATTAAAATACATGTTTGTATAATTTAGGATGTGGGTACAGTCTCGCTTTTTGTGGACCATGATGAACTATGTACGGTCTTATAATACTCGGCTAGTTACCGTATTTAAAAACAAGTTTATGATACTAACAGGTAAAACATTTCTACAACGTCAAAAGTAAATGAATATCTAAAACATTCACAAAGTAAAATTTAATTATTCAGCGATTATGATGTTGAGGCAGAAATTGAGGAAAGAAATAAAATTGTAAATGGCTTTAGAATCTAAGCAATAATATTAATTACGTCATTAAAGTGAACAGTACTTAGATAAACACTAAGATCATCTAACACTAATCTTCATTCCGCTATAATGAGCACTAGGCAAAACATTAGCACAACAAATCTTGTTCATGCCTAAACTAAAACTTTAAACACACAATTAAACAAGCATTTATACGTTTTATCATTAAGAGAATAAAACCTATAATTGCATCACAAATTATACTAACGATCTTCTGTGTAATAAGATATTAACGTTAATTAAACACATATTTATTGAACTAATAAAACGTTATAATTGTGTAAATAAAACTAATTGCATGCCATAACTTTAAAATTAATTTAAAACAAACACATTAAACTAATAAAAACATCACTACCATAATAAGCTCGAATGAGGCAATTAACAGGACACAATAACACTAATAGTCGCTACAAACATAGGAACATAATAATATCTAAAAGCATTAAAACGTTGTCAACGAGTGTTATTAAGTAAAGCTACCCACAAGCTACGGATACTCCGGTAATTATGTTAGTAATAAATCTCACACCAACCTAAATTATCTGAGTTGCTGCAGGAAGGGCCCGGGAGAGCCAGGAAGCAGAGGACGAGGTACCGAATACCACGCATGTTGTTCATTACTCAAAAACTGCAAACGAAATCCAAAAATATCACTATTGTTCTCATGACAAAAGTTAGCATCACTATTTTCACTTTGACAGATAAAAAATTCGCGCCAAAATTGACAGATCAAAGAAAAAAAACTCAAAGCAAGCAGGTCGGATACGCATTCGATTTTTTTATTTAAAAGTTGTTGTGTCACGTGCGGTATCCACGTGGTGACCGCGTGACAGGACGTGTCCACAGTAAACAAGCGTGTGGCCACACTGACTCCGGACGTTCGACTGACGCGACCCAACGATACAAACGCCCCACGACTATTGGTCACGGCACACGGCGAGCCCATCAATTTTGCTTGACGTTTCAATGAAAACCCTTCCTACTTTTCCCTCGAGTAAAATTAGGGAGAGTCTTGTTATAATTAAAAATGTTTATCGATAAGTTCAACCTTATTGAACTTTTGGGACGGAATTTAAATGGCGGTAAAATACTTCAAGTGTCTACTTACCTTTACAAACTGCAAAGTTAACATAATTAATCGTGTGACTAAAATACTTTATAAAAGTACTATTCATTATAAATCTAATTAGATTACAGAAAGTGTCCAGGATTTTCCAAAAAGGTATTTATAGCTATATTATCGCCTCTAGATACCTCTAAATTATAAATAATGAAATGATAAATGTGTCGTCGGTAAAATTATTACAACAGCACATTATTATTCCTTACACGCGAGCAGGCGCCGTAAATAATAATATCACATCGAGTGGAAATGTTGGGACATTCGTACAAAAGGAAATGGACTTTGAGTTTGTTTTTACATACATTCGTGTATACATAAAACTTGTTTAAAATTCATGAACCGAACTCATTAGAAAAGCATTCTATTTTTCTTTTCGCTTTGAAAAAAGAATATTATGATGATGCCTCTGCGAAGAATGGACTTTTGAAAAACGAACATAGGCATTCAAATGTGGCCAGTATCGATACAGATAACACAGCGATATCTTACTGTTTGTTTAATATTTCAAGTAGTTGATGGCAATTTCGGGCGGATAGTTCACGAACACAAATAGATGGCTAACTGTTGCTATTGACATCTTGTATACAACTGGATACGGTAGATTGGATTCTGTCGTCTGTTACATATGTACTAGATACGGGAAATTTCGAACATGACATAATTGCCGAACCCATATAATATCTTGAAAGGGACAGAGGCATTCTCATCGTACTATCGAATAACCACAATTCATTTACCGGGCCGACCTCCTTATTCAGAGACTTTTCTATAACCGTATCGTCGGTGTATAATCGAATCGAACGACAAATTAATGAGTTGTAATGTCTAGTGACATCCCTAGAGACCAAAAGGATGGGGTATAAAACTCAAATTAAAAAAATAATCAAATGCACTTAGAGCCATAAACTTGTAACAGACAATAACATCTTTAAACCAACCCTAAAAAAATAGACATAGGTAGAGTACCTACCCAAACCCTTTCCGAGTAAAAAGTAGACACAAATTCTCGTATTATTTTACCAAATCCATTACGTTGCGTACTTTGGGGAGTTCTTAAGGCACAGCCCGGGTTCGATTGATAGAGAAGGCATATAAAATGGAAACAAAATAGGTTGGTGAGTAAATAAAGAGAGCAAGTAAATTGAAATAAATTATCTGAATTAAATAGCAATCGTAGAAGGATTATAAATTCTCTTTGAATATTGATTATTATTTTCAGTTTATTTAGTTCATTTCAGTTTCGTTATTTACATTGTTGAGCAGACAAATTTTTCGAACATATGAAGCAATGGATTAGCAATAACATTCAAAATGATTCAGATAGTGATTGATAGTGTGTTACGCAATTATGGTGCTGGACGTAATTTCATACAGACGCCAGCACATCAAGCTACCCGAAACTGACAAATTTTACCAATCAACTTTGAACCTTATGCTTTAGCGATAAAGTTGAAAATCTATTAAAGAAATTTGACAGATTGTAGTAGCTCGATGTGCTGGCGTCTGTACAAAAACTTATTACACGATTTATTAACCAAACACGATTTTCACAAAGAAATAACCAATGTTCTTTATTCCTATTTGAGTCCTTTTTTTATTTTGAGAACATCGGAAACAATATACCAACAGAAATATAAAACAATGATATCAACAGAATACCTGAACTACTTCTGAATCTTTTTGGGCAAGACGGAATTTTTTGTAGGTGGATTATTGTTATTTTAGTCTGATGGGCAACCTGTCACAACGGGAGCAGCATTTTATTCACTATTTGTCTTTGTCAATGACAAAATGTGTAGGAACGGGAAATGAATTCAAATAAAAAAGGTATGTTCTGTCAAATAAAAGTTTTGTACAGCATTAACGATGTTCTCAATAGTTCTAAACTAAGAAAACGTCGGTCTTATTAAAGCTATACTTTCCAAAAATACCTAGTAAGTGTTATTTTCTAGCTCCCTTTAGGTGTAATAGCGTAAATAAAGCCACAGGTGACACGTAATGTCCAAAGTTGCCACCTAAAGACCTGAGTAGTACAAACTTATACGATTTACAGGGTACAATTGAAAATATAGAACTTCTGCACTTAAAGAGCGCCTCAACAGGGTCTAACTTTGTTGTCACTTCAACAGATACACACTAAAGCCTATACTAAAGGCTTTTTTTTATTTATAGGACACTATTTCTGACTTTTCTGCTCTTAGATAAAAATGGACAATGTTTCTTGTATGCCCGACAAGTTTCGGACTCGACCGAGGCCCTTATTCATGATTTGTTCACGCGACTTTACCCTGAGATAGTCAAACTTTAAAAAGTTTATACCGGCGAAAGTAATTCTAGAATTCTGTTGCGATAACACAGTGAATCCAAGATACGTTTTTTTTTGTTTATTAGCTATCAAAATACGTATGACTTACCCAAATGTTTGTCAATAGAAAAAAAAAATACATAGGTAGGTAATTATCGGTATTAATAGGCATTTTTCGGGCATGCCCAACAAGGGTTAAACTCGAACGGAGCCCTTATTCATGAGTTGTTTACGCGTCATCACTATTCGAAACTAAACCATAAACAGTCAATACGTTATTTTGCAATAAGTTTTTCTGCAATCGCTTGCCGATAACACCAAAATACGAATGACCAGCCTACCCAAATGATTTTCAATTGAAGAAAAATACTTAGGTAAAGTCGGTGTTAAGGCATTTTTCGGGTATGCCCGACAAGTTTCGGAGTCGACCAGAGCCATTATTCATGAATTTTTATCGCGTCATCACCCTTTGACACAGTCAACATTTCAGCATAAAGACGTCCACTGCTGAACATAGGCCTCCTTCAAGCATTGCCACTTCGACCAGTTATGTGCTTCTCGCATCCAGCAGATTCGTGCAGCCTTCACCAGGTCGTCGGTCCACATTGTGGAAGGCACAGTGGGCACAATCTTAAAAAGGCAATACTAAAGTAATTCAGCAATTCTGTGGCGATAAAACTGCCAATCAAAATTACGAATGTCCTACCTAAATGAATTTTCATTCGATGAAAAAAATTACCCAGGTAATAAAACATCGCCCACATATCACGTATAAGCAATTTTTCCAGTTCGCCAAAGGGTAATCGATTCTGCTACATATGAACCTGACTTGTTATACAGCTCATTAATCATCCTTTCTAACTTTGTACGAGGCTAGCGATAAAACCCGGATTTACTTGACTGAAATCAAAATATATTTTTCATACACACCTACATTTTTCATAGCTAACACGAAAATGTCGGTGAACGTCGACGAAGCTCAGTATCTATATCTATATTCTATCTATAAATAGTATATAACAAATTCGTTTTCCGTATCTTGTGTATGACCTCGAAGTTTTTCAAAACTAAGCAACAGATTTCGATATGGTTTCCACCATCAATTAGATAACTTATTTCTTACTTCCAAAAGGTTTACGTGTATAATATACTAATTTTAAGCGTATATTTCATGAAGAAATCTCGATGTTTTGCCAAGTCATAAATTCCGGGCGAAGCCGGTTGTGTTATAAGGTAGGAATGTAAAAAGGAAAGTTTTGTTTATTTTTGTACCTTTGGGTTGACATAAATGTGGATATTACGGCTTATGTTGAACCTTCACGGCACAATAAATATCGAATAGTGTCGGCATTTTCGAGGATTGTATAATAAATCCAAGTAGGGTGGTATATATTATGATCAATACCAAACAGATACCTAAACAGAAGTGTAGGTATAGCAACCACAGTCTGCCTGCATGTTTAAAGTTTCATGTAATAGGAGGCGAGCTGTTCAATATCAAAATGTGTGGATTTTATGTAGGTTCTTAAGCAACTAAGAATCTTTTATTTGTAAAAATATAGATGTTAACAGTTGTAAAAGTTGGTGGTTTAAGTCCATATTTTGCGTGTTTAGGGCATGCAAATTAATTTCTGATACTGCACTTTACTAGTACTTTTGTTTGGTACTTTTGTTTTTTTACACGGAATACAAAAGTATTACAATAAAAAAAAAATAAGATAAATTTGTAAGTTACAGTAAAAATATACCTACACATATGTGTGTAGGTACCTATATTTTAGTATTTTATTTTTAGTTTTGTTATGACAAAACTTAAAACAACATTTTGTCTTTATGTAACACAAATTCTTTAAAAGTTAAACTAAATAAACACGATACATAAAAGAAAAACTAAGAGAAACTTATAATATTTTATTTTCTATATTTAGTCCTAATTGTGCTAGTCGTGGAAATATGACAAATATTTTGGACCATTATAAAAACTTCGCGCAATACGCACAAGTTGGAATAACTAAAACTGTTCTTTTCAAGGCAAGAAAGTTGAGCCGATCGTTAGCTCTGGCTTTAAATGTTTGCCATTCACAAGTTTCCCAACTAGATCCAAAGAAAATGGGCAGCAATTATTTTCAATGGTCTACCTTTAAGAAATTTTTGGAGATTTGCATCAAATACGAACGTACTAATGAAAGCACTGTTCAAAATTCTGGCTTTTTGGGGATCTAGTAGTCGCAAGCGCAGCTGCTATGCATGAGATCCTGAAATCCCAAGATTGGGAAAATGTTATAGGGTTACTCTATCTAGAACCAATTTGTAGACATATGACAACCGCTAACCCGCACTAGGTCCACGTGACGGATTATGGCCCACTCCCTCTCACAGAGAGGAGGCCTGTGTCCCAGCAGTGGGAACATAAAGGCTGATTGTGTGACTCCATTCAAAAGCTAATTCAAATCTGGCGAAACGGAGTCTGTTGCCTCGCCCCACGAATAAGACTTCTAACATAACTAGCGTAATATTGGTATATGAATGATACACCTGTACTTTTGAATATTCCGACATAATATACACCATTCAATATTCAAAAGCAAGTCACTAATGGAATAGAGAGCTAACGTGCGTCCAGTCTGGCTCCCAATCACGTTGGATCAAACATCACAGAAGGAAGACCAACTATGGCTCTTGCCATGGAATCAATTTGTGTTTGCAAAGGGAGTCGTGAAAATGCGATGCCTGCATTGAAAGTCCACATGTATGATTTGTAGCCCCTGGCGGTGCTTCCTTTTGTCAGATACAACTGACGTGAATTTTTTTATTTGCAATGTAAATAAAGGTAATGAATAAAGCATACGCTTGCGGCTTTAATTTTATTGAACGGAAAATTTTATAAAGGGCAACTGTGAATTTTATCTTTTTTGAATACAGCTTATAATTATATACTTACATTTTATTTTATTCGTATAAACATAAATATGATGCTTTATATGTCTCAATTTTACAATAACCTACATACTAACAAATCATATTTTACAAAAAAAAATGTCGTTTTTTACTAATTCTACGAAATAATTGATTTTCCATTCTCAAAAAAAAAGCCCCAAATACCCAAACTATTAAATTTTTATTACAAAGTAACCTTCACCTTTACCTTATCGAGACCCGTTAAGCAGATAGGCATCATATTCAAAGGGTTGAATACTCCTCAAGTCAATGCTCGAGTATTTCCGGTGCTCGAGCGAAGCCCTAACGACTCGAGCCACCCTAAACATACGTAATATGACGTAATCTTTTGTGTGAAAGGGTGGAGGGTTCAGAGGGAACAATTGTACGTATGGGGAAGTGTGTACCTGTAGATACCGTTACGTTCATGATTTCATTTTTTGCAGTAAAAGAGGTTTTATTCGGTGCTAAGGCCCGTTTTCGCCATAAAACACTAAATGCTAAACGTACTTATGACATCGTTCTGTTTCTGTCAATCGTTTGAATATGACAAGAACAGAACGATACTTTAAATATTTTTTTCATTCCTAAAGACAGTTACTGATTTTTGATGCGAGTAGGCCTTAGTTTTATATCTTTAATCACGCACAAGTACTTCATATGGAATTACAGATACTACATTTATCTAAAAATAAATAAATCTTTTAAGTTTCAATAATAATATTTATTGCATAATTTTTACGTAACTAAATTGAACTCTAATCACAGTACAGTAGTAATTACTGCTGCATATCGCACCTTTATCAACACAGTTTGAGGTCAGTCAATAGTCTCTTAGCCGGATAATATATTTACGTACAATATTACATTGGCATTGTATCGAATAAAAATGATACCAATCAATATAATAATAAACTCTAAGGAGCTGAGCAAAAAGAAAAACGTCAGAACAGACAAAGCTGAACGCTAAGAGAAAACGATGTAAAAACGCGGGCAGGCAATGTGATGCGACGGGGTGGGTCGGGGGAACACGTCACGCAGACGAAATCGCGGGCAGAAACTAGTGTAACATACGGACTGATCGCGGCAAGTGAAGCTCATTCTCGTAGATCAATGACTTTATATTTTTACGTACCTGGTATTATTCTATTTCCGGAGTCAGGGTTTGTGCCAGGTTGTCGTCAATAGACTCGCCCCTTATTGCATGGGACTTAAACATAACTGGCGAAATGTGAGTGTACGAATCTATGCATTAAAATGTTACTAAATATTTTCGAGAAACTGTTGAATATGCCAAATTGTTCATTATGGTTCCCTACCAAAAGGGTGCCAACGCAACGGGACTTTATTACTAAGCCTCCGCTGACCGTCCGTCTGTCTGTCTGTCAGCGGGCTGTATCGCATAAACCGTAATAAGTAGACAGTTGAAATTTTCACAGAGTGTGTATGTCTATTGCATTTGTAACAACACATAATAAAAATAAAAAAAGTTCATAAAAATTAAAGAGGTCTCCATACGAGAAATGTGTTTCGATGTTTTTAGCCTTTTGGTAACGATATTCTTCGTATGCGAGTCCGACTCTCACTATGCCGGTTTTTCTTCGTCAGTACGGCTGGGAGACGTAATGGGGAAGTAGGTATATTGCTTTTCTTATATTCCCTTAAGAACAAAGAAAAAATAATAATGTATGATTAAATACACAGAAAGGAAAACAAATATGTTTCTTGTATTAGTACGTTTTATCTCCTCAGGGATGACTATACGAATAATTGAATTTAGAAAGACTATTTCTGAACATCTACTCGTACATATTCAACTGAAATAATAGTATATAATTTTTTTAAGACACAATACACGTGTACAAACATAATTTTATTAATATTTAGTTTATTGACACACATATGGGTAAAGCTTTATTAATCTCTGTTTCCATTTATATTTCTTTTCTTAGATTTTCGCTAAATAAAATTTCAATTTTTTAAAAGTTCAAAATAAATCCGAGTTCAAAGTGACTTTGATATTACCTTTGCAACCTTACTAGTACCTAAACTAATTTAAGTATTTTCTAAGGCTTACCTTAGGTCTGAACTTAATACACACTTCAAAAATGTATTAATAAAACATTATTGTGTTAACAAGGGCGTTTATTGAAAGAAAGAATTCATGGGCTGTGTGAATGTCAGTGTTCTGATTTTTTGCTAAAGCTATTTAAATAACGACTCGTGCACTCGATGAGATTTCGCGTCGACAAACATTACGATTAACCCCTTTAAACTTTTAATCGCCCGACTTCATAGCAGTTGTCGTTTTGTTTTCTGGGGGTGGGGGACCCCGAGAAAAAAAACGAAAGAAAATGAAAAAAAAAACAAAAAAATACGTGTGGCACTCGGGGACTGCCGCGGTAAAGCTATTGCATAGCATACGTCTAGTCGCACGCACACAAACACCGTGCCGAAGTCTGCCGAACTGATACGACGTTAGACGATGCACGGCTTTCAACGCTGCACCGCTGTGCCGGTCGGAGTGGGGAGTGTTAGGTTTATTTTCGTTACGGAATTTCTTCATTCGGTCGCCGCGCTCAAAGCCCAAGATAAAAGCTATGCAATAGCTTAATAAACACCTGATAGAATACAGCGTAATTAAATAAAAAAGCAGATTAAACGAGCTGTGGTATTTGGTCGTAAAATACGACCCTGGCGAAATGGACACGAAAATATTTGTCGGATTAATCCAGCGTAAGCGGTTAAAAGGTTAAATGCATCCCATTATATCATGCATCACACCTTCGTTACAAATTAAATTTAAAAAATTCAATTAATTTATTTCAGACCAATTACCAGTCCATAATTGTTAGTATACACAAAGGTCTCAAAACTATGCATTTTACTACAAGGTACTCTTGCACAAAATTTCATGCATCTAGACCCATCGGTTTAGGATGTGCGCGGTTATCTGCTAGTGAATTTACAGTCCGTCAAATCTAAGAAGTACCGTTTGACGTTTCATATTTTTCAATCAGTTTCGATAACCTTTTTCATAAAACCATGAATTTAGAAAGATTTCATTATTGTATCTAAAAATGTACAATTCTTAATATCTAAATGTAATTGAAAACTTTCAAACAAAGCAAAATAACACATATTTACACCTGTCAAACGGTACTTCTTAGATTTGACGGACTGTAAGATTTATATTTAGTAGAAGCAAAATAGCTGGGGTGGCCAAGTGGTAAGGCCGCAACTTACGTGTTTTCGACTATAATTTGTGTAAAATATCTCATCACCAGTGCTATCAAAACGGCGAAGGAAAACATCGTGAGGAAACCGGCATGTCCTAGAACCAAAAATTCAAACACATTAACATCTACCAACTCGCACTGGGCCCGCATGGAGGATTACCGCCCACTCCCTCTCACAGAATCGAGGCCTGTGTCCCAGCCCAGCAGTTGGAACATTATATGCTGATTATGTATTAAGTAGAAGATTTTATGCACAAAAACAAACGGTGAAATCTAACACTGCAATTTCCGCATCAGCAAAAGCGTAAACCATTACAAAAACAGCCACTTTAAATTTAGATACCAACGAAAATGAAGCCCTGCCTCTGCTGATTAGGTAATGCAAAAATATTAAGCGTCCATCAACTGAAAATAGGTTACACGGCGCTGGCAACGCTCGCAACAAACTGTTACTGCTGTGCATTACTGCAATCTGTGGGCATTCCTGGTTATGTGGGGCGACTTTATCGAATTAATATTAACGGGTTTCCTTACTGGTAAATTTTACTTTTACTAATCGCCATTATAAGCAAGTACTGTGCTACTGAAGAAGGTGTCCAAGTTCTGGAAAAAAAAAGTATTTTTTAAGAAAAATAAGTGGTTAAAGAAAGTTAAGTTCTGATAGTTGGTGATGAAAAATCTCACATGCTTTTAATGGAGCATCCGTTCCTAATACTTTGTCACAATTAGGGCTGATTTTTGAATCGACAGATATTTTTTATAAAATTGACGTCTAACAGTTTTTGTATGGAAGAACTGTCAAAAATTTAAAATTATTCCTCTGATATAGTTATCTGGCGTTGGAAAAATCAGCGCTTAGTCAAATTAAAATACTCTTCCTCTCCTACTTGCTGTGCCCGACAAGGTCCACAATGATATCATGTCTTTGTAAAATCTACCACCTAAGATCGCTTTGTGGAATGCTATACATATTGAGTATTGATGAATTCTCAATAAACCGGAGCATATATATCAATAAAACATGGTTGTAGAAGTAGGTCAAACGTTTGCAAATTTTAATAACACTCAAGACGACATCCTTATAAAACACTAAATTGGTCAAGAGTCCTTTAAATTTTAACTGACGATAGAAATCTTTATATCGCGCTATCTGACAGAAACTCCGAACTGTTATAGTGAATGTATTCGGATTAAAATCTAGCTAGAGGATAACGAATAGCAGAGGAATGTATAATTTAGTTATCTAATCGGTCAACTTCGATCGTTGCGCTCGGGCAGGGGAGACGAGGATACGGGTTAGTAGGTAGCGTATTCTTATCTCACAACGCTTCGTGAGATAAAAATACGAAGCGACGCGCGCTTTACTTAAGTTAACCAAGTGTAAAAACACGCTGTGAATGTGTGCGTGGAAACTAGTAGCGTCTGCACATAACACTCACAAACACACACTTCCGACTTCGTCATTGTGTCGGACGGTACCGAAAGCTCCTGTGCTTACACACACATTTACAGCATGTTTGTACACTTGGTAAGCACAAGTAATGTGCGCGTTGCTTCGTGGGAGAAAAATACTATGAGTACTGGTAGATAGATTAGATGTACAGACGCCAGCACATCAAGCTACCCCAATCTGTCAAATTTTCCCAATCAATTTTGAACCTTATACCTACTTCAGCGATAAAGTTGAAAATCTATTAAAGAAATTTGACAGATTGTAGTAGCTTGATGTGCTGGCGTCTGTACTTCTCGTAGTTCAACTCATTGCTCTTTTGAAAAGCCTTTCACTTTTTTAAATGATGACTATGCCAAGTCACATTAGACATTAATTGTTAAGCAAAACTGCCAACTTAAATTGTCCGTATATTCAAATCACCAAATCACTCATTCTTTGACAGTTGTTTGAAATGGCTATAATACGGCGTATGTCAATTTGCTTATATGTATGTTTTTTTGCTTATAAAATAATTTTCTTAACTGTATTAAAAAGGAACTGAAAGCCTTTTTCTACAGAAAACTCCTTTCATTCTTTTGAAGCTTCTATGGATGATCAAAAACCAACAAGAAATGCTTATAAGCCAGTCAAAATGCACGTTCATTTGCATTCTAACCCCAAAAAGGTACAAAAGCTACACACACAGTCTCTCTTTGCTATTAAAGTGGTTAACAATGCAAGTGAAGTGGGGGGAGGCGGCTAAACAAAACGTTGAGACTTGGAGTAGTTCACGCCTTTCTATTCAAAGCTAAAACTCACTGAACGTGTTTAAATTGTATGTGTGGTCGAATGTACGAACAGTTAAATGTAGATGGTGGAACGAACTTTTTCTCGTTTAGAGTTTTTAGTTTCATTTTGGGAGATGTTTTCTTTGGTCACAATAGTGAAAAGTTATCAGGGGCTCGTGTCTAAATAATAACAACCGCATAGGTCGATCGCAGGTTAAGCTACGCTTGCCACGGTGGGTTCGTGGATGGGTGACCATCTATTACGTATTAAGACCTTTCCGTGGCTCGTAACGCGCGACTGTTGGTCCCGGCTGTCATAAGAGATTTAGGCCAAAAAATCAAGCCCAAAAGTCTGACAATCAGTCTTAGTAAGGGTATCATCGTGGTACCCAGTAAATGAGTTGTGGTGGTCAGATAGGCAGTCACTCTATGTAAAACACTGGTATTCAGCTGCATACGGTTAGACTGGAAGCCGGCCTAAACATAGTTAGGAAAAGGCTTAGCAGATCAAATAGTGAAAAGTAGTGAGCAGAAATAGATAATTTAATAACTCACGAGGCAACGGGCATTGGGTACTCCTTACTTTTGAAGAGTCTCCGAATCAGGAGCACGGATGAGTGGGTTGTACAGATGATTGGATTTCACATTGTTCCCGACAAAGACAAAGTAACCTATGACCTTGTTGCCGAAATAAGAATAGGATTAAAGAAACGTTGTAACTTGGGTTTATTTCGAGTCATCCAACGATACGGACGAACGATACTTTTTTCACCCCGACTTGTTGAATTATATTTGGCAGGTAATAATTATGAATAATCAGCCTGTAATTTCCCCACTCTGTTGGGACACAGGCCTCCTCTCTTCGAGTGGGAGTGGGTTGTAACCTACCACGCGGGACCACTTGTATCTACCAACCCGCACTGGGTTCACATGTCTTCGAATTTTTGCTTCTAGGACATGCCGGTTTCCTCACAATGTTTTCCTTCACCATTCTGAGAGCAGTGGTGATGAAATTATTTACACATAGTAAAGCGCCTGTCTGGGTTCGTACCCACCCACGACCTACAATCGTAAGTCGGGGCCATTGACAAGAAGGTTTTTTTTTTAAAGATTGGCAGCAACGTCCTCTATTCTGCTAATGTGCCCACGATAACATCACCACGTTATTAGGAAATTAAATGGTAAAAGTGCACATTAGCAATAGAGAACGTTCGCAAAGCATGGTATAGATATTTTTTATTGTTTTTGTTTTGTATTGTTGAGCATCACGGTAAAATATTGATTGATGCTCTAATGGGAATACCTTTGGTGCTCTAAAAAAAGGTCCTCTGAAAATAGGTGCTCAAACGGGAATACTCCGAAAAATTATCTGAACTCTCGCCAATTTGCCGAATAATTGCTTAAACCTTTATCCGCCTCAAATAATGAAACATTGTCTGATTAATAATGAGCAAGGGAAACCGCTACTCATTAACCCGCAGCAATCCCGCGATGATCGTTGGAACTCGCAAGTAAAATATTAAAGTTCCCGTGTTTATTACCAAGAACATTTAACGCAATAATTAAAGTTATAAACTTACTAAGAATTACTATTGTTTCGCGGTTCTTAATAGTAACTAGGGCTTTAATTTTATGTACTTTGGAGACATCGTTAAGTGGCCGTCTCTCTTCATAGTTGCGTGATATAAATCATCATTTCAGCCGAAAGACTTCCACTGCTGGGCATAGGCCTCCATCAACATCATCCACCCACCCAGAGCGGGAGGAGTCATTTGATGAGTTTCCACCCTCAAAAAAAAAACACCGCCACTTCGACCAGTTCTGTACTTCTCGCATCCAGCGGATTTCTGCGGCCTTTACCAGGTCATCGGTCCACCTTGTGGGAAGGTTTTCCAATGCAACGTCTTCCAGCCTAAGTTTTCTTTTGTTTTTGTATTTATTTGTATAGTTAGTTATGTTAAATATTTTAACAATAAACGAAAAAATATCTAGACCAAAAAAAACTTTTAAAACTAAATAAGTTCGGTGTTTCCTAGCCGACTTCTCTGAAAAGAAAGACAAAAGTCAACTAAGAACTCTCCAATGAGAGCTTTTAGTTTGCTCCTGTCTTTCTTCGGGTGCTGCCGGCGGCACCTTCAAACCGAATCACTACAACGCAGCTAAGCGGTAAAAATATCAAAAGAAAATCTGAAAGTTTTATTACCATAACATCACAAGCCCTTCTTCCAATCGAACTTTTCCGTCACAACACAAAACTGTCTGCAATTTAACTCTACACAAAGATTCACATAATAAAAGGCAAAAGCCTGTTGTTTCAGCATCAACAAAATATTTGCTGAAGCCCTTTTAACAATTTCCGGTGAGGCAAACAAGAGAAAAATCAGGATATTGTAGAATAAGGCGGTTCAATAAAGCGTGAGAAATTCACGTCTTGGAAAAGCGCGTCACGCGTGTGTATTTCTTATTGAACGCTGATAACTGCAAAAGAGTTTAGTACATTTTTTATGTAAAAAAAAAATATTATGATTGTCTATTTACTATTTTTAACCGATTTCAAAAAAGGAGGAAGGTTTATGTTCATCTGTACGTATTTTTTTATGTATGTTCATCGATTACATTACATTAATTGTGGACCGATTTTGGAAATTATTTTTTTCATTTTGTAGGGGAAGCTCGCGCTGTGGTCCCATATGAATTTTGGTAGTTTTTGAGTTAGCTTGCTACATAATAACAAAGACATAATTACAACTAGTGGCTGGTGGCTGGGTGGCTTCTATAATAAGTATTCAATCTACTTTGTCTGTGTTGATGCTGTTGTTTATATAACAAGTAATGATATACGAATTCGTGTCGGGTAGCTACGACAGCTAGAAAGTGAAAAATACAAAAAAATAACAACTGACTTCAAAAAAATACTACAAATTGAAAAATAACTTTCATCTCGGAAGTCGATGGCAAAAAACGAAAATACAAAACCGAAGACCCGACGAAATTTTTTATGTTATAGCTAGCGACACGCCCCTACGTCGCACGGTTTTTACGACTTTACAAAACATGCTTTATTATATGTAGGTTTTATCTTAATATATTATATACATAAACCTTCCGGAATAAATTCGCCAAATACATCAAAATCCATTGCTGAATTTAGAAGAACAACGCGCTCATACAGACAGACACGAAAAGTAACTTTAAGTTATACTAGGTATGTTTACATATAACAACAGGTTGTGAGTTCCAAGTAGCCATGTCACTTTTTCAATATTTTTTTTTCATCTGCCTATTATGTTCCGGCTGCTAGGACAAAGACCTCTCTTCAAGAGGGAGTGGGATGTAATAGAATAGAATAGAATTTTCCTCCTCCTCCTCTTCTCCTTCTTCTTTCTTCTTCTTCTTCCTCTTCTTCTTCTTTCTTTCTCTATTTACTCTTTATTAATCCATCACGCGGGCCCAGTGCGGGTTGGTAGATGCCACATGTCTTCGAATTTTTGTTTCTAGGACATGCCGGTTTCCTCACGATGTTTTCCATCACCGTTTTGAAAGCCGTGGTGATGAAATAATTTACACAAATTAAAGCGTCTGTGTGGGATCGAACCTACGACCTACAACTCGTATGTCGCGGCCGTTGCCACTAGGCCACCACTGTTCAAATCATATGTTGATTCAATATAGTTTATTTTAGACATTTCTGACATCAGTGAACGAAAACATCGTGAGGTAGCCTGGACTTTGTAGTTAATATTAACTACGGAAATTAAAATGCGCTGGTTCTGGTAGTAAAACAAAGTATATAATATGTCAATCAAAAGTAAAAACCAAAAGGAACAAAAAACATAAACAAAAAGTATAAAAAGGTAAAATATCAAAAGGAAGAAAAGACTTGCACAGTTAACATAAGCCTGAAACTGCCAACCCGTCTTGAGCAAGCAAGGTGATCAATGCCTCCTTTTTTCCTTATTATTAGAAATAATTATCTTTTTTTATGCACGTGTTTCTGTGACAAATAAACCTATTTTTTTCTTTCTTTCAATGCCCGTGCCTTCTCTGTATGAGAAGAGGCATTGGTAAAATAATTGGCCGGTATTACCTATTATAGCTACAGAAGAACCGCGCTTCTTGCTACGCTACGCATAAGCTACGGCGTAGCTCGCGCTGTGCTACGCGGCTACAACCCCGTGGCTGATGGCCTCGATGTTTTCGGCACGTATTTGAAAGCTTTTATGTTATAAATTCAAGCTGATTAATTTGTTTTCATTAACTTCTAGGCCTTTATAAACCATCACCGCGGTAAACCTTTGGTAGTCTTAGAAACATTTTGTATGTATGAGTGGTCCCAAACAATGTTCTCAGACTGACATTTAGGTAGGAAAACCAAACAATCTATTGTACGAAAATAGAAGAAAAGAGGATTATTATACTAATATTTTATGTTCTCACACTCCTCATGTTCACTGAGGACGGGTGTTTATGACGGCTCACATACGTTGTTCGAAAAACTTACCTCTACCAAATATATTTGTAAGTCCGCTTATTAATAAAGAGAGGTTTTTGCATGTGAGTTTTGATTTTCATTACGATTATTACTCTTTTCTCTGTGGTTAGTAATATATGACTCGTCCTGTATCATAGCATATTCATTATAAAAAGTATAACTTTCAGTTTTTTCACAGATAATCCATCCATCCATACTATAATATTATAAATGCGAAAGTGTCTGTCTGTCTGTTATCTCTTCACGCTTAAACCGCTGAACCGATTTAGATGAAATTTAGTATAGAGATAGTTTGAGTCCCGGGAAAGGACATAGAATAGTTTTTATCTCGATATTCCCACGCGGGATCGAAACTTATGCGGGTGAAACTGCGGGGCGCTGCTAGAGATTTATGAACTCATAGAATGTTATGACATCAAGTCATACACGAATACGGCAGCCAGAACGCTCCTACCTCATCTAGGTTCTACTCGCGATATCAACAATATTGTCCACCTACCTCGCCGTCAGACGGCTGACGGCTACTTGAAGCAAATCGGTGGCACTTCAACCATCACCAACCTGGCGCTGGTCTGCCTGTTCAGATAAGCGTCACCATATTGGGATGCGCCTCGATCAAATGGTTTGCCACCCACGTCACAGGTTCAAAGAATCGCTACATCGCCAATCAAGTTCACTGTAGCAACAGATTCTCACAGGAGCCTGAGGCATGGCTACGTGGCAAAGCGTTTTACATTTTTTTTTACCTATTGTGGTATATTCATTTTATTCGTCTTTACATATAATCGTATAATTAATGTATACGAAATATTGTAAAACATTTTTAAAAGAGTAAGGGTGGAGTTTCTTACCCATTCTTCTCCATACGAAACTACCTTTTGGAATTGGCGACTAGAATCAATTCTATTTTTTTGTAAATTTTGATGTAAAAAAGTGCCTTTAATGTGCCTATCTTCTATATATATATATATAAAAGGAGAACTGACTGACTGACATATCAACGCACAGCCCAAACCGCTGGGTCTAGAGATTCCAAATTTGGCACGTAGGTTCCTTATGAGGTCTAGGGGTGCACTAAGAAAGGATTTTTCAAAATTCACACCCTAAGGGGGTGAATGGGGGAGGGTGAAATTTCACGCGGACGAAGTCGCGGGAAGAAGCTAGTCTGAAATAAATGATTTGACTTTGAAAGCATTCGCGGCGCATGCGTCGCGATATCTGTCCACGATATGAGCTCAGCGGTCGGTGGTTGTAATTATTGTGATCACAAAACTGAAAACTTCAAAGCCGGGAATTTTGATTTATATCTAGAATTTTTGCGGTATTTAATTTTGATACGCAGCCACGTGTGCGTTTCACGTGTACTTTGAAGCTTTGTAGGTACTTCAATTTCAATATCATACGCTGGATACAAAGGAGCGTCGGTTTTCAATGGCGACATCATACATAAATATTTCAACAAATACTGTAGATATTTCAGTGCGTTATTGAAACAAAAAAATATATATTAAAATTTTAAACAATCCCAAATACCGGAAAGGTCTAAGCAGTGATAGGTCTTGCAATTAGTGTAATTGAATGTTCATAATATTATGGCGATGTTTTTTAAGCAATTAATTTTTAATCTGGGGGCACGGGAGTGCCGCCGCTAAGACGAGCCAAGCGAAGCGCAAGGGCACTACCTACCTTTTCTCGAAGCTCTTCGTCGTTTTTTAGAACCCTCATAACTTGGATTTGGATTATACTAGATAAACAAAATTCTCGGGATATGATGTCAATTGTGAATTTATTAAACATATAAAGTTTCCAACCCGTCCCCAACCAGTTTAACCAGTCTTACCAAGGGGTATCGTATTACCCAATAACTGGGTTTGGAGGTCAGATAGGCAGTCGCTCCATGTAAAATACTAGTATTCAGCTGCATCCGGTTAGACTGGAAGCCGACCCCAACATAGTTGGGAAAAGACTAGGCAGATGATGATGATAAAGTTTCAATTGCATAACTCTTATACTTTAGATTTTATTGATATCTAAAAAACCCCGATATCGTCACTGACTGATGATCATCAAAACTCTTAGGGTAAGTACCCTAAGAGAAAAGTCCTAGAAAGCTGAAATTTGGTATGTAAGTTAGCATTAGTACACAAACAACAAAAAAAATCTAAAACTTGGAACTTTTACTCCTCAATCCCTTAGGGGATGAAAGTTTGTATGAGAATTCCGCAAATTTTGATGCTACAGGCTTAAAAATTGATATGTGGAATCCTTTTTTATAAATAATAAAATACATATTTCAGGATTTTTTGTAAATCCCTGCCAATTTTTTTTTTATTTTTCATAAGCAACTTACAAAAAGATGTGAAATCCCACCAAAAACATTTTCATGTAAAATGTTGCCAAGACGAGACCACATATGGCTCGCACTGTCAATCGATTAGATTAACCTGAAGTCCCCGTCACGAGAAGCTATAAATTTTGTAAACACATATTCAGGGGTTCGCAACCAGTTTTGTAATGATTTAAATTTTTTTAAAGTATATAATTATGTTAACACACACATCTAAACTACACAATGAATTTTCACCATCATTTTGAGAATTTCTTCCAAAACAGTCATGGTGACATAATACATAATAAACAACATAAATAATAATTAAATAATTCACAGAAATGTCGATGAATATATTATTATTTATTTATAAAGAGTATACAGGGTAAAATTACTATGAAAAAAACAACCGACTTCCAAAAAAAACACTACAAAGTGAAAAATAACTTTAATTTTGGAAGTCGGTGTCGTTGGTTCCACATTTTCGTTTTTTTGACACCGACTTCCGAAATTAAAGTTATTTTTCACTTTGTAGTGTTTTTTTTGGAAGTCGGTTGTTTTTTTTTTTGTAAAAAAGTTTTTATTTTTCGCTTTTTAGTTGTACCTACCCCATAATACAAATTCATATAACACTAATTGCTATGTGAATATTAGTGACAGGAAGATAAACATCATCAATATAAACTAAGTGGAAAACAAACGTATTGTTGAATCTAATTCCAAAACTACCCAAGCAAAGTTCATAAAATTTATATGGGACCACCTCTGAAGCATACCTTATTCATTAATCAGACTAGATGCTGATAATCCTGGCTGCAGCATCAGGCCAGACTTATGTCAACATTGCATTGAACTTATAATTTAGTCCTGTTTAAAATGAGCCCAAACACGACTATGGTGCTGTAATTTCAAGGTTTGTACTTTTTCTGATGCTCCTGGCTTCAGCATCAGGTCTCTCTCGTGTTCCTCATTAACAGTACATTTATCCACACATCGAGCCCTTTTCAATGAGCCTAAACACGATATATCTGCTGTTAGTTGTCGAGGAGTTAGGCACTCTGCAGACTATCCTGATGCAGCATCAGGTCATGACATGATGATCATGAGACCAAATGTGGCAAATGCCCTATCCATACCAAACATCAAAATAATTTACTAAAACGGGACCCTTGCCTGTTCGAGTAACTTCTTACTGTTAAGAAGTTGTACCTTCCATCATCAGCTCAGCTACCTGAGATGGTGACAACCATACGCAAATACACAAGATACTTAATAAAATATGCGAAAAACAATAAGTGAGCCTATAAAATTTGAGGGTTGCCCTCGATTTCTCTAAGATCCCATCATCAGATCACGACTTGTTGACTATGGGACCATTTGGGAAGTATACCCTTTCCAACAAAAAAAGAAATTTTCAAATCGGTTGGCAAGCGACGGAGTTATGCGCGAACAAACCTAAAAAAAAAAAAAAAAAAAATACAAACATTCGAATTGAAAACCTCCTCCTTTTATAGAAGTCGGTTAAAAATAATTAACTAAACACGATAAAACAAAAAACAAACAGATTTTCTTATTCCATACTTCAAGTAACATTTACAGGCGGTCTTGACCCCAACAAAAAACATCAAATCTTATTTATTTTATCGTGTTCAGATACCCATCACGTCTGCGGAGTTTCGCTAGATAATTTAATTTGTCTCTGTATATGTATGTGTATAGTGTAGCGATATCTACAACGCCACATGCGAACAACGCGCCATACTGACGTCACGCAAAAATCCTGCATCTCGCAAGCAGAGTTTACCGCGCAACTAGCATAGGTCAACGGCCTGACATGAATCATCGGGCAGTTACCCGCCAAACACAATACCCGTCTGGTCGGAGGATCCTCCCTTTTCTTTGGAGGATGAGTGCACTTTACACCCTGTTCCTCATACCTCTAAATATGTATTGATATGTCGAATGCACCCGTGCGAAGCAGGGGCAGCCTTGTAATAGTCTCTAGTAAAATATTATCCAAGTTATACGGCCAGCAAATTATATTACGGTCATATTACGTTCGACGTTGTCAATAGTATTCATGGCTGTCACTCTCAGGACACTTCACACGAATTAGCGGTTTGCCCGATGCGGACTGAATTACCACGAGTCAATATCAATCATGATCTACATCATAATTAAGGATATTAAGAGGACTACATGACCTAAAGCGCGGTCTTTGTCGGACTGCATAGAAAAGAAAGAGAAGCGCGATGCCACAACGCTGGTAATTTATTGCAAAATATGAAGCAATTATCGATTTACGAAAAATCTAGTGTTTGGACAAAAAAACTAAAACACTATAGTTTTAGTATGTTGCTTGTAGAATAATCTGACAAAAAATCATAATGATTGTATGTATATTAGTATGAATTTTGTTGTAAAAAAAAAGTTTTTAGAGGTATCTTCATGATTTTTTTCTATCGTACCAAATAAGTTGTATTATGTTTTCAACACACTATCTTCCTAGCATTTATCCTGAAGAATATCATATATTTTTTTGAGTTTTTTTACTGTAGTTGATCATGTACTTTTATTGTTTCTAAAACTTGCGTTTTTTGTGTTTAGGTCCTGTAAGCCCCTTAAATAGGAACGTTATTGTTAAAAAAACTTAGTTGAAATAAAAGTTTAGACCGTTCAAAACATCATCATCTGCCTAACCTTTTTTCCAACTATGTTGAGGTTGGTTCCCAGTCAAACCAGATGCAGCATATTACATGGAGCGACTGTCTATCTGACCTCCACAATCCAGTTACTCGGTAACACCATATCTCTTGGTAAATCTAGGTGTCAGGCTTTCGGGCTCCTGACTACCCATAACGATTGTCAAAGATCTACAAATGACAGGTGGGGCCAACGGCTTCACAACATCTAGCAAATAACAGCATTTTCATTTTCTTATTTTAACAAAAAATAAGTATAGCAAATATTAAGCTTCCCCTCCGAATTATGGACAACGAAACGCAATGTGGCGACCCCAATTTGGCCTTTAAAAAATATACTAAAATAATGGAAAAAATTTCCGCGTTAGCTTGGCACACAAATCATGTGACTGTCCGCCCCATAGTATCCGTGGTCCGCCCTAATTTGAGCATATTGTGTGCGTAAACACGGCAAGTAAGGGTTCAGAGACACGTTCGATTTTTGACCGTCGTTTGTTATTATTTAAAAAGAGGAGGGCGGTTGCCTTTTGGTGTTGCCCTTTGGGCCCTTTTGGTTGCCCTTTTGGTGTTGCCGTAAATAACATTTAAAAAATTTAAATAGTCTCTGAGTATTATTTGCCGTCAATCAATCAATTAACTCAGCCTATCGCAGTCCACTGCTGGACATAGGCCTCTCCCAGGCTGCGCCATAGCACCCTGTCCTCCGCATTAAGTCTATCATATCAGACAGCTGTGCTGCTGGAGAGTTTGTTGCACCATTTTTTCCCAGTGAAGTACCGTCCGGAATCAACGTTCTCGAGATATCATCAGAAAAGCGTTCCATACCAAATGTATAAGAAAATGAATTATATATATTTTTTTTGTACATTTTTCCCAAGTTTAAATATTTATTTTGCTCTTAAGTTTAAGAAGTATTATGCCGTAATTTTTTTAAGTTCTAGACTTAGTTTTGTTATTATTATGTGTGATCACTTATTTCCGAGATTGCTGGTAAACCTGTAATTGGTGACTGTGTAAGACCGAGACTTTTGTGATTACAGTACTTAAGATAATGTATACATGGTGGTGGTGGTGGTGTTGGTGTACCTTAATAAATAAATAAATAAAAATCGGTCCATCCGTTCTTGAGTTATAAATGATGTAAGTAACCGGACTTTGTTTTATTTATATAGAATAGATAGATAATATACAGATTTTAGTTCCATTGATAAAGAGGCCAACTTATTGATCGCAAAATGAATATTTTAAGACTAGACATATTTTCATCGGTTGCAAACCATTATCTGGCAGGCACAACAAAAACCTTTTTATTAGAGTATTCCGTGACAATACTTCTCGGTAGCTACACGTTCCGTAATTTAATATAATTTAACGGAGTAATACATACATAGGTAGGTATATACCTATCGTTGTCTCCCTCAATCCTCGTTAGGTATCGTGACCTCCTACGGCGTGCCCTCCTAAATGCGATTACGCGTAAATATTGCTTTTTACGTATTGTTTGTTTCATAAGCCTCTTGTTGTATTTATATTTTGTGCGTAATAGGAACGTTTTTATTTACAGGAAATATGTTTATAATATTGTTTGTATTTGTGCGTAAAAAAAAAGTAAACAAATATACAATATGTAACATAATTAACGCAAGACCTCATTCGTACACCCCAATTAGAGTATTGAGTTAAAAGCATAACACCAAAACTTATTTTTTTTAAATAAAGCTATTGTTATAAGAAAATTGTGTTGACCATTGCATTACTTTATGCATTTAAAATTGAGTCTTATTGCCTTGGAATAAGAATTCATTTTCTTTGGCTCAATCGGCAATTAGTATGATAGAATACAACATTTTTGAAAAAAAAATACCTGTATTAAACGTTACTGAAATCGATTCAGTAGTCAATTATGAACAAACTACTTTCAGGACATGCGTTTATTCTGTTACACCTTGTATACATATATGACGGAGAAGACACGTCTGTCTCGTTACAATCAGCCATTTTTTAACTATTGTGGGCGTAGGTAGTGTGAGTAAAAACCGTTTACAGTTCAAAACAAATGATAATTTTACGAACAAATTAATCACACACTGTAGATACACAACTCAACGATACGGAACGCGAAACAGTTTCTGAGCACATTCATTATTATGAATGTATCTTCAAACATTTGTTGTAAGTCCAAAAACTGCTCTGCGGCTGGTCGCTTACCAAATCGCCTCCCAAACGAATTGCCACCCCATTTACACTGGTCGATAAAAATAGCAGGTGACTAGGTAGTTCATTCTGCATTCAAATGGCGACCTTCTTGCAGTGGGCGATCGCCTGCGGCAACATTTTCACGGTCGATTTTAGTCACCAGCTGCATGTGACCTGCCGCCCCATGACAAAAGTTGAAACCTACGCTACTTTGGAACTTGCGATTTTAGTCACCTCTGCCATTAAGACTGTCCATTTTCGTAAAAGACCAAATAAAGGCCAAATAATTAAATGCTGCAAGGACATTCAAATAAACACAAAACAATACAGCTCCATTGATGGCGACGCAGCACGTCGCGTCGAGCCAATTTCATGCATTTCTCGTCAGAAAATTGCGGGCACGCTCTAAGGCATAACATAACTTACATTTTAAACATTTTATTTTAAATACCTCATATTGACATTAATTTAAATGACGTTTTTCGATAACTTTTCATACTATATAATGTTCTTTACTAGAGCATACTTTAATTTGTTTTTAGGTAAATTTGCATAGTAGCTACGCTAAAATAAACGCCCATCCTTCCAGTTTCATACACGGAAATAAAAAGTCTGATTTACTATGTCCATAAAAACTCCAAGTATGTGGATTTATTAACAATTTGACTTCGCGTTTGCGTGATAAAAACTAGTTAAGTTAGTGTGTTCCACACACGGCTGGATTTGAAAGTAGGACAGTATCAACAAGGAAGAGGGTAGTAAAAAGTGAATTATGCAAAAAGTTTCATATTGACGTACCTTAAATTTGTAGCAGTGATAATCTGGGAGTTTCCCAAGTCACGACCACGAGCGACACGCGTCCATGACAGTTGCCTCTGTCAATGACGTAAGCACTTAGAGCTATTACGCACTGTCGACTGGTCGCCGGCGACTCGGTCGACGGCGACTGTGACTTACTATAGTTTAAATAGGTGTTTACGCACTTGGTCGCCAGAAGATGCCTATGTTTTGGTCGCCGAGGGACCGAGTTGCCGGCGACCAGTCGACAGTGCGTAATGAGCCTTAGTGGTTACTTCTAATGCCCGTTTTCAGTGACACTACGGGGACAATTTTTTAGGCCCACGTTTAGGTGTCAGTGTTAGTGAAAACGGGCATAAGTTAGCGTATATCATTGTAGACTGCCTCATCACGACCTTGTATAAATGACACTTAATAGCTCTTTGAAGATGATCATTTTAAATGAGCATTATTATTTTAGTGCTTAGAAAACGATTATCAATAAGATTCCCATTAGTTTGTCTGCTACGTCATTGTCCGGGTTTGAACTTCACCTCGTTTCATCTCGAATAAGTAACATCAATGAACTATAGAAGCAAATATATTGGGAACTAGTTAGGTTAAAATTCATTATTATCTTATTAATCATGCATCAAAACCAGGTTCTTGGAAACTGATAGGTATTATTACAAAACAAAAAGATACAGAAGGCCGCCTCCATACAACGAAATGAAACGCACGCACACATGTAGACAAGCTTCACGTATAGCGAGTGCAAATGCCACTTGCGTCTGGTATTCAAACGGGATCAATTGAGACCACCGTACCTACAGTTACACGCTCAGATCGGCAACGCTGAATCGGGTATACTCGGCTCCAGTCGGTTGGTGACGCTGAATGGCGTTCTATGTTCTATGTTATTGGTTTGGTTTCCGCACTTAGTCCCTCAAATGGACCATTGTGCGTGGGCCATGGCGGCCGTTGTTGGTCATTTGGTTATTCCAACCAGCCCACCTCCCTCCAGAAGCTGACTAAGTCTCCTGGTTTATTAAGAACGTCTGTGTATGATTTGGGTGTCCCGAGGGTCTCTGATCGAATTTGGGTAACGCCTGTGCACTCAAAGAGCACATGCGCAACGGTTTCCTCAGCCTCCATGCAAGCCCTGCATAGAGGACTGTCCGTTATGCCTATAGTGTGGAAGTGTTTGTTCAGCGAGCAGTGTCCCGTGATGGTCCCCGTCACCAGGCGCAGACCTTTCCTGTCCAGTCGTAATAACCGACTGGTAAGCTTGCCATTCAAAAATGGCATGGCTTCCTTGGATCGCTGAATGGCGTATACTCGGCGCTGAATCGCGTATTCTCGGCTGTAGTCGGACCACTTCTATTGTGTGGTCATAAGTACACACCCTCTTTTTTTACGGTTCCGTATCTCAAAAAGAAAAAACGGAGCGCCTATAAGATCACATCGTTGTCTGTCCGTCTGTCTGTCTGTTTGTCAGAACCCTCTTTTTCAGAAACGCGAGGGGCGAGGAGGTATCATGTTGAAATTAATATCAACTACGTGGGTCTATGGTCCCTTGGAGCACTAAAAAGTCAAGCTTATAAGTCAACGCAATAAAAAATACGGCCATTTAGAAATTGTGCGTGTTTCGAGATGCACATTTTTCCGGTTTTTTTTCTCGTGTAACGAACAAACATGCGTGCCGCATGATGATAATTCCTCATTTTTCACCTACGACGGGCAGAATATTTTCTATATGAACACTGTGATAAATATCTACGTAAATATTATTTCTGCGAAAATGACTGTCAATGGTCATACCTAATTATTTCTTGAATGCGTCAAAACATATCGTGTAAACTGTAAGGTGAATGTAGAGAGTACATGTAAGGTACTCTGCTACACTCTCTGAATACCACTGAGTATCTAAACACATTAATCAATGGGTATATGAATCATGATATTAGTCAATAGTATGATTAATTAATAACGGTATCAGTAACTGCCATAGTTCAAAGCTATTGGAACACTGTATTGGACCTGCGCCCTTTCAGTGTGTGTTGGATTTCGATGACTTTGATTACTGTATGCTTTCATACACTGTTCAGAAAAAGAGCAAAGTATGCCTAAAGAAGCTTTCACTTGACTGTAACTAACGTAACATTGTATGTCGTTGTATTCTGCGTTATTTGCAAAGATTTAAAGATAAGTTATTGAATAATAGAACTAAAGGATACATCCATCCTAGTTGAGGTATTATTATGCATAGTTGACGTGAGCCATGAACTTCGCACGTCGGAAGATTTTCGGTTCCTCTCGTAAAATAGACAAGTGAGAAGAGGAAGAACTCTCGCCTAAAGCCAGAATAACAGACTATCAATTTAATTTGATGAATTGATGATAATTATGACACAGTAGGCCGCTAGTTTAACTAAGCAGTACGTAGTGTCAGCACGAACACGGGGTAAAATATTCAGAAATGTACTTCTGTCTTAGAACAAAGAGTCCAACACAGATTTCGTTGTAACTGAATGCACCTAAGGAATGTTTAATCTATTTGTACTGCACTGTCGACAAGGTTTCCGAATGCTAAATGTTGCAGCGTCATGCTAAGATAGGAGCATTTTGTCCTCGTATAGGACTTTCTGTTTCATTTTTCTTTTTATTACTTTTTTTTTATATAACTTGGTTTTTTTTTACTGTTTTTTGTTTAGTTTGTGATCTTCCTATACGAGTCGCAATAAATACTTTTTCTTTCTTTCTTTCTTTCTCTCTACCAGAGTAAGCTTAGATTGTACTTATGTAGTTTTTATGAAACCTCGATGTTAAATGCGCTTTGTGGGATCTACGCATACTTAAAGAAAAAAATATGTTATTCATAATCCGTTTTCAATCTATATCTATATTAAAAGATGGGAAATATTCACAAAAAAAGAAATGAAGAAGCACAACATTTATTGATTCTGAGGCGATACAAATTTCGCCGAGTCAGTTAGTACTTAAATAAAACAAATAACTCAAGAACGGCTGGAACGATTTTTGATTTGTTGGATTTGTCTCCGCCCCGAATAGCAGAATATTATTAAAACATAGGAACATTTCACGAAAAAAAAAGACGATTCATTTTCTAATAAATTTTATATGGAACGGCTTTTTTGATGATACGAGTATCTCGAGAACGGATTGACTGATTTCGAAGACGGGACGAAGTTCGCCGGGTCAGCTAGTTTGTTATAAAGTAAAGCTTAACAAAGCGTGACAGAAGGCTGAAGTAACGAAGGAACTGATTTATTGATATACGAGTACATGCATAATCTCACAGCTTCTTCCCATAGGGGGTTGGTAGAAACTACAGAACGCCACCTGCTATGACCCTTTTTTTTTTTTGGATGGGTTATCCTTACATACGCCTTTTGCTTCGTTTACGTTTAAACAACTGGTCGAAGACGCACACGCGCTGGCACGTACGCACATGTTATAGTTTTAAAACAAAAAATGTTCTTAAAATGTTCTTTCTACACAGAGTTTCTGCTTTTGGACTGAAAGGTGTCAACTCGCGCGCAGGCGCGAGTTTGACACTCGCCAGTTGACGAACAAGTCAAAATTAGTAAGCTATAATATAGTTTGAATGAGATTTTTGAGTTGGCTTGTAATGCATATAATACTCGTATACCTATATCTTATATCAGCATAGACCGATCACAGATTATTTCGACCCGCACCGGCCGGTCTGCAGAATGACGCGCATTTTGCAATAAATTACAGAAATCCCGTGCTGAATGCCAGTATTTTGCACGGAGCGACTGCGCAACTGACCTCCACAACCCAGTTACAAGGTAACACTGGTAAGACTGGTTGTCAGACTTTTGGGCTTCTGACTACCCTTTAGCGACTGTCAAAGATCTACAAAAAATGGCAGCCGGGACCAATGGCTTAACGTGCTTTCCGAGGCACGGGTCACGAAATAGTCACCCATCCACGAACCGACCGCGGCATGCGTAGCTTAACCTTCGTTCGACCTGAGCGACTGTTATCATTTAGCCACAAGCCCCCCATTATCTTCATAGCCCAATCAGAGTTTCAATCCGTGTCGATCTGCAGAATGATGCGTATTTTGCATCGAAATTACAAAAAATCAACATCACCAATCTTTCACCAAAAGATTTAACACTTTATCACCCATGAGCTTATAACTACGATCGATGCCATTAGTTTTTCATTTTACCTCGCTTACGTGTTAGACTTAGGGATTAAGCGTCCGTCGTTACAAAAGAGCTTATTACGTTCAGAGCTGATGGCACGTCAGAACTATCCGATTTATCGTGTGACGTGGGTATCCAGCTCTCGCGTGAGCTTTTGAAGGGTTAAGAAGTAAATAATGAAGGTTTATTTAGACAGTGTGGTTTTTAAAATAAATAATTTTATAATGAGGTTTTTGCGTCATGGGTTTTTGTTTTTTTTTTCTGTCGTTCACTGATTGAGTTCAAGCAATAGTAGACAAGGCTCCAGAGACAGGAAACTTCTAGAAAAACTGGCTCGTTTTTGGACTTAGCTATTGTTTATTTAACATACACAACATTAAATGCTGGGTAAGCTCACTCCATCGTCGACTTTGTCTTTGTCACTCTGACCTAGACTATAGTCAAGAGCAAACCCATCTCAAATAAAAAAAAAAAAAACAATACCTACCAACCAAGGCGTTGTTCAGTTTAACAAACTAAAATGGCACGTGCCATATAAACATAATTATGTTTTTTCTTTCTTCTTGCTATAATTTATAACCGTCTATTGAACCTATTCACCTCTTATGCGGATGATGCGGAGGGATGGCATCCCACACGTCAGGCTCCGGCATGGGCGCCGGCTTCACGATCAGCAGCGCGCACCCCTTGCCCACCTCGCCCACGCCGGCCACGCCAGCCACGCCCACCACGCTGGCATTGCTGTGCTGACGATGCACGGCAGCGGCTGCGGCAGCCGCTAGCTGTTGCACCTGATGGATTTCCTACTTTATGAAATGTTATTAGGACCATGTATCCATACATATTAAACCTTCATAAGTACGAGGTAGTACGTATTACGTTGAGCGTACTTACATGTTGTTGTTGGTTGTGGTAGGTAATAATTGGTTGTCCAAAACTCCATCTTTATACTTAATCGGTTAGGTATTAGCCATTCTATTGTAGAATCCATACTACATTATAAATGCGAAAGTGTGTCTGTATGTTACCTCTTCACGCTTAAACCGCTGAACCGATTTAAATGAAATTTGGTATAGAGATAGTTTGAGTCCCAGGAAAGGACATAGGATAGTTTTTATCCCGATATTCCCACGAGAAACTAATGCGGGTGAAACCGCAGGGCACTGCTAGTATAAAATAATTGTCAAAATAGCACCTTCAGTCAGCCAATAAGTTGACATTACTTGCCACTAGGCACAGAATAAAACAATTTATTAAACTTCTGTCTACTCTAAAATAATAAATTGAATTGCTTCAACAACAATAATAACCTGAAAATGTAGTTAGCAGATAACATTGTAAGCAAGTTGTTAGAGCAAAGATATTCTCAGCTAGCGGAGGTAATTATATTAAAAACACTATATTGTTTTATGTCCAATAACAAAACAAAATTACGGAATAAACGCTGACTCAGAGAACGGCTTTTGGCTGTGGTGCAAGTAGTAAGAACAATGGTTCTCATTATACTCCTTTTTAACCGACTTCATCTTTGATCAATCTACGAGGTTCAATTACGCTTGCCGCGGTCATATCGTGGATGGGTGACCGTTTGTTACATAGTGAGGTCTTTTCACGCCTAGTTCGCAATATAAATACACTAGCTTTTGCCTGTCGCTTCGCCTGCGTGTAAGTCAGAAATTATCCTAAGGGAACGTTCCCTTAAGATAATTTCCGACCTACACGCAGGCGACATAGGAAACTTTTATCCTGGTAATACGTACTACCGGGATAAAAGTTTCCTGTGTCCTTATCTTAGGTCATGGCACACATCGGACACTCCATACAACGCTCGCAAAATAATTACCTATTACTACTACATAACCAAATGACATTTGTACACGTGCAAACGTGTGCATGAACTCTTAGTAGGGTTGGCTGTCGTGTGTGACGACGACGGCGCTGCCCGTACGTGTGCATTATTATGAAGTGACCTTGTAGTTCAATTGTTTACACTAAAATATTTTTGTTTAAATGACTTATCTCTAAATAATCGGTTGGTATTAAAAATGCGAAATCTTACAAACAGTAAATCGGACAATTTTGCGATTTAAAAGTTCACAGCGCTGTCGCTGCGGTTCGCGAGCGCCCTTGCTAAAGAGTCGGCGAAGAATACCTCGAAGTGCGGGGTGAGGTGCGGTATCTGATATGAGCGCGGGGAAGGGAGTGTCCCTTTTGTACGTAGTACTATTAAGTATTCAGTGGTCATAGTCTACCAGTGTGCCTTTCACCAAAATCCGTTAAGGCGGGAAAAGGTAACCCACAGACAGACAGAGTTACTTTCGATATGGACAAATAGAAATATCGAAGTCTTGTATGCAGCCAGTACTAATTATGCAACATGGAACCCTACCTCTACTTACGTGCTGAGAACGAGAATATGTTCTGTACGCTAATTCTGCAAAGTAAGTATACTATTTACTGATCCTAAAAGTCGCTATGCACACAGGACTGAAGAAAACTCAGAAAGGGGAATAACTGAACGCTGAATGTGTCAAAGCTAGCTAATACACCCACATCAGTGACCAGACAAAGACCGAAATTGCAATTCCACCATCCTCATTCCATATTCAAATTCCATAATTAAGCACTGGCCACACTCCACAGTCACTTTTAGGCCAGTTACATACAGCATGTTTCAATTTCGCTCCAAGTAAATGTATTAGGCGCCACGACTTTGTAAAGGTGGGTACATAAGAGCGGACAACTAACGAGGGGCCATCTGCATATCGAGCGGGGAACCCAAACCCAATTGACGTCTCCGTCCGCTCGGTCGATTACATGCAGGGTTGGTGGGCGAAATATATATTTCTATTGTGGTGGTTGTATTCCTATTGTTGTTTGGAGTATTGGAAGATTTTATTAGTCCTCCTTTAGTATATTGGGTAAGGAAAACAAATATTGCAAGTTATTCGTCTACTGGTTGTATCTCAAAGGTAACATACAATTTACAATATGTTACTCAACTCGCTTTTGATTCATTATAAACCACACCTTGAGCTTAAGGAAGTAATTAGCTTCCCCTTACAGGGATGAAAATGTCCAATGTTAAGGTTACCACGTGCCAAAGTTAATTTTAATCCGTTTAGCTGTTTCCGGGACCTCTCAGTTAATAATTCTGTCACATGAGTATGCGGTTTCCATATTCATAAGACGGAGCTATTACGACCATCTATACCGTCAAATGGCATAATATTCTGCCAATTACAAACGTTTGTCACCCCTGTCGCCCCCACATATCGTCTGTGTGCACACATTAGGTTACTTTAAAACGTTGGTCCGGCAACTGCTGAGCATATGACAATTGAGTTACCCGCAACACTGACTTCTATCAGATTGCGCAATTTTCATATGGAAAGACTGGACTTCGGAGGCTACTTCGAAATGTAGCATTTTTGAGGAGGTTAGAAAATAAGATGCTCGCTTCTGACCAGAAAAATGTTTTTACTAACCTGTAGATATTCATCTCTAGGGAAAAAGGCATATTTGTGTCTCGAAAAAAAGGTACTAGCATTTGTCAAGATCACGCACTTGCACAGTGTCGGTTTTCGTTTTCAGAAGAAAACCCATACTGATATAGATCTTGGTTATTTCATATTTTATCATAGGATCCCACGTCATCATCGGGGCCTACTTGGTACAAAACCGTGAACGATCTAGATCGAGGAGCATGCGATTGGTGAGGAATGTTGTTCGGCGTTCCACAGGGACCAGTCGTAGGACTCACTCCGCGTCATGTTGGGAACTATTGGAAATAGCATGTTGAAAAATCTGAGTTATTTTTTTTTTAAGTGCAATGAATTTCATCTGTACATTACTGCAGCGGCCAGCAAAAGAGGCATTGATGGTCGAACCATCAATGCCTAGTTGTGGCCAAGGCTTGTATAGTACTTTTCTCAAATAATGCGCGGAAATTAAAAGTAGTACCTAGGCAGAACTTTTTGTCAAATTTTGAAAATCAATCACGAACAGCGAACAACTATAATTTTTACCGCGTTAAAGTGTTCATTTTTTTTTTCAATAAACAGCTTTCTATTTGCAAGCCAGTTCGAAATTTTAATAAAACCTTTGATAAGTTACCTCCTTGGTTGCCATGTTTCGGAGTAAAAGATCGTTCCGTTTTTAGTTTACTATGTAATTTATTTGGAAACTTTTTCCGGCCGCTGCTCGCATTTATTTGGCCAGTACAGCAATTTTGATTTATCTCGAAGAAGGTTATCAAAATAATGCTCAAATTTCCAAGCAGGTTTGAGAAAATTAAAATTATATAGGACATTCTGGCTTGAGTCTCGTATTTGGCGATTTATTCAGCTTTAATCACTTATATGTTGTGTGTATGTTCTGGTTAAATATTTCCCTACCTACTGTATGGTTTCTTAACTTCCAGATTTATACTTGTCTCGGTAGCTTGTTACTTACGTGTCAATCGACCATTCATGAGAAAAAACTAGAAAATTGAATCTATTCAGTCTGTTGCACATTTTTTTTTTTTTGTGACACATTTGGACGTTCAAGTGTTGGTCACTGATCTGATAGTTTCGTTCTCTTTAAAAGATCGCTTTTAGTTATAAGACCGCACATTGTGACCCCTTGTAAAATTTATACATTTATATTTGTAATATTTATGGTGTACATAATAAAGAGTATTCCATCTATCTATGTAGTCATCCAGACTACGAACGGCGTTGAACAGCTTCCTGCCTATTATTTTTTTCTTTTTTATCGCGTATAACGTTATTAAACCTTATTTCCGTTGTTTTTTTTTTCTTTATTCGCTCCTTTTATATATTTTGCATGATTATTTTAGTGACAGAAAGAAGTGCGCAAGAAGTAGGCTTATGCCTAAGTATATAATTTCTGCGTCTTAGAATATATATATGGGTAATTTTCAAACTTTCATACACTTGGCTCATTTTTACCCGACTACGGCACAGCCAGAAGGTATATTTTACCGGGTACAATTTGATTTAAATCAAAATGGTCAAAGATATCGTTCATTCTAAGTATAAAAGAATTTATTCCTCTTACATATTTTACCTCAAATACGTGGGATTAGAAGCGGCATTTCAAGGCAACGCGAGACAATCCAGATAATTAGATACATTACATTTTACTCACATGAATTAATTGGCACTCACGGTTATACATGGGTGTTTTCATCCCCTTTTCATTTTGGTGGCGGTGAGGAAATGATTCGGGAATTGTTGGTTTAAATCTCTTTACGGTTAAACATAATATCTTGGTGTTATCACCTAGATATTATTTCAACCGTAAAGATAAAATGTATGTTTTATTTTAGAATTTGTATGGCACTGTAGGGACTAAGCTCAGACAGGAGCCCTTTCATTTAAATGAAACTCCTATAAGATTTCATTAGATATTAGTTTGAGACTTTTCCATAATTACTTAAAACTATCAATTTCTATTTTTCACGTCAAACCTAATCTAAATCATTGACACACGCTTGAACGTTCGAATGGCAGATGCCATCAATTATAACCGGCCTGCATTATGAAAGAGGTCCAGCCTCCACAGTACCTAACGAGTTTTTCATTCAATCCAAATTGACACGAAATTTGAGTAATTTATAGTAAGGGTGAAAGTGGAAGAGGTGAGGTTGTGATCGACTTCCAGCCGAATACCTACCAGTATTTTACATGGAGCAATTGTCTATCTAATTTAGTAACACGATACTTCTTGGCAAGACTGGTCGTCTTTTCAAGTTGTTCTGACGACCCGTAAAGACTGTCACAGACCTACGAATGACAGTCGGGCCCAATAGCTTAACGTGTTTTCCGGGGCCTGCCCGGAAAACACGTTAAGCCATTACACATTACGTATTACATACTGAGACCCCTGGGTCTCGGTATGGTCACTCATCCACGGACCGACATCAACAAGCGTTGCCTAACCTTGAATATCGACGATTATTTTGCCATGCGTCCCTTCGATTTCGCGTCGTGAATTTCATTCAAGAGAAACATCCAAATACGAAATGAAAATATAAATAATAATGAATACATTCCACAAATATTCAAACGCACGGATACAAATGGTGTGATATAGGTACTACAACTATATAAATAATAATAAACCATTATCCACCAAAATCAACATCTAACAAGCTTCATTACAGTTTCCAAATTAACGATCACACCAAGTTCATTCAGTATCTACACGACACACCGCACCGTCTTGATCCTTAAGTAGCGAATACTGTAGATTAGTGCGACATAAGATAGGTGAAGTTAGTCTGTAATTAGTCGCTTACAATGATAGCGGTGGATTGTGCTTTGTATCTGAAGTTTCAGTTTAGTTACAGACAGACTAGTCGTAATGGAATTCGGATTTGGTCGAATAATGTCTGAGTAGTTAGAGACAGATTTGAGAACTTATTGGGGAAGTGCTCTGTTTTAGTTTGTCAGATTGTCTATACTAAAACAGATACTTAAGCTAATGGAGATTATAGTCTTTTATTTATTATTTATGTACACACAGAAATGAAAAAGAAATGTAGACAATAGTGTGTGAGAACAAGAAGAGAAGAATTTGATCTTGTGACGTCTTAAACTACAATATTAAATATACCTACATAGATAATGCCTAGCCTTCTTTTCTATTTTTTTATAATGGCAAGCAAAGGCGATGCCAAACATTCTGCCAATGTCTAAAGTTAATTGGATAAACGAGTGTGCATTGTAGTAAATTAAAAAAATAAATATACGTAGGACGATAAAAATCTTCGATAATATATTTGGTCTTGTGAGGTTATAGTACTGGACTGAAACAGCTTACTTTGATCACTCATTAACTTTATTCGAAAAGTACACACGGAGTGAGGGCTGTCAGTCAAAAATATGATAGATTGAGAACATTTCAATTCTGTTGACATGTGCTAAGATTTGCTTGTAACTGTACCTAAATTACCCTTTGAGGAAGTCCCGTACGGTATATAGAATTACCCTATAACATTGTAGTTTTTCCTAATTATGTTAAATTAGTGTGTTAAGGTCAACTTCCACGATCAAACACATAAGTACATGATTGATTATTTTTTAATTATCTCTAAGTACCGCAATAAATAGTGACGATTAAAATCGATCTAAAAATAGTTATCAAGAAAAAAAACCATCGTATTCTCAATAGGTGTCCAATGATAAAGTAAACAGTGCTCGTATAGTCAGTAAAACTAAACAACACAGTATTACGCCATTGAAACAACAGCACAGTTAAGTCGATCGTCTACACCAGTCCTAAGAAATAACAATTTGTTACCTCGCAAACAACACGGCTTTAAAACGAAACATCGTATCCGGGTGACATGGAAATCTCTTCGAAATATAAATACGTTCACCGACACAGCCAACACGACCGACACGACTGTTGTTTAGAACCAACCGGCGCCGTTGTAATGGAAGAGAATAATGAGAGACGAAAATTAATAAATGGGATTACAAAAGATCTTATGACGCCCATTTCCCGCAGCACCGCCTCTGTGGAGCAATAATTAGTAAAAGAAATGGCGGGGAAGAACTAAGGAACTTAAAGCATCGGCGCGAGGAATTTATCTAACAATGCAAAACGGCTACTGAGCGCCGCGTTCGCTCGGAAATCTATTTGAACTTTTTGTGAACATTTCACAATGGAGTCGGACAATTAAAATTATCAGATAGTTGTGTTTTTACGGTGGAGAAAATGGAGAGTTTTCTTGGCCGTTTTCATAAAAGGAAATGGGGTCGTTAAGATATTTTGTTATTTTTGTTTTTATACAACTTGATTTTAACGTAGATACCTATAGAAGAGTTGATTGACCTCATCGTCTGTCTAATGGTCGCATTAGCCACAGCGTCTTCTGAACGGAAGTAGGTAGGTACTGGGTGTAGGCAGTGAGTTAACTGGTTTTCCTATCCAGTATCTCAGCGGTTCCCTATCCATTTGCATAAAATTTTAAAAAAGCTAATGTAACTTGGCATACTTTTGTTTCTCCTAATTATATTTTCGCATAACATTATTTACGCATAACAGCTTACGCATAATTTCTCTAATCATAATAATGATTAAGCATAACATTCTAAAGCATAAATTTAGCATGCTGGTTTTATTTCTAACGACGTCAGGTCGCCGTATTTCTGTCTGCAGGGTTTAAAGGAACCTAACCAAACCGAACCTCGGGGTGCCCCTGACGTCGTTGAGTATTATGCGAATTAAATTTATTCCAAAACAAATTAGCCTTAAAGATAATTATGCCAACATAAACTGTATGCCAAAAAAAATATGGCAAAGTATTATTATGCCAAAACAAATTATGCTAAAATAGTTTTTATTTTATTTTATTTGGAAAACAAACAGGTGCAATAACAAACATAAGTACTTATATAATTAGTTCAACACAATCCAGACACACTTTCCACAGATTACTATACAAGTAAATAATATATAACTAAGTGTAACAACAATGAAAAGTTAACACACAAGGAACTGCGGAAAGTTATGGTGAAAACTTTTGCCCAGCAGTGAGGCAAAACAGGTTCATAAAAAAACACAATAGGAGCCTGGAGACTGAAATCTGGGGTGTGTATACACTTATGCCTATCCCTTGTCTAAATAAAGGCGTGATGTTTTGTTTTGCTGATGTTATGTAAAGAGTTTGTGGCTGCAAGCTCTTTCAAGCAAGATAAGTAGGTACACACAATATGTTTGGCGAGCTTTCAGTTTATACATAAGTAGACTCATTTGTATGGAATCACTGAATATCGACTATGCGACATGCATATTGCATGCAGTGGGTAGCTGGTTTCAGACGGAATAAAGTACATGCAAAAGTTATCTGAATTAGTATCATGGCTTTGTTCACGCAAGTTTTTATTTTGCAAGGTTACCTTAGCTAACATAACATCACGCCTGTATTTCCCGAAGGGTTAGGCAGAGCTGCGCCTATAGTACACCCACATTTCGCCATTTATGTTTAAGTCCCATGTAATAGGGGGCGAGCCTAATGCCATCAATTGCGCACTAATCCAGACTCCGGGCTGCTACTGAGAAATTCCTAATGGAAAAACTGAATAACACTTTCTACGACCCCGAAATCGAACCCAGGACTTCATCATGCTCAGCAGTAGCGCTTGGCAACTGATAAGATATCAAAATAATTATCGAATACTAATATAATTTTATGCATTCTACAAGTACATAAATGTTGTTTTTTTTCCTACTTTGAAAATTCCGTGTTCTTTATTCATTTATAGCACTGTGTGACCTAAACCCGCCCGTAAGTCACGCATCATTTTTACACAGAAAAGCGTGACTAAATGCTGTTTTAGGTCACTCGAGCTATAAAATAGTAGGTATACGATACGATTAATGCACGTCGTTTAGCCACGTTCGCGCAGTGCAATAATGGAATACTTAAATCACGCGTACAGTCGCCATCAGATATATTGTAGCAGACAAGGTGACCAAATACTTCTGAACAATTTAAAATGTCAATAAGTTCCATACACTACAAGTTACCATTAATATCTGAACATTCATTACTTCATTAATATCTGAGCAGATGCTTGTCAATAATTTCTATACAAACAACTAACCAAAAATATCTGAACACTTACAACGTCAAGTGTATCTACGCAGACAAAAACTGAGCTTACCTAATTCGTTACTGCGTGATATAAAGGACGAACCAAAAAGGACTATCGAATTGACAATCTGTAGTTAGTCTAGTCATTTGGTAGTTTTACCTGGAAAGTTTTTAAACTGGTGATTTTATTGAGGTCGACGTGTTTTCTTCGAATTTTCACATTTTCCCCAGAATTCTACCGCAAAGGCATAATGACTATTGATTTTACCAAAAAATTGTGAAGACATAAATTGAAGGAAATTTTCTCTAGTTTCATTTTGTTGATTAATGTGTTATCGTAAAATGAATTGTCAAAAAACTGCTATGAGGCGCCATTTTTCCAATATGGCGGTGCGAGCGGCAAAGGTAAAACAATGAGCGACAAAGTGAAAATTCGAAGAGAACACGTCGAACTCAATAAAATAACCAATTTTCAAAACTCCCGGAAAAAATTCATGAAAAGACTCAAAACTACAAAATGTTATAAACTGCCAGGGTCATCATAGACATCATAGTATATAAATTAGCAAAAGAGTTCCTATATACAGGGTGTGTCGTAAATAGTGGTCCACCGTTAAGGATTCGATATACCAGATAATTTACTATAACATATTACAATTTTAACCATTTTTACCCAAGGGTTCCGAAAATATTTTTTTTTGTTTTTTATTTACGAAATTTCAACCTTTTGTTACAAATTTGGTTGTAGTTTCAACAAAAACCATTATTTTTTTATTTTGATTTCTGTTAATTACTGTTGAATAGTAGAGCTATCGTTTAAAATTATAGTTTTTTATGTAAATTTAGAGCTTTTGAAGAAAAAGTTAGCTCTTCTCTATTTTAACCCTAATTTTTAGCATAATCATGCAAATTCAGGACCGATTTTGTAAAAAAAAAAATGTACTACTAAAATGTTTAAAATTATAATATATTATAGTAAATTATCTGGTAAATCGAATCCTTAACGGTACGACCACTATTTACGACACAACCTGTATATTGTATTTATAGTAAAGTTGGAAGCATTTCCTACTGCAATTTTTCTTCAACTGCTCAGATATCTAAGACTACCCCATCTGCGTAGATACGCTTGACGTTATAATTGTAAGTGTTCAGATATTTTTGGTTAGTTGTTTGTATAGAAATTATTGACAAGCATCTGCTCAGATATTAATGAAGTAATGACTGTTCAGATATTAATGGTAATTTGTAGTGTATGGAACTTATTGACATTTTAAATTGTTCAGAAGTATTTGGTCACCTTGTCTGCTACAATATATCTGATGGCGACTGTACCTATTGTGATGTACTGTTTTCTACGCGCAAGTGTGCATTAAAAAAACATTAACATAATGCGTAAATACGGTAGGTCGTAATATTTTAATTTATCCTAAATTCCATAACCAAAGCGTAACGTATAAGCAAGGCTTCATACTCGTATAAAGCAAAGTGGGGCCGTTAATGGATTATTAATTACCGTAATGGACCTAATGTTTCCGAATAGAAAGACACACATCAAATTATATGTTAAGCTTTGCCTCCACTTCGGCACAATACATGTCACTCAGATAATACTTCTTGTCGGTTGTTCTAGTTGATACCGAGTGTTGTTCCGATACAAATGAGCTGAAGTGTTGACAACGGTGTCATGTGAACTGAAGGCAAATTCCCCTAATTAAAAACGTGCAAAATCTAATCGCAATCTCATCTCAGCGACAATCAATGTCAAAAACTTGTCAAAAATGTAGGGAATTTAGAGGTGTTTTTGACAGATTGAGACTGAGATCATACTGTGAACGTTCTTAACATTATGAGAATTGGCCCCCTGTTGTCGTAACACTCGTAACTTAGTTACTCAATTGTTTCGGAAAATAATTAAAACTCCATTATTAAGCAGTTAATATTGGTAAATAGATATTTCAATTTTTTTTATATTTAATCTATGTTTTCAAAATGAGCTGTCGGGCCCCCAGTCAGGAACGAAGTTCCTTACACGATAGTCGCACGCACACTCGTATATAATAGAAAGAGTGAAAGAAAGAAAGTTTGAATGTAATACTTGTTTTTAACACAGAGCCATCTAGTATATGTTTTTCGAAGCTCTCATGAAGTCGTCACCATCTTGGAATTTTATGTTGATCTCGCTATCAGCGCTATCGGCTTTAGCACCTTCGAAAACCATAAACCCATGATGAAAAATTTTAAAAATTTCGCAGCCACCGTCTTGGACTTTTCATTTTGACCTCAGTATTGGCTTCAGCACCCTCGAAAAGTATGAAAACGACACCGACGCGACGTAGAAAAAGAATAAAATATTCTCAGCCGTCATCTTGGATTTTCTTTTTGACCGCACTATCGGCTTCAAAACCCTAGAAAACCATGAAAACGACACTTAAGACGAAAATTTTTAATTTTCGCTGCCGCCATCTTGGATTTTCATTTTGACCTCACTATTGGCTTTAGCACCCTCGAAAACCATGAAAACTATCTCTATCTCACGCAACGAAACTCTCTCTCTCCGTCTCTTTCTAAAAAAGTGACATGAAAGTGGCTGGTTTCGTGACGTGACGATTTCTACCACTTCGTTCCAAAAATACCGCATTATGTCAACAACTTCTCTTAAACCATTGTTTTGATGCTTGTTATACTGATCTTCCTATTATCATGACTAATGCAAACACGTTTATCCTTCATTCTTAATTCAACCGTTAATGTAATGTGCACAGTATGCCAGCGACCAGACAACCAGCGACCGTAATAACATCTCATTTGGTACAACGGCAGACGTAAATTAGTGGCTCGCTGACTGCAAAAATTACAACCGCTGTCATAATAAATCCGTCTGTTTTGAGTTTTGCGGTGGATTTAATATAGGTATTATGTTTTAATTTTGATAAAGGTATTTTAATATTAAAGGAAGATAAAGTATGTTTAACTATCAAGTGTGATGCAAGGATTAGGCATAATAGATATCATCATCTGCTTGGCCTTTTCCCAACTATGTTGGGGTCGGCTTCCAGTATAACCAGATGCAGCTGAATACCAGTATTTTACATGGAGTGAATGCCTATCTGACCTCCACAACCCAGTTACTAATAAACCCCCCCCCCCCCCTTGGTAAGACTGGTTGTCAGACTTTCGGGCTTATACTTCTTCGACCCGTAACGACTGTCAAAGATCCACGAAAGACAGCAGCTACCAACGGCTTAACATGCTTTCCGAGGCACGAAAGGGTTTTGGTATGTAAAGATGGTCACCCATCCACGGACAAACCGCGGCAAGCGTAGCTTAACCTGATCGATCGACCCGTGCGGCTGTTATTACTTAGCCACAAGCCCGTCAGCCGCAAGCCCACAGCATAATAGATAGTCAACAATTAATAATAACTGCAGATGTCATAAGGACCAAACTCTGACTTGAAGACTTGTGGATCGCAAAGGGCTTCACTTTGACAGTTCACCCACGTTCATTGCGTTATTTTAGTTGTTGGGTAGGCAGATTTTTCAAACCTATGAAGCAATGGATTAGTTATATCCTTCAAAACTTTCGACATGTGATTAAAAGCGTGTTAATGCAATAAGGGTGTTAATACTATAGATTTTAAATCGAATAGGAATATTTTTGAAGAACAATGAATATACAAGGTCAAATTAAATTAGCTAGCAAACCTCTGCATACGTGATGGGTATTATTTAACTTTTGCGTTGAGCTGTACGATTACTGACAATTGCGTGCATTGACTGGACAGGTCCACTCAATCTGTGTGGTTCTTCCCTCAAAAGACCACTTCAGACACCAATCTACCCATGTAGATTACATAATCTTAAATTATGTCTGGACTTTAAACGAGATTGTGACCTGTAAGTTTGTTTCGACCTTTCTTCTCAGAGTAGTCAGATAGAAAACGCCGACCTCATCTAGTTTTTTTTTTTTAAATATCATTGACGTGTAAAGCTGCTGGTACAAACCTACTTACAGAAATAAAATCATTTATCATATTCTGTGGTGCTTGAAAGTGTGCGTCAGGGCAACACACGGTCGGTTGGTGGCGCTGAACGAACGCCAGGCAGGAAAGATACGCCACTGAACACTGCACACCGCAAGTAATGAAAGATTTACACTGACAGCTCGGTGTATGGGTTAAGAAGTAAAAATCTTGCAATACATGTTGTAGATATTTTAGAGTAGATTGAATATTTTGGTCTATTGTCACTTGTGACCGTGAGTTATTTATTAGTCAGGACACTTTCTACCTACGAAGGCACGTAGTTTCCAGTGGCGAAGGGAAGCCGGTGGGAATCGAGTTGTATGGTACAACTCGATTCCCACCGGCTTCCCTTCGAAAATTCAGAACATAACCACTCTATAGTCAATTCATCATTTAAATTTTCTTTTGGAAACTTTTTTTGCTCCGGCCTACCTCTGTCATAAATTCACCCTTCGCCACTGGTAGTTTCCCATAGTTTCTGCATAATCTCATTGGGAAAAGGCTTAGTAAAAGAAAGGTTCGTTAGAATGGTTTTATTAGTGGTCGTAATGGCAGTCATGTCATTTGGTTTTTTATTTTATTTATCTTTTTGATAGATTTTTTTATAATTTGTGAACGTGAGAACGTAGTAGGCCTTGTAGACTGTACTATTGTAGACCTTTCTCTATTTTATTAGGTACCTGGTATATACTTGTTGACATGCCTACACTGTCCTCCCATACCAGTTATCACTGTAATTTGAAAACATTGTAAAAGCCAATTATTTTTAAAGAGAAACCATGGAGTTGCCAGCTCTTCTCCATAGGAAACGATCAATTGGAACCGTGTACCTAGCTTCTGACGTTTCATAAGTGCCCATGTAGGTTTATGTGAAATAAAATATTGTGCTTTTCTCTTTAATTTTTGAGAAAACCAGTGTCAGACAGTATCTGTCTGGCATTAATGCTGAAATGGACCTTTTTGGCGCAGCCGTGAGGTTACACACTGTTGTTGTTAAAACCTTTTTTTTTTTTATTTGTATTTTTGTTTTACAATCTGTTGCCAAATAAATGTTATTCTTTCTTTCTTTCGGAAAGAGCAGTGGTGGCGAAGTGGTAACGGTCGCGACTTACGAGTTGTAGGTCGAAGGTTCGAATCCAGACAGGCGCTTTACTTTGTGTAAATTATTTCATCACCACTGCTCTCAAAACGGTGAAGGAAAACATCGTGAGGAAAAAAATGTCTTAGAACTAAAAATTCGGCATGTGACATCTGCCAACCCGCACTGAGCCCGCGTGGTGGTTTACGGCCCACTCCATCTCACTGAGAGGAGGCCTGTCTCCCAGCAGTGGGAACATTATAGGCTGATTGTGTTGTGTGTGTGTGTGTTTCTTTCTTTAGTAATTCAAGGGTGTGTGTAGAGAATGGTGACAACAATGACATTAAGTAAAATCACCATGAAACTCAGTTCTACATTCAGGGTCCAAAGTCTATGTCCACCGCAGATAGAACTATGATTTATTGTTATGCAGAATAGTAGCTACTATTGGGATAACCAAACATGTCACCGGCCCATAATTATTGTTACCTCGTAAAGTGTAGAATCCGTGAGCTACCGTCCAACTGGACGTCGTCCAGGGCCGTATATTAAACTAACAGAACATTCCTAGCAACCAGACCATACTAACATACATAATATACCGAAGAGGTAAGTAGACTTGTGTACGTTACAGTTCAACAACATTTTGCACAGATATGTGAAATAAAATTTAATGGGGCGCGAGCCCATTCACATTTTAGGGCGCAAATTCAGACTCCGAGTGCTATGAGCATTGCATATAAAAAATTGAGAACAATCAACGAGAGGGGGCAATCCTAGTAATTTTAAGAACGTTCACAGTCAAAAATACTTCTAATTTCCCTACATTTTTGACAAGTTTTTGACATTTGTTTGTCGCCGCCATGAGACTGCGACTAGATTTTGAATGTTTTAAATTAAGAAAATTGGCCTTCATATTTTATACTTCGTTTGAATCCATACAAAAAAATCAGGTATCGAAAAAATCCTTACAATATGATGCGTTAAAAAAGTTTTAAATTGTTTTAATGTTACTAACATAAACATAACATGCTAATTTTCCCGGAAGGTTTTTAATATTTTTCCTTCGTCGTCATCTGCCTAGCCTTTTCCCAGCTATGTTGGGGTCGGTTTCCAGTCTAACCGGATGCAGCTGAATACCAGTATTTTACATGAAGCGAATACTTACCTATCTGACCTCCACAATCGAGTTACTGGGTAATACGATACCCCTTGGTAAGACTGAATCTTTTTCCTTCACATTGATACATTAATTCGAATATGTTTACAAAAAATCGTTATAAACGTACAAGTATTAGATATAAGAATTCATGTTATTTTTCTTACTAATTACATTAAGCATTAAATACACGAAAATTATCTACGCCTGTGTTTGGTTGGTACTAACTAATAATAAATAAAAGGAATCTAAGTAAACATTTTTCTTTTGATTCAACTCTCAAAGGCCCTCTCACTAAATATTACTTAGCGTTTCTATTAAATGAGTTCCGTTAATTATTCTCTAAGATTTACCGCGGGCTTACGAGGGCCTTGAACTACGAGTAAATGTAATTACTTGAAAGATCACGACTTTATAGTCTAGGCTTGTGAATTTTTTTGTCCTCGGTGGCGGTAGGTCGAACTCAAATTCAAATCATCATCTTCTGATAATTGCATGCGGTCAATCGATCTGCCTAGACTTTTCCCAACTATGTTGGGGTCGGCTTCCAGTCTTACCGGATGCAGCTGAATACCACTATTTCATATGAAGCGACTGCCTATTTGACCTCCACAACCCAGTTGCACCCAATAACACGATACTCATTGGTAAGACTGGTTGTCAGACTTGGGCTTCGGACTAACCGTAAGGATTGTCAATGATCTATGAATGACAGCTGGAAACAAAGGCTTAATGTGCAACGGATGGTCACCCATCCACAAACCGACCGTGGCAAGCGTAGTTTAACCTTCGATCGACCCGTGTGGCTGTTATCATTTAGCCACGAGCCCCTGATAATTGCATGCGGTCGTACATAAAAATATTTCACGTCTCTATGTTCTATATTATTTATGTGAATGGGCAAAGTAGTCCATTTAAAATCAAGAAGGCAGTTTTCTTGCCATATTTCTAGGTCAAAATTCAAATTATGCTGTTACTTTGATTTTACATTACTCCTTCAAGGGTACCTTCATTTAATCACCTCATAATAAAATACACCAATATGCCAATCATAAAACGTCAAGCATAAACATATTTTATGAAAAAATAAAAACTCATCTACGATCATTAAAACGACGGCCACCGCTCCCTCACTATACTTTGCAGTATCTGCGAAGCAGGCGACAAGACATTAGTGTTTTATAGGGCCAATGAAACTGCGTAATCTACTTAAATAACTTGTTCCACGCGGAAAGACCCCTGTATTTCTTCACAATTACTACTTTATAAAGGTCAAGTTACACTGGTATTGTTAGACCACAGCTTCGGGGCCAGATAGGCAGTCCATTAAATTCTTATCTCATTATTATGATTAGCTGTCGCCAAAGACTGGTACCTCGAGTCGCTTTTCGTTTCGCAACGAAATTGCTTTTTAATTTTTGAAGTCTTAACTGTACTGGGAATATAGTTTTCGTGGTTGGTTAATAACTTATTATTTAAGTCTCGGTCGTGATTCAAAGTTTTGGTACATGATTGTAACAGTCAATGTAGCGAGGATGTTCAACACTTTATTTTTACTATCCCTTTAAGTGTAAAGTAGTCGACGGTATCTATAACTCATCATCATCTGCCTAGCCTTTTCCCAACTATGTTGGGGTCGGCTTCCAGTCTAACCGGATGCAGCTGAATACCAGTATTTTACATGGAGCGACTGCCTATCTGACCTCCACAACCCAGTTACTGGGTAATACGATACCCCTTGGTAAGACTGGTTGTCAGACTTTCGGGCTTCTGACTACCCGCAACGACTGTCAAAGATCCACGAATGACAGCCGGGACCAACGGCTTAACGTGCTTTCCGAGGCACGGAGGGGTCTCAGTATGTAAAGATGGTCACCCATCCACAGACCAACCGCGGCAAGCGTAGCTTAACCTGATCGATCGACCTGTGCGGCTGTTATTATTTAGCCACGGACCCCTAGACGGTATCTATAACTATACATATTATAAATTAAAGTGGCTTTTCGTGTCTGTCTTTGTAAACGCGTTGTTCAACGACGAGACTATGCAACGGATTTGGATGCGCTTTTCACCATTATTTAGAAAGTGTATTCCTGAAGGATTATGTGTATAATACATTAATCTTAAACTTACACACAATAAAGAAATCTCAATGTTTTGTGAAGCCGGAAAAACCGTGCGAAGCAGGGGCGGATAGCTAGTTATTTATAAGAACCCTATAAACCATACATACAGACATACAATAACAAGACAGCCCATGAACAAGATGACAGCAAGCATGAACTATGTTTGCAGCGTGTTTGTGTTTTGATTGCAATATACTGCACCCAGACCAAGAAACAAAGCGCTACGCATGCGCTACGAACGTAGCACACACCTATTGCTACGCACTGTCGATTTCGCTACGTTGTTGCGTAGCACTAGCATTGGCTACGTCTAGATTCTATGATAATAGTGGAACATTTTACATTTGTTATTTACTAGCTGCGCACCACGGTTTCACCCGCATAAGTCTCGATTTCGTAGGAATAACGTGATAAAAAGTATTCTACGTTCTCCTTCAGGTCATGGTCTATCCGTGTGCCAAATTTCATCCAAATCCGTTCAGCCGTATCAGTGCGAAAGTGTACCAAAAAAAAAAACAAATCTTTTTTCTTTATAATATGTATTAGTTTAAACTAAGCAAGGCACACCAACGTCGTATTTACAAGGATAGTAACAGTATTTTATGTGTATATACATAGACCATTAATTCATACACTACACGATACATTTTTAATGTAAGATATTTTTTATTTTACTATCAGCTGATTTTTTCAATAGCCAGATAACTTATATCTTAACAATATTATTTTATTCCTCAGATAAAAAAATATCTAACTATTCAAAAATCAGGCATTTAACGTTTAAATTCTTATCCTTCTACAACCAATGTCTTCTAATTTAAGAAACCTATTAAAACCGGAGATAAGAATTACCTACCAACAAACTAACTCTGCACCTAGTATACTATGTTTTACAATATATGCCATCAAAGAAAACCCTGAGAGTGCAGTGGTCGGGACAGCGCAGTGTCGAGGACGCTTAGCGCAGTCAAGTGGACAGTTAACGTGCGAGTAGCTACATGTAAATAGTTCATTGTACTAAATAGTTTGTTTACATCAAGAAGGGCCCACTTGCATCACAATTTAATACTACTAATACGTAAGAAATGTTATATGTTTCTAACATTTTAAATGTCTCTGTTAGCTTGTCATTTAATTTTAACAAAAGTTTCAATACTAAATTGTAATTTCGTATGCTTACATGCTATTTGTACGCCGTTAACGGCAAAACATAGAGATCTCTGTACCTATTTTATTTTAAACACCTATGTTTAACAAATAAAAAACTTTGACTTTGAAATAATATCCTACTAATTATAAACGCGAAAGATTGTGAGAATGGATGGATGTTTGTTACTCTTTCACGCAAAAAGAAACTTGGCACACAGTTAGTTTATAAGCAGGATTAACATATAGAATACTTTTATCCCGATATTTCCACGGGATCAAGACTTATGCGGGTGAAACCGCGGGGTGCTGCTAGTAACTAAATTCGTATAACGCTAAACATATTTAAATCATTATTTTGTCTCTGTTATTTACGATAAATTTGTTTAGCGTTAAATGTATTTAGTGATTTGTGGTGCAAGGGAGCCATAAAGTATTTTTTTCTGATATTAATATTCAAATTATTATATTTAAATTCGTTATAAGTGAATTCTTTAACAAGAAATAATAGTTTTTCTATTAAAATTTAAATAAATAATAACAAATTATTATATTTAAATTCGTTATTAATGACTTTATTAACAAGAAATAATAATTTTTCTATTAAAATTTAAATAAATAATAATAATTAACGCACTTCTCAGAGCGGAGGGATGAAAATCCAAGTGTTTTTTTTGACGCGTTGGGATGCCCTCTGTAGGATTTTCAATGCTCGGCCCAACACCAAGAGTTGAAAATCCAGTGAGCAAGAAAATCCCGTCGCGAAATTTTTACGTACGTGGGCTAAAAGTAACAGACTTATCTGTAATGACTGAAAAAGACTGGCTTTGGCACTACTAGTCGCGGCCTCGATTCCTGTGGTTATGATTTTTGTGTATGTGATATTTGTCTCTACTATATCCACTGCGAAAACACAAGTATTTATTTATGGAATAGGTTATATAGTTACCAACGTACGTAACGTGTAGCTATTCAATTATTTACTAGCAACCGTTAAAGTATACAATACGTAACTGAATTGATATCTATATATATAAAAGGAGAACTGACTGACTGACATATCAACGCACAGCCCAACCCGCTGGGTCTAGAGATTCCAAACTTGGCACGTAGGTTCCTTATGAGGTCTAGGGGTGCACTAAGAAAGGGTTTTTCGAAATTCCACCCCTAAGAGGGTGAATGGGGGGGAGGGTGAAATTTCACGCGGACGAAGTCGCGGGCAGAAGCTAGTACATTATGAAAGTAGGGAATCGATTTCTGTCATTTTTAATATAGGTAATTTTTTATTACATAAATAATTATAATTACGTAAATTACAGTCACACTTCCGCTGTATAGTCAAAACAAAGGAAAATATACCTACTACATTAGACCCTTATACGTGTTATAGGTACTACTATGTGCGTGTAATAGATTATCCTAATTATAGGTATTGTTATTGTTATCATTTTACTGTTAAAACTTGATAAAATAATAATGTTTTGCATTACCTAAATATTAAGGAATAATGTAGCTAAACATAGAAAATATTCCAAACGGATATCCACCTTTTAAGTCGTTGATATTTTGGATGACGGTAGACAGAAACGTCAAAGTTGTTCTGTTCGCGACTATAAAAGAGGGAGCTCCCAGTGGCGGGGATCATTCTTGTTCGAGACATCACCCAGAACGGACCTCCGGCCTACAGTCAGTTGATTAGTACTAGTGACGTTATTAATAGATCGACCAAATGTCAAGTAAGTTAATTGATATTATTATCTTGATTATTACTGATAACTATGGTTTCTGTAAATGTAATAATGCCAATGTTGTAAAAGTGTATAATGGAATATTCCTAGCTATTGTTATTATGTTGCTATTATTCTGAGTTCTCTTGGACCATTGTCCAAGAGGTATAGTTAATTGTTTTTGAAATAATGATAATTTATGGCAATATCAGAAATTTGTTGATAGAATACTTTAATACTGTTTCCATGGAGTTTCTTGTCCTTCTCCATGATGACCTAGATTTGAAACGGACAATAGTTTTCAGATTAATTACTGACAAGCCTAAATATAAGCCTGCGGACGGAGAGTAATGGGTAGCTCTCCGTCCGATCAGGACCAGGCCCGTGCCGGACGGCGCGTATGTGTTTCACGCGCGCCTCAAAGAGATGTCAGCATAAAGGAAGGGGCCCTAAAGGCCGAAGCCTGCTGGGGTAGCGGGATCGTTCGAAAGGGTTACCGCTGCCCCGGATCATAAAGGGCTAAGAAAGGAACACGGGTGGGTTTTAGTCAGTAAGAGTCTGACACTCCCTTCAGCTCCACCCAGAGCGGGAGGAGTCATTAGATGATTTCCCATCCAAAAAAAAAAGCCTAAATTTAAATTACCTAAATTTAAAGTCTTTCTGTGCTTTATTTCATAAAATCCTTTCCCTACATACCATATTCATAGTTACTTTTACACATATTAAATAACCAGTAACTATTCTGATATTCAAGCTTTATATTTGGGTAATATAATATACATATATTATATTACCAAAATATAAACCTAAACTAAAAAAAAATAAAAAAAATCTATAGTAAAAGTCTATATGTATACATTTACATAGACTTTTACTATATATTTTACTTCATTTTCTGACACGTGCGTAGATTTTTAAAGGGACCACAATTTTCTCCCACGATCAGTATACAAGTTTTGTACATAATAGTAAAAATTAAGTGTGTGTCATGATTATAACATAATATTCTAATTGGGTGTTTGGTGGTGTGCGTTAATTAAACAGGCCTGATGGTCTAGTGGTTAGTGACCCTGACTGCTATGCCGGAGGTCGTGGGTTCGATTCCCACCCAGGACAAATGTTTGTGTGATGAGCACGATCATTTGTTCTGTGTCTGGTTGTAATTTATCTATAATATGTATGTATTTAGAAATATATAAGTATGTTTATCAGTTGTCTAGTACCCATAACACAAGCTCTGCTTAGCTTGGGACTAGATGGCGTTGTGTGATAGTTGTGGAATATTATTATTATTATTATAATTCCGGGACATGTTGTATTGTTCTTGTTGTAATGCCTTACCTAAATTAGGTGAGACAAGGGTTGGGCCTAGTGCCCCTATATCAAGTTTAGTTACCATGTTAACTTAGCAAGGGTGACGGTAAGGGATACCTAATTTTTTTTTTACGAAATAGATGCGGTAAATGCGAAATTTATTAAATAAGTGCGATATATGCAAAATTTACTAATTAGTGCGAAATATTGTGTTTTCTATATTTTTCCACGAAGTTTTGAAGAAAAAACTTTTTAAAACGCAGAGCTTGAGTAAATTGTGTGCACACATGAGGTCCAATAAAACTAACGAATCTTATCTGAACATCAGCAAACTATTTTATCCGTCAGTAGCAGCGGCCGTGACGACATCGTCTCTGGACACGAATTTAGCGCTGAAGATCTTCTGCAAAATACCATTATTCTTTCTTTCTAAGATACCACAGAATGAACTCTTAGATGGATGTGCTCATTTTCATAGGTAACTACTAAATGTAGTTTAGCAAGAAGATCCTGTCGACGTCATCCAGATTTTAGTAGCAACAAAATGTAAGATTTGCAAATGCAACTATACAAAGCCTCCACAGTCCAGTCAACAGTGCACAGTGTAGACGCTGAAAGATATTTTAGTATCTACAATCACACTAATATTATAAAGGCGAAAGTTTGTGATTGTGTGTGTGTGTGTGTGTTTTTATAGGTTTGTTACTTCTTCACGTTCAAACGGCTGGACCAATCTTGATAAAATTTTATATGGGCTGACACCCTGGATTAACATATAAGCTACTTTTTATCCCGATATTCCCACGGGATCGACATTTACGCGGGTGAAACCGTGGGGCGCAGCTAGTATTGTCATAAATGTCCGAAGGCAAAGAAAAACAACCACGATGTTAGTTTTAACAATTTTTTCTCAATATATTGTTGTTGTAATGATTATAAAAATCTCAATAATCTTAATACCCATATAAATGTTGGCGAATAAAAGCGAAATTTTGCTTTTTGACTTTATACAAGCTGTTGATTTGCATCCTAGTCAAATTCAAGGACGTAATTATGCTAATGATTCTCGACCCAAATCAACAATAAAATGAGTAGGTATTTTTTTTATTTTTTTTTCTTATTTACGGAAATCAGTAAGTGTGAACCAGCCGTATTTAAACGCGGTCCGTCTGTTACTAGCCCTATAACCGCGCTTTCACACACAAACAAACGCAAACAATACATACACAACGCATACGCAACGATCATTCATAAATTCGTAGGTAATCAATCCCATCCCCCAATCACGGAGCGGGTACGGGTACTCTCCCGCGCCGCTCCTAGACACGCCCCCGCGGCCCCGCCGCCCCGGAACTAACAGTGTTTGAAGTCGCCGAAGCGCTCGCGCGCAATTTCCGCTTCGCGATACATCATTGAGACGTACGCGCGTACAAAGTGCAAGATGACGGACAACTACTCAAATGTCGAGTTGGTGGAGATGGTCCGCCTGTATGCCATCAGTGGAGACAGCCTACGTGGAGCCATGCGGATGTTCGTGGAAATGTTTCCCGATCGGGAACCCCCGTCACAGAGCGTCATGCTGGCTGCTACGCAGACTGCGGGATCATCGGCAGTTTTGACGTTCCCCGGCATGCTCAAGCTCGCGGCCTGTCGCCTTGCAGGAAGACATCCTGGAATACTTCCAGCGAGACCCATGGGCAAGCACGCGGGAGGCTGGTCAACGCTTTGGATTGCACCACACTACAGTGTGGCGCTGGCGCCTACTGAAGCGTGAGCTGCAACACCCATTCCACTACCGCATGGCACAAGACATTCACCCAGGTGATAATGCCGTGCGGATTACATTTTGAATTTTGAGACAGAAAATACGTGCAAGGATCATTAGTGCTTTCGACACTTTAAAAACGAATGTGTTAGTGTTACGTAAGCTGAAAGAAAACCAGCTACGTCGTTCTCGTTTGTGCGAAGAGTGTGATGGTGGTCACTTTGAACAATACCTCCGGGTAACTTAAGTACTTAGGTAATTTATTTATTTGTACATTTTGTAAATACGTTGTTAGCTTAATCAATTTTATTAGTTAATTACGCCAATAATACCTAAGAGTAGAAAGTATACCACGTACTTACACTTAACTAGCACGTCTTTCCATTCCATCAAACGTAGAAAACATTTTTAGACTTAGTAGATAGGTACACCAACTAATGTAGACGTATTATTGCCGGTCCTAAGCAAACAAATCAACCAATTTAATCCACAAATAAAAACAAAATCACTACGAAAACTTTAGGTTGAAGGCAAAACTAATATTTTATTAATCATCTGATAACAGGTCAGTGAACTTTTCTTTGGCACACTAGTATTACTGTCATTAGTAAGATTTCCGTATTCTAATGATGCTCAAAAATGAGTTAATTATCAAGCGAAATTTATGACAATAATGTAGGTGATTTTCGAAATAAAATTAGGTAAATTAAAATTATTGCTACCGGTCATTGCTCGGTCGCGCGACGCGCGCGCTTGTAGGTAATTTCGTAGAATCGAATCGTAGGTAAGACGTCGACACTCACGCACACAGCTGCATTGTCGCTGCGTGAGTAGTCGGGTGATTCTGTTTTATTTGTATTGAATTAAGGGTTTAATTCTGAAATACTGTAAAATTTCAACAACAAAAAAAGCAGCGCTTACTAGTTATTGCCCCCTGCCGTACTTCTATTCATTTTATTTATGTCTTTTATGACAACCTCCTGAAATTTGACGAGGATGCAAATCAACAGCTTGTATATATGCCAAATTTAATTTTTTTATTTGCGACATATACGTGAACCTAATGATGGTTACGACATGGTTTTGTGTACTATCTATTTATTTCAGCCATGAGCATGACTTGTTAATAATTAATAACGTACATAATTTATTAAAAAATCATAACACAACAATATATTATTAAACATCAACATGTAAACTCGTACACACGCATAAAAACACAAACTAGTCATTAATTACATAACATATTATTTCCTATACTGTGATAATCAAGTAGTCGAGTGAACACTAAACAAGTATTTAATAACTTTAAAATTTCTGTCGGTTTAAAAGCGAGTCAATTAAGATGTGGGTACTTACCACCTTTATAATATACGCGCCGCACTATGTAGGTACCATTTTGTTGAAACTTAGATGTGTCTTCTCGACATCCGTGTGTCACTAACGGGATGCAGCAGAATACCAGCGTCAGGTATTGTACCTGGCATATGCTGAGCTGGACTCCCATTTGGTGCAACTATGGGACACACACCGCCCAGTAGTGATCGACCGTTATAAATGTCATGCGAGGTGTCTATGGGTCAATTTATTTTTTTAATCTTTGTTTTTTTTTTTCTCTCACCTTTATTGATGTCTTTTTTTTATTGCCTGTATTGTGTCTTTTGTTGCACTGAATAAACGGTTTATCTATCTATCTATCTATCTAATAAGAATAAACAGCCTATAATGTTCTCATTGTTGGGACAAAGGCGAGGGGGTTTATGGCTAAGTAATAGCAGCCGCAGGTTAAGCTGCGCTTGCCGCGGTTGGTCTCTGAATGGGTGACCATTTTTACATACCAAGACCCCTCCGTGCCTCGGAAAGCACGTTAAGCCGTTTGTCCCGGCTGTTATTCGTTGATCTTACACTTGTTACGGGTCTTCAGAAGCCCAATAGCCTGAAAACCAGTCTTACCAAGGGGTATCGTATTACCCAGTAACTGGGTTGTTGAGGTCAGATAGGCAGTCGCTCCGTGTAAAATACTGTTATTCAGCTGCTTCCGGTTAGACTGGAAACCAACCCCAACATAGTTGCGAAAAGGCTAGGCAGATAATGGTGATGTTGGGACAAAGGCCTGGGCTAGCTGAGGGAGTGGGCTGTAATCCACTACGCGGGCCCAGTGCGAGTTGGTAGATGTCACTTGTCTTCGAAGTTTTGGTTCTAAGACATGCCGGTTTCCTCACGATGTTTTGAGAGCTTGTTAATTTAAAAAAAAGCTATTACGACATCGTTTAGAGCTAAATATTACCTACCTTGCACAATGTGTAGGCCAACCGCGTTGAAAAAAGAGACACGTGCAAAAAAAACATCAAGGTCAAGATTTCCATAAAGACGGTAGTCCCCGATTACGTGACAGTAATGCAATATACGTCTAAACTAGCTTTTAAAGGAATAGCAGGACAGTCTGCGCCAGTTGGAATGCATGAATAAGTCATCGCGGAGCTCTAGGTACTAGTAACCCTACTTTAGGTAGCTTATTGGACGAACAACCCATAAGTGCACTGACTGGACAGGTCCGCTCAATCTGTGTGGTTCTTTCCTCAAAAGACAAATTCAGACACCAATCTACATGGTCTTCACATCATCTGACCAAGATTTTGTCTGGACTTTACAAGAGACTGTGAACTCTGAGTTTGTTTCGGCCTTTCTTCTCCAGAATAGTCAGATAGGAAACGCCGACCCCATCTAGCTTTAAAAAAATATGATTGACGTGTAAAAGTATTTGTACAAACCTACTTACAGAAAATAAATTATTTATCATTTAAGCACAGACATTTCCAACAGAGTTCTTGCTGTATACAATTTGGCTGAGACAGGTGTTGGCTTATGCGAATCCCGCACCCCCGGCCATAGGTAGAGGTGGAACACCGCGGTGGTTTTAGCCGGTAAGAGTCCGGCATGCCCCTCTGTCCCCCCCACGATGGGGGAAGTCCATGAGGATTTCCACCGCGCAACAAAAAGGTGTTGCCATGTATAATTTATTTTTTTATTGCTAAACTAACTTCTGCGTGTATTTCGGAAATTATCCCACAGGAACGTGCTACCACTACAAAAAGTCTATGTCAGATTTTTTTTCATCCATTAAAACCAAATCACCGTCTCACTCGCACGTTACATGACCGCGCCTGTTGTGAGCAGCAGGGTAATTGCGTAACACACTAACGTTAGGAATGGGTTTCAGTTTGACAGTTTAACAATATTCATTGCGTAATTTACGTTATTGTGCAGATAATTTTTTTGAACATATGTAGCAATGGATTAGCAATATCCTTCAAAATTATTCAGATTGTGATTGATAGTTGTGTTACGTGGTTAGGGTGGTGGTGTTGCCGTGTAGGTGTGAGGAGGGCCTGATGGTTGTTTCAGCTCAGACATACAATTAATCAGATCGTCTTAATAATCCTTTCATTACAGACCATGCAGCATCTAATTGTTACTTCAGGCTGAACGCTCAATGTTACATAATTATTTGATCATTAAATCCTGTAGGTATTAGACGCGTTACCAACATAATATTATGCTGCTGGCATATCATTGTGTTTTGGTTATTGTTTACTGAATTATCATCGGATTTAGATGGACTGGTATTTTTAGCCATATCGACGGACTACAGGCAAAGGCATTAACTTATCATGCTATTAAATTAACAGAATGTAAAACTGTACCAAAAATAATATATAATTGTATTAGTTTTTCCCCGCAGCTTCGTCCGCGTTGGCGTCGGAAATTATTCCACAGAAAGGTACTAATACCGGGATAAAAAGTATAATATGTGTTAATATAGGTTATTAACCTGCTGTGTGCCCAATCCTAACTTCCTATCCTAATCCTAATCCTAACTTCCTAACTTATATTATAAATTCGAAAGTAAGTTTGTTTGTTTGTTTGTTACCTTATCACGCCTAAACCACTGAACCGATCATCCTGAAAATTTGCTTATATATTGTCAGGAGTACAGAAACGGACATAGGGTACCTTTCATCCCGAAAAAAAGTACTGTTCCCGAGGAAAACAATAACATTATTATGATAATAGATGGCGCCACGTGTATTGTTGTTTTCCTCGGGAACGGCACTTTTTTCGGGATAAAAGGTATATGTCCGTTTCTGTACACTGACAACGTATATCCAAAATTTCAGGTCGATCGATTCAGTGGTTTAGGCGTGAAAAGGTAACAAACAAACTTACTTTCGCATTTATAATATTAATATATAATTAGAATAGGATTTCACGCAGACGAAGTCGCGGGCAGCAGCTAGTTTCATATAAATCCGTTCAACCGTTTTTGCATGATTGAGTAACAAATATTAATAATTATTCACATTAAAAATAGGTATTCGCATAAATTTTAAACTATGTATGCAACTTTATCAATTCTTTTCTAAACATAACCTAATCAAAATAGCACTAAAAAAATATTTTTTGAAACCAACAAATCAGCCTAACTAAGTACTTGAGAAAAATCATGCACTAACACAGTCCAATGCCCTCATTGTTGTGACGCTACCTAAACAAAACACTTTAATATCACACACACACATAATAAGACTATTATGCAAACAGGCCATAAAACACTTCAACCTCCATTGTTTAGAGAATTCTTAATAAATTATTCAGACGCATCCGGGTGTAGAAAAGGCCTTTTTGTGTTCCGTTATTTTTCTTTTGAAGCATAAAGAGGGACCGGTAACTATTTGACACAAAAAAATATGTACAGAAGGTCAGGTCCGTATAACGAGCGAATAAAGGCGCACATACACATAGACGTGTACTTACGGAGACATCAAACTATAGCAAACGAAATCCAGTCCCGAGTACCCTTGCACTCGTACTACGTAACAATTTGATATTGACAGAGCATTTATGTCGTAGTAGTAAGGGTGTTTTTGTAGTGCAAATGATGACCACTGATGTGCGGTTAACTGTACGTGAAGCATTTAGTTAGTGTTGTTTCTTTATTTATAAACAGTTTATAGCAGATATTTAAAAATATGCCCCACAAAGCGTGTATGCATGTCTATGTGTACGTGCGTTTTCGCTCGTTGTATAGATCCAACCTTCTGTATATATCTATTTTATGCATTCACTGTGGTACAACGGAACATAAAGGGTTTAGTACGGACCTAAGTGTGGATTGGACCTTGACAGATGATTCTCCCCCCTCCCCCTACACAGTATTTTTTTTGCGAACTAAGTTGGCGCGTAAATGTGAAAATGAGTGAGAAAAATGGAGGCAGTTTTTTACCGTTTTCTATTCTCGTTGAGAATACGAATGTTTCTTTTTCTAAATGGCAGGTGTGAAGTTATGAATGTGTGGTCCCACATTGTTCTTTTTTTGGTTGACTTTAGATTTTTGGGTAAGTAAGTGTTCAATTGAATATTGTCTGTCTACTGTCATTGACTAATATTTTTTACAGGAACAAAATTGTCACAGTAATTTCCCTTACTTACCCAAAACCTTTCCTACAGTCCATTTGATCTTTACTGGTTACTAGAGTTGTCGCAGGTACTCATTCTCTCGACGGCCGGACTGCTGTTCTATATTATAGCCCACTTATTAATATACTCGCTGTTGAGGGTTAAATAATTCTTCTCAACTTCTTGTTAAATTATTTTAATAAATGAGACGGCACTTTTACATCATTATTTGAGATTAGTAATGGCGGACGCTCGCGATGACGACAGAAGCACCGTGTGTGCGCAAACGCTCATTTTGGCCGAATGTCGGGTGGGCGCGCTCTCGCGCCGGCGGTGGCCGCGTCGCTCCCCGCGCGCCCCTCTTGCTCCGGGCGCGTTCGTATTGAGCGCGTATTATTATAGGCGCGTTCATCCTCCGCGCCGTTGAACTCTTTCAACTCTTCTTGATGAGCCACAGGTAGGGGGCACATTTTATTGACTGCCCGTTTGATAGTGCCGGTAGCAGTGTAGATCTCCGCTACTCTGCAAATCCCGTCGGCTCCAGGGTATAATTTGGTGACTCGACCCATACGCCAGTGGAGCGGCATCAAGTTGTCCTCTTTTAGAATGATAAGGTCTCCGACATTGATTGGTGCGTATCCCTTCCTCCATTTTGCTCGGTTTTGTAGCTCAGCCATGAACTCTCGTCGCCACCTCTCCCAAAACCGCTGTCGTATTTGTTCAATAAGCTGGTACCTGTTGGGTCTGGACGTTTTCACAGGTAGTGAAGGTACTGACATCAGCGGGCGTCCGATTAGGAAGTGCCCAGGAGTTAAAGGATTGGTATCAGTGGGTTCTGATGACAGCGGGGAAAGAGGTCGGGAGTTTAGGATTGCTTCTATTTGGGTGAAGAGTGTCGCTAACTCTTCAAACGTGAGTGAAGCATTTCCAGCTACGCGTTTTAAGTGAAATTTCGCTGATTTAACGCCGGCTTCCCAAATTCCACCAAAATGTGGGGAGTATGCGGGAATAAAATTGAATTTAATAGCCTCATTAGCTGCATAATCTGAGACTGCCTGAACGCTGGACTGTATAACCCTACCCAACTCATTGTTAGCGCCAACAAAGTTCCGTCCATTGTCGCAATATATGGCATAGGGCTTACCGCGACGCGACACGAACCTGCGCAGACATGATATGAAGGCCTCAGTGGTAAGATCGCTTACCACCTCCAAATGTAGGGCCTTAGTAACTAAACATACGAATACACATAAATAGGCTTTGGTGATACGATTACCTCGTCCTTTTTTGGAAGAAATCATAAAGGGTCCAGCAAAGTCAATTCCACAAGAATTAAAGGGAAAATCTGGGTTGACTCTTACACTCGGCAAGTCGCCCATTAAAGGTTGTGCAGTCTGACCTTTCATTCGAGTACAGACAACACACTGTCTAACTATAGTGCGAGCTAAGATCCTACCACCTAATGGCCAAAATCTCTCGCGGACTGACGACAGAAGCAATTGTGGACCTGCATGCATTAAATGTAAATGTTCGTATTTCATAATAAGTTTAGTGAAGTGGTGTTTAGCATCCAGTAAAATTGGGTGCTTTTTGTCGTACTGACAATCAGACTGGCTTAACCTGCCACCCACTCTTATTAAACCATTGGTATCTAACAGTGGATTTAAAGATAACAATTTACTTTTGTGATGCAGTTCTATTTTGTTTTGAACGAGTTTTATATCCTTTGCAAACGACTCTGATTGACTAACTTTAAGTAATAGTATTAAAGAGTTCTCTAATTCGTTAGCTTGCAAAGGTCCCTTTAGTTTCAACTGTTTACTTTTACAATTATTTATGAAACGTAAAACATGTGCATAAACTCTTTTGAGTCTGACATAACTTGAATATTTTTCAAATGGTACTAACAATTTATTTTCAGACATGTCATCAACAGAGACTAATACTTTGACTTCAGGTAAGTTTTTATGTATAGTGTGAGGTTGGGTAGGCCAATAAGATTCATCCTGTTTAAGGAATGAAGGACCTTCCCACCATAAATGTAATGACTGCAGATGCTGTGGGTCAATGCCCCTAGAAGCTAAATCTGCTGGGTTTAACTCTGTTGGAACATGTTTCCACTCAAATTCTTTTGTAATTTCATTAATTTTGTTGACTCGGTTACGTACAAATGTGTGTAAGACTTTATTCTGAGTTTTCAGCCATCCGAGTACAACTGTGGAATCAGTCCACATATATTTTTTTGTAACATTGCATGGTACTGACTGTAATACTTTCTCACTAACTTGAGCCCCTAACAGAGCAGCACATAACTCTAAACGTGGGATTGTGAGCTCCTTAATTGGAGAAACCCTAGTTTTTGCACATAGTAACCTTACTGTAATGTTATGTTTACTATCTTGGGAACGTAAATAAACACACGCTCCATATGCCTGCTGACTTGCATCTACAAAGCAATGTAACTCAGCTGACTGGGTTTCTAAATTATCCCCTAAAACATAGCGAGGTATTATAATATCAGACAAATGATGCAAGTTTTGGATGAAATTAATCCATCTTTTTGCATAAGGCTCAGGTACAGGATCATCCCAGTCTAATTTTGCAATCCACAAATGTTGCAATAAAATTTTTGCCTTAATAATACAGCAACTAACTAGCCCTAAGGGGTCGAAAACTTTGCATGTAGTAGAAATAATAGTACGTTTGGTAACCTTTGAAGTGAACTCAATTCCATTTGGAAAATGCAAATCATCAGCCTTTGGTGACCACTTTAGACCTAAGACATTAGCTTCGTCATGGAAATTAAGACAATTAGATAATTCTGATTTGCCACTAAGAATACGAGAGTTTGTGCGAAACTTTCGTAATGGGAAACAAGCAGAATTTAATGTTTCCGTGACATTTAAATAGATATGTTTTAATTCCTCTTCAGTTGAGGCACCTGTATTGAGATCATCCATATAAAAATCGTTCTTAATGACATTAGCAATAATCTTATCCTGACATTTATCAGCCAGCTCAACCAGACACCTAGTAGCTAAGAATGGAGCTGAAGCCATCCCATATGTCAAAGTATTGAGTTGTAAAATTTTGAAAGGCTGGTCAACTTGATCCCTCCACAAAACAAGCTGCAGATGCCGCTGTGATTTATCTATGGCTACTTGTCTGTACATTTTTTCGACATCTGCTGTTAAAACAAATTTATGTATTCTGAAGCGAATAAGAATAGATAATAAATCGCTCTGCACAGTGGGACCAACAGCCTGGATATCATTCAAAGATTTCCCTGAACTTGTTTTAACTGAAGCGTCAAAGACTACTCTCAGCTTGGTGGTATCATGTTGTGCCCTAATGACACAGTGGTGGGGTAAGTAACAACCAAACTTAGGCCTTTCGATTTCGCTTAAATGTCCTAACCTACTATATTCATTTATGAATTCACTATATTGATTCTTAACTTCAACATTTTTATTTAATTTATTTTCTATACTTATATACCGTTTAACTGCAATAGGAAACGATTTGCCAAGTGCCTCCTCCGGGGCCTCCGTCAGTGGCATCATTACAGAAAATCGTCCATCTGGTAAACGACAAGTGTTTTTTATAAAATGAGACTCACAATATTGCTCATCAATTGAATAATTATTAGAACCTGTAGGTAATTCTTCTACCTCCCAGAATTTTTTAATAGAGTCATGGATATCTTGAAGTGACCCTATTTTATCATTTTTTACTAAATTACAATGTACATTATGACTAAAATAAGATTCACCGACAGGGCCAGTAACTAGCCATCCTAACTGGCTACCCTGTAATATAGGCTTATTCACTCCTAAGACTATTCTATTATTATTTACAATATCAAAAAAGTGGTCTGCACCAAGCAATATATCTATTTCGGCAGGCTCATAAAACAAGGGATCTGCCAGAACTACCCCATTGGGCAATCCCAAACGCTCAGCATTTACTTGAATGCCGGGTAATGTTCCTGTAATTTTAGGAATTACTAGGCAGTTAACAGTTCTATTAAATGAACTGATTCGAGACTTTAACAAAATATTGCAACATTCTGTTATTTTACACGCTGCATTATTTATACCACTAACATTAAAAGAACTAATTTGTGTTGCTTGTAACCCTAGCCTTTCTTTCAGATTTTTTGTTATAAATGAAGACTGACTTCCAGTGTCCAACAACGCACGCGCAAGGTGAGTACTACTGTTATGTTTATTAATTATTTTAACTTGTGCAGTACATAATAAAAATTGGCCTGGAGAGCGAGCTGACAAACTAACAGGAAGATTACTAGTTGATGGCTGAGTTGCTTCTGTACTTTCTGTGACTACGTTAGTAATTGTACTGTTGTTATGCAACATTGAATTATGCTTTTCCTTACAGGTCCGGCAAGAAGTATTCAATGGACATTCTGAATTGTTGTGACCACTACGAAGACAGTTGGTGCACAAATTATGTCTAGCCACTTCAGACAGCTTATCATTTAAACTCAAAGCCTTAAACTTATGACACTGATGTACAAAATGTGATTTGTTACAGATAAAACATGTCTTAGTTTGACAGCCAGCCAACGTAGTTGTTAATGACTTAACAGATTTATTTTCCTTACTATGAACTGAATTTTTGCTATCATAATATCGACTACCATTAGCTGTCTCTAAGACATTTGCTCGATTGTCTAAAAATTTTACAAATTCTTCAAGAGAAGGCAGGTGTGTTAAATGACCTTTGTGTTCTTCCCATTTACTCTTAGTTCTGGGATCTAACTTAGCTGAGACCAAGAATATAACTAAAGGATCCCAGCCAGTTGTGGGAATATCTAATATATTTAAAGCATATAAATTCTTTTGAATTTGATCCATCAAATATCTTAAAGCTTTGAAAGATTCTTTTTGGAGCGGATTGATAGTAACTAATGCCTGCAAATGATTATTTATAAGAATATTTTTGTTATTGAATCTGTCGCATAAAGACTTCCATGCTATTTGATAGTTAGCTGCAGTAAAGTCTATAGACCTTACTATATTACAAGCGCTACCTACTAATGAATTTCTTAAATAATGGAACTTATTTATTAATGGTATGGACTCATTGTTATTAATTAATGAATCAAATGTGTCTCTGTACTCTAGCCATTTAGAATAGTTCCCGTCAAATGTGGGCAAATTTATTGTTGGCAATTTAACCGAGTTGTTCATTTTGCTACAACTGGAATGTACAGATTCACAATTTCCTTTACTATTTGATGAACATGTACTTATTAATTCTTGTGTAAAAGAAATCATAGCAAAGAATTCACCTTCTGTAGAAGTTCGCTCTGACATTTGTTCATCTATATTATGAGAAATCTCCTCAATCTCAGATTGAATTGTGTCGAATTTTGACATTAAATCCTGTAGCTGTGTGAGTCGCAAAGACAGCTCCCTCACTTCTAACTGACTAAGACTAGAGGCTTTCTCAATTTGGTATTTACTAATAAAATGTTTAAATACTGTTAATCTGCTACGTATACCACCACGTTTGCGAATCAATGTTTTGACATTGACATTACCCTCCACATTAGGAGAGGTAACCGTATCGTCCGTCATGTTGAGTGAAATTTAAAGAAACACTACAAACATACAAAATAACACGCGCAAACAATGAGTCGGGCAAACCTTTCAGACAGTAGTAAATAATTAATGAATTAAAATGTGCAATCCCACCGGTTATACAATCCAGCAGACAGACCAGCTCAAACCACACCGCTGCCGCTGAACCCGCCACCCGCTGTCGCCGAACTCGTCAACAGCACGTGGCAGCAACTGCAGCGCGCGTTGGTCGCAGCGAGGCGCGAAACACGAAGTACTTGAGCGTGCGGGAGCGCTGGAATGTTCGGCAAATGGCGTTGAATATAATGCTACCTTAGGATTTTACACGCCTACGAAAATGTTATATTCGTAGGTATTTAGGATACCTAGGACTTAAAAATTACTAAAACAAAGAGACTTAGCTCTTAGAGTAATAAGAACCATAGAAAGAGGTATTACGTTATAAGAAAACAAGTGATAGAATATTATCGATAACGAATCGAATAAGAGAATTACGTGCAACGTGCGAGCGATGAAGCCATGCGCTATTAGGTACAGTATAGTACCGAATAGTGACCTCTCAGGCAGTAAATTATGACTGTTTAAGAGGTATATAGCAGGCAGCAGCGAGTTGCGACAGAATAGACGCAGACCCAAGCACGTGCTCACAAACAATGTTGTAATTAATATTTAGGCCAAGCAGACTGTAGGTACAGTATAGTACCGAATAGTGGCTTTATGGCAATAATTATGTACCTATATAGAGGTATGTGGCTATGAGTTGCGCCAGAATAGACGCACACCCAAGCACGTGGCAATGAGTTGCGCCAGTATAGACGCAAATACCTAGGCTTTTATATGCTAAAGAAAATAGCTTGACGAGCTAGGCACCCATACACCAAATAGAAACAGGGAAAGGAGAGTATATAAGGAACGGGCTTACTTCCAATATCACTACCAACGCCGCCGCCGCCGCGTCGCTGACGCCGATTGTTCGCAGCTTACAGAAGGTTTGAGACCCACGCTGACACGACGAATGCAGACAGCGGTTGACTCGGAGACGTAGTAGTATGGAGATCACCAGGAACCTTTGACTCGGAGACACGCAGAGTTCACCGACGAACAGCTACCGCCGCCATTATACGGACTCGGAGAGGGCCGCAAAACGAGCCGGTTTTCCACGGTCTTGAACTTGAGAAATGGTTCTTCTTTGTTCACGGTCGCCATATGTTGAGGGTTAAATAATTCTTCTCAACTTCTTGTTAAATTATTTTAATAAATGAGACGGCACTTTTACATCATTATTTGAGATTAGTAATGGCGGACGCTCGCGATGACGACAGAAGCACCGTGTGTGCGCAAACGCTCATTTTGGCCGAATGTCGGGTGGGCGCGCTCTCGCGCCGGCGGTGGCCGCGTCGCTCCCCGCGCGCCCCTCTTGCTCCGGGCGCGTTCGTATTGAGCGCGTATTATTATAGGCGCGTTCACTCGCAAAACATTCGAAATTTTTATATTGTTTCTTGTGTCTTGAACCAATAACAGTATAAAATACAAAATTGGTTTGGATATTTTACATCCCCAATCACCATATAAGTACATACCCCAATAAGTTGTCACCAAAAAAAAATCACGTCTAATGAAAACAAAATAAGGCAGAATAAAACATTTCCCGTGCCTTGTAGAGCGCAATCGATCTTTCCTTCCTCCACGCATGCCGATGTAAGCTTATGTTTACGTACAGAGACCAATGTTACTTGAGACGTGGGAAAATTTGGAATTAAATTCAAATTGTATTGAATTTGACATTTCATTGACAGCTCTCTTGGCGAGCAGCGCCCCCAATCTCTATCATGTTTTATTTGCCAGTGCGTAAGCGTATATTTACGTATTTATCGTGCATATATGTTGGTATATTTGTATGTGGGCGGCGTAATAAATCGTCAGATGTGTCTGTAAAACATGGAGTAATTTATCAGTGTCTTTTCGTGAATACTTTACAATTTTTTGCCGAGGAAACGCTCCCCGTCCCGACGTCGGTCTGACCGAAATAAGATACCGTCGTTTGTTTTGCTTGTAATTTTTATGGACAAAAGATTATGGTGCTTTTTTAAGTGCTTTTGTAGATTTTTTAGTACGGTGGTGGTTCGTAAAAAATACTAAAAAGTATGCAGCACTAACTACTTTATTGAGTAAAGTAGCTTAGTTACTAGTGCAGTGAGTTTTATACAAACGAATACCTATGTGTTTTGCGAATTTGATCTTTATTAGCTACTAGAATTGTCGCATTGAAATGCTAAACCAAATATAAGGCATGCAGTATCGGCAAATACTAGTTTATTTTTCTAGGTACCATTTAATTCCCTACATAATGGAGAGAAGATGTCAAAATTAATGTCGTTTTTTTAAACCTTATTTTTCTTAGGTGGTTAATTTTTTTAGTTTTTTTTTTTAGTTGTTGTATTTAAAGTATTTTATTTTTTATTAGCCAAAAATGTCCCACTGCTTGCTTGGCAAAGACCTCCCTGCTCCCTTTCCACCTCTCTCTGTCAAGCTTTAAATATCAAGTTATTAGGCATTCATAACAACAACGAGGTAACGTTGAATAAGCTCAAAACCCACTGCTGAATTTAAAACAAGTGTCAAACACACATCAAAACAGTAGAATGAACTAATTCAATTAACGATATGCTTAATTTCATTGCACACCGTTTGATTTGGTTTATGTAGCAGTATCAATCACAGCTGTGTGGTTGTGGTCTAATAAATAACTTTGTATCCAAGCTTATATGTGATTGATTTAATATTTCATTAGTTACGAGAATCGCGTACCTGATCAATGGGGTGTGAAACTATTAACACTATTTGGTATTAAAATGAATTAAGTACGACTCAGGATACTTTTTGTAACATTTTCTTTTTCGAAGAAAGTTCTTACCTTTTCTGTTTGGTAGGTACCTAAACACTTTTTTGTAAGCCTTAACGCTGATTTTTTTATTTTCATATAACTATTAACCATTAATCTGAGGAAATAAAAATTCGATTTGATAGCTTTTGTACTTATAGAAAATATTTAAAATTGTTAAACCCTCATATTACTGTTTAGATAAAATTTATCAGACGATTGAAGAATCTGCCCTGATTGTCGTAAAAGATGCACCCTTAGAAACATCCTTGATCTAAATCAGATGTCAAGCAAAGGGTATCCATCATGTTTTTACTACCTACACTGAAATAGCCTTGTATGTGTTTAGAACAACAAAGTACTATACAATAACCCAATAACTAAGTAAATGGTGGATTTCAAACAGATCCACGTTTTTATGAAGTGAATGAATTTACTGATGATTGGAAAGCCCTCACACCTCATGTAGTAAACCTTTAATCACCTGATCCACTAACCCAAATAATTGAAAAAGCTTGTCCATTATCACGCACGTAGGACACTCAATATTTTTACTGTCGGCAACCCAGTACCCACATAATACTTAAACAAAATATAAAATATTAATTTCGCTTCATCCTTCATCCCTCTATATATTATTCAAAAGGCTTTTAAAGGATCGCCTATACCTTCGATAAATTATAAAATCTCGCTCAAGCGTTTTATGTTGATGAAATGCAAATCAACTGACACTTAACACTTGTTATCTTTTTGGAATACTTGTTAATGTATTCATGGAAATATTGGATCGTTTCAGCTTGATGTGCCGAGACAGGTTTTTGATTTTATGCTAGGATGAATAGATTGAAACACTAGCGGGATATCGATTACGGTAGTAAGCGAGTGCTTGGCTTCATTTGGAGAACTAAACGCAAATAAAATAAGGGATTAGGGATCCCTTCTTTTTGCATAATGTTCTTTTTCCTAATATACTTTGGTATAACTATTTTGGTATAATTTGTTTTGCCATAATAATACCTTGCCATTATTTTTTTGGCATACAGTTTATGTTGGCATAATTATCTTGAAGGCTAATTTGTTTTGGCATAAATTTAATTGGCGTAATACTAAACGACGTCAGGGGCACCCCGAGGTTCGGTTTGGTTACGTTCCTTTAAACCCTGCAGACAGAAATAACCGTCGACCTGACGTCGTTAGAAATAAAACGAGCATGCTAAATTTATGCTTTAGAATGTTATGCTTAATCATTATTATGATTAGAGAAATGAGGGAGTGGGCTGTAATCTACCACGCAGACCCAGTGCGGGTTGGTAGATGTCACATATCTTCGAATTTTTGGTTCTAGGACATGCCGGTTTCCTCACGATGTTTTCCTTCACCGTTTTGAGAGCAGTGGTGATGAAATTAAATACACAAAGTAAAGTGCCTGTCAAACAAACACTAAATTTGCAACATCAATTCAACATTTCTAAACACAACTGAAATTATAATGACGTTACTTTTTTTATTTTAGTAGTTGATTTATTTATTTAAGTGTAGGCACAAATATTTAGGAATTAGTTAGTTCAATGATAATAGAGGTAATAATGGGCACTAAATTCAATGAATGAACGTAAGCCTGCATTATTTATACCTAGATATTTTCTAAATTAAATGATTCTGCCTTTATTTGAAGAATGTTTTTGATTTACAATATAAACGTAAAAAAAAAACAGTGGCACTCCGGGAGTGCCGACAGAAGTGAAAACAAAACACAAACAGAATACTTTGCCATCATTCACCGACATATCGGATATAGGTACATTAAAACCGAGTACATCTCGAGGACAGCCGAACACATCCGAAGCCGTGTCGGAACATTTTCGCCGCGCCGTAGAAAGAGAGGGGGATACTCCTACGCCGCGCCGGCTGTCTACTCTCCATCCGTCTTACGAATTTTCGATCAGGGTCACGTGTCCTGACGCGAGTTTAACATTTTTTACCCATTACAAAAAAAGTGTACAACGCCGCTAAAGAAGTTTTCACTTCAAAAAACGAATACACCACTACTATACTATTTAGATTTGTAAATAAGCTTTTTTTAAATGTTGTAGTACCTATAAAAAGCCTTTATTTATATGTATGTATGAATGTTTAAACGATACGAAGTTTACTGCCCGGCCGTCGAGAGATTTCGTTTCTGACAGCTGTTAATGCGACAATTCTAGTAACCAATAAAGATCAAATTCGCAAAACACGTATTCGCTTTTAAGAAACTGACAGGTTCGGAGAACCCATTCTCTCGTTTGCCGCACTGTAGTAAAAGTACTATAATAACCAAAAAAAAAAACAGCAGTAAACCAAGAGTGGAAGAAAAACCTATTAGAAAAATAAAATTTTTGTTGCATCGACTCACATACAGCGGAACACTACAATACATCAACATGAATAATCACACCAAACAAAGTTTCAAGTAGCGCCCTGGGAGCGATATTTAATTCAATTTCAGTACAATTCTGTAGTTTAGTAAATATTTATGTAATGGTATTGATATATGTACAGACGCCAGCACATCAACCTACCCGAAACTATCAAATTTTCCCAATCAACTTTGAAACTTATACTTTTATAATAAAGTTGAAAATCTATTAAAGAAATTTGACAGATTGTAGTAGCTTGATGTGCTGGCATCTGTACCTACAAATCCCATGAAGTGCGACTGCTGAGCTTGGGGTCCTGGGTAAGTTTTCCAGCTATTCACAACCACTCGATACGCTTCCGTACCGTATCGAACATCAATCAATGTTTTCGTCGGAGTCCTCTAAGCACTGCGCTGTTCACAAGTCCAAAACTCGAAAATTTTGTCAGTTTAAATCAAATAGACGCCCGCTATTCTTCCGACAGCTGTTTGTTGTCGGGGGCAAGTCAAATCAGGTTATCGAAATGTGTCATTTTCGATACGACAGTCTGTCGTATGGTTGTGAATAGCTATGCTGGTCGGCCAACGTGTTATTGGGTTACTCGATTAGGAATTTCTTGGTAACAGCCCAGAGTTTAGAAGTTAGCCGTGTATTACCCCTGTGCCTCGGGAAGCACGTTAAGCCGTTGGTCATGCGCCTGACCCCTCTCTTATTGGATTGCCGTACCATCGGACTATGAGAGTGAGTGCATCTATGTCTGCAGCCACACTTGTGCTGCAGACACAGGAAACAATGGTGGGTTGCAGCTGAAAATCAGCGCTAGATGGCACATCTTGTGTTTGACATTATGCTGAGCTGAGGCCCTTTTGGCATTGTAATCATTGTGAATTTTTTTGCTGTAATGCCAATAAACGCATTTTTCTTTCGTTCATAACATATCTCGCGCCAAAGGCTAGTCTCCACTGAGATTGGCAGCCATAGCCGAAATTCGTTCTGGAGGACTGTTATTATTTCCACATAGAATGTTGGTAAATAAAAGTTTCAATCTCCCTGCTCTTGCGGTTTTGTTTGACGAAAACAAATTGTCCAAATAGTTCCTAGGATCAAGTTGTGCTGGATGAGCTTACTTTTCAGACGAATTAAAAAATACATTTATTTAATCGAACCTCAAATAATTCCCATTTTGCTTTCCTAAAAATATTATTGAACACACTAATGTAATGATTGTGCCTCTTTTTGTGAACATCTATAATGCCTATGATAGAATGTAGCTTCGCTCACTGGTTGGTCACAGTTTTAACCTAACCTAACCCCGACCTAATGGAGTACTCTAGCATAGTTACTGCGACCAACAATGAGAGAGTGTGCATCATTAGAAGCCCAAAAAATTTAAAATACCTCTCATTAGAAAATAAGTTTAGTCAAACTAAGGATTCTTCCAAAATGCAACGTACAGACGCCAGCACATCAAGCTATTACAATCCATCAAATTTCTTTAATAGATTTTCAACTTTATCGCTAAAGCATTAGGTTCAAGGTTGATTGGGAAAATTTGACAGTTTCGGGTAGCTTGATGTGCTGGCGTCTGTACCTGGTATATACGACCACTAAACATTGTTTTCTGGTTAATAAAAGTTCTCTTCAAAGTCTGTGTCTTTACCTCAGAAGAACTCTCTGTACTACTCTCTAAAATAGCTCTCTATAATCTCTAACTATCACTTATCAAATTATACTTTTTCTTTCAGTGTAGGTAACTGTTTTCAATAAAAATATTTATCAGGTCTTCCTTGAAAGCCTGAATGTTTGTGTTTTTACCGAAGTTCGCTCTAGAATCCTCCTTAAGTTTCCCAAATCGCAAATCTAGGATAATAACTCTATTAATACATAAGTACCTTTATTTTGAAACAAACATCAACATGGACTCTTAACATTTGTAACAATTACTTACAAAACTATTTCAGTAGTATTTACAAAGCATTACGAATTACAGGTATAGACGACAGCACATCAAGCTACCCGAAACTCTAAAATTTTCCCAATCAATTTTGAACCTTATGCTTTAGCGATAAAGTTGAAAATCTATTAGACAAATTTGACAGATTCTAGAAGCTTGATGTGCTAGCGTCTCTACATGTAGTACGCCAAATACGTAAACATAGACCTAAACCCTCCTTAGATAACGATACCAATCATATCTGCGGAGTTTCGCTAGCTTATTTCATTTAAACTACAAGCTTTGGCTGTTCCATTTTCAATATTTCCATGTAAAACTATTTCAGCTGAAAGCCGCACAGTTTTCAATGTTTAATTAATTTGAAAGAGAGTTGAGCCACAGCAACCGCCAAGGGATTAGGGATTAAATGCAATAAGTGGAAATATATTTTTCGGAGCTGTCACACCCTTGTGGTTAGGAGTTTCGAACATTACGTGCTTACATAATTAATTTATAAATAGGTAAAATTTAATTAAAAAACCAGCTAAGTGCGAGTCGAACTCGCACACGAAGGGTTCCATTCCACCGTAAAAAATTTAACACTACATGTTAAAAAAATCACGTTTATTGTATGGGAGCCACTCTTAAATATTTATGTTATTCTGTTTTTAGTATTTTTTGTTATACCGGCAACAGAAATACATCATCTGTGAAAATTTCAACTTCAGCTATCACGGTTCATGAGATACAGCCTGGTGACAGACAGACAGACGGACAGTGGAGTCTTAGTAATAGGGTCCCGTTTTTACCCTTTGGGTACGGAACCCTAAAAACAAAAAATCAATGACAATTTATAAAAAAAAATATGCTTGTGGACATAGAGAACAGTCTCTGCTTATGGCTAAGTAATAACAGCTGCACGGATCGATCGATCAGGTTCAGCTACGCTTGCCGCAGATGGTCCGTGAATGGGTGAACATCATCACATACCTCTCCGTGCCTCGGAAAGCACGTTAAGCCGTTGGTCCCGGCTGTCATTCGTGGATCTTTGACAGTCGTTACTGGTCGTCAGAAGCCCGAAAGTCTGGCAGTCTTACCAACGGGTATCGTATTACCCAGTAACTGGATTGTGGAGATTAGATAGGCAGTCGCTCCATGTAAAATACTGGTATTTAGCTGCATCCGGTTAGACTGGAAGCCGACCCCAACATAGTTAGGAAGAGGCTAAGCAGATGATGAAGATTTATGTAAAAATTATGTATTTAAACGTGTTTAAATAGTCATATTGGTAATATACTGTTAGAATAATTGAATAATGCTGGTTATAGAAAAGTATTAGAATAAAACTAATAGATACCCGTTGATTTGTCACATTTATTAAAAAGCAGGCCTATTGAGCAATAAGAAAAAATACATGAACATTATCAAAATATGTCATGCCACTTTCCCGCCACAAAGTATTCTCCAGCGTCTCCAACAGTGTTCTAGTATTCAAATTTAACAAAAAGTCTCAATACCATTCTGCCATAGAGATAAGTACCAATTTTTGGAGAGCTACCGTAAAGCCTTTCACAAAGCCCTAGTTTACACAAGTTCCGCTTATTTTACTTACCTACTCACTGCCTAGGTTTTGAAACAATACATTAGACATAGGCCAAATTGATAACAGATTTTTCTTTTAACTGTCACAATTTTGAGAAGTTGTTGCCACTCGTTAACTAGAAACCAAACTTGCTATTGTTTGTGAAAATGTAACACTGTATAATCTAGGTACTTGTATAAGTTATGACGTCAAAGTTCCTGACCGCGTGTGTTTGTACGGTTGGTTTAATCTTGAAAACTATGTGGCAGATGGAATCTCTGTTGGCTCGACATAAAGCCGTGCTTCCACGAATATTATGAAGTTGATGGCATTGCGACAATTTATGCAATGATAGTGGATGGCTCCTTTTCTAGTAATTGACTCGTAAGTTAATAGTTAAAGAAAATTAACTAAAATTTAGCCACAAAATATACAGAGGAGGGAGTGGGAGGCAGTCACCTCCTTCTGCGAAGCAGTCATGCTAGCGAAGGAGGTGGCGGGATGGCTGAGGGAGAGGACCTCACGTCCCAGCCGCCGCGGGAGACGCTCCGGGCGTCGGGAGCCGCGTGACGACTCCCGGCCACCGCAAGCGCGGGCCTGCGGACGGAGAGTAATGGGTAACTCACCGTCCGATCAGGACCAGGCCCGTTCCGGACGGCGCGTATGTGTTCCACGCGCGCCTCAAAGAGATGTCAGCATAAAGGAAGGGGCCCGCTAGGGCCGAAGCCTACCGGGGTAGCGGCATCGTCCGAAAGGGTTACCGCTGCCCCGGAACATAAAGGGCTAAGGAAAGAACACGGGTGGGTTTTACTCAGTAAGAGCCTGACACTCCCTTCCGCTCCACCCAGAGCGGGAGGAGTCATTGGATGATCGCGACTTCGTTCGCGTGTCCGACCCACCTAATCGCATCGCATCGTCTGCCCGCGCTATGCTTACTTCGTGTTCGCTTTCTGATTTTTTTTCTTTTTGCTCTGCTCCTATGGGTCCTAGCGTGATGTTAAATCCATACTAATATTATAAATGCGAAAGTGTGTCTGTCTCTCTGTTTGTCTGTTACCTCTTCACGCTTAAGCCGCTGAACCGATTTAGATGAAATTTGGTATACCTAGATAGTTTGAATCCCGGGACCTTTCCCGGGATTCAAACTATATCTATACCAAATTTCATCTAAATTGGTTACGGTTACATAGGATACGTTTTATCCCGATATTCCCACGGGATCGACAGACACTTGGGCGGGTGAAACCGCAGGGCGCTGCCAGTAGCCTATATATTTGCTCAAGAATTGGGCTATCAAATGCAAAAAGAGCTTTTCAAATCCGATTGTTAGTTCCAGAGATTCAATCATAATCAGCCTATATTGTTCCCATTGCTGGAACACAGGCCTCCTCTCTTCGAGAGTCAGTGGGCTATAATTTTTCTCGCGGGCCCAGTGCGGGTTGGTAGATGTCAAATGTCTTCGAATTTTTGGTTCTAGGACATGTCGGTTTCCTCTCGATGTTTTCCTTCACCGTTTGTAGTTCCAGAGATTAGTGCGTTCAAACAAACAAAAAAACAAACAAAAAATCTTTTCATCTTTAATATTACTTTAGATGGTTAACAAAACACATAACCCTCCTTTGCGTCGCGCAGTCGGGTAAAAACATCACTCTCCTTCCGAGGCAGTCATATATAAAATCAAATATGAATTCAAACGTCTTGAAATAAAAAGTGCTATACTGGTTAATCATTTACCATTTGGCTTGACAGATTTTAAGCGTCCGTTTTTTTATTAATAAAGAAGTAATGCTCCAAAAAAAAAAAACTTTAAAACCACTTGAACACAAAGTAAACCTACACCATAAAATATTTCCTGCGTGCATATTACGTGAAAACAGTTTAATTAAACTGTCGCACTGTTGCAAAGTTTAATTTCCACCGTGTATAGTCTGGGGACATTTAATTCAGTGGTTACGCATTCTGTTTGTTGTTATGACTTCTGTAAATAATTAAAAACTTGCAAACTGGATGAAACACAAAGAAAAATAAAACCAGATACGGCATAGAGAAATGTTACGATTCTGCGGATTCAGTGGGTTATGAAAAGCAAACGTGAAACGAAAAGTAAGTAGAATTCTTTATTTTTGTAATGTTCCAATTGCACACTGAAGGCAATTTTATTTTATTCTAATTATATTCATATTTAGTGCCAACACACATAAGAGCGCTCCATGTAAAATACTGATACTCAGCTCTATCCGGTTAGAGTGGAAGCCGATCCCAAAATAGTTGGGAAAAAGCTAGGCAGATGATGATGATAACACATAAGAGCGCTGCGATATCATATCGCAAAAATAGGCGACAACACCCAATGAGTTTTTAAGGATATACCCGAAGTTTTTGCGTTACGACGTCGCATCGCACCGGGTTTACGTGTGTCGGTATTTAGATAATCATGTCAACCTACCCGTTTTCTTGTAATAATTGACTTAAAAAAGACTATGTTTAAAAAATTGTTTCTCACGAATTTAATTTTCTGAACGAACAAGTGGTCGGAAGCTTAATAGAGAAATTAACGCAAATAGATCACTCTTCACTTATTATATTATATTTATTTATATAAACTTTACTTCTTCACCACCTCCTACTGTTTTCTCCTGTTTCACTTTCTGCTTGTTTTTAAGTGTAAAGATTTTGCCACAGCTGATTTCCCAAAGCAGTATCGGACACTAGTTTTCCTAGTTACAACTGCGAACGAAATGAAATCTACTTCGCCACACATTCAACCGCAAAATACCAATACGGACGATCTGCGAATTGGACATCGTGCGAATTGGGCATTCCGCGGATTGGCCGCTTCGCCACCGCTGGACGTTTTGCGGCCGAGCGATACTACGCTACCATTACACGAAAAGGAGCAAAACGAACCAATACAAAATGTTTGTCAATATGGGGTTCCAAAACGAACCAATACAAAATGTTTGTCAATATGGGGTTCCAAAATCTACGTTTGGTATATTCTATGCATGAGCCGCGATGGCCACGTGGTATCACCGGCCACGACTTACGAGTTTTAGATCGTGGGTTTGACCTCAGCAAGCACTTTACTTTGTGTAATTTATTTTATAAACGTAGGCAAGAAGGCTGCCAGGTTCAAATGAGATTAGGCGGGTCACATCAGCCGCAGGTACGTTGACTGCTGGGCAAAAGTCTCCTGTGTGAAGAGTTTTGCCCAGCAGTCAACGTGTCTGAAGATGGACAGTGCCGCCGATTCCGGCCCAGAAAGCGGTAGCGAGATGACCTGGACGCTTACCACGAGGGCTGGTTCGAGGTGGTGCGGGATAAGAGTTCCTGAAACGACTTGGGTGAGGCCTTTGTCCAGCAGTGGGACAGTACCGACCCAAAAAAAAAAAACATCACCACTGCTCTCAAATGGTTAAGGAAAAAATACGTGTGGCACTCGGGGACTGCCGCGGTAAAGCTATTGCATAGCGCATGCACACAAACACCGTGCCGAAGTCTGCCGAACTGATACGACGTTAGACGATGCACGGCTTTCAACGCTGCACCGCTGTGCCGGTCGGAGTGGGGGGTGTTAGGTTTATTTTCGTTACGGAATTTCTTCATTCGGTCGCCGCGCTCAAAGCCCAAGATAAAAGCTATGCAATAGCTTAACATCGTGAGGTAACCGACATAATCCTAGAACCAAAAAGTCGGAAACATGTGACATCCACAAACCCGCACTGAGCCCACGTGGTGGATTATGTCCCACTCCCTCCCACAGATAGGAGGCCTGTATACTATTAGCAGTGGAAACATTGTAGGTTAGCTCATCCAGCTCCGACCAGCCACCCAGCGAAGATTGTCACTCCACCTAGCCTGAGGTCGTCCTACCTTACGTGTGCCGATTCAAGGAAACGTCTACCTCAACGGCCATCGGTTCTACGGCTAATATGGCCAGCCCATCGACACTTCAGTTCGCTGGACTTGCGTACTACATCGGTATGTCGTCCTAAAGCATGTTCAATATTCCATTATAATCCTCCATTTAAAGGGGAATGTCCTACGGTGTATATTAAATCGGTTATCCAGACAATATGTGTCAATTTCAGCACGCAATATGGAGAGCGCACATCAATGCACCTTCATTAAATAGAGGAGGCTCTCACGATGAAACAAACTTTAATCTATACTAATATTGTAAAGCTGACGAGTTTGTTTGTTTGGGCGCACTAATCTCTGGAAATACCAACCGGATTTGATATTCTTTATATATTTGATTGTCCAATTCTTGAGGAAGGCTAAAGGTTATTTAACACATGCAAACACCCTTAGTAGCCGAGCAAAAATAAAAAAAGTCAAATAGAACGCTGAGTGAAAACGAAGTAATAGCAGGCGATGCGATGCGACGGGGTGAGTCGGGGGAACGTTACATTTATGCAGAAGCTAGTTATACAATAAATATAATATTTTATCTACACCCATGCTATAAAAACTCTATAAAAGTTTATGAAACAGTTAGCTTATTGCCAATATTAAAACAACCAGTGTCATAGTAACCATAATATCATCCAAACGAGTGTTATAATGTTGTACTGAATTTCAGTAGGTATGCAATTCGTTTTCAAAAAAGAATATTGTCATGCACGCGCGTTTCACTACCACAGCGTCGTAATAAAAAAAAGAACTTGTAGGTTATTCGAATTCACGTCGTATTTTTGTCCGATATCAGTATGGCAAAAAACTGTTTCAGAACCTTTTATAGAGGATTCATATCATGGGTGTAGATAAAGTCTTGTATACAACTATACATAATTAGGTACTAAAACACTCATGTGATACTATTATCACACTCGTGTTTTAATACCCCTTATTATACAACAGTTGCATAAATAACTATTAATGAACATTGTGGAGGTAAAAGTGGCAAATAATTGGTTAGTATTAATTATGAATGAAACTCTTCAACAGATGACAACAAGCACATGCGAATGCTTCTCGAATTCTACTCGATTATGTTTGTGTTTTGTTATTGTAACTCTAAATGGAAAATTGCCAACAAGTTTTCACAATTACTTACAAAAATAAAATCAATTATACCTAACTAGCTTCTGCCCGCGACTTAGGTCGCGTGGAAATCGTCAGATACACAACTCCTACACTAAAATAGGTATCAGCCACATATTTATAAAACTCCGTGTCGGTTTTTCCTTTTTGCTCGGCTCCTATTGGTCCTATCGTGATGTTAAATAGCCTACCTCAACAATTAGGGTATCAAATGCGAAATACCACATTTCAAATCCGACCGGTAGTTTAAGGCTACGGGCACGAAGTCAGCGGACGCGGGGCGGCGCCGACATAGATTTATTATACGGAACTGGCCTCGAAGGCAGCGGCGCGGGGAGCGGCGTACGAGCGATGCGCATAATCTAGCGGTGCCGGCGCGTCTGAATTGACGTAGTGTTTTGCATTTTATTTTTGCTTTGTAAAGACCGACGTTTCAGAATGTTGTATCAAAATGATGTTATCGTCGCTGTTTAGACATTTCGTTTGCGAACAAAGATACTAATTTCTCATAACACAACACTACGCCGCTCTAGTGTCGCGTGATCTGCCCGCTGGCTTCGAGACCGGGTCTGCGTTGCCGCGCCGCTCCCCGTGCCGCCCCCGTCCCAGCCCCGCAATCGCTAACTTCGAGACCGAGGCCTCAGAGATTAACGCGGTCAAACAAACTCTTGAGCTTTATTTATTTATTTAGCCTACACTGTCCCACTGCTGAACAAAGGCGACCCCCAAATCCTTCCAGGCATCCCTTTCTAGAGCTTTATTATTGGTAGTTTTATATAATAGTCTATATGTATACTGTTTCAGTCTGCCATTATACATTCTGATTTATAACACAAGTAACGGAAGCTACTCAAATATTAATCACAGCTCCCACCACAATACTAGCTCATTCAGGATTCACACAAATGAGTTCCTCCACGCACATAAACCACGAATGACTCAATAAACTAAATGATCGCACCCAAGATTTATTACATTTCCGCTTCGTAGAATATTTTTGACAAAACCCTATCTCAGGGATGGCAAACCTGTAGCATGCTTGCCACTGGTAGCACGCGAAATCTGGGTAAGTCAAAAACAAAAGTAAAATAGGTAAAAATAATTGTTTTCAATACCTTTTCAATAATACAGATCTGCAGCATTTAGTTGTACTTAGTAACTTAGTTTTATTTGTTTACCTTCATAAATCATTTCAATGTAAGGACACCAATAACCTCTTAAATTTTTTTCTGACATTATTGGTAACACGTCAAAGCCACAATTATCATTCAAATCAAATCAAAGTTTCTTATAAGCACGTGTTATTTTACGAATTGGTTTTAAATTATTTTATTATGTCAAATAAATAAGTAATAATCATTATTTATCTTGATATTTTAATGAAATTATCAAGCAAATGTTAAAAAGTTGACCATCTCTGTCCAATCTTATACTAAAAGGAAATCCAATAAAATGAATACGAATTCGGCTATTGCTGAGCTGTCAAAAAAGTTTGAGGACCGTTGATATATCACCGTTACAATGGCTTGGATGCGAACTTTTTCAATATAACTGGACTTTCTGACAACTGCGAGATGCTGACGAAAGCTGACAATAGTCCTGAATAGAGGAGGTTTCGATACCCATATCGAAACTTTTAGACTTCTCGGGATAAGTTTCCTTTGATAGGTTATTTGAGAATAAATAATAATGTTCTATAAACAATTTTGATCTCGAAGTACTCATTAGTAAAAATATTATAATAAGAGGTTATCTATTAATTACCGGACACCCTGTATAAGAAAAACGCATTAGACACTTACAAGAAAAATAATCAGCTAACGAAAATACACGAATGTGCCGGCAATTTATTATTTTTATATTTGTCTATCTATTTTAATGGGACCATCATCATCTGCCTAGCCTTTTCCCAACTATGTTGGGGTCGGCTTCCAGTCTAACCGGATGCAGCTGAATACCAGTATTTTACATGGAGCGACTGCAAATCAAATCAAATCATTTATTTCAATTAAACCATGTACAGGCACTTTTGAATTGTCAAAATTAAATAGTCAGTCAGTTAGTCAGAAAGTTGAAGCTAGTTGCCCATTCCAAAACGTAGATCTCTATGGAGAAGAACGGGCAAGAAACTCCATGGACACTCTTTTAAATCACGATATTACAAAATCCTGTGTACATTATTCTTGATGCTTCTATATGTGAGAACAATGTAAAAAAAAAAAAACACAAGTGAAGAAACAATTCAAAATATAAGATTAAAAATAAGCCTTGGCAGTTAAGAGATGACCAGTCTCAACCGACGGCGCCCGTTCACGAACATGACGCGTGGATCAGCACCGTCCAGCTCAACCATTTTGTAGGGAACCGAACGATCCAACACACGCGCCACCATCAGTGAGACATTTAAGTGAGCATGACACATTCTCAACTGCCATGCTCTTTCAAGTCAACATCAAAAAATCATAATAAACGGATCCATGGTTCTTACATTTACAAAATTGAAAAAAAATGCATCTAAATTATACAAAACTATAGATTGCAACTTTTTGCAACTGCCTATCTGACCTTCACTTCCCAGTTACTGAGTAATACGATACCCCTTGGTAAGACTGGTTGTCAGATTTTCGGGCTTCTGACGACCCGTAACGACTGTCAAAGATCCACGAATGACAGCCGGGACCAACGGCCTAACGTGCTTTCCGAGGCATGGAGGAATCTTGGTATGTAAAGATGGTCAGCCATCTACGGACCAGCCGCGGCAAGCGTAGCTTAACCTGATCGATCGACCTGTGCGGCTGTTATTATTTAGCCTATCTATTTTTATGGGACCCTGTATTATTATATAAATGATAAAAATTAATCATACGTTGTTTACAATAAAAGTCTTCGACCAAAACTTTTCAGTAAAGAAAGTTTTACCAAAAATATTTCGAGATAAATCGCTAATTATCTATTGTAAAAACTTTCTGCCGTTAAATTCGGGTCGGGGGCGTTAAATCACATTTATTTCCTGATCTGTATCCTGGGTTTATCCGTTTTTCTCCCGTTTTCTCTCTCATACTCTCGTTAGCAAGTCGTTAGACATGCTTTACGATCGTTTCCTGAAAACTAAAAAGGTGTTCGTGCTAAAATATCACGGTAAATCTGTGCGTTTAGAAATATTTAGTAATTTTTTATCATGTAGGCGTTGGGGGAGGTCTATGTTTTTTGGCTGAAATGATGATAATGATGAGGCTTTGACAAATCATTTAAAAAGGATAAGTAATACTTATTTAAAAAAAAAAGAAATATCGGTTTATTTCAGAAATCCCCACCGAAAAATCCCCACCAGTGGAGATTGTTTTTTTTTTTCAGTTTTCAGAAATCCCCACTGGTTAAATAAACTCAGCCTAGTGGGGATTTTTGGAAAAATAAGTAACAATCCCCACCAGATGTTGTTGTTTATAATAAGCTATTTATTAGCTAGCTATTTCATAAAGCTTAATGCAGCTATATCGAAGAAAAAACCAAGTTTATCGTTTAGCCTGGGAACAGAAGAGACAATCAAATTCCCACTTGGGTTTAAAAACAAGATGAGGTCAGCGTTGCCTGTCCGACTACGATGAGTAGAAAGGCTGAAACAAACTCATCAGAGGTCACAGGCTGCATGGACATCATGATTCTCTATTGAGCAAAGTTAACTAAAGAGTTTCTGTTACAATTCCTATTTACCTACCGTATAAAGTCCTGCCGGTCTATTTTGTAAAAATCTCATAGTGAAAACTTAGATGAAGTGAGCTTGAAATGTGCTGTCATTCCACCTGACGCTAGGGACCAGTAGCCTAGGGATTGACAGCTCACTTCACCTAAGTTTTCACGGTAAGATTTGTAGAACAGAATTGCTATAGCAGCACCTAAGTAACCTACTCCTAAATAACAAACCTTCAGTACACAATATCATCAAGAAATCTCCAAAATATCACCTAGCGCTTTAACAAACTACAAACTTGGTACATATTTCGCAGTAGTTTCCTCAAGTGAAATTTATTGTCAGACCCAAGCTTGCCGCCTGCGTTCAAAGTCGCCCTCTAAGATAGCAGTCTCATTATTTATTGCAATAATGCAATCTTATGGTGACATCTAATGTAGCTCTTATCTCATGCTAAGTATGGTCCTTTGTTGATTTATTTTGGCAATTTTGCAGGCGAAAGTCATTACCGTGGTTGTGGGGGATTAGTATGGCTTTTGTAAGGGCTTTTTGTTTTGAACAGTATGTTGTGTTTTCTGAAGACTTTTATGAAACATTTAAATACGTGGGTAAAGCTTATTTCAAAAGTAAATAACATAAAGATAGATAGATAAAACATTTATTCTTTGCAACAAAAAGACAGCACAACACACATCATCATCTGCCTAGCCTTTTCCAAACTATTTTGGGGTCGGCTTCCAGTCTAACCGGATGCAGCTAAATACCAGTATTTTACATGGAGCGACTTCCTATCTGACCTCCACAACCCAGTTACTGGGTACTACGATATCCCTTGGTTCCTACCAAGGGATATCGTATTACCCAGTAACTGGGTCGCTCCATGTAAAATACTGGTATTTAGCTGCATCCGGTTAGACTGGAAGCCGACCCCAACATATTCAACATAGTTAACTGGGTAATACGATTGTCAGATTTTCGAGCTTATGACAACCCGTAACGACTGTCAAAAAGATCTACGAATGACAGTTGGGACCAACGGCTTTACGTGCTTTCTGAGGCTCGGAGGGGTCTAGGTATGTAAAGATGGTCACCCATCCACGGAGCAACCGCGGCAAGCGTAGCTTAACCATATCGATCGAATCGTGCGACTGTTATTACTTAATCACAAGCCCTACGTACGTAACACAACATACAAAACTATAAAATTATATGATAACAAATTACATAATATAATAACAAGGTACCATTATAAAAAAATAATAAAAGAAAACATACTACACAACGTAAACATCACGCCAATTTCTCAGAAGGATAGGGCAGAGGTGTAGGTACCTGTAGTACAGCCACATTTCGCCAGTCATGTTTTATGTTCAATGTCGAAGGCGAGCCTATTGCCAACAACTGAGCACAAATCCTGACTCAGTACTGCTAATGATAAATTCCAGATAGGAACACCCGACCACGTTGCCCGACTTGGTAATCGAATCCAAGTCCTCATGATCAGCATTAACGCTTGCGACCACTAGACCGACGAGATACTGCCTCTTTTATGTAAAACACTACGGATTTGTGACAACAACGCCATCTATCGGTCTGGACTGGGTCTGGAATGTAGCACTTAGTTAAATTACGAGATTGAACAAAACCTTAAGAGTAGCTTGAAGTAAGTAGCAACAAAGGATTTCCCAATTAAGGCCGACCTTTGTTACATGAGTCTTTGCCCAAAGTGGAGAAAAAATAAAATCGGTTAAAAAGCGAGAAAAAAAGTACATTTCTCTAACAACACGACTTCGTAAAGCCTGAACATCTTCTAGACAAGATGAAATTTTAATACGAAGGCAAACTCGTAAACAAAACGGTTTTATGTCCAACGACGCACATCACTCAGGATTTGGGACGTTTAATAACGAAATAAGCCGAGTGTAAAAAGAGAATTTAAACGAAGATTTCATTTAATTAAAAAAATAGACGCCCAGCTTATGTAATAACGAATTTTTAAGGTAAATGAAGCTGGGGTCGAACTCCATAGAACAGTCGATAATTAAAATCATTGGCAAAAAAACAAAGGTTGGCCACAGAGAGGGACAGCCGTAGATACAGACAAGTGAAAGGAGAGAAGCCTTCATCATGCTGTAGGACAGGTCATGAGACTTTAAAAAAGTAAAAAAAAAACAGCCTATTAGCGGAGCGTGGTAATTACAGTGATATCCGCTTTGATCTTAGTTGAGGTTTTTTGGGTCAAAAAAAGAGATACAGCTTAATGTGTTTTCCTAAGTATTCGTCAATGTAACATCTTAAGTACTTACCCCTATGCAACTGCACTCGAAACTATAGCTTCCATAACCAAACTCGACATTAAACACATACGTACAAATAAACAAACGAGCATTCCTCAACAGCAATAATTGTTGTTCTAAAGGAGACGCTGCAACACAAGTCAGTACACATGGATATACATATGTGTACTACCCAGTACACAGTAATATACAGCAATACCCGGCAATTACGACAAGTACACGAGTACACATACATCTCGATTAGAACGGCTTGTAGTCGACACAAACATGCGACAAATCCAAGACGAATGCATTAGTGACAAAGGTTCTAGTAAATGCGTCTTGTCTTTGCCAAAAGGAGTGGATAGCGTTTTATTCAAGTACCTAGAAGATTTTCAGTTGTTGAAGGGACTGACTTTATTGAAATTCTACTTATTTACAGGAAATAGTACTGTAATGAATAGGCTGCGAAAAACTGATTGATCGGTCGTTTCTGAAAAGGTTTAAAAAAGGCTGAATGGTACATTTGTATTGACACAAAATTCTAAATTCTTTTTTATAATAAAAATAAAGAACTTTATTGCTAAAAAGTTTATAGAGATTTTACATTGACCCCAAACTAGATAAGCCTGTATCTTGGGCACCAATATGGAGGGTTTACCATTTAAACATTTATTTTAAAAATATGTTCGGTAATAATAAAAGTAAAATAGGTTTGCTTCGAATTGCAAAAAGAAAACCTAAGTTTAAAAAATTTAGAAAACATAACAATCAAATCGAGAATAAAAAGATTAAAACGCTATTATAATGTGAGGGAGCAGTGGTGGCCCAGTGGTAACGGCCGCGACTTACGAGTTGTAAGTCGTGGGTTCGATCCCAAGCAGGCACATTACTTTGTGTAAATTATTTCATCGCCACTACTCTCAAAACGGTGAAGGAAAACATCGTGAGGAAACCAGCTTGCATGTCTTAGAACCAAAAATTCGAAGACATGTGACATCTACCAACCCGCACTGAGTCCGCGTGGTAAATTACGGGCCCTCTCACAGAGAGGAGGCCTGTGTCCCAGCAGTGGGAATATTATAGGTTGATTATGTATGTTTATAAGGTGTGAGTGTAAGTGTGTGATCATGCGTTGTCATTTTTCTGAATACTGCTCAAGATGGACCGACACAGCGACTGCTGTGATGTGGAGGAGTGTTTTGAACGTGTTACTATGCCAAGAAATAACAAGGAAAAGACCTAAAACTAAACGTATTTGGTGCGACCGTTAGGCACACATAATCCTATATTCTAATTTTATCTTAGTTTTATTTTTTTTTAAATCCATACTGTGCCAAATAAACATAATACTTATATTGATAGATAGAATTATATAATACTCTTTATTATGTACGCCATAACTATTACAAATATAAATGTATAAATTTTCACAATGGGCGGTCTTATCGCTGAAAGCACACATATTTATTAAACTTACTAGCGATACTACGATCCCGTGGGAATGCCGGGATAAAAACTATCCTATATCCTTTTCCGGGACTCAAACTATCTGTATACCAAACTTCATCTAAATCGGTTCAGCGGTTTAAGCGTGAAGAGGTAACAGACAGACAGACACACTTTCGCATATAATATTAGTATGGATTTCTTTCTTTTTTTAAGCAAAAAAACTGCCATGAATTGCCATACATTTTGCCATAATACCGAACAATTGACGGACCGATTGGCAACCGTATGTTACCAGAAACACTGGCGGACAGAAGAATGAAGCTACCCGTCTCTAGATTCAAATTTATCGATTCCACAAAACCATCGCACAGGCACATTCAACAAATTTGAAATATATATACGTCGTGTTGCCGTTTTGGAGGGCATCCAAAATAATTTATTAGCAATCTGGCAGAGGCTAGCATCTCCAAACTTTCCAGTTTCGTATGCTATTTCAAATTATTGCTTTACATACCAAGTTACTGTGTAAGCATTTGATCTTTCTGCTGTGTTGTTTCTTAACCTCTACAATAAATCTTGTTGATTTCAATGGTAATTCGAAATGAAGATTCTGCTTTTTATTTCTATGATAAAAATCTGATTAAACCACATAACACACACACACATTCGCAAGAAGCTGGCAGTATCATCACAACGGTAATATTTTCTCATTGTTTGTCTTATTTCTTTTTATTTTAGTAAGTATATTCGTGTATTTATGTATATTTATTTATGCTTATATTGATATGTAGGTATATTTATTTATTATATTCATAGTTTTAATAAGTTTATGAGTATGTTTATATTTGAAATATTTATTCCTCAATGTTCAGGATTGCACCTACCACTGTTTGTCTCTGCATCACCCTAAGGTTGACTGGTAGAAAATGCCTATGGCATTAAGTCCGCCTCTGTACATTTGTGCTTAAAGTATTAAATAAATAAATAAATAAATAAATAACCTTGCGGAGGTTGATGTGTCTTACTGAAGATTTGGAGGTCAAGAGTACGAATCTGAGATTTTTTAAAGTTTTAATGATTTTTTTTCGACTCCCAGCTTTAAGATGTCAAATAGCGTTTTAATATACTTGGACATTCTAACATGATAGTAGATCTCACTTCGCAAAGACACCCTGTCCTCCACCTTCCGCACCCGGCCTGTCCCAGCCACCTCCTTAAGTTCGTCCGTCTATCTAGCTAGGGGACGGCCCCATACTACGTGGTCTCCACTCCAGGACTCGTTTGTTTAAATCCTAACCCACTGTGATAGATATTATCCTTTAACAAACCAAGATTTATATTAGACTTCGCCAAACAGCTTCTTTCATCCGACTATTAACTAGCACGACTCGATAAGCCGCTGACATAATCGCTGAAATATTCCCCCACAATTCTATCAACATACAAATATAAAAAGCCCAGTATCTGCTTATAAGCGCAGAAAAATGTCTTCTGAATTGCGGGAGGCTCACAAAAGCCACGTAAATCAGGCACTGACGGCCGCTTGTTTTGAATAGGCAGACAATTTGTCACAACAAATTATTCAGCCATGCCGCATGAAAAGGGTGCCTTTTCCTGCCTTTTTATTTGCACCACGCGAAATGATTCCGTAATTGGAATTCCGATGAAACTGACCTTATTAAGCGATGTGTTCGAGTGAACGATGTGGATTTTATTAGATACATTGGGTGGGACGGATTATGTGATGTACAGATTGGGTGCACTCGAGTGTAATTTTTTTTAATCTGTTTTTATTAAAAAGGGGTTGGTTATATTAATAGGTAATACGGGCTGGTGTCCGTATTACCTATTAATATCACCAACCCCTTTTTAATAAAAACAGATTATACATATTATATTATATTTTGACGTTCAAAAGTGCCTTTTATGTGCCTATTTGAAATAAATGCTTTAACTTGGACTTTTATAACTTTATAAAGTATCCGTGTTGTTGACCATTCATCATCATATTTAAATAGTGAGTTCGACAGTTGAATAGTTATTGTAGTTTCTGTCGTTTCTACTTTCTTTACAATACTTCCGTGCTAAACGCAAAAGCGGTATCTAAGAAAAGCTAGTTTCGAGAAAGTTGAAGTTTTGCTCTTACTTTCTTTGAGGTAAAACTGAGATAGAGAAAACTTTTTTTAAGGTTTTTTTTTATGTTTTAAATAAGATACCGCTATTTGGCTTAGCTCATTGGATGCGTATTTCTTTAAGCTATCCGATACAATGAAAATTGACATTACGACTTTTTTTGAGATACCGTTTTTGAGCTTAACACGGCAGATATAGGCAAGACCAGAAAACCAACTTCATTCGCATCGAAAAAGACGATTCTTAGGGTCAGCGCAGACAGAGAGGAATAATCCCCGCGCGGTCTCGGGCATTTTTTTTACGGATCGCGTATGCTCGAGCTTGCGAGGACGCGTCTTCGAGGACGCGCGAGCATTTTTTGTCAGGTTCAAGCATTTATGCACTTTATTATAATAATTTTAAAGTTTATTTTCAAGTACGTTAATAAAATCCTCTCCGCTGCTCTCCGTTCTGTCTGCGCTGAGCCTTAGGTTTAGTATACAGCATGTAACAGAACACACTCTTAATTTTTACCCAACCTTTCTGATACACGCTGAAGACAAGTTAGACAGATATTTATAGCTGCGTAGGTAAACAAAATACTAAAATATAACGGGTGTAAAAAGACACATAATTTTTTGTACTAGACCATGCCGGGAACCAGAAGGTTACGGAGATATTGAAGGTCAAAATTTACTGACGTTTTTTACGAAAACAAGTTATTAATGTTATAACACAACTTTAAATACCCCCACGACCCATGTACCCTTGCATGCACCGATAAGCACAATGTTTAGCGTGCGTTACGTTGCGCACTACCGTAAACCGTAAACAGCGATTTTTCACACCAAAAACTAAAGTCGTTTCCCAGCAATTATTGTTGCACAAAGTTACTTAGTTTGAAGTACAGAATGCGTAGTTAACGGCTATGTGATGGGTTTTTAGGTTACCGTACCCAAAGAGTAAAAACGGGACCCTATATACTAAGACTCCACTGTCCGTTTGTCTGTCTGCCTGTCACCAGGCTGTATCTCATGAACCGTGATAGCTCGACAGTTGAAATTTTCACAGATGATGTATTTCTGTTGCCGCTATAACAAAAAATACTAAAAACAGAATAAAATAAATATTTCATTGGGGCTCCCATACAACAAACGTGATTTTTTTGCCGTTATTTGCTCGATATTAATAATAGTACGGAACGCTTCGACCGCGAGTCCGACTCACACTTGGCCGCTTTTTTTTATTTTACTACCTGTATATTCGCCTATTCGGTACGAAAACAAAATAATAACAAGCTGTCAGTGAGGCATTTCACTCATATTTTTTGTCCAACTCTTTATAAATAATGACCTAAGGCTGAACAAAAACTTTGGAACCCTTTCACAACTTTAAGAGTGTTCAAAAACATTGTATAAACTTATAATAGGGTTTTTGCTCATATAAATACGGTAAAGTCCCATCTGTTGGGGATTTGGTGAATCGATTGTATACTATTGGTTTAGAAAAGAATAATATCTTTGTACTATAGAACGTTGCGAGTAACCATAAGAGCCGGTGGGCTTTTATCGAACCTATATGGTTTTATCTTTTTTTTTTCTAACCAGTGCCACTATAGGACAGCGGTGAATTTGAATTAAATAACATACTACTGATGTTCTTTAAAAAGTTCAGGTGCGTGTATGACCAGATGTATGAACGTAAACGAAGCAAAAAGTGTATGTAAGGATGGTAGCTGATGACGTTCTGTAGTTTCAGCCTTTTTTTTTTTTTTGTTGCGCGGTGGAAATCCTCTTGGATTCCTTCCTCCATCGTGGGGGGGACAGAGGGGCATGCCGGATTCTTACCGGCTAAAACCACCGCGGTGTTCCACCTCTACCTATGGCCGGGGGTGCAGGATTCGCATAAGCATTCACCGCTCCCTGTAGTTTCAGCCTACCCCTTTGGGAAGAAGGCGTGAATTTATGTTGGTATGCGTGTAAACAAAACACAGGGCCACACAAGACTCGTTAGACAAACCGATTTTAAGCATTAGTTTTCTCAAAACCTTATGGTGGTAAGTCGGACTTTTAGTATGTTTACTCCCTAAGCACCCTGAACAACTTTCTAAAGAAGTCGCTTAGGGCCCAGCTCACGTACTCTACACCTTCTTTTGGATTATTCGTTGGTGGACTATACAGTTCCCCGTAAAAGTAATGAGAGCTACGTCAAACCTCGGGTGAATATTAGTTTAAAAATCCAATTATAACATGGAAGACTGATGTCCTCGTGCTAATTACAAGTCCCATATTGCCGCGAACGCTCTAGGCTTAAAAAAATATTACGTAATTTGGACTGCGTCATATTTCAGGCTTCCAGGACAGAATATTTTTTCACAAACTAACGCTAAACTAGAAGTTTCGTGTTCAGTGGTTCGGGAGATATCAGTGTGATTGCCTTCAGCTGCCGGTCTGGAAACAAAACTTGACTTACTTTTGCTCGCGGCTTTGCCCGTATAGGTTTTTTAACCGGATTTTTTCATTAAAACTTGAACATTCCGGATAACTCTTTGACTAGTCGGAAAATCGTTTCTTTTGTGCACTTCTACACCATGCAATGACTGTTTTCCCTTTGTTTCCATCTTCAGTGCATTATTATTTATTCATTTAATACTTTAAGCACACAAATGCACAGAGGCGGACTTAATGCCATAAGCATTTTCTACCAGTCAACCTTTGGGTGATGCAGAGACAAACAGTGGTAGGTGCAATTATGAAAATTGAGGAATAGGTACTCAAAAACCTATTAAAACTAAAAATAATTATTATATAAGTATGTAACTAATTATTTATAAATATCAACACAAATAAATTTATATAAGTACACGAATAAACTAAAAATAAATAAGACAAACAATGAGAAAACATTATCATTGTGATGGTACTGCGAGTTTCTTGCGAATGTGCATGAGGCTGTGGTCAGCCTTGTTATTGATAGTAAGTCACGAAAATGATAATCAACGATTTATTGGTGGCGGTTCCGAAAAAACGAAAAAGTCTTCCTTTACGGTGTATTCCTAACTTAATGAAGCTTTAATATTCCCACCCTTCATTACATAGAACTTGACTTTTGTAAGAGCTATAAAATACCTTCATATTTTCCTACGAGACACTATTTCTAAATGAATGAAAGTTTACTAAAATCGAGAATTCTAAACTCAGATTGCCACCGAGCAATGGAGCGCAGTTAACTAGGCGTTAAATTAACGGATCGTATTTGAACGCAATACTGCGCTCCAAAACATAGATAGATGATGTGGCTCAAAAGGCTGCCCAACTTAAATGGGACTGGGCAGGCCATGGTTGTGGGCCCAATTAGCACAGAATTGGTGCCTGAGACAGTAACGCCGGGTCGCGGCAGTCCACGTAGGAGATGAGACGAGCTGGACGGGTTCCGTCAAAACTAGAAGGAGGACGCGCGGGCCCGCGAAAGGAAGAGGGAGAGAAAGAGGGTGAAAGTAGTGGAAGAAGGCCTATGCCCAGGAGTGGGACAGCGTAAGCTAATAAAAAAAAAATTAAAAAAAATATGAATAAGGCATTTTATATATTCGTTATGTTAGCCAACTAAATGACATCTTGTATTAAAGCTTTATAAAATACAATTATTAAACTAACTTTAAGATCCTTGGTACCAATAGCAAAAAAAATCACACAGCTTTGTTTTTCGAGCTTCTCTTCTCAAATTATAGGATGTTGTTTTTTTAGCAACTCATCTGAGGACCAAAGTAAAAGTGCCTACACAATATATTGTCCCAAAAAAGGACTAAAAATAATAATGTTTTAAACCACCCAGCAAGTTATATCGTCACGAACCGTGTTAACACGACGGCTCTCCGAAATCCCTGAGCAAAAATTTGCACTTTAGACCGACGGTGACAAATCGCTTTTTATGCTTACCGTGCTTTATACTTAGGTGCTTTATTTCTTTTGAATAAAATAACGTATTGGTTCAGAGTAAGGTAATAAATGTGAATACGTTTATTCATATTAAGGTAGTTGTGAAGGTGTCACTGTGTTGCTAATATCGGATCAAAAGGAGTAGCTTGCGACTTTAGTACATCATCATCACCTGCCTAGACTTCAAATATCTTGGGGTCGGCTTCCAGTCTAACCGGATAAAGCTGAATAGCAGTATCTTTCTGGGTAACACAATACCACTTGAAAAGACTGGTTTCGGGCTTCTGATTTCCGAGACATGACTGACTTAAAGTAATATTAATTATAAATGAACATGTACTTAGATAAAAAAGTGGGGAAAAAAAGAATCACAGAGCATCAAAAAATTCATCCGCATCGCTATCAACAGGGAAGGTGCCCAAAAGGCTGGCAGCATGGCCACGTAGTATGGTAACTATAATTTTATAATTTTCCGCCGCCCAGCTCTAAAAACTTATCAAATCAGGATAATTCAGTTTTATCTTCATAGTGGAGCTATAAATTAGTAGCGTCCTAGTTTCCTGCACTTTCGTTAATATTTATTAATAGTTCCAGGACATTAGGGTTCAGTGCGTCGAAGATTATAAGAACACTCTAGTATAGATATTTATGATCAGTTGATATATCTAATCTAACTAGCCTATATTGTCCCACTGCAGGGCAAAGGCCTCCCTCTTCTTTTTCCACACAATCCTGTATTTTGCAACAATTCTGTGAAATAACGAATGCAACGTTGAAATACGACACTTTACATAAGCCTATGGGTTCGAAAATACTATGTTCGCAATAACATAAAATTTCATTCAAAAATAAAGGAGAAAATCACCTTTGAATAAAGCTAAATGTATACATACTTATGCTCGTGACTGTACACTTAAATTAGGCACCGATACTGCTGACAACTAAAATAAAACCATTACCTCTGCTGCGATGTTTTTGAAATCTCAGACTAAAATACTTATACGGAACATTCTTTTTACATTTCGCTGCATCTTTTTTAGTGCTAAGAATATCTCGATATAAAACGGAGCCTCCGGGACCCGCTCGTAAACGGAGCTACAAGTAGTTAAAAGTTAACACCCTGTACTTGTGTACCGGCTACTTTTAAAATAAATGTTACGTACTCAATCTTCCTCCAAGATTGTAAAACACTGTTCTTACTAACAAGTTTATTTCGTGTAGCCTAGGTTTTGTATTTCTTTTTTATTTAGCTAACGAAACCATCGACAAACTATGGTGGTGAACATTGAGGAAACTTGGGTGTGCATAATCTCTTTTAACTGTTCTGTGTGCATAATCAGCATATAATGTTCTCACTGGACCACGGATATTCTATGCACTGGACAAAGGGCTCCTTTCTGTGAGAGGGAGTGGACTGTAATCCACCACACGGGCCCAGTGATGGGTTGGTAGATGTCACATGTCTTTGAATTTTTGGTTCTAGGATATGCCGGTTTCATTACGATGTTTTTCTTCACCGTTTTGTGAGCAGTGCTGATGAAATTATTTACACAAAGTAAAGTGCCTGTCTGGGTTCGAACTCACGAATACAATTAGGATGTGCGTTGATATATCAGTCAGTCAGGACTTTCGAAATTCCACCCCTAAGAGGGTGAAATTTCACGCGGACGAAGTCGCGTGCAGAAACTAGTATGTTCTAAAAATGTGTCTGCTCAACAACGTAAATAACGCAATGATTGTTATTGAACTGTCAAAATGCTACTATTGTGTGTTACGCAATTACCCCACTGGTCTTTTTATTATCACTGACGTGCAGCCTACCGTACCTATTAAAGTATTGCCACTCATTCAAGCAATTTTTACCGACTTAAAAAAAAGGAGGTTATCAATTCGACACGTATGTATGTAATATTATTGGAACTGCATTATATTCACATATGACATTGTATTAGGGCTTCCAAACAAATATACAAAATTTTATCGATGTATGTATGTATGTTTGTCCACGCATTTCTCCGCAACTGTTAAGCGGATCGTGACCATTTTTTTTATTGGCTTACATTTACTTCAACTTAGGGAACAGTATAAGTTTCATCAAAATCGATTCAGTATTTATCAAGATATGGACTAATACATGTAAGTGTGACGGCCTGGCTTATTGATACGAGCTACGGGTGTAGTGTCAAACGGAAACTTCTCAAAACCTTGGTCAAATTCTAGTGCAATATTTACAACAAAACTATTAAGTACCTACTTATTACAAACAAATATTCCAGTTTTTACTTAAAACTAAAAATTACGAAATAAAAAAGTAATTTAAAAAAATTAAATCGACTTCAAAAATAACTCAAAATTATGAAATAACTTTAATTTCGGAAGTCGGTGGCAAAAAACTAAAATACAGATCCCAAGACACCGACTTCCGAAATTAAAGTTATTTCATAATTTTGAGTTATTTTTGTTGCAAATATTTGACCATCGTATCTTTCTTTAGGCTATTGACCACAACCAAAATATCTCTTGGATCTGACATAGGTATGTGCTCGAGACTAGAAATCCAACAGAGACCTAATAACAAACGTATGTGTAACGTTTACCCATATAACATCGCCTGCGTTAGCAACAACTGTAATTAAATAGGTCCCAGACACGCCTTGCCGTACGCTCAGGGCGACGAACTCGATGTCACACCTAAGTCACATGTGGCCTTACAAAATATAATTAAAATAAATTGTTAAGGATAGCTACAGTATGTACACATGTATGTATATAGTGGCCAGTTCGTTGCCCGTCTTTTAGCTCATCTTAATTGTTCTTTTGTCAACTTTATGACGTTCTGCAGCAAATGTTATGAATAACTTATTTGACATAACATAATAATATCACGCCTTTATACCCCAAAGGTGTCCGTGGAGGGGTCCGTGGCTAAATAAAACAGCCGCACAGGTCGATCGATCAGGTTAAGCTACGCTTGCCGCGGTTTGTCTGTGGATGGGTGACCATCTTTACATACCAAGACCCCTTCGTGCCTCGGAAAGCACTTTAAGCCGTTGGTCCCGGCTGTCATTCGTGGATCTTTGACAGTCGTTACGGGTCGTCGTACCAAGTGGTATCGTATTATCACGTAACTGGGTTATGGAGGTCAGATAGGCAGCCCCTCCATGTAAAATACTGGTATTCAGCGGCATCCGGTTAGACTGGAAGCCGACACCAACATAGTTGGGAAAAGGCTAGGCAGATGACTATGATGTATTCCCCGAAAGGTTAAGCAGAGGTACACCTATAGTATCCCCCATTTTGCCAGTTTTGTTTAAGTCCCATGTAATAGGGGGCGAGTCTATTAAAATAAATCGGGCACAAATCCAGACTCCGGGCTGCTACTGAGAAATTCCAGATGGAAAAACCCAATTAACCCATAACACTTTGCTCGACCAGGGAATCGAACACAGCATCACCCAAAGGTTGACTGGTAGAAAATGCCTATGGCATTAAGTCCGCCTCTGTACATTTGTGCTTAAAGTATTAAATAAATAAATAAATAAACACAGGACCTCAAGCTCACTTTGTGCATCTAATGTTATAAATATCATGATTTGAATACGTAATATAATCTTTTGTCTTAGGGCTGATTTTTCCATCGCCCGATAAATTCTATTCGAGGAATAAAATTGACGTTTGACAGTTTTTGTATGAAATAACTGTCAAAATTTCAAAATTATTCCTCGAATAAAGTTACCAGATGATTGAAAGATCAGCCCTTAATTATATTGAAGCGACCATACTCTTGAAGCTGTTATATCTAAGAAGCTTACCATATGGTAAGCTTACCATATGGTGACATAACAGCTTCAAGCTCTCATATCCGGCTGGATTATCTGTCTCGGTCTAACAAAGCAAAGATAATGAGTTCGAACCTCTCCAGCCATACTATGATGGTACTATCAAGTTCTAGCACAGGCTCAGCATCAATATCTTAATTGGTGGAACTAATAGATATGGGACCTCTATTCTATACGGTCTAGCTGTGAAAGACTTGTGCCACCCATCTTCACGCTAAGTTCAAACAACTCAGCAGTGTTCTCTTGTCTTGTACAGACGCACATCACCCTACTACAATCTGTCAAATTTCTTTAATAAATTTTTAACTTTATTGCTAAAGTGTAAGGTTCAAAATTGATTGGCAAAATTTGACAGTTTCGGGTAGGTTGATGTGCTGGCGTCTGTACCTTTATCAAACACAATCTGAATAATTTTCCATTACTTAATATGTACGGAAAAATTGTTTGCTCAACAACGTAAATTACGCAATGAATGTTGTTGAACTGTCAAAGTGAAAGCCATTGCTACTGATAGTGTGTTGCGCAATTACCTAGCTGGTCTGTCTTGAAAACTACGATCATCACTAAACGTTAAAGAAAAGAAGACATATAAGAAAAAAATAAGAAATTATTGGAAGCTTAAGAAATAAGCACTATCTTTGTAATCAAATTATAATTATGTCATATCTGTGATGTATTATACTATTTAATGTAGCACACAACTCACTGGCAACACAATCGAGCAGTCACGCTTTAGCCCCCGTGGCGACTGAACGTTCTCTTTGGGTTGTTGTGTACTTACTACTGATAATTCGGTGGTTTTATTCTACACCCTAAGCCCCTAATAAGAGATCATAGTGAACACCACAATATCCCTTTGTATTGTACTGTGTACATAAATAATAAAATAAATAAATAAGGTTGACGGGTAGAAAATGCCTATGGCATTAATTCCGCCTCTGTACATTTGTGTGCGTATTAAATGTGTGTATTAAATAAATAAATCAACAATTTGGTTGACAAACGTGATATTATTTCAACCTTATTTTATCCATAGGCATTAGATAATGACCAACGTCATTTAATGAAATCACCACGCGTTAAAATAACAAAATATTAATTTATTTATCACAATTATATTTAATTGTGATAAATTCAGGTTCGCCCAGAGGAGAGGTGGGATAAAATTAACACGCGCATGCATCCCTCGGGTGCAAGGCGATTATATTTATGCGTCCATCTCGTAAACTATAATTTATATGGCGAATTTAATAAGCTATGAATTGAAATGAACCGTCGAGTTCATTTTGTGGCTGTGTTATTTTGTTTTATGTGTTGGCGAAATGGAAGTGACAATAGCAGGAGGAATATGAACCTATTTAAAATCATTTTATAAGTTGTTTATATTATAATTAAAATTAAATTGTACAGTGCCTTTGATCAAATATCAAAGCGTTCAAATAATCAGCCTATAATGTTCCCACGGCTGGGACACAGGCGTCCTCTCGGTGAGAGGGTGTGGACCGTAATCTACCACACGGGCCCAGTGCGGGTTGGTAAATATCATCATATCTTCGAATTTTTGGTTCTAGGACATGCCGGTTTCCTCACGATGTTCTTCACCGTTTTGAGAGCAGCGGTGATGAAAAATCTACACAAAGAAAGCGCCTGTCCCAGTTCGAAACTACGACCTACAAACCTGTAAGTTGCGGCCGTTGCCACCACTGCTCTATACAGGGTTATTGGAAAAACACTAACAAACTCTTAAGAGGTCATTGTACACGTCATTATGAACAACGTTTTCTATGGGACCAAACCAGAAATCGCGAGAAAAAATCAGCTGTTCCCTACATTTTGACGAGTTAAGACGAACATAAATGTAGGGAACAGCAGATTTTTTTTTCGCGGTTTCAGGTTTGGTCCCATAATAAAAGTTGTTCATAATGATGATTGGTGTTTTTCCAATAACCCTGTATATGTATAAAATACCAATCATTAAACATAAATTCACTCACAACGTGGTAATGCCGCTAGTCTCTTGGGTACATTACCAGCCGACAGTGATGCGGATGAATTTTTCGACGCTATATTTTATTTTCTGTATAGTTTTAGTTAAGTTAGGATTCAGGACACCCTTCATTTCCTTTAAATATTGACATTTATTTAGCTGTTTCAAACTTCTGGAATGCGCTTACAAACACCTAAGACATACTTAAGGGTTTTCTTTTAGCGGGATCGTGCCCCGGAACATAAAGGGCTAAGGAAGGAACACGGGTGGGTTTTAGACAGTAAGAGTCTGACACTCCCTTCCGCTCCACCCAGAGCGGGAGGAGTCATTAGATGATTTCCCATCCACAAAAAAAAAAAAAAAAAAAGGGTTTTCTTTACAGACAAGTTTAACCGTAACTATTGGTATCTTTTGAGTTATTTTCATTTTGGTTTGAAAGCTACCATTTGCAAAGTCAAGCAGTTTGCAAAGGTGTTTAAAATAGCGGTGAAGTTACGCGAAGTTTGTACAACTTAGGCTAACTTCCCCAACGCTTAGTTAAAACATGAATATGTATTTAGAAGTTTTGGTGCGTAGGTTTCAAGAAGTATCACTGATTTATGTCGATGAACCTCTGTATATGTATTTTCTATGTTATATGCTGTACAGGGTGGCGATTTACAGATTATTTCGATGCATGTGTGTTTTTTTTTTACGAATCCGATTTGGATTTCGTAGGGAAAACTGTTCAGCAAACTAGTAGAATTACCCCCTTGAATACAGGTGACTAAATCATCACCCTGAGATTCTAATTTGAATAAATTAGTTCGTATCTAAACAAAGAAGGTGTCCGTTATTAAAACTTAATATATTTCATTTTTTTTTTTTTTTTTTTTTTTTTAGAATAAATGAATGAATGGAAATACACAACAAGGAAAGTTAATAAAGCGCTCTTCCTCTCTCTACTTATTTAAAAATTTGCTGTGCCCGACAGGGTCCATAATTGTTTCTATTATTTTTTATTTACCACCTGTAATTGTACATTATGGATTGCAATAAACGATTTGAGATTTGAGATTTTTTGAGATTTTCAGAAAACTCTCATTTAAAATAAAAATGTTCCCGGGAAAACTGACAGTGTAAAAATATAAATCCCGGTTTGTTGTTTAATATTTTTCTCGACTCAGTTACTAGAATATCTGTTAGTGACACTTCAGACTTAGCTATCTTTTTTATTTATTCTGAGGACCCTATTAACTGCATTGCGGTAAATGTCGCTTAGACTAAGAATATCTTTTGTCATATACTGCAGATATTTTTGTTTTTTAGGATTCAGAGGTTTAAATTTGATGAGAAGTTGCTGAAAAGAGTCGTTGTCTACGTCGGCAAAGTGCAATTTCATAAACTAGTTGTGCCCGCGGCTTCGCTCACGTGACGTTGCATTCTTTTGATTTTACAAATTAATGGAAACGAAGATTTAGTATATTTGGGGCTGGGCAAAGGGCTCCCGGAAATTCTTCCACGTATCCTTTTCCTGAGTAAACTAATTTAATATTTTAAGCATGGACTGTTCTACCTAATATTTATAGTATTTACCCTGTTTCGTTTGTGCGTTCACATGCTAAAACATCCTGACTAGGAACAACTAACTGTAGGATGATCCACGTAACAAATATTTGTATAAAAGGGAATAAATCCTGACAATTATACCACTGCGCGACTATAAGGCCAACTAAGGATACTAATTCCATTTTCACTAACACTAGGCGACCCGAAATGAATTCCTAAATAACAGCGCGCTGTTGGATTTTCAATGTTATGCTTAACGCCAAGAGTTGTAAATCGAACGTACAATAATATTTAGGCATTAGAGTGTAGGTGTCGCCTGGTGCAAGTAGAATTGGCATTATTCTGAATCAACCAGAAAGTGCGCCATTGTCTACCGTAGAGAATAATAGCACATGACAGCTACATGCGACGACACCTAGAGAGGTACCGCTACCGATAGGAGCTACAGTTGTACTAGAGAGTACAACGGTAGCTCTGCAATCTGTCGCCTAAATTGAAACCACCTTAGCAGGTAAACAAAGTTTCAGGTGAGCTCAGCATCAACTGCACTGCGGTTAACAGAAGTCTGTTGGTCCCAAGAATGTCGGAGCAAGATTCATCGTAGATTCGTAGTCACGACCAAGTTTCACCACCTAACTTTATGTTTGAATTTGTGTTTTTTGAACAACTTTGTTACTGTAGTCGTAGTGTTTTGCTTAAACTTCGGTGTGGTTATGTAAAATGTATGATGCTACAGAATTACATGCAAAGTGCAAAGAAATCCTTGAAAAAAATTGGTTTACTTTCAAAAGTTTTAAGAATAAGGCGAAGTTTTAAAGTTAGTAAAGATAACCGAACGAACAGCGCTTGGCTTTTATACAGCTTAAGGCTAAAAATTAATCGGTTTTATAAGTTTTGGTATGTTCTTTCTAAGATCAGTCCACTGCTGCGAGATTCTAAAATTAAGTACTTAATTAGAACATTTCGAAAGAGAAAATAAATTGAGAAAAGAGACAAGATATTAATAAAGAAGACGGCGTATGTGCACAGAAGCTAAACAAAATTTTCTGTCACTAATATAACTAATATTATAAATAGATAAAAAATTATTTTGTATATATTTGTTTGTTACGCTTTCACACTAAAACGGCTTAACGGATTTGGATGAAATTTTGCACATGGGTAGACCATGACCTGAATTAGGACATGAGATACTTTTTAGACTTCTTCTTGAGACTTACGTGGGTAAAACTGCGGGGCGTAGCTAGTTAATTAAAATTTACGCTTTTACTTTAGTCCCTAAACTAGAGACTACAACTAGGCCTGGGCCAAAATTTACATTCTTGAATGTTAGAAAATAAAAATGTCTAACTTCAACTTGACTTGATAAACAACCTAAAATGTCAAGTCATATTTTATCGTTAGTTCGCTCTCAGGTGTAAAAGGCACTTTAGTCTTAAGTAAGCCTACATGAGACCTAACTTGAAATAAGAAATGTTTAAGACTGTAGTCAACGTAATAATAGTGTCATCTTTAATAAAATATAGGTAATATTGCACGCCTTTGGGGTGTTTTTGGAATAAAAATTATTCTAAACGCCTCTGGCAACCTTTTCTTCCTCCAATTTGCAATTTTAGTAATTATCGTGTCCGAAAAAATCTGTCTTTTAGACATATATTAGGTGCCTATAAATTAACTACCCCGTTGGTCTCGTGGTCGCAAGCATGACTGCTGTGCGTGGGGTCCTGGGTTCGATTCCCAGGTCGGGCAAAGTGGCGGTGTGATACCCCCGTGCCTCGGAAAGCGTTAAGCCGTTGAGCCTGCGCCTGATCTCTCTCCGGTCGCGGTCGTGTCGGATTGCCGTACCATCGGACGGTGACAGTGAGGGAAGAGGGAATGCACCAGTGTCTGCGCGCACACTTGTGCACTATAATATCTCCCGTGCTGAAGGCTAGTCTCGGTTGAGATTGGCCGCCGTGGTCGAAATACGGTCTGGAAGACTTTATTTATTTACCTATAAATTAAATTCGATTATTGTGTCTGACTATGTGACTGCGTTGTTCTCGTACACAACGCAAACGTCGTTTTAATAACTGCCGAAAATTAAATATTAAATTTAAATATTTCAACGCAGGGGTGTCTAGAATCATGTACTGAATCCATGGTAACAGGCTGTTCATCAATGTCCCTGACACCCTGTATTACAATAAATAAATTTTGATGTTTTGTCAAGACGTAAAAACCGTGTGAAGCAGGGGCGAGTCGTGAGCAAAACAGCTAATATGGACTTGAATTAAAAGAAATAAAGTGAGGAACAGATATGTGGAATGTCTGGTAAGTAGACAGTCAATTCAATTACCTAATGGTTGCCGTGCATAACACACCTCTTGCATGCGATGCGACGCGAATGGTCTGAATCGTGAACATAGGCTAGGAGATAGTAGGTACATTTTTATTAGCTACAATATTAATCATCAATCATATTAAAAGAACCCTGTAGGGAAATGGAGCCGGGGTGGCCCAGTGGTGACAGCCCCGACTTAAGGCGCCATAACTTTGTGTAAATAATTTCATCACCTCTGCTCGCAAAACGGTGAAGCAAAACATCGTGAGGAAGCTGACATGTCCTAGAACCAAAAATTTGAAGACCACCAATCTGTATTGGGCCCTCGTAGCAGATTACAGCCCACCCCCTCTCGAAGAGAGGAAGCCTGTGCCCAGCAGTGGGAACGTTATAGGCTGATTATGCTATGTTGGAAATGGGTAACTATTTAGGTGTTTGTTGTGCGAACATCAATCACTGCCAATAATAACTACGATTAATAATAGATAGATACATAGTTAGTAACGAAACGAAATAGCTATACATAATTGTATTTGGAATAGCTGATTCGTCTCACATCAAAGAAGGAAAGCTTTACTAGCCAGGAAGAAGAGTTTACTCAGTGTTCCTAAAATTGTGACTTTAAATGGTGGTTTAGAATAGAATAGAATGTTCTTTATTATGTACACCATAAATATTATACACAAAATGCAACACACATACAAACAAACACATAAACACACATTAACATGCACTGGAACCTAAGACAAACGAGGCTCGTTCGCTCGCTCTGCTCGCTCACTTGAGCCCCCGTCATCCCCTTCGAACCTAACTCCGAGTCGAGGTGCCCCAAGTCCCGAGCTCGCTTCGCTCGCTCTTGCATCCTAAGGAAACAAAATTACCAAAAATTTTCTTTAAACAGCAATCATATCAAAAACCATCTTTGTTATGATCTTTAAAACAAATAACATAAAAAAATTCATTCGACAATAAAATATGTCTCGGTATTACTACAGTAAATGACTTACGTAATTAAAATAATTTCATGAAATACTGTCGTAACAGTATATACCTATGTAATTAAACAACTGGTAACAAAATACGGCCCATATATTTTTGGCTTTTCATTGTGCGTCATTCTTTTGTTTTTTTTTTTTTATATTGTATCAAAGTAAACAAATATGTTCCCTAGGCTGTCATTTGTCAATACGAATAAATGACAGCTTAGGGAACTAGGCTGTCACTTGTTAATACGAATAAATTATTATCTTTCCTCTTTGCAAGCTTGTGATACCAGCTATCGCTAGGCATCTTGGAATTCGATTCAAATTGAGCAAAAAAAGTTTATTTAAGATTTTTTTAAATCTCTTTTTAGTAGAAGGTAGAACTAGAATAAAAGCTAGAAGTAGAAAGATAGAATTATGCTGCTTTATCTGAGATATTAAAAACTAATTTTAAAAAAAAATAAGTAGCCGTGATATCACCTGATTTGCAGTCTGTCTCCCTGCCTATAATACAGCCGCGCCTCAACGTGTGTACATGAACCAGACTGTTTACGTTGCCTGAGTAAAGTCTGAGCTAAAACATAGATTTTAACAACATTTAGACACGGAATGAGCCCCGCCTATGAATATACTACTTTGTTGACTCCCGCTAAATGGCGAACGAGCGAGCTCGTTCAAAAACTACGAGCAAGGGGTGTCTTTGAAATAGCAACACCTTTGAGTTGGAACTTGTTTTACGTTTAACGGTTTATGGAATGATTTTCTTTTTGAAGTTTAAAAAAAGATTCATTTTTGTCTCGCTTGGTAATTTGGTGGAAAACGTCGTACAGTTGAAAGAGAAGAGTTGGTTGCATTTATTTACGTTACACATTCAGCGTTGATTTTCTTTTTAGGAATGAATTCTTTCTCTATATCTTCTGCCTGCCTTGCGTGGCCAACTTGGCCCCGAAACGTTGATACTCTTTCCAAATTGAAATTGTCACTGTTGCAATGTTCTAGATTGTATGCTATTTTATAGAACTCACTTTTCGTGCAGTAAGTAGTTTTCTTTATCAAATGCATAATTTTTTATTTTATTAATAGACAATGGCTTTACTAAGTAGGTACTGTGAGAGCTGTTCGAGCTCTCAGTACCGAAATGAGTAAATAAAACCAAAGTTTGTCATATTACTTCAATAATTATTCCTAGAAGATGGATCTACATTTTTTAATTTGTATCCTTGTCACTTGCTTTGTCAGCCAAATCTGATTCCTACCGTTGTTTTTTCTATTATTTTTATAAATCAATGTGTGCCTCTTATTTTTTTAATGTTTTCATAAAGGTCGCATTTATACACCAAACTTGAAACGTTTATTTTCTCTTGGCTGTACTTACCTGTCAAAAAGAGTAACCTAGATAAAGTCGATAAGACAGAGAATAAAACAGAAGAAGAACTAGCAGGTGATCCATTCTAGTTCTAGATCCGTTCAGGGGATCGGACCGGAATAAATCCTATAATATCTACCGTACCTACCTACCAATATAATCAGAAGAAGTAAGTACCAATATCCTGGGGTACAAATATCACCGTAACCATAAAGTTTTACTTAATATGCATAACATTCATAGTATATATATTTAGGTACTGTAGGGCCTATTAAATGTACAACTTTATAATTATCACGTTTTCCAAACGAACGTGTTTACATCAACACGCTTATTCTATGACTCTTTTTTCAAAACAAAAGACTACTAGAAATAATTTGAAAGCTCATTCTAAATTCACTTGATTGTTTGAATGCGACCAGAGTTATTTTCTGTCAGCCTGCACAACATAAGGTCGACTTTTGCAGACAACCATTACAGTACTCAGTCTTATGTTTACACGCTAAGAAAAAGAAGATATTAAAGTACTAGCTATGCCTCGGTGAACTTCGTACCGCCTCAGAATTAAATAATGTGACAAAGTTCAATAGACACGTGGCGCCATCTATTATCATAATAACGTTATTGTTGTTTTCCTCGGGAACAGCACTTTTTTCGGGATGAAAGGTACCTTATGTCCGTTTCTGTACACCTGACAACGTATTTGCAAAATTTCAGGATAATCGGTTCAGTGGTTTAGGCGTGAAAAGGTAACAAACAAACTAACTTTCGCATTTATAATATTAGGTAAGTTAGGATAATATCTTATTCTTCTTAGCGTGTCAATAGCAACCTAAATGGACTTGGCTCAGAATTCACCAGTTCCTGTAACATGCAGCTAACAGGACACGCAGGACGTGATATTAAGTGTACCATCGTTTGTGGAACAGCAAAACATTTACACTCCAAGGCGGAGTCATCTATGAATCTCCACCTGAACAGGTTTTCCTTGCTTCGGCCAACCTGGGTCCGGAGTCTGTTTAAAGGTTCCAGGTTACCCAAGGTAACTCATGTCCAGGTGGGAGGTCTTCAGCGGGTGGAACGAACGGTTTGGGTAAGGAAGCACTGTCTTGCCTCAGTACTTAATATGTAACTAAGTTAAATCGTAGGTACCCCCATAAAGTGATAGCGCTGTACAATTTAAAATGAATTTAATAATTACCAACACCTTTATACCTTTGTTAGTAGGCGGTCATAATTTATCCGCAGGGGACATGGAGCAGGAATAGATGGAGAGCCACCTTATGGTACAATATGATAATTTTTAATAATGTCACAAGCATAATATGTATTCGAAGTTTTAATTAGCTCCCTAGAATTTAGATCATAAATAGTGAAACAAAATAATGTACGAAAATTATAGTTTCTCACGGTCAATACAGAAACAGATTGAATATTTGATATTATTAGTCCCAAAGTTAAACCGTATCTGAACTTAATAATCAAACTAAAGCTGACTAAACCATGTTTTGATTCACAAAGTAGTGTAACAACGGCCATTACCTACTCTACCACAGACTGTTTATGTTAGTGAGTTGCGGAACACAACGCTGATAGTGCTGCCTGATTTTTTTTTTAATTGCTTTACTCTCAAACCAATTTTAAAAGATTACATGGAGAAAGAAAAGTGGTGTATGCACTCCATTTCTGTCATACTCCGTGGCTTAGAAGGTAGGCTGGGCTCGCATAATCATATTTACAGCTAGCCTACGTCGCCTTTGTTTCGTTCATTATTCAGCCTATTGTCTTTCCCCTAATAACTTTTGACCCCTTTAGTATCTTCGCTTTATAGCCAAAACAATTTTTGTTCCTGAATTTTCGAGGGAAGAATTGATTGATGGTCAGGAAATGTGAAGAAGAATATTTCCTTGGGCTATTATTATTTTGGTTGTAGTCATATTTCCAAGTAAAAAGGGTAATATTTATGTCGCTATTTACTTCTTTTTTGGTGTGTAAGTAAAAAGTCACTGAAAAGTGGCTTTTATTCATCACGAGTTACTCAGCCATGTTAAAAGTTGTTTTTTTTATTCAAAATACCGTTTATACTTTCATTTAGTAAGAGAACTGTTATTTTAACATTACAAACAAACACTTCAATTTTATTTATTTGTGTATGTATAGATTATAAGTATAGATTTAATGAATTAATGGTTGATGTTGATCAACTTTGTTTGCAAAAGCACATGTTTTTACAATAAATGTTTGTGTTATAATAATATTATGTTTTGCATATACTTAGCATACTTATATGCTAAAATGACTATGATTGTAAAGCCTAGCAAATAATATTTATTTAAGTTTTGTTACTCACTGTTCTTTATTCTTCTAGAAGTTCTGAATTCTAACATAATATATTTTCTTTGAATTATTAAACTTATAGCAGGTTCTTAGGCAACTTACTTACCAAAATTATGTTGCTTATTAAGGCGGATCACACACTACAACGCGTCACGTGACAGAGCACGGGAAACGGAGCCAAATTCTCCGCGCGGAAACGCGTTTTAATTATTTTTTTAAGAAATAAATCACGCGCGGGAGCGTGTTATCTGCGCCCCGTCGCGTGGCGCGTTGTAGAGTGAGATCCACCTAAGATGATCCAAGATTTCAAAGGTTTAGAAAATCTTATCGATTCCTTTTAGTTCGATTCTTAAAACAAAAGACTTGTTAGAAGAGGTTCACGCTTGACCTTCATGGCATAGTTTTCCAGTCAACGTAAACTTGTTGTAAACGCCTCGTCTTCGTTCGTATCACCAGCGAGGTCATTATAAGCTCATCTTCTTCATTTGAACTTTATAACACTGCCCATAAAGTTTAATATTCCAAGTGAAAAGTCACCAAACAATCTTTAGCTCTGTAACCCTCTCGGTCTGTGCGGATCTTTAGGTTGTCATGATCGCCATTATAGGTACACAATAACATTAAAACTCGTTTAGTATCCGAAGGCCGGACAGTCACTTTGGGTAAAACAACAACAACAATCCTTTTGCATTGGCAAAACACCAGTTTTGTATTTACCAACTAGAGCTGTAGCACATTTAATTCAGCTTTTAATTGATTTAAAAATAATAGTACAGGCAATGTGGACAACAAATTCGAAAACATTTTTTTTGTGTAATGTTATTTAATTAATTTAACGTTATTAACAATCGTGCGTGTGCGCCTTCTGTTATAATAATAGTTGAAAAAATAATGTTTGTTTTAAAAGAAAGCCATTTCTTTTAAGTTCGCAATCAATTCATTGCGTTTCATTCGTTGTTCGTGCATCCTTCAAGTCAGTTGTTGATGTGAAAAACATATAAGAAAAATGTTTAGGTAAGTAAAATTATTGTATCCTATTAATTCCACTGTTGCTGTCTAAGGGCAACATTACCTACTTAGATTTTTGTATTTAAAGTCATCATCTTCTGCCTCATCATCATTTGCCTAGCTTTTTCCCAACTATGTTAAGGTTGGCTCCCAGTCTAACCAGATGCAGCTGAATACCAGTATTTTACATGGAGCGACTGCCTATCTGAACTCCACAACCCAGTCAGTGGGTAATACGATACCCCTTGGTAAGACTGGTTGTAAGACTTTCGGGTTATAAAAGTGCTGTGTTTCGGGCTTCTGACTACCCGTAACGACTGTCAAAGATCCACAAATGATAGTAGGGACCATCGGCTTAACGTGCTTTCCGAGGTACGGAGGAGTCTCGGTGTGTAATTATGGTCATTTTGTATTTAAAGTATTAGTAATTAAGCTTTTATTTAACATTAGAACCGGTTTGTACCAACTCCTTTTAAGTTTTTTTTTTGTTGGTCGTTAATCCGTCGTCATAACACTCAATATCAATAAACGATAGCCGGTTGGACACCGATTTTATACAGGATGGTAGGGAAATCGACGAACTGTAACCATGAATTTGGCACATGATTCTAAACACCCTAGCTTATATATTTTTATATAATAACCGACGAAAAATTTCAACGAAGATGGGTCCAGAATTATGTACTGAATCCATGTTAACAGGTTGTGCGTCGATGTCCTGCCACCCTGTATAAAGGTATGTATGTAAGGAACGTAGCAGGTGGCTTTCTGCCTACCTCTATGGGAAGAAAGCGTGACTTTATGTTTTTACAAAAAGTCTATTCAAACTTATGTTTCAAATTAATATTACTTCAAGTTAAACCAATATCAACTTTATTGTAATGGTAATTAAGTTGATTTCAGAGTGACTAGCGCTATTGAAAAAGTTAGAAAATGTTTGAATTTGTAGCATAAACTGAAATTTATTTTATAAGATTTAAAGTTATTTTTCCATAAACTCATATTTGTTTACATTTTTGGCAAATAAATCGCGAATGAAAATTATGTAATTACGTAACTCATAATGATGATAGTAGCATTTTTATTAGGTTCGGATTGGCTCGCGTTAAGCCATTACGTCACTTTATGGTAAGTGATAATGAGGTCGACGATGGAGTACACTTGCTTAAAAGCTAGTTGTGAACTTACTTCATCTGTTTGTGCTCTTCAGCCTCAACAATGCATCATGTCTGATGCCCTCGACAGGGACAGGTCCTCAGATGTTCGCTGCCACGCTGCAGTACTTTGCAGCAGCACAGTGTCTTCTCAACCATGGGACCGTGCCGGAATCGAATATTGCAAGTATGTCCTTATATTATTTCTTAGACGAGGTACTATAGTAACTCCTCGATATTATAATGCCGGGTCGTTTAGCCTAGATAAACTATAATTACTCGTTTTATACAAGAAATTATAGTTTAACTAGAATAAGCATTCCTATATTTTTGTCTACAATATTTTACATTATGAAACACACTTGTTAGCTCTTCAGCTAACCCCTACATTTTTTATTTTATTCTAAATACTTACAAATTAGTGTTTTTTTCATAATTACTATGCCATTAACTTGTCAGATATTCATAAAGGTTGCAGAGAAGCACCAAATAGGCTATAATCTTTACAGTACCTACCTACCACACAAAACGTATGGTTAAAGAACTCGGTCGAGGAATGTCTTTCACAATAACAGTAGCACAGCTGTCTCTGGTTTCGATGTACAGTCACCAAAAGAGATAAGTAACCAGTGTCGCCGGATATAGTTGAGGTTTGGTAAGAAACCGATGGATGTTTTTGAATGAAATTTAACTTGACAAATGAACTGTTTGTTTGCTATTAATTTTATTTTATTTTATTCAAAACATGCACCGGTTTCTTACTAAACTTCAACTATGTATATCCGACGACCCTGGTTACTTATCTCCTTTGGTGACCGCACCTAGGTAAGGGTGCCGTGCCGGTGAAACTGGTGAAAAATTTACAGGTGACTTCACCTTTAATCTCTAAATTTGGCTAAACATCGGCAATCCTGGAAAATGGCCATCACCTACAACACCATCGTGTTGTTTTAAATGTTGATTAAAACCACTTTCGATGTGAAAGAAAGAAGAAAATACGTTTATTCATAAAAAGGCGTCGTCGTCGTTCGTTTTTTTTTTTTAGTCTAGAATCCTGTTTCGGAACAGGCACGTCATCTGATCTTTCATTTAACGTTCTAAATTAGCATTTTGTTTAATACCGTGAAAGATTTTATACATACGACCTTTAATTTTTCAGATTTCCAAAGTTTTGACTTCGTTATAGTCGGTGGTGGAACAGCAGGGAGTGTGGTCGCGAAACGACTTAGCGAAGTTAAAGGGTGGAAAATATTGCTCATAGAGGCTGGAGGCGACCAGCCTGTTGAATCTTATGTAAGTACCGAAGAGGACATAGCTCGTAGGACGTAAGCCGTTTATATAATAAAGGTATTACTTTATCTAAAAATATCTTAATACGCTAAAGATTTAATTGTTAAGCAATTACCGTTAGCAAATCCAATCTGCGGGGTAATTACGTAACAATGGCTTTCATTTTGACAGTTCAACAACATTCATTGCATCATTTACGTAGTTGGGTAGACAAACTTTTCGAACATATGAAGCAATGGATTAGCAATATCCTTCAAAGTGATTCAGATTGTGATTCACAGTGTGTTACGCAATTAGGGTGCTGATCTAATCAGACTTCTTCAACCTGTTTTTTTTATAGAAAAGTTTAAGTATTACTTTTTTTATTCCATAATAAAAAACTCACTGATTTATCAATTTTAGACCCAAATTATCGATTCGATCGCTAAAATCAGAGCAACAATACTTGTTTCTACTACTTTGCTTGTAAATCGTATTATAATACTATGGTTACTCCAAAATTTGCAGATACCAGGCCTGGATAACACGATGGCTGACAGTGAATTCAACTGGAATTCTGTATCAACGAACAATGGAGCGATAGATCAGGCGATTGTTAACGGCTCTATAAAGCTGTCGAGGGGCAAAATGTTCGGAGGAAGCAGCAGTCTCAATGAAATGCACTATATTCGGGGACACGACCAGGATTTCCAAAAATGGTTCGATGCCGGCAATGTTGACTGGAGTTTTGATGACGTACAACGATGTTTTAAGAAAGCTGAAAGTCTTCAAAACATGAAATTATTAAAAGATCCTACCATTTGCAAGTTTTATGGGAAAGAAGGACCAATAGTTATAAATAGATTCAACAGCACTAAAAGAGATATTACTAACGGAGTCTTAAAGGCTTGGCATGAAATTGGAATCAAGTATGTTTCTGACTTGAATGTTGCTGGTCTTATGGGTTCTGGTATTGTAACGGCAACAGCAGCGGATGGTGTTAGACAAAGTACTAATACGGGGTACTTAGATCCAATCAAGAACAAATGGAACATGAAAATACTTAAAAACGCTTTCGTAAGGAAGATATTGATAACGCAGGATTCTAAACTAGCTTTTGGTGTTGAAGTAGAAAAAGATGGTAGGATCCTAACTTTTTATTCAACACATGAAGTTATTCTCAGTGCTGGAGCGGTGAACACTCCTCAACTTCTAATGTTGTCAGGTATTGGTCCTGAAGAGCATCTTCGTTCTAAAAATATTACATGTTTAATTAATTCTCCAATGGTAGGACAAAACTTGCAGGATCATCTCTCAGTTCCAATAACTATATATGGTGATAGACCAGAGAAAATGACAACGAAGGAAAGTCATCGTGATGTAGTAAATTACATTTTAGACCGTACGGGAAGTTTAGCCGAAAGTAGTATGTTCACAGATATAACAGCATTTTATTCCACCCAGAACGTTTTATCTCATCCAGAATTCCAACTCTATCTATCTATAATACCGAAGAACACTTTTGACTTGAAGCAATTCTTGAAATCACAATATAAATACAAAAATTCCATTGTGGACTCCATAGCAATATTGAACAAAAACCATTCACTGTATTTCTTTGCCGTCAGCCTTTTGCACCCATATTCAACAGGCAACATCTCCTTAAGTACAAATAACCCTGAAGACCCTCCGCTAATATTCACAAATTACTTTAGTGACCCAAGAGATTTGAAAGCAGCAGTTCAAGGAATCAAGATGGCATCAAAACTTGCAAAAACCACATTTTTCAAGAACATAGGAGGGTTTTTGGGAAGAATGAATTGGCCCGCTTGCGACAGTTTTGAATTAGATGGTGACAAATACGGGGAATGTATTAGTACTAATATGGTAACTTCAATGAGTCATCTGGTAGGTACTTGTAAGATGGGACCTAATCCGAAGACATCAGTCGTGAATAGTAGATTGAAGGTCCATGGGGTAACGCACCTAAGAGTGGTAGATGCAAGTGTAATGCCTGATATAACCAGTGGTAATATAAATGCACCTACTATTATGATAGCAGAGAGAGCAGCAGAGTTCATTAAAGAAGAATATAACAATTTATGAAAATAATTTTATTCGATAAAACTTTTTGAATAAAAGGATATTGTAAATGTTATTTATAGCACTGTATAATCTAAACCCGCACTTAAATCACGCTTTTCTGTGGCTTAAGTAGTTCATTTTTACACCGAAAAGCGTGCCTTAAGTGTGGGTTTAGGTCACACGAGCCTTAAAATAGTATACAATAATAGACTAATTAAGTCACACGTATCGTAATGTACTATTTAAGGATATAGTTTTTATTTTTAAGATGTTACATTGCACCGGATCTCTAAGTAAAATAAGTACAGTGCCCACGTTCGTGGGCACTGTAAATTATACTGTTCAGTATAATTTTAAAATTTTTTAATGTATGGTAAATAATTCAAAAATTATCTTTACAAAATAACTGAGAGAAACGTTATGCTTCCCAAGATTTTACAAGGGGCTAATTACATAATTACAATTAGGTAAAACGAAAACATTTTGATACAAAAATAAATTTTGTAAAGATTTTAAAGTTTTTTTTTTTCTTTAAACTCCTGGAACATTGTTACGATAATGAAGTGCTTTCAATGAATAATTTTGAACTTCCACCTTTGGAGCGAAATGCTAAAATTACTTTCATTATGTTCTATTATTGTTTGGGTTTTTATTTTTCCTAACAAAAGCATGAAGTACGTACTCTTTGTTTGAGGAACCCTTAATACACCGGTTTTATTTTGGTATTATGAAGAAAGTTAATTAATTCGTAACAATATTGGAACTGCTTATACAATATCTTGTTTTGGCCCAATTTATTTATAACCATGTAACACCTTTTGATTTGTATGTACATGTAATAACATAAAATGCAATCTGCTATCAATTGATTATGGCACATACAGTATGGAAACCACATTATGCAATAAATTATACCACATATTTTTTATCGCCTCTTCTGACGATATACAAAAAAAATAACGAAATCGGTCGCGAAAAGGCGATAAAAAGTATGTGGTATAATTTATTGCATATACATATGTGGTTTCCATACTGTATATAATCGAACCACCCCCCGGTCTACTCCTTGATATGCAAAGGTCGCTGTAGCACCATGAACATGAGGCTACAGGGGCTAGTAAATCTTGGGGTTCATTCGATTAATCGAGTCTGGTTTAACCTCGCTGAGGTCGGTGCATTTCATTTGCATTCATTCATATGGCATGTATTTAATTGAACCTCCAACAAAAATATTATTGAATACTCTAATATAATGATTGCGCCTCTTTTTGTAAACATCAATCATTCCTAAATAACATACAAATAACTGCGACCAACTTTGATATGATTGGTCACACTTCTAACCTAACCTAACCCGTTTGGTCAGGGTACTGTAGCAAAAGGCTATAAAGTTAAAACGAGGCTCATTTATTTTAAAAAGGGTGCATCGCTTCGTCTAAAATCCTTATTTTAGAGGTGCATTAATATACAAAAGTGTCCATCATTAGGTCAATAAGTTTTAAGAGGAAAAAGTAAATATGTCCGTTGGAATATTTATCCAATAAGCCATTCTCACTTTACCACTTAGTTACTAAGGGATCGTCTATTTAGCTGTCACTGAACCCTATGAATCCGTAATCGCTAATCTCGCTAGAAATTTTACTGTTGTTGTTGTTGTTTCATGCTACTTTATTCATAGACTAGAGAGATAACGTAAAGTCACGTACACACTATTCGATAACGGTCGGGCAGTTTAGGCTTCTCCATACTATTATGGACAGCTGCTTTCGAACTATAAAGTCATTTTGAAAGCGTCTATGTGTTCAGATTTGGATTACCAGGCGACTATGATGTGTGTAATTAAATAACAGGCATGACTACTCACCATTTAGTAATAAATATGTATCTAGGTGAAAGCAATGCTGGCCCAGTGGTAACGGACCCGAATTAGGTCGTAGGTTTGAACCCAGACAAGCGCTTTACTTTGTGTAAATAATTTCATCACTACTGCTCTGAAAACGGTGAATGAAAACATCGTGAAGAAACATCAAGGAAAACATCGTGGCAGGTTCTAGAACAAAACATTCGAAGATATTTGTGACACCTACCAACCCGCACTAGGCCCGTGTGGTAGATTGCAACTCCCTCTCACCGAGAGGAGGCCTGTGTCCCAGCAGTAGGAAAATTATATGCTGATTATGCTATATCTAGTTAAGGCTAATATTTCTCAGTGTGGCGACTAGGTTTTATCATTAATTGAAAACACGTATTCTACATTACATATTTTAAACATACACAATTAAAATTATTAATTTAAAGACCTTTTTTTCGTTTTAGTATTTAACAACATTAAACTTTATTTGTGATTAACAATACCATAAAATTTGTGTTCAATTGTTGATACCATCTCCCCGTGCATATCTAGTGCCTTATTATCAAGGGTCTTTTATTTCGGGCTAATTTTTACGCTATTTATTTTGTTTGAAAAATTCAGTTTTCTATTTTTAGTAAAATCGTTTATTTTATTATTTTAACAGAGTGATAACAGAACAACTTGTAATAACCGCTGTACTATTGAATGTGGCAATCTAATCGCCAATCCGTATAGGAAGGCTACTACTTCTTATCCCTTTGACATAAAGAAGGGCTATAATCACATTATTTTCCTAGCCCTAGCTAAAGGACTTAATAAAAGTTAGATCGTATGCAATGTGCATTATTAAAGTAACCAAATTCTGTGAAAGGCAAAAAACTATTCGTTAAGTACCTACCTCGTCTTCTTTTCAAATCGATCCCTTACAACAAGGCGTGACAATATCAGTCAAGCGTGAAGCATAACATTTCCATTCGACCTGCCCATCAGGATTATTTACCTGCCGGCGACCAAAGCTCTACGGAAAATATGCCATGTTTTTCTACTTTGACATCGCCATCATGGCGGCCGGGGTAAAAGACAAATGATCTGAAAAATTTTCAAGTTTGCTCAGGGGCCTTTCTTTTGCTATTTTTCTTTCCCCTATTTTTATCTTTTTTCTCCCTATTTTTATTTGCTTCCCCTATGAAGTTTATTATGTTAATGATGAGTAATGTCGTTCTATTATTTTTATGAATGACTTTATTGTTGACTGACCGTTTGTATATGAAAAAGGGTTAAAGATTTGTTTAGTAGGTTGAATCGGTTATTTATACGAAAATAGTAGCTTGCTGACTGGTTAGTATTTTTACTGCGCTATGTACTGTTCTCACATGGTACATTATTACAAAATTTCATTTAAGTTTTTATATCTTAATTACTATTAAAATCGGAACGGAAATAAGAACTCTTAGCTATTATTACTTATATGGAAAGCTAAAAAGCAGTTTATTGAATCAGTTTGTGGCTATATTGATGATAGTTGGCAGATTCGTGTCAGAATTGAGTTGTCGTAGGGTTTCTTGTTTATGTCTCATAACTTTTTTTTTTTAATATATATATATATTTTGTTGTATGTATGTATATATGTATTTATTCTTATATCTTTTATAAATATTTTCTAATTTTTTTTTTCACTGTTATTGCACCTGCTGTGAATTGTCTCTGCATCACCCTAAGGTAGACTGGTAGAAAATGCCCAAGGCATTAAGTCCGCCTTTGTACAGTTTTTACTTGTGCATAAAGTTTTAATAAATAAATAAATAATTATGTAAAAGTGAAAGTGTTAGTTGATTTCTGTTACTGATCGTACATGCTGATTCTGGAAAATGGCCTTGTCAAAGTTGGTTTCACCACGCTTCGCTGAAGGATTTGTGATAGCAAATTGCTGTTATTAGCAGACAGAACCAAGGACCGCGGAACCAAGGAGGCCCCATTTTATTTGTATTAGGTACAATATTACCTCTTATATCTTAACAAAAGATCTATTATCTGAATCAACTGTTTCATTATGCTAAACATAATTCATGCGGCGCTCGACTGAGTTCACCGAGACAGACCCGAGTCAATATCGTGGCAAACGTGGTAGGAATACAAAACAGTTGAGGATCTTAGATGTCTTGATAAAGTACACCTATAAATTGGTCGTTGACATTTCATCGTCTTTCATGATACAGTTGTTATTTGTAAAAGATAGCTTAGGTTTTTTTTTTAATGATTTATTTTTAAAGTTTTTGCTCTAGGTACTAAATTAAATGATTGACTAACGAAATATACAAATAAATACAAAAACAAAAGGACACTTAAGGGTTACTAAGGCTAATTACATGCCGAAGGATACCTCACTACAATACATCGCGGGCTGCTTGGGGTTTACCTCAGTGATGACATGTGCGTGCGAGTCTATAAGCATGCATTTATTTCCTTTGCTCGCTGTATACTTATAACGCAGTGTGCCTAGGTCGCGTTATGCCTAGACCAAACGAGATGTGGGCGTATTGTGACTTAGGTCAATTCCGTTTAAGTTTTATATGGAGGTGACATCGAGATAGCGAGCTAAACCGCGACCGCGAGGTATTCAGTGAGGCATCTTCGGCATGTAATTACATCGCACCGCTGTGTGTCACCGGAAACGCGCCCAGAAGACTAGGAACATTTTTTAAGTAAAAAAAAAAAGTTATTTTAATACATATTAGTGGTATTCTGGTTCCTTCAAGAACATTTCATTTATTCAAACTGTGCTGAGAATCAGCACTTTTTGTAGGTACGTCAAAATTACATAAGACTGTCCCCCAAAACGCCCGCGCTTCACCACTTCCTATTGCTTTGGATGGGAAGAAGACGTGGCACAACGAACTACCAAGTAACCACTGAAATGCTTGTGATGTAAATGTATTTTGAATAGAGCATTCACACAATGTATATATTGTGTGAAAGCTCTATTCAAAATAATATTCAGTACGAGTTACAAAATGTATGCCGCACAAACAACAAGCTATTTGTTTACTGCAGCCGCATCGTAAAAAGTAACTAAAAAAACCAGTGCATTTCCCAGCTTGAAATAACTGACGTGCTTCAGACAACAGGACAACCAAGCAGTATGATGTATTCTCACCGCGATACTAACAAGTTTGTGGACGCGATGAATGCCGGAGATAAATCTGTAAATGAGAACGGTGGACGTTGTACCAGAATAAAATTTAAGAGTATTGAAAGTTGTGTGTTGAGCCTTTTTGGGGACGTGTTCATAAATTGGTTTGGTTATGTTGAGAAAAAACATCGCCCTCCTTTTGGACTTCACTGCAAACGGGTTAATAGCAGCTCTCTTTAGCAAGGGGTAACGTGAAAGGCATTTTAGATTGTCAAGCGTTAGCAATCCTTGCCAAGTATTGCGGTAGTAAATGTTTTTAGGAAAATCGAAATTTTTATCGAAAAGTGGCGATTTTCCTAAAACCAATTACTAACTATTAGTACAATTATTTTTTTACTGTTACCATTCCATCTAGTTTAAACAATATTTACCTAGTTTCTGATAACATCAATACCATTTATTTATTTGACCGTACGCAAAATACGCGCATTGACGTGGAGTTGCGGACAGCACCGTATTACCTACCTACCATTTATTAGAATAGGTATTTAGTATAATGCAACAATAACCAGAACTTTAAAATACATAATTTATATGTACCAAAACGTGTGCCAGAGGTCACTGACATCATATCGCTTATACTAAAGCTTCCGAGATTCGCGGCGTCCCGCAAGGGTGACCCGCAGTCGTGTCATAGTCATCGTGTATCGTTTACATTGGATGTAGTCCCGAACGGCCCCGGTACTGGTCATAACTTTGACCTCTGTGTGGCCATTAGGGTTACGTTTTCATATTTGATAATAGGTTTTAATGGTATTAGATGCTTTACTCTTGGTTTATTTTTTCTCATCTGGGATCGGTAATAGGCTTATTTATTTATTTAGGTTAGCTATCAATTGTTTATACACACATTTTTTTATATTACATATCATGTAAGTGCAACAATTGACTTACAGGCTAACACCATACTTATGCATTATTTTTGGTTTTACATAATATCCTACTAATATTATAAACGCGAAAGTTTGTGAAGATGGATAGATAAACGGATGGATGGATTTATGTTTGTTACTTTTTCACGCAAAAACTAGAGAACGGATTTTGATGATACTTTAAAGTAATATAGCTTATACTTCAGAATAACACAAAGGATAATTTTTAACCCGATATTCCCGCGCGTGTGACAATAATATATCAAAAAAATCGTTGTTGTTATTCAATAGCGAGATCATTGGTTGTGAGTAGTGCTCAATAATTATTTTATAAAATTTTCCGATGCTTTCATCGTGTATAGCAGTAAGATTACTGCAACTGTTTAGAATTTTTATTATACTCTTTCTCTTAAATCGATGAGTTAGCACAAGTATTATATAGTCCTTGTACTGATTGAATTTAAGGAACAACAATTTAAACATTCGTGAATGCTGTAGTTCCAAAAGTAGTCTTTATTCAACAGTTATGAAGTACGAACGTTACGGTTCTCATACTGAAAAAATACCAAGTGCTCATCATCATCCTTATTAAAATCCAAAAGAGAATTTCGATCATCAGTTATATATTTTTTTTAAACTGGTAGTCAAAATATATTAAAAATAAAAAAATCTCCAACATCAACATCATTATCTGCCTAGCCTTTCCCCAACTATCTTGGGATTGGCTTCCGGTCTAACTGGATGCAGCTGAATACCAGTATTTTACAGGGAGCCACTGCCTATCTGACCAAAAAAAATGTTAAAAAGTCTCGAACATGTAACTGAAAACAATTTAATATGATATTCACGCGCGTAGGTGTAAGCTTCAGAGATTTGCGGCGAATCCCACAAGGGTTTAGCCGACCACGTATCGCTTACGTTACGTGTGGTCGCAACTGACCGCGTCCGTGGTCTAAACTTTATTCAGCATATTCTGGGGTCATGTATAGGGTTTGTTGTAAATTACTTCGTTCAGAAGTTTCTCGAGTAGGTTGGTATGTTGTCTACCTGACTTGGTATCGACTGGGCCTAAACACGTGCCTGCTAATTTTTGTTTCCGTTTAAGTTAATATTTGCAAGCCAGTAAGCTATGTGTTTCAAAATGTTAATTTGAAATACATGGTTACCTTTAAATGGTCAGTGAAGGAGATGTGGTGGCCCTGTGGTAACGGAACTGACATACGAGTAGGTGGTGGGTTTAAACCCTTTACTTTGTGCAAATTATTTCATCGGCACTGCTCTCAAAACGGTAAATGAAAACATCGTGAGGAAAGCGGCATGTCCTAAAATCAAAAATTCGTGGTAGATTACAGCTCACTCCTTCTCGAAGAGAGGAGGCCTGTTTCCCAGCAGTGGGAACATTATAGTGTGACTATGCATTGAATGACCACTTCAATGGAGTTCGGTTTGTTAGATTAGGTTAACAGAAAAGAGTACATTGAATAACTACAAAAATTCTACAGGGAGTAATTTTTACGACGCTATAAAGTAAGATCTAAAGTCAAAATTTTGGACATATAGGAACAACTCGCATGGCAGCAGACAACCGTACCAAAACGGGGCGGAAAGTTTCCCCGAAGTGTAAAAAAATCACGTATTCGCAGACCGACCGCTGTAGGTACCTAAGGGCCTGTGCACACCACGTTTTTTAAACGCGCCGTTGACGCGCGTTTTAGAAACGTGCGTCGACGGCGCGCTTTTATCCTAAAGAAGGTCCACAGGCTGCGTCTGACTCGCGTGCGTATCGCGTCTGTATCGCTACAAACGCGCGCGCGCGTCAACGGCGCGTTTAAAAAACGTGGTGAGCACAGGACCTAAGCTCAGATTAACATTAAAGTTGTTGTTTTACTGCAAACCTCCCAAAAGACATTTTATTTGCAACAGCATCCTTATGACGTTGCATTGTATTTTCGGTCATTCTTTTATATTGTACTGTGACGAGGATATCTGTTTTGGGAAAAACCAGATGTTTATCACTCAGTGCTCCTGAAGAACAATGCGGTAAGACAGGTTGATGCATTTACAAACAATTGTTGATCTTTAATGCTCCCGCAGACAGGCACGACGCGATTCTCGTAGAGCAATTTCCATGAACTTTTCATAGAAAACGTTCTACTAGCGTCGCGTCGCGCTATCGCGTCGCGCCTGTCTGTAGAAGCCTTTAAACCTTTTATTGAACTCGCTTTGCTGGCTGTCTGTCCGCCTGCTTGTTGTAACTATTTACCCAAAATACCATGGATTTCACTGAATTCATGTACAGTTTGCGCGTCGATGTCCATGTGCACCATATATAACAGAACTTCCTTAATACCTGCTATTCAATATTCTTTTCAATTTCCACACGGAGGCAGTTGAGAACACAGCAGCTAGTTAGTAACAAAGCTAGTAGTTAATTTACTAAAACAACACCACAAAACACACACTGCCCAATTAAATCCTAATTTATTATGCTTACCGGTAACCAAAACAAAGCTACGTCAACAACTAGCCCCGCAATAGATAATAGCCACAGTACCAAATCTACGGACTACATCGCAGAACAAACGAACCAAAAATTAACTTTTGCGCCAAACAAATGTTTGTCATTCAATGTTTGCAGGGATTAGGCAACGTGGGCGCGATTCCCTATTGTTAAAATATTTACTGCTAACCAACCCGTTTACTTAGGACCAGTAGTTCCTGACTCAGCTTTAGACCCCGAAACATCGCCATACATAATCTTCGGCGCTGTAATCATGTGGAAATAGCCAAAGGTACCACAAAATTTGGGTCAGAGCTCTTGCGGGACCGATTAGAGGGGATTTACAACCAAACCGTACAGTTTTTGCATTATTTATATGTAATGCTCTGGATATTTTGTTTCGTGTCGGTAATGTGGAGATAAATTGGTTTGTTTTGTAGCTTCAGGTCGTTTAGAGATGTACTCGGTCCAAGATAAAAGTTTTTGTTATGGGTAAGTTTTTTTGTGTGTTTTATGCAAAAAATAATGTTTCACAAGTTGAATAACACACAATCGAAGAAACTTCTTGAGTATTTGTACAAGTTACTTTAAAATAAATGTAAAAGATCGACGATCGAACCTATATCATAACAGTATAATAGTCATCCAGACCATACTTCGGCCATGGTGGCCAATCTCAACGGACCGAATGCTAGTTAGCATTCAGTGCGGGAGATATTATAGTGCACAAGTATGTGCGCAGACACATTCTCTATATTCACTCTTTCTCATAGTCCATATTCAGTTTTCAGTTAAATACACTTAAATCAAGAAAACAGCGGGAGGCCCGAGAAAGACAAAGGATTGATGCATTTGAGATGTGGTGCTGGAGATGAATGTTGAGAATACCGTGGACTGCCAAACGCACCAATGCATCGATCTTAACCCAGCTTCGAATAAAAGCCCGTTTGTCGACCATATATCAACAACGCGTTCTCTCCTATGTCGGCCACATAGTACGCAGAGGCGATGGAAGTTTGGAAAACTGATTGTGATTGGGAACACGGAAGGCAAACGATCGCGCGGTCGTTCACCAACACGATGGACCGATCAGGTGAAGGAATCATCGTCCTCTAAATTCTACACGGTGGTAAGGGATGCGCTGGACAGAAACCGGTGGAGGCGGATCATCCACTCCAGATGCAATTCCGAAGCTGACCACGATCCTCAGACCTGAGAGACCGAGTAGAGAGAGAGAGAGAGAATACCAATAAATACATTTATATTTCTCTTTTTTTTTGTTGTTCATGTTTCGAATGTCAAACGTTGAAAAATAAAATAAGTTAAAAAATCACTCACCTCGATGACATTGTTAACAGACATCCACCAATTATTTGATGTGTTTAATTTTCTCCAGTTTTATAGCTACTCGTAGTACCGATCTAGTTTACTCGTAGTACCATAATGACAGTCATCCATGGATTTCGATTGTTGTCGTCACTTGCAAGTGTCGATAGGTATATGTGTCAAAATCCATCGATAATGACCATAGATATCCGTGATAATGACACTATTATTTTTCTTTTCTCGGGCGACTGTGAGGGCCAGTCTACAGGTGCTCTTATACGGGCAATTTTTTTAGCAATAATTGCTTGGCAACACTAATGGATCAATCTGGATCAATTAAGTGGAGCAATCTGGAGTAACAACAATAAAATGCGGCAATTGTTTCGGGAATATTGCTTCTAAGCTCCATATATTTCACATTTCTCATTGTCGCCAATATTAGTTGCCGAATATCCAATCGGTTTGGATTTTTTTTGTCAATTTTCTTTCTATCTTACCTATTTGTACTACATACGTAGGTATCTCGCGGGGGGGGGGGGCGGGTGCGCCACAATTCTGAATGTTCAACTTATAACAAAAAAAAACAATTATGTTTGTCTGTCTGTCTGTTTGTTCCGTCTAATCTCCGAAACGACTGAATCGATTTTGATAAAATTTGGTGTGGGGTTACTTTGAATCCTGGGGAAGGACAAAGGCTATTTTTCTTATTATCAAAATACCGAAGGTGGAAGTTAGTTACAATTAAAATGTATACTGCTAACCTTCTGCTAAGTCTGATATCTGAACTCCCGATTAACTTGATCAGTATGCAAACACACAAATCAAAATTTAGGGACACGGGAAAACATGTCCACTTATTGTTCACAAGTACCGTCCCCAAAAGGGGCATTACCCCGCATAACGCTGAGAATCAATTAATGCTTCACCAACAACATAAAAAAGGGTCGGTTTTTTATTGAATTAACAAGCGAATTGTCATTAAACCAATACTGTGTGCGTTATTGGCGACGTACATGTTTGCTCAGGATCGTTCCCGATGTAATGAAACCGCTTGGTATTCATGAAACCCTGGTCCATTGGTTACAATTTATTAATGTTGAACGCTGATGCTCGTTTCGTTTAAACATGTTTAGCTATGTTTGGTTTATGCGTAGGGATTGGAAAATTATGTTGCTCTTTTGTGATGAATCTAGAATATGATGTTGCAACTTTTAATATACCAAGACCCTCCGTGCCTCAGAAAGCACGTTAAGCCGTTGGTCCCGGCTGTCATTCGTAGATCTTTGATAGTCGTTACGGGTTGTCAGAAGCCCGAAAGTCTGACAACCAGTCTTACCAAGGGGTATTACCCAGTAACTGGGTTGTGGAGGTCAGATAGGCAGTCGCTCCATGTAAAATACAGGTATTCAGCTGCAACCTGTTAGACTGGAAGCCGACCTCAACATAGTTGGGAAAAGGCTAGGCAGATTGAGTGTTGATTATTTGACAATTGGGTTTTGTTTGTTAATTAGGAACAGTACCTTTTTTTTTTTTTTTTTAACGTGGAGAAATGCTCATGCATTCTGCACTATCACGGGGAGATAGTGCAGTTATGTGGGACTCTAACCCACTAAAACTTCACGGTGTCCTCCTCTGCCGCTTACGGCGGGAACACGGGCACGCGTTTGGGCAAACTCGCGAAGTTGCTTCGACGAAGTACTAGTCACATGCATGTTTCTACCGAATCTATTTTACCTAGGATAGGTCACCCTGTATCAAACCATTTACTCAAGTCAAATGTACAGCCTCCATCTAGGTCACCTGCAAGTTCCTACCGAATCCATTTTGCTTAGGATAGGAAACCCTGTATCAAAGTTAGAGACCCACTCTGTATCAAATCATTTACTCAAATCAAATGTGCAGCCTCCGTCTAGGTCACATGCAAGTTTCGACCAAATCAAATGTGCAGCCTCCGTCTAGGTCACATGCAAGTTTCGACCAAATCAAATGTGCAGCCTCCGTCTAGGTCACATGCAAGTTTCGACCAAATCAAATGTGCAGCCTCCGTCTAGGTCACATGCAAGTTTCGACCAAATCAAATGTGCAGCCTCCGTCTAGGTCACATGCAAGTTTCGACCAAATCTATATTTAACCTTGGATAGGATCCTGTATCAAATTTAGACACCCTGAATCAAACTATTTACTTAAGTCAAATGTGCAGCCTCCATCTAGGTCACATGCAAGTTTATACTGAATCTATTCTACCAAGGATTGACAGTTCGACTTACCCAACTTCAACAAACAGATAAGAACAAGAATTCCACTTAGTTGAGCAGCATTCCTGAGCCAAGTTCCTCACTTCTTATCGTGCTAGACTTTGCAAGTTTTGTCTTCAGATGTCGCAGTAAACGTCCAATGCTGAAGGGAAGAGGAAAAAATAAATCAAAAATCATCAACTAAGTACGCCAAGATCAGAATCAAAAGTCATTTATTCAAACTAGGCAGAGAATCAGCACGTTTTGAATATCAATATTACATAAGACGCCCCGCCCTTCACCAGTTCCTAGTGCTTTAGCTGGCAAAAAGAAGTGGCGCAACAAACTCCCCAGCAGCACAGCTGTCTGTTCAGTTAAAAGGACTTGATTATATACAACAATAACTAAGTAACATTACGAAACACAACATATTAAATTTAATAATTTGTCATATTATGTCGGCTAGCATACGCCAATATACCAACATAAACATTGAACACTATATCAAGCAGAAATAAATATCGGTGTAGTAGGTAGCGTTTTATAGTAAGCTCTTTCTCATGCCGCGATTTATTACTCGCCTTTTACATTAACAATAAATGACGAGAATGCAGTCCAGTCTAACCGTATACAGCTGAGTACCAGTATTTTACATGGAGTGACTGCCTATCTGACCTCCCCAACCCAGTTACCGGGTAATAAGATACCCCTTGGTAAGACTGTTTGTCAGTTTCTCGGGCTTCTGACGACCCGTAACGACTGTCAAAAATCCACGAATAACAGCTTTTAACATGCTTTCCGAGGCACGGAAGGATCTTGGTATGTAACGATGGTCACCCATCAACGAACCAAACGCTGCAAGCGTAGCTTAACCTGATCGGTCGACCCGTGCGGCTGTTATTACTTAGCCACAATAACTAAATTCCTGTATTGAATGTAAAAATCCCTTCTGCATTTCCTTCCGTTGGTAGGTATCATAAAAATACTAAACAAAACAACAAAATATCACCCGCCATCTGCATAATTCCGACAAATCAACCAACCTTTATCAAACTTCGTCTCCACAACTCAGTAAATTGGCATGGTCGGGTTGCACCAATCAATGTACTAAACTCCACCACCTAGTTAACACTTAAACACATAGGCTAACGACGACAAGGTAACCGTCTCTTTGACTCCTTAACTACAGTTAAACAGAACAGACCGGCGTCATGATATTCATAGTTGACCGAGTACATAACTTCCTTTGTGAAGTTTTGTCGCTTTGGGGTAACATTTGTACTGGGAGTTCGTATGTGAAACGTTAAACTTTGTTTAGAGAGTAAACGAGCTAAGTCGATTAAATTCCTTTTAACAGAGTTGCAGTTTGAGGTAAGGATTTGCATACAATAGCTACCTAATTACAATGCATTTTTAAGGTTCCGACCAAATGAAAGTGGAAAACTTCATAATATGATTTTCTTGTCATTCTGTCACAGAAGTTTTTCTCAAGATCAACGTAGTATTTTGGCATGCCTCGAAAATTCTGCGGTAAGTTACAACCCTTAATTATCTCTGTTCAAAATCAACTGTTTGATTTTAATAGAAATATATAGCTTGCGGCACTGTAATAGTGTCTGAAAAAAAAATGCTGCTTTAGTAAGCAATCTACATGCAAACACATACAGACGCCAGCACATCAAGCTACACGAAACTGTCAAATTTTCCCAATCAATTTTGAACCTTATGCTTTAGCGATAAAGTTGAAAATCTATTAAAGAGTTTTTACAAATTGTAGTAGCTTGATGTGCTGGCGTCTGTATCTAATACTACATGGGTTAGTACGCAGGCCTTTTGACCCATGTAGTTAATTAAATTGTTACTAAATTATATGGAGTTGCCGCAGGTTTATTGAATTCGCAAAATACAATAGGTAGGCCAGCGACCGTTCCAAAGACCGCTAAGTACAGTTTGATTCGGAATCTTAATTGTATTAGCCCGATTTGCCTTTGGCCGGTTTTTTAATACAATAACCTAAGGTAGGTACTATAAAAGGTTAGAAGAGCCACTTAAAGTAATTAAACAGCGATAGGATTTCTGTATATTTATATTGAGAGAAAGACTTTACATTACCACATTAAAACTAGCACTGACTTAACTATACAAAAATCTATATACATAAAACAATGTTAGGTTAGTTACACCATTTATAACTAAAGAACAGCTGGACCAATTTATAGGGTCTTGGATTTGTTGGATTTGTCTCCTCCCCGAATAGCAGAATGAGAAAAGTCCACGAATAATTAATGCATAATGAAGATAATTCATTTTTTCATACATTTGTTCTTATTAATTCTGAGGCGGTACGAAGTTTGCTGGGTCAGCTAGTACCTATACCTAATAAAAATATATGACACTTGCTTGAATGTTCGAATGGAACCCGCGCTAAATTATAGCCAGCCTGCACTACACATATAAGGCAAGGCTACATAGATAGCCTCTACAGTACCCACGTACCCAGTTTACGGACGCGTTTCCCTGTAAATAAAATTTACAGCAAAAGCTGAATAATAGAAACAGAATTAACATCACAACACAAACAAAAACAAGAATACCAACAAAAAAATACCAAAGGCGAAAAATAGCGCGAACATCGCAATAACGATAAATAAAACGAAACATTGCCATTCTAACAAATTATCGTCACTCGCCAAAACATGGCTGAGGTTCTTTGAATTTCAGCTAATTTAATTAACGATCATTCGAACTAAGTTCACAAAGAATCATTTGAATTGCAAACGAACTTAATGATTTTCGTTTTGATTCGTTACTTTAGACGAGCTACGGTCCCAAGTAATTATGGATTAATTATACGAACATAAATTGTGTGCTACTGTGTTCGTGTCCTTAGTTAACACTTCATTAGTATTGAATCCGTCTTTGCCTTAAGGGGTCTACATGACCTAAAGCGCGGTCACTGTCGGACTGCATAGAAAAGAAAGAGAAGCGCGATGACACAACGCTGGTAATTTAATGCAAAATATGAAGCAATTATCTATTTACAAAAAAAAACTATTGTTTGCACTAAAAATTAAAACACTAGTGCTTTAGTATGTTGCTTGTAGAATAATCTGACAAATCAGAATGATTGTATGTATATTAGTATGGTTTTTATTGTGAAAAGAAAGTTTTAGAGGTATCTTCATGACTTTTTTCTTTTGTATCAAATTAGTTGTATTATGTTTTCAACACACTACCTACCTAGCATATATCCTGAAGAATATCATATATTTTTCTGATTTTGTTTACTGTAGTCGATCATATACTTTTAATTGCTTCTAAAACTTGCGTTTTTTTTTTCGTTTAGGTCCTTTAATCTCCTTTTCCTGAGAGAGAAACCCCAGTCTGGCCTTCTTACCAGAGCACGTTATGTAAAAAGAAAGGGAAAATATTGCAGGTATTGGACGGCCCGTGTTTTATTTTACGTAAAAAGTCTAACATCGTTTTAATTTTTAATTGATACGTAATGTAATTATAGACATACAGTGGCCTCCAAAAGTTAGTTTTCATTTTTCCACTTCAGCTTTGACACCACATTATGATTTAAAATTCTAGTGATCCAAATATTTGAACTGCTATAACGTTTTCATTGACTAATTCAACTACCTTTGACTTATCATAAAAAATAATCAAGTAGGTAATCCCTTAGGAGTACCTACCTGTTTTTTTTTTTTTAGCTGAAGTGGAAAAATGTCAACTAACTTTCGGAGGCCACTGTGTCTTAGGGTCTACTTCTTAGTCCACAAATATGGACAGTTTAGAATCAGTTGACATATTTCTAAGTTTCCAAAAACGAAGCTTCTTAATAAATATTCGAAGGAGAAGTGTAATTAGGAAGGCGCTTCTTAGTGAATTTTCACTAATCCAATGAGCTCAGGTCCCAAGATGCTGGATTAAAATAGGATTTAGTTACAAACTCGGGCCAGAACGACCATCTAAATTAATCAGGTGACTTATTCGCGGCCGAAAAGCAGAGAATTTCGCCTAAAGTTATAATTTAAGGCCTTTAATAAATACTATAGTTGCCTAAGTACCTATAAGTTTCTGTTAAGCTAATTATTACAATAAATAACTTTAGTAAAGACCTATTTTAATTTTATGTCTTGAACACCAGCGTTTCTTTCATACACAAAGTTAAGGTAAACCGGATAAATCTAGATACTGTAGAGGCTATAATGTAGCCTTACCTTTTATAATGCAGGCCGGTCATAATTGACGGCATCTGATGTTCGAACATTAAAGCAGAATAGAATAGAATAGAATAGAATACTCTTTATTATGTACACCATATAAATTACAGACATAAATATAGAAATTTTACAATGGGTGACAAAATGGGCGGTCTTATCGCTAAAAGCGATCTTTAACAGACATCAAAGATTTAGATTAGGTTTGGCTTGTCAGATAGAAAGTGCTAGTTTTAACGTTGTAAAGTCATCCTAAAAATATAATATGCCGGTTAAATCTTACGCTTTTTAATTATATAATCAAAGCACACATCTTAGCTAGAACCCCACAGTACCTATATAAAAATATATATTATGGTGAGTAGATCAAAAACAGAAATCAAATCAAAATAATTGATATGCATAAATAAGATACAGAAAGATTATTACATCGATCTCTTATTATGCCTTTAATGTCGATAGTTTTCGTTGGTAGATTGCTATAAGAGTGCTCATTGTTCCACACTTTCTGTTGAGGACTAGTTAGTGGCAATAAAACACAAGATGAACACAACTACTATTGTCTATTCCACAGGTTTAAGAATACATACACTGATTTAAGGTAAGCATGGCTTCAGTTAAAGATTCCGTGTCCTATAACAATACGCGGTTAAAACAATTACGACACTAGGGACCATAATTTACTTCTGGAAGCGAACTGGCTACAGATTGTGCTATCCACGAAGACGCGCCCCACTCTTCTTACTAATCGTTAGTGGTTATTGCTAGTTAATTCCGCTAGTGTTATAGTTTTTTCGATACACACTAATTACCCACTAATAATACATAATTAGTGTGTATCGACAAAACTAAAAGTCTAATACCGGAATGTTGCTGTACTGTAAGCATTAGGAAAAAGAGTGGGGCGCGTCTTCGTGGATGGCACTATCTAAAAAAATACAATATCAGATTAAAAAGTTGTACCTACGATAAAATAAAAACATTCTAGAAGCGCTCCCATATTCAAACACATACGGCCATCTCATTTACGGAGGCACTCATAATTAAAATGTAAAACTGCGACCTACCAATTTCCTCTATTACCACACAACGTCGTCGACTGCAGATGTCAAAGAGCGTGCGGTGTCAAATTGTCAAAACCGCGACGGCGCGGCGTGACGCGACGCGTGAGCAAGTAACTGGAGCATTAGAATTAATTTCCTGCTGTCATGGCGCCGGCGTGCGTCGCTTCCAAACTCATGGAGTGTGTACCTAAATATCATTTATATTTTTCGTGGTAAAAGAATTCTACGTTTCGTATGTGATTATTTTACTACTTCAGCTCATGTTTAGAAAACGGTGAACTTTATTAAAAACATAATATATAAGCTAACACACTTAAAATTATATTAATAACATGTACATGTATATAAAAAAGGGGGAAAAGAATCATAGGGCATCAAAAAATAAAAATGGCTGGCAGCATTGCAACGTTGTATGGCGATGCTGATTCTTTGGTCAAAAAATAGGCCAGCCCTCTGGTCATGTTTAAAGAGTCGACCGACCGCTTGGCGATGTCTCGAAAAACAAAGTGGGTTGATAATTCACTCATGTGTGTTCCCCGAAAGCGTAGATAGAGATGAACCTATGTATGTGCAAGTGTACATTTCGCTCATTACGTTTAAGACTCATGTAATTAGTCTATTGTCAGTAATTGGGCACAAAGTACTTACGTAGGTATGTAACACACAACAAAACATAACATCACGCATGTGTTTCATGTAAGGCAGAGGTGTATTTAACTGTATAAGTAGGGTAGGTACATCCACATTTTACCAGTTATGTTTTAAGTTCCATGTAATAGGGGGCGAGGGGCCCGTGGCTGAATAATAACAGCCGCACAGGTCGATCGATCAGGTTAAGCTATGCTTGCCGCAGTTGGTCTATGGATGGGTGACCATCTTTACATACCAAGACCCCTCCGTGCCTTGAAAAGCACGTTAATCAGTTGGTCCCGGCTGTCATTCGTGGATCTTGGACAGTCGTTACGGGTCGTCAGAAGCCCGAAAATCTGACAACCAGACTTACCTAGGGGTATCGTATTACCCAGTAACTGGATTGTGGAGGTCAGGTGGGCAGTTGTTCCATGTAAAATACTGGTATTCAGCTGCATCCGGTTAGACTGGAAGCTGACCCCAACATGGTTGGGAAATGGCTAGGTAGATGATGTAATAGGGGGCGAGCAAGAAATAGACAGTAGATTCACAACCTCAGTCTTTTTTTCATTATACAACATGCCAATACAATGGCAACATTACCTACCTAATTTGAGTTATCTAAGCACTTCCATGAGCAGTGGTGGCCCAGTGGTAAAGGCTCCGACTTATGAGTTGTAGATGGTGGGTTCGATCCCAGACAGGCGCTTTACTTTGCGTTAATAATTTCACCTACTGCTCTCAAAACGGTGAAGGAAAACATCGTGAGGAAACCGGCATGTCCTAGAACCAAAACTTCGAAGACATGTGACATCTACCATCTGCACTGGGCCCGCGTGGTAGATTACAGCCCACTGTTTCTCGAAGAGAGGAAGCCTGTGACTGAGTGGGAACATTATAGGCTGATTATAAAACACTTCCATAACAAAAACCTGACACAGAAATGGATACCCAAACACATCCATTAAAACGCACAAAATATTATGAATAAAACCTGTACCGTATGCAAGCCTTCCCAAACACACCATATTTCCATAATTGTGGCCACTATAACAAAACACGGGCTGTTGTGTTGTTGGCGGCATTTCCTCAGTTATGCACACTTGATTGTTAGTTTAGGACGTATATTACACCCACACGATGAACGAAGCGTTGCTAAACAAACGGTAACTTGAACAAGACTCTACGTGGATATGGTACCGTCCTATGTACACCGGTTTTGGAATCACAATGCTCCCCTTTGCTTATCATTAAGTGGCAGAACTAGAAATTGCCTAACAAGCTAGATGTCAGGTGTGGCTTATGAATGAATTTTCTAAGTACCTGGTACTTATTGACAGGCCTACACTGTCCTCTCATACCTACCTGTTAACAATGGAAGTTAAAAACACTGTAAAAGCCAATTATTAAAAAAAAATTAACGTTGTAGTTTCTGACCGGCTCTTCTCCATAGGAAACGACTAATTGGAACCGCGCACCTATGTAGATTCTGACGTTTCATAAGTGGCCATATAGATTTATGTGAAACTAGCTGCGCCCCGCGGTTTCACCCGCGTAAATATCGGTCCCGTGGGAATATCGGGATAAAAAGTAGCCTATATGTAATCCAGGGTGTCAACTACCTCCATACAAAATTTTACTAAAATTGGTCCAGCCGTTTGAGCGTGAAGAAGTAACAAACATACATATGTATATAAACACACACACACGCCCTCAGACACTCACAAACTTTCGCCTTTATAATATGAATATATGTGAGAGAGAAATTATTTAATGATTTTTAAGGATTGTTTAATCATATTTTTATCAACTTCCGGTATATGAGGGTATTGTAACATTTGTAACCGACTACTTGTGCCCCCACTATACGAGTGAGTCTTGCTATAAAAGGGGCGCACGGTCTCTCGATAGATCAAAGTCCGGTTAAGCAGACGACAACCTCATAGGTTGAACTGCGAGATGCTATTCATAATAAAAAAAAAACTCGATAGATCAGAAGTTTTCCGATAGCGGACACGGCACAATGGTGCTCTGAGCTTTCAGGTATGTTTCTTAAATAATAATGTTGAATTTCTATTTTTATGTTGTGTCTTTTTATTTTACTGTGTTATTATTTTTAAATGCTGTAATTATTGTTATGAAGTATCGCTATGTCACTTACTGAAAATATAATAACGTTATCGAAAATTATATTATCGAGCCGTTTGGGGTTAAAACCCTCGGGCCGTGGGGTCCGAGTGCTAATGGTCTTTTTAAAGAAATTTCGAAACGGCTGGTTGACACTTCCCGTGACCCAAGGGCTGGCTTGGCCAAAGGCTAAGCATTGCCATACAACGTGGCAATGCCGCCAGTCTCTTGGGAACATTACCAGTCGACAGCGATGCGGATGAATTTTTCGACGCTATATTTTAGTTTCTGTATAGTTTTAGTTTAGTTAGGATTTAATTTTGTTATTTTTAGTATTAGATATACATAGAATTTGAATATTGATTCAGTTGCATGAAACCGACCCTTAGTAATTAGCTGTTGCCGCACCGTCATTTAATTTCACAAAATGTGACGAAGCGACACATCGCGCGTAGTTTGTGACGACGTTAAGCAGAATAGACCTATTTGTGTCTATTATTCTACCCTACCTCCCACATATAAGTGGAATAAAATATTTTGATTTTGAATGTGTGTTTAATTATGACCTTTTTTTGATCACCTGAAAAAGAAAGCAAAAAAAAATCCTGTGAACGTAACCGCTTGGTCTAGTGGTTGATTGTGCTGTAGCTGAAGCGATTAATCTGATGGATTGTAGAATCCGCTGTTTTACAAAACCGCTTGTGGTTTTACAAAACGGGTCCGGTATGGAAAACCGCTGAGCGTTGTTCAGTTGTTCTACATAACGAAGCTGTTTGAATCAGGTTGAATGACACTCGCACATCATAAAACGTCAAAGTCTGTTTTTTTATGTGACAGTTAGACAGTTTTAACCTTAGCGAAGTTTTAATTTACTAGGGATTATTCTTAAAAGTGGTAACGTAATTACGAGGTCAACAATACAAAGCCTGCTTGAAATAGAAAGCCTTAGACACGCTTCCTATTTCAAGCCTGTTCAATTTTAAAAGTCAGAAATCTCAGATTTTCTAAAACCTGCCTATTCATTCCGTACATGTATTGACTCTTCAACACGAAAGCACGCTAAATAGGTATGATGACTAATATCTATATATTAAATAAATCAAAGTCGGGTTAGTTACACCATTAATAACTCAAGAACGGCTGGACCGATTTTTATGATCTTTGATTTGAAGTTGGATATGTCTCCACCCCGAATAGCACAATACCTAATAAAACATGGGAAAATTTCACGAAAAAAAATTTAAGAAAATTATATATTTAAGAATATTCTTTCATACATCTTGAATGGCACGTCTTTTTGATGATATCTCGAGAGCGGATTGACTGATTTTGATACTTTTTTGTTTGTTCGTCGAGAAGTTTCGTCACGTATTAGAAAACAAAAAGAAAGAAATGTTCGAACAAATAATGTAATTTCAAAAAAGGCTAAGTGAAATGAGATAATCGAAAAGCCTTTAAAATCGATGAAAGTATTGTGAAGCTACGCTTTAAAAGTTTTTTAAAGGGATTTTTCTCTTTTTTTTTTCTTTGAACAGCTGGGACAGTACAAGCTAACTGAAAAAAAACCGCTTTTTATAATACGGTTTGCACTATTTGCAAACAAATATTTTTTTGAGTTTATAATATAAATATTGTCATCATCGCTATTCAACCACGTTTATATTATTACTAGCTGCGCCCCGCGGTTTCACCCGCGTAAGTTTCGATTCCAATAAAAATATGGAGAGGACCACCCTTATCACCTAGGGGTATAAAAAATAGCCTACAACCTATTCTCAGAACTACTAAATATACACAAAAAATTTCATAAAAACCGGTCAAGCCGTTTCGGAGGAGTTCGATAACAAACACTGTGACACGAGATTTTTATATACAGGGTGTCCCTGGCAGTATGGATCAAATCGAATAGGGGCGTGGGCAAGGTCATTTCCAAACTTTTTAACCCTGAGAATGTCGGTGAATTGGTCATAACTTTTGAACCATAAAAAGTCACCGACATTCTCAGGGTTAAAAAGTTTGGAAATGACCTTGCCCACACCACTATTCGATTTGATCCATACTTCCAGGGACACCCTGTATAAGATAATGCGATTATGATAACATAAACTTCTTATAGGTAAGTAAGCCCATTGTATATTTTTAGTGATCGATAATTCTTTTTGTTATGTATTTTTGTGGTGTACAATAAAGTATATATAAATAAATAATAAATAAATAAATAGGCGTATATTGCAACAATATCACAGTTCAATAGCCATTATTATCACCAACACCACAGAAACTAACCCTTCTTACCTACTATTAACAATAATCCATACGGGATTACTGGAACATCTTCATTTGAATTGAAAATTACCGCGGAACCGCGGAATATGCGCAGCAAAGCGATTATTTGGTAAACAAGCACCATTAGTATACATGTACTTTTGTGTTAATCACAGCGTCGGAGATAGTAATCTTCTGGTTTCGTGGAATCGATCATTTAAAGGGATTTAACATTTAATTTATTTGGCTATGCTAACAACAAAGCGTACAACATCAAAATCTACTTATTAGGATTTTAGAAGTATGTGGAATAGGTTCTAAAGTTCACTCATCCTCCATAGAAAAGGGAGAGAGAGGGGGATCCTCCGACCAGACGGGTGTTATGTTCGATGGGCTACTGCCGACGATTGATGTCGGAACCTTGTATATATATGCTAGTTGAGCGGTAAACTCTGCTGGCGCGTTGCAGGATTTTGCGTGACGTCAGTGTGATGCGTACCTAATTCACATGTGGCGGTGTAGATGCCGCCAACAGCATCTGCATGATCTCTGCTAATTACACCAAGCTGTTCATCTACGGCCAAGTGCAGTTTAGTGATCGTTGAGCTCCTTAAGTTCTGAATTGAGCTGCACGATTACTGGTAAATGCGTGCAGTGACTGGACAGGTCCACTCAATCTTTGTAAGACCATTTCAGACACCAATCTATATGGTCTTAACATAATCTGACAAAGATTATTTTTGGAGTTTAATAGAGACTGTGACCTCTGAGTTTATTTCGGCCTTTCTTCTCAGAGTAGTCTGGTAGGGATCGCCGACCATATCTAGTTTTAAAAGTATGGTTGACCCTACTTACAGTAATAAAATAATTTATCAGTAATATTTTTTTTGACTGTCATTGACCATGTAATGGCCGTTTATGAAATTATGAAGATACTAGCTGACCCGTGCCCACTTCGTTGGGCGGTAAACATTTTAACTTGTGATGAAATTATGAGTGTGGTTCGGTCCTGCGATGTTCTCGCGCTTTGGCTAGCGAGCCTCTGCGAGCGCTCAGCGCTAGACTCCCTATCCGTTGTTGCAGAGACATGCTGCCTTAAATCACTGAGACGCTGCGCAAGTTCAGCGCTAGATTCCCGAGCACGGGCCTGCGATGTTCTCACAGTTTGGCTAGCGAGCCGCTGCGAGCGCTCAGCGCTAGACTCCGTATCCCTTGTTGCAGAGACATACTGCCTTAAATAACTGAGACGCTGCGCACGTTCAGCGCTAGATTCCCGAGCACGGGCCTGCGATGTTCTCACAGTTTGCCTAGCGAGCCGCTGCGAGTGCTCAGCGGTAGACTCCCTATCCCTTGTTCCAGAGACATGCTGCCTTAAATCACTGAGACGCTAGATTCCCCAGCGCGTGCTTGCGAAATATTTTCTCTATTCCTCGAGAGGCGCTGATGATTTTCAAGAGCAGACTCTTCCGTACGGCGTACTCGAGCTGCTCTTGTCTGGGATGTCTGACGGGAAAGTTGTGATTTCCTTTTAGGCATGATAAACAATCGCTGAAACTGTCCGATATCCCAAAAACAGAAATACCACAGCTTCGAACTCGAAGAATGAGAACGAAGTAGTATTTGTGTTTTAAGAAACCGAGCAACCAAAACAATTTTAAAGACCAACAACATCCAACCAACTACTTAGTGCGTACAACTCACCTACCTAACGACGAAAGTTAAATAATAACTGGAGAGGGTCATTATGCACAACGCCATCTATGGGTAAATGGATAAAACGTCCGTACAAAGCATGTTCTAATGCGGTTCGTGAATGGACGGCGGCATTTTCCGATTTAGTAATTTTATATTATCTTCGAAACTATTTAACCAATTGACATACTGTTTTGGGCAAATCGTATCTCTACGATGTTCTTGTGATCATAATAATATATATTATGGAATCAGGCGTTACTTTACGGAAATCCATGACATTAAGATGTTATGTGTAATATCTAGTTTTAATTCCGTGTAATAAAAACCCAGGCTTGGATGCTGGAAGCAATCTCACCTTCCCACGCTCATGCATATGCTGATGCAAGAAAGGTCCCACCCTCCCGCCCTCATGCAAATGCAAACATGCAGGAAAATGAGGATAGCATGCCACACAACCGAACCTATACTCGACACGTGTTTCACCCCTCCACGGGGCATCCTCAGGAGATGTTGACTCGTCGACCGCTAGTCGTAAAGTGAGCTCAACGCACGGCTCTCCCCGCCTTATATACCCTACCGATGACGCACGGTACCGGTCAACACAAACGTCACGAAGTCGTATGTGTCGAACTACCTGCAACTATACTTAAAAGCGGTGAGGTGACTAAGCTTGTTTGTTCATTCAGCAGTGCATAGCTGGTGTTATTATTATATTTAGAGATTTCTAACTGTTCCAACACACACAACCGGAAACCCTTATCACACACATGCAAAATGTTATATGTATTGTTGTCACTCAAGGAATGGCCGGTATCGATTAAATGTTTTGCGAAATGAGATTTTTCTGGATGGCCATTCCTGTAAGCGGCAACATGTTCCCTATACCGTACTTCAAAATTACGGCCTGTCTGACCTACATAGACCCCGTTGCAATCATTGCATACTAATTTATAAACACCGGATTTTTTTGAATTTTCTAACTTATCTTTACCGTTACACAGATTACGCAAATTTTGGTCTGAAAAACATGATATTTACGTTGCTTTTCGTTCAGACCAAAATTTGCGTAATCTGTGTAACGGTAAAGATAAGTTAGAAAATTCAAAAAAATCCGGTGTTTATAAATTAGTATGCAATGATTGCAACGGGGTCTATGTAGGTCAGACAGGCCGTAATTTTGAAGTACGGTATAGGGAACATGTTGCCGCTTACAGGAATGGCCATCCAGAAAAATCTCATTTCGCAAAACATTTAATCGATACCGGCCATTCCTTGAGTGACAACAATACATATAACATTTTGCATGTGTGTGATAAGGGTTTCCGGTTGTGTGTGTTGGAACAGTTAGAAATCTCTAAATATAATAATAACACCAGCTATGCACTGCTGAATGAACAAACAAGCTTGGTCACCTCACCGCTTTTAAGTATAGTTGCAGGTAGTTCGACACATACGTCTTCGTGACGTTTGTGTTGACCGGTACCGTGCGTCATCGGTAGGGTATATAAGGCGGGGAGAGCCGTGCGTTGAGCTCACTTTACGACTAGCGGTCGACGAGTCAACATCTCCTGAGGATGCCCCGTGGAGGGGTGAAACACGTGTCGAGTACAGGTTCGGTTGTGTGGCATGCTATCCTCATTTTCCTGCATGTTTGCATTTGCATGAGGGCGGGAGGGTGGGACCTTTCTTGCATCAGCATATGCATGAGCGTGGGAAGGTGAGATTGCTTCCAGCATCCAAGCCTGGGTTTTTATTACACGGAATTAAAACTAGATATTACACATAACATCTTAATCATAATAATATTTTTTTCGATAAGGTTTAATATTTTGTTGTTTAAAAAATCGTCCAAAGGTAAGTACGTCGAAAAATACTTTTTTTAACACATAAAAGCTACTATATCTGCTAAAATATAAAAGATAGAAATATGGTGTCGCGGACTTTTTTGTAGAACTATTCAAAGCGGACCAGGTTGCCATACATTGTTTTCAATTATATACAACTGTTAAGGCAGCGCATGCAAATAACTCTGTTGTAAGAGCTATTTTTTTCCGCCTGGCTAGACAAAAATTGAGATAGTTTGGCTAATATGTATGATATCTTTATAATTTATAACCTATAGCACTCCCGAATAATGTAGCTTTCTACCAGTGAAAGAATTTTTAAAATTGGTTCACTACTTCCGGAGATTACCCCCTACATACAAACTTACAAACAATTTTACCTCTTTATAATATTAGTATAGATATAGATATAGATAATTCCTATTTCCTTTAAATAAATACACTCTTCAATCTTAAACCCAATCATCTATAGGTATAATCCACTTAAACAGGGTGAGAGTTCCAATAGCTAGCAGAGATATAAAAAATGCCCACTCATTACCCTTTGGACTGACGTAAGCGTTGGGCTGTCAGATAAAGAGTGTGCTTCGACGCGATGTCGAGTACCCTCCATTTGTTTGAACGCGATCGAGTAGCGCTCGTGAGTCGTGACGGACGTCAACCGGGATCATCCTACGTTTTGAATCATTTGTCTGATGTGTATAAAAGTAAATACATGATGAGTTATGCCCTACTTTATGAACAAAACTTCTTCCTCTCTCCTACATATTTAAAATTTTACTGTGCCCGACAGGGTCCATAATTGATTATATTGTTTAATACTTACCACCTGTATGAGTTCACCTCACATGCATAATTTTAACATGAATGACGTAAACAATATTTTGTAACTATTTTGATTTAAAAGAGTGACCCTGGAGTTTCTTATCGTTCTTTTCCATAGGTATCTTCTACGTTTTGGAATGGGCAACGAGCTTCATTTTTCTGACTGACCCTTGACAATTCAAAAGTGCTTGTAATTGGTTTATTTGAAGTACATGCTTTGAGTTGAGTTTATGTTTATTTTAGTTGAGCTTACATTATGGATTGCAATAAAGATGCATTGAATTGAATAGAACTATGGACCTCATTGGATTAACATTGTCATATTTGCAGCTATATTCGTGCAGTATTATCAAGAGGCGCGAGATAGGTATCTACCTAATCTTCATTTTTGAAGCCCAATTTTAGCTATTTTGAAATTTCCAGTAAAAAATGCACTTGTTCTTTCATGCTGAAATTCTAAAGATAGAGGATACAAACAGGAAAGAACAAAAAATCTTGACTTTATAAAATGGTGACGAGAATGAGCATACTAAGCTAGAAAAAGAATGTTAACAAACATACTGTTAATTGTTATTGCACTAGCATGAACAAGTTAGTATGTGTATCTCTATAAAAACTTCATTACACTTGGAAAGTTGCCAATAACATTCAAACGAAGTGCAGTCTTTTTCTACTTTGTCCTGCTTTAAATTCTGTCTTAATGGTATCGCGGGGTCACTTCAATTTAGTTCAAAGTCAACACCAAGCAGCAAAAATTGCTAATAAAATTATGTAAGTTAGGTAAATTAATTGATTCGCGATTGACGATTAGAAACTTAAATTGTCCGTAACTTCTTCGACGCAGTGGTTCGAAATGGCTATCAATTTGATAGATAAATAACTTCCCTGACTGTACAAGTTAGGGGTAAAAAAAATAAAGGAACAGAAAAAAACAGGAAATCTAAAAATGTTTGTTTAAGATTTTAATAATATTGTGTCCGCAGTAAGAACCAGTCAAAAATATTGGTCAATGTAAGAACAAGTTTAAAACTAAAAATATTTCCCTATATTCTCTGCTAATACTCTAACGAATATCTAGGCGATATGCTACGGCCACTATTCCTACTTTATTTCCCTACTATCCGCTCCCGGAACACATAACTTAGACTTGTAACTTTTAACTTGAGACAATATTTAATATCCGCCTCTAATGTATGACGGTAATATTCCTATCAAGTTCCTCCGTAAGTATTAGATTAGAAAAGAAATGTTCTTTAGGGCTTCCTTCCACGAAGTTTGTTGGAAAATTAATATTCTGTAGAATGTCATTACACGTTATTATGACATGAAATGTACGTAAGTATCTTGTGTCTTTCTCATTAATTAAATGATTTTTTTTATTCTGTAAATGGGATATCGGAATCACTGTAATACGTAATTTAATTTAAAAAAAAACGCTAGATGAGTTCGGCTTTTCCTATCGGACTACTCTGAGAAGAAAGGCCGAAAACCTCAGTGGTCGCAATCTCCTTGTTCAGATCATGTGAAGACCATGAAGATTGATGTCTGAAATGGACTTTTAAGTAAAGTACCACACAGATTTGAGTGGACCAGTCCAGTCAGTGCAAGCATTTGTCAGAAATCGTGTAAGCAGTGGTGGCCCAGTGGTAACGGCCGTAACTTACGAGTTGTAGGTCATAGGTTCGAACCCAGACAGGCGCTTTACTTTGTGTAAATTATTCCATCACCACTGCTCTCAAAATGGTGCAGGAAAACATCCTGAGGAAACCGGCATACCCCAGAACCAAAAATTCGAAGACATGTGACATCTACCAACCCGCACTGGGCCCGCGTGGTGGATAACGGCCCACTCCTTGTCACTGAGAGGAGGCTTGTGTCCCAGCAGTGGGAAGCTGATAATGCTAATATCTAAAATGCAGTTTGTGAATATATAAATATATATGCCATTTATGTGCTGTCATTTGCAATTGTCCAAATGATTGGTGGAAACTTTGAGGTGAAAGAATGAACACAGGTTGTCTGTAATAGACAGCACAAAACGATAATACCCTAATCCCTACTAATATTATAAATGCGACCAACAGTACGAAGCAGTCATATAAATGTTTCGCAGGCAAAATGTAAATTCTCTTTTCCATGGGAACTTTACTGGGTAGGTAAGTGAACAGTGCAGTTGACAATTACATCTCGGCTTGAGTCGCAGTCGCATCGTGTGACATGCATGGAAGGTTTCCTGTGTAAGCGTTAAAGGGGGCGACACTTTAGCTCTGCACCCCTGTTCTGGCCGACACGGTAGGGGTGACAAGTTTTCATAATAAAATGACTTCTTGGTAAGCAGTTTCAAATAAATATTGACTATGGGTTGAATGTATGTTGAAAGTTCGTGAATCGGTAAACTTATGGTAGGACGCCCTCGGGCTATGTGGAGCGACGATGAATGGCTGGTAGCAGCTAGATCAGAGTTGCCGAAAATCGAGTTGAATGGCGTGCAATAGGAGATACCTATGTCCAGCAGTGGACTGCTATAGGCTGATGATGATGATGGGTTGAATTTTGGATTCACCTGGATATGGGCCGCACAGAAACGGAAAGTATGTCACAATGGAAGGAAGAGCTTTACCCAGCAGTAGGATGACCCACCAAAATACAGACTCATTTAGAAGTTATGATTGGAAAGCTAAATAGATAAGCCTAAAACTAGCCTTCTGGTATAATATTTATGCCAAGTGTATGTTATCCTATTGTTTCTCATTACAAAACTGGTCCTAAAAAAAACTAGCCCTCACTTTGAGTTAATAGCATAATCAGCCTATAATGTTCCAACTTCTGGGACACAGACCTTTTCTCTTCGAGAGAGAGTGGGCTGTAATCTACCACGCGGGCCCAGTGCGGGTAGGTGAATATGTAGCTTTGAGTTAATAAAACCTTGATATTATTGTCCCTCTACAAGGCAAGGGCCGCTTCTCTTACAGGGACGTGACAAGTATTGATCACCACAATTGCTAAAGACGGGTTGGCAATTTCCGACTTAAATGTAAGGGGACTACAGGTCCTAATCGCAAAAAACGCAAGTTTTATAATGCCTAAAAGTATATGATCGACTACAGTAAACAAAATCAGAAAAATATATGATATTCTTCAGGATATATAGGTACTAACTAATTTGATACGATAGAAAAAAATCTTGAAGATACCTCTAAAAACTTTCTTTTTACAAACCTTGCCCCACCAGTGGGGCGGCTGGTGGGGCAAAGTGGAATAATCCATAAACATACATCATTCTAATTTTTTGTCAGATTATTCTACAAGCAACATACTAAAACACTACTGTTTTAATTTTTTAGTCCAAACAGTAGATTTCTTATAAATAGATAATTGCTTCATATTTTGCAATAAATTACCAGCGTTGTGTCATCGCGCTTCTCTTTCTTTTCCGACAGTGACCGCGCTTTAGGTCATGTAGTCCCCTTAACTATTAGTTTTAGTTTCTTAACGATGTTTTCCTTCGCCGATTTCAGTAATGTCCAAGATAAACTCAGAGTGCACATAATTATGAATCACACACTAAACAAATTATTTAAAATACCGTATTCATGAAACGCATGTAGGTCAGCCCTAGTCACTGCATGACCTGATCTGCAGACCATGAAATAGATGCAACTAACTTGACAATCCGATTGTGTCACAGGTGCGCTGAACAAATAATATCTCCGTACATCTTCCTCGGCTTACAGAGCAAGCCATCATGTTTTATAGTTACAGTCCCATTTCGGATTGTGCTCACTTTGATGTATGTGGTGTGTTCAAGAAAGTTTGATAGCTATGTATCTATATTTTCCAGGTTCGTGTCTGTCGCTAAGTACAAGTAGACTGCTTTCCGATTTACTTACGATAATTTTATCCAATAAATATATATTTTTTTTATATTTTACTTCACACATATTTAATTTTATATTTTTCTATCGGCCCACGCCAGCTTCGCACGGGTGCAAATTTTTTTTTCGAATTTCCGAAATTTTCTCTCATACAAACCTTGTCCTGGCAATACCGAACACAACAAAAAAATAATTATCCAATTTGGTGTAGTCGGTCGGAAGTTATGCGCGTACATATGTACATTACGGCGATTAATTTTTATTTATATAGATTTATTAATAATAATAATAAAATAATTTATTTGCGTAAAACATGGTATACAATGGTGTTAAGCATAGGTCAGAATAGCACAAACATGTTTAGCTAAGATAAAACATAGCATGCAAATGTATATTTCTGTATCTTTCCGTGACATCACAGCGGGCCGTATCAGAATACCGCGGCGACACTTATTTTGAAATGTCGCAGCATCATGCTGAGATAGGCCTTTTGGCCTCGTAGGTAAAGTACTTTCTGTTATTTATTTTAATTTTGTTTTTAATTATTATATTTTTATGAGCGTGTTTAGTTTAGTTTGTGATATTCCTGTGCGAGTCCCAATAAATACATTTTCTTCCTTCCTTTCTCTTCTTAAAATCAAATATGAATAAGATAATCATTTATCAAACTAAGTAAAGCCTATGTAGGAAAACCTATGAGTTGATGCGAGCACAGCTGGTTTTCATAAAGAGCTGGCCCATTTACTTACCAATTTTTTTTTTTATGACAGCTTAAACTACCATTACAGGGTTTACCCTAATGCGACAGTTAAGAACATCAAAGTGTTTCACTTCCCGTAAATATAAACAAAGCCTTAGAATTTCTATAAGTTCAAAACCTACACAAAATGACTCTTCACAAGCATTCTCAAAAACAACCTATTTGCTATATTGTAGGAAACGAGCACACATAAAACTAAGGACCGTTTACACACGGGGCGCAAAATTTACGCCCCGTTTGATGTCCGCTGCCTGCTCATAATAAAATATTAAATTCGCCTCAGGTGATTTAGAGATGAAGCACCTATGGACTGGGTTGCCAGACTAGGAATTTTCCACTTATGCGAGGTAGGCAGTTTAAAATAAAACCAAAAATCTTTGGGTAAATTCCTAAAAAATATTTTGTATTAAGAATTTAAACAAGTTTTCTTATTCAAAACCGATAATTAGGAAGAAATAAATAAATATTCATAATTTAATTTTGCACTACGGCGTAGCTGTAGCTGTATTACTACGCGGCGTAGCATTCAACTTATGAACGATTTAGGAAACTTTCTTTGTGTGTTAAATTCACTCTATCAAAAAGTTAGTGAAATTAAATTAATCTTGTTAGTTTTAAGTGCATGACATACTCTAGTAGGTACTTGTACTATCGCATGTTTGAAAAGCCCTCTTTCAATATTCGTTATTTTATTTTTTTTACTCTTTTAATTTTACTTATATATGTAATTTTTACAATGTTTTACACAACTAACTATTTACACTAGGTACTAAATTAAATGACTAACAAACTCTAAAAATAAATAGAATAAATACAAACAAAAGGACAGTTAGGCGTCGTAGTACTCGTCCGCATCGCTTTCCTGTCATTCGATAGTCGATACTATTGTCCGTAGGCTAGATACTAACTAGACTTAGCAAATAAAGGTGTGAATAGACAGCCAATTACTATTGGCAAATATAGTCCTAAGTGGTTTGACATATTAAACAACCTTTTGGATTATTTACAGTCCTTGTGAAGCAGCAGATCTAACCAGCAGTTTTATTTCTTAAAAGCTTACAAATCGTTTACAAGGAAAAACGGAATTTGTTCAGAAAATTTCCTTTTGACAACATTTCAAAGAAAAAACCAAACCGGATTCATTAAGCATCTGTTTTGCAATAAAAGAGGAAAGTCAAACGAAAAATACGAGGAGGAAAAAACAAAAGAAATATAATCGAAGTGGTAAATAAAGCATGGTGATTTAATTTTAGAGTTGGCAACCCAAATTCGTTGTATCCAAAGGGTAGATACGTCAAGAGCGAGCCCAGCACCCTAATTACGTAACACACTATGAATCTTAATCTGAATCATTTTGAAGGACATTGCCCGTCCATTGCTTCATATGTTCGAAAAAGTTGTCTGCTCAACAACGAAAATAACGCAATGAATTTAGTTGAACTGTCCAAATGAAACCTATTGCTACTGATAGTGTGTAACGCAATTACCCCGCAGGTTTGCACGGGCGATTTTTCTTTTCCTCTTCTGTGTTTTATGATTATTTTCTTCTTCTCCTAATGCAATAGCCAACAATACTACGTCAGCATCCACGATTTTCAAAAAATTTGAACATGTCAACACGGTAGGTATGGAACTGTTTGACTAGGCGCAGAAACGGATACGTTCGCAAGCGACGGTACGGAGCCGATCGTATGCGTCGACATCGTGCCGGACGCGATCGGCTGTCGCCGCATCCGTTCGTATCCTTTCGGATCCAGTGCGATGCGAGCCGTTTGGTGGAAATCATCCTTTATCAGATCATTCCTCAGCCTATAATTTAAGTTACACCTTACATACTTCGCAACGAACGCATTTCCACAGCATTGTTTTACTTTCAGGCTCAAAAAGCTTAATAGAATAATAACATAAAAGCGAAGGTTTCCGTAGACCTGCAGGAGACGGCACTCAGCATCAGCATTGAGAATTAAACATGGAGATAACAATAACATTTATTTCTAAAATATTCAAATGAGGTAGGGACGTCGCTTCTCTAAAGCATCCCTTAGGTACCTACTTAATTTTTATCTGCTCTACAAAAATGGTTTGTCGGATAAACCGTTAAACTATAAAAGTTATTGAACTAATTTTTCATGATAATTATGTATTTTAAAGGTAAAATATGCTAGTACTTGGTAGGTATAATCAAGCACTAGCGTATTTTATCTTGAATTGACTTAAAGTGTTTTGTTAAACAAGCAAAATTATTTGTTTAGCAAAACACTACGTCAATTTGGTGTGTTATAGTTACATTTCATACAACTGCCAAAGAATGACGGTGAATGATGGTGTGAATAAATTATACTGACAATTTAAATTGCTACTCAATGTACATAACAATAAATTTCCCCAACTTTAACCTTAACATAAACCATCCTTAAGGTGACCTTCTCTGTGAATGTCAAGTCTTATTGAAACGTCCGACGTATCCAAGACGAGTGGACAGTGGGACAATCGGTAATAAGTAATTAATGCGTGGGAATGACAACGCACTAATTGGATGTCGAAGGTGACTAATGGTAAGAGCCGAGCCGATACCGAAGTCATATTGTGGGACAACCCAATGTTCTACACAGAATTAGCCGGGTAACATCACATTTCGCTTGTAAGCCGAGGGGATAGGTAGACAAGTAAAAAGGACAGATTTACAGTGTTTCGAAAAATAAATACGATATTTTATGTATGAGCAACACCAACATGACTTCTTAACTTTGAATACTATTTTATTACCGCAATAGCTGCGCCCTGCGGTTTCACCTGCATAAGTCTCGATTCCGTAGGGATATCGGGGTTAAAAGTATATTATGTCCTAATCCAGGTCATTGTCACTCATGTGCCAAATTTCATCCAAATCCGTGCAGCCGTTTTAGCGTGAAAGCATGACAAATAAACAAACATTAATTTATTTATTTTTTCTCTTTATAATATTAGTCTCGATAGTTTAGATCAAATCACCCACCAACAAAAAGACAAAAAGAAAATCCTGTCAGCGTCATATAGAAGCAATCAAAATGATTTGAACCCCTGGCCAGATAAGCTAAGATACCTAAAGCATACAAAGAAAATAACCGTTAAAAATACCTACCCCTCTACCGAGAACTCGCACGATAAACCATAACGACCCACCTCGACGGTACCAAAAGAATTCAAATACCACTATTTTACTTTGAAAGACAGATAGGTATTGATAAAAATTCGGCCTCGGCGGAATTTTCAGACATTCCCACAAGATCGTCCGCAATTACTGCCTTATCTTCTATGCGAATTTTCTGAGCGACTTTAAATAGCCATCATTTTCCCTTGTGGCTTGGCTTAATTCTCAAAAACGTTAGAGCATCGCCACACGAAGCTTTGCGGCGCCGCGCCGCACCGTAATGATTTAACAACTATGATACTTTGAAATTACAGTTTAATCCATCCAATTAATGACGAGTTAAGCAATCATAATTATCATAATAAATTGTTCTTGTCCATTGTCGTTAACCAAACCGTTAACAGAATTCAAGATATGAACAGGCTTGTTCTTCTTCTTCGTGTCGCTGACACAATAATATTACCTACTAATTCTTGTTGGCCCAAAACGTCGCCACTTTCGCGGCGTTGTCGTCGGTGGCAGCGCAAAGATTACTTTGACTGCATGTTTTGGGACACGGGGGGCTAGCTTATATGAAAGTGAATCATGAGGATTCGAAACCCTAGTCGGACCGAATAACCATTACGATACGTGTGATTTAAGTAGTGCTGCTAAACGCTGTGCTTTAAAAGACCACTTAAGTCACACGAATCGTATACTATTTTACAGCTCATGTGACCTAAGCCTGCACTTAAGTCACGCTTTTCTATGTAAAAATGGATTACTTAATTCTCAAAAAAGACTGACTTAAGTGCGGGTTTAGGTCACATAGTGCTTTAAAAGTTATTAGGGTTGTCCGTCATGAAATTTTAGTAACAGCCTAAGATGGGCTATTGCGGCCGAAATTCGATGAGCATATTACCATCAGATCAGGCGCTGCCGCTACGGGAACGTAACAAAGTTCTAGCGCTGCAACGAATCGTGTGGAACGGCTCTTACATTAACAAAACGCGTTACGTTTCTGTATGTATGTTTGCCTGGTAGGTATTGTTACATACCGTTACCTCCGTCGAGTGTTGCAATGAAAGTGTATATATGTACTGTTTATACATATTGTTCGTATTAACGTGTACCCCGTGGGTTGCTGTTATTAAAAATGTTATGTAAATGAGAAAATAAAAAAGTAAGTAGGTAAGCAGTATTTGGTGTGTCGCTGTAAATGGGTCACCTTATCTTTTACGTGGAGGCGATTCAGGAAATTGTAATTAAGTTATATGATGCTGCCAGTCTTCTGCGCACGTTTTCGGGTGACAGCGATGCGGACGAGTACTTCGATGCATAAGTGTTCTTTTGTTTTTGTATTTATTTTTATAGTTAGTTAGTTGGGCTTTTAATTTGGTATCTAGTGTAAACAGATAGTTGTATTATATTTATTCGTAAATAAAATATGAATATAACTGTATGCATTTATTTATAGTGAATACTAAAATTAATTTTCTTATACAGAATGTTTTTTTTTACCGGTTCCAAATTTTTACAGGGTGTTCTACCCATGAATATGAACAACTTTCACTATGGGACCAACTCTGAAATCACGAAAAAAAAAATCTGCTGTATCATACATTTAGGTCAAGTAGGTAGGTATTGAACTTTTGTATTAAACAGCTGATGTTTTTTATGATTGCAGAGTTGGTCCCATAGTGAAAGTTGTTCATATTCATGGGTAGAATACCATATAAAAGTTTGGAACTGGTAAAAAAAATCATCTGGTATACATAGGTACAATATACAGCAAAGTGCAATACCTACGCGGACAAAATGTAAGAAACAGCATATTTTTATAGTTTTTTTTTTTTATAAATGGGCTTGCTGAATGCATAGTTACAGTTTTCACGTCGATTTCAATGCCATCCTGTATTATATTGTAGGTATCTATATGAGAATGTTAATATTTAGTATTCACTTTACTTAATAAATGCATATACAGTTATATTAATATTAATATTTTAGTTGCAACAATAGTTCATAAAGGATCCATGTTTTGTAATCGACACTTTTTGTGAGATAAGTGTCGATCGTGAGGTCCATGAAACCTTTTTACTTTGAACTGTATAACCGCAAAAAGTACGTTTTAAGGGAATTTGAGAGAAAATGTAATCGTAAATAGCTCAGACTAAGTAAGGAAATGTAATTATTTCTACAACTGACATTACATAGCTCTCTTTCAGGATTAGCGGGTTTTCCTCCTACCCGCTTTCCTCTGAAATATTTAAATTCTCATTAGTAGCGCCCCCTCGACATTAACAAGATACAAATTGATATAAAATTCCGTTTACTTTATTATTTTTGTGTCATGGTACGTAATTAAAGAGATTTCTTTTCAAAGGAATTTTCTAATTATAGTTGAGTTGGGGAATTATCGTAGATGTGTATTGAAGTTTTTTTAAGAGCTCGCATAAATCAAACAATTCAAGAAATTGGAGATTGTTTGAGCAAGTTTTTATATCTATACTTATCTATTTCATCACCATCATCTGCCTAGCCTTTTCCCAACTACACACATCAAAAGTGTCTAGGGATCAACATATATTTTTGCAACAACTTTTCTCCTGATTGATATTAATTAAAATTTTCTTTAAGGATTCATCAAATAAAGTGTTTTCGTTTGTCACAGTAACGATAAACCAAGTCACCTTTGCATTAATAAAGAAATTTGCCATTTTCCTAATAAAGGGATTTTTGACATTTGAACCACTAACACAAAAGTTCGAAAAAAAGACTGAAATAACAGTTTTCTTTAAAATTTTATTGGGTAACTTAAACAATTAATAATCCGTGTTTCTACCGCGAACACTAACAACACAAGAACATCGGTTTGGCATACTCAAAATGAGTTCATCCAAATCACGCTGTGGAATGGCAGCCCATGTTCGTTGCAACAACAAAAAAAGGTCTTCTTGCGACTGGATACCCTCCATATTCGGCAGAGCTCTTCTCTGTAGCATATCCCATGCATGCTCAATCGGGTTCAAGTCTGGCGACTGAGCAGGCCAGGGCAGGACATTGATGTTAGCTGCGGCGAGAGTCTGTCTTACAACTCTTGCGGTGTGCGGTCGTGCATTATCATGCATTAACTGAAATAAGGGACCGATTTGCACTTGTAGAGGAACGATGACGTCTGATACAATCGTCTCAGCATAAATTTGAGCGTTGAGGTTGCCTCTGATCCAAATCAACTCAGTTCTTCCGCCGATCCAAATACCCGCCCATACCATGATGGTTCCACCACTATAAGGATGGACTTCCTGGCAGGATTTTAATCGCTGTTGGCGTCCAGGGGTTCTCCAGTGTCGTATACGTCTTGTACCCGGTCTCATACCAAAACGAGACTCATCAGAAAAGCACACGAAACGCCATTGTTCTTCTGCCCAATTTCTGTGTTCAAGAGCCCATTGATATCGAATCCTACGATTGTGCATTGCTATAGGTGGTACCCGTAGCGGTCTTCGGGAATAAAGGTTCACTTCATGCAAGCGGTTTCTGACTGTTTGGTCGCTAATTAAGTTCCCTGAAGAGTGATGAAGCCTCACGGCTAACATCATGGCGGTTATTGTTGGAGCTCTTCGAGTTAAGATTTGAATGTATCGGTCTTGTCTCCGTGTGGTGCAGCGATACCGTCCTCCATGGCGCTCAGCCACGGTACCAGTGCTTCGGTAACGTGTCCAAAGTCGACTGATAACACTCTGACTTGTATTCAGAGCTAAAGCCACAGTACGTTGCCGGGAACCAGCTTCTATCATTCCCACGGCTCTGAGCATTTCTTCCCTGCTTAAATGACGTCGCCGCTCCATAATAACGTTGGTTTTAATCAGTAGTAGGGAAACAGTAGCACTAATAATGTCTTCAATGCGTTGTATGTTTTTATAGGGAAAATATTGACAGCTGATTTTCATCTTTTACTCGAATTTGATTCACAGTTCCTGATTCAAATTATGAAATGCACCAAAAAGGATCCATATAAATTTATAAAATCATAAATTTATTACAAAGCCACATCTCAATCTCAAGAAATCCGCATAAAAATGCTTGATCCCTAGACACTTTTGATGTGTGTATATTGGGGTCGGCTTCCAGTCTAACCAGATGCAGCTGAGTACCAGTATTTTACATGGAGCGACTGCCTATCTGATCTGTAATAGGTAACCACTGACGTATCAATGCCACTCCCTCTCACAGAGAGGAAGCTTGTGTCCCAGCAGTGGGAACTTTACAGGCTAATAATACCTATCGTAGCAGGTGGCGTACTATAGTTGCTGCCTAACCCTATGGGAAGAAGTGTGTATGTTATGTTAAAAAAGTAGTAGATAAGATTAGTCGTTTCTCTCAGCATGACAGCGAAATTAAGGACTTAAGTACAGACGCCAGCATATCAAACTACCCGAAACTGTCAAATTTTCCTAATCAACTTTGAACCTTATGCTTTAGCAATAAAGTTGAAAATATATTAAAGTTGTAGTAGCTTGATGTGCTGGCGTCTGTACCACGCGGTGCCAACTTTTATCATTCTATAAATCCAATGATTTTAATTAATCTATCATTTTTATCTAAATTATATAATGTATAAGTTATTATGTTAGATGATCTAACCTTTCCGAAGAACTATCACCACTATCGTCACTATTTATATTTTTTTACGTGGTTATCCAATCCATCCAGTCATGGAGGGTCTTGTGGCTAAGTAATGTCAGCCGCACGGGTCGATCGAGCAAGTTAAGCTACACTTGCCGCGGCTGGGCCGTGGATGGGTGACCATCTTTACATACCAAGACCCCTCCGTGCCTCGGAAAGCACGTTAAGCCGTTGGTCCCGGCTGTCATTGGTGGATCTTTGACAGTCGTTACGGGTCGTCAGAAGCCCGAAAATCTGACAACCAGACTTACCTAGGGGTATCGTATTACCCAGTAACTGGGTTGTGGAGGTCAGATAGGCAGTTGCTCCATGTAAAATACTGGTATTCAGCTGTATCCGGTTAGACTGGAAGCTGACCCCAACATAGTTGGGAAAAGTCTAGGCAGATGAGAGGCAGATGATTTACGTGGTCATCCCAAAATAAGTCTCCTTTAAAACAGTAATTCTGTAAAACCCAAACCACATCCAGCTGCATCATAAGTTTCAATGGAACCATAATAAATGTGAAGTACCTTCATAATGTTCTTGGTAGCCAGGTGACTTCCAAAAGTTGCTACGTAACTGCTTCTTAAATGTCGCAGCGGTTTTTAGAGCAAGTTCTGTTACGCGAGCGTCTTTTGTTCCAAACTAATGTTTAAGCAAGAAGATCTTACTTATTTTAGTGCTCGTTTTGCGACAGTGCGCGTTTTTAAGTAGTAGTTTTTGATTGTCATTTTTGTAAGTGGCAGTGATATATTAACAGATTGATGTGTTGTTAGTTAAATGTAACTGGCAAAATGTGGGTGTACTTAGGTACACCTCTGTCCAACCCCTTGGATATTACAGGCGTGATGTTATTTTACGATCATCATCTGCCTAGCCTTTTCCGAACTATGTTGGGGTCGGCTTCCAGTCTAACCGGATGCAGCTGAATACCTTTTACATGGAGCGACTGCTTATCTGGCCTCCACAACCCAGTTACTGGGTAATACGATACCCCTTGGTAAGACTGGTTATCAGACTTTCGGGCTTCTGACTACCCGTAACGACAGTCAAAGATCAGCGAATGACAACCGGGACCAACGGCTTAACGTGCTTTCCGAGGCACGGAGGGGTCTCGGTATGTAAAGATGGTCACCCCTCCACAGACCAACCGTGGCAAGCGTAGCTTAACCTGATCGATCGACCTGTTAGGCTGTTATTATTTAGCCCGGGCCCCTCAGCATGTTTGTTCCTCGGGCATGTTATGTTTTGTTGGGGAGTTTTTTGCGCTAGTTTTTCTCCTGAGCTAAGCACTAGGAAGCAGTGAAAGATAGGTTTTTTGAAGGCAGTGTTTTTAGATCATACTAATATTATAAAGGCGAAAGTTTGTGAGTGTGTTTGTATGTTTGTTACTTCTTCACGCAAAAACTACTGAATGGATTTTGCTGAAACTTTACTGTATTATAGCTAAAACATTAGAATAACACATGGGATACTTTTTATCCCGATATTCCCAGGGGATCGAAACTTATGCGAATGAAACCACGGGGCGCTGCTTGTTTGGCATAAAAGAGATACACTCATTAAGATCGAGAAATAAGTTATTTTGGATTGTTGAGAGGCAAAGTGAAAACTTCTTTCTATACCTACTATTGCTTTTATAGAACCTTTAGGTATTTACATCAATACAACCACGTAACCAGAGGGCTGGCCTATTATTTGGTCAAAGAATCAGCATCGCCATACAACGTGGCAATGCTGCCAGCCTTTTGGCCACTTTTTCTGTTATATACATGTACATATTATTTTAAGTCTGTTAGCTTTATATATACAACCAATTGTGTAGAATGCATAAACTCTCGATTGACTTTTGGTATTGTTATATTTCCTTTAACATTTTACTGCGTAACGCATTGAGGGACTCTAAACGCCCCTAAGAGTAGTTACAATAAAACTTCTATTGTTTGTCGTTCAATGTCCGTCAACTGAAGAGCCTAAATTTCTTAAATCTCTAAGTAGGAACCCAACCCTAAATAAGTTTGACCTAAATCCCCTAACAAAGGTTAGAGGATTTAGGTCCTAACTAAAAATGTCAATGACCTAGAGATAAATGTAACGTGATAAACAAGTTTACGCCTCATAAATCTAGATCCCGTCTATTTAGAAACCTTACATACTTGACGTACTTATATGGTACATGTAACCAAGCGAAAAAAGAAACTAGTACTTTAAAAAGGTTGTGATTCTAGTACATCTTATCAAGATTAAATCTGGACGTCGACTCCATCTAGCTTATTTTTTTAATATGACGTGTAAAAGTTATTCCGATATCCGATTTACAGAATAAACAATTTTATTTTATTTTATTTTATTTCACCCAGTGTAGTTCAGTTTTTTTAACGATTTTGCTCTAATTTGCCACCTTATTTTAACTAGCCTTCGAAAACTACTCTGAAATCAAAATTAAAGGCCCTAATCAAAATAGAATTTATTATTTTGTAATTAAATGTCAAAATCAATCTGAATAGAGTTTCCCAACTTTGTCAGGGGCGACTTCCAGTCATACCGGAACCGGGGTGGCGGGATTGTCCGGGCTAGCGGAATTGTCCGAAAGGGTTACCGCTACCCCGGAACATAAAGGGCTAAGGATGGAACACGGGTGGGTTTTAGTCAGTAAGAGTCTGACACTCCCTTCCGCTCCACCCAGAGCGGGAGGAGTCATTAGATGATTTCCCATCCATAAAAAAAAGGCCCTATGCTCAATTGTACACGAAAGTAAACAAACGCAGCCTGTATACCAACATCTCTCTGTTTACGGTCACGAATATTATTATTATATCCATCTATTATTTACACGTTCGTCATAGTATTTACATGTGACACATCATCTCGATTGAATTCGTTTCGATATCCTGGAATTAATACACTCATTTCTAGGACAACTCCCTTTACATTAGGTGCAGGGAAGCCTTACCCGTCTACGAGTATAATAAATATCTATTGATATTTTGCTAAGAGTTAGGAGGAGGCGTTTTGAGTTAAATGTTTGGTTTTTGTTGTTTTGTGGTTGTGATTCAGCTAAGCATCCGTTTTCACATCTGCTTTCTACATCCGTTTGAAAGGTCGACATTTAAAAAAGAAAAACAATTATGTTCTTCAGGAAAAGCAATACCATAGAAAAATCAAACATTACTCTCCACCAACTTTTTTCTCCAATATATTGACTTATCACAAAATTTCAAGTGAAATTCCATAATCTTATCGTATCTTCTTTTCCGGTTTCGAAACACTGTTATCGCAAACCTACATATATCTAGCAGTTCATCTGCATTGCCACTTACACCCAAAAAACCTCCGTCCAGTCCATTCAAACCTCCTTTCTTCTAACCTCGCCTTATTTCCATTTCCCATCATTTCCTCCATCAGTGTGTATATAATTACATAGTCTGTGTACACTGCCTTTAATTGAAATCCGAACTAATTGAAGATTAGCCACGTTCATCGGACAATGTTCTAGCTTAGCTATGGTGTTTATTGAATGCGTGAATTATCGATGTGTGCTTAATGACATGGGCATTAGTTTTATTATAAATATTAGAATACCCAATGGTGATATTATGTGTTGAATATTGAATTTGATGTTGACAAAGAAATATAAATGAATGATAAAATATCTTGGTTTTTCATATTATTTTTCTTATGCCTGAAATATCGTAAATATAGTTGAGAGGGGCTTGTGGCTAAGTAATAACAGCCGCACGGGTCGATCCATCAGGTTAAGCTACGCTTGCCGCGGTTGGTCCGTCGATGGGTGACCATCTTTACGTATCGAGACCCCTCCGTGCCTCGGAAAGAACGTTAAGCCGTTGGTCCCGGCTGTCATTCGTAGATCTTTGGCAGTTGTTACGGGTTGTCAGAAGCCCATAAGTCTGTATGACAACCAGTCTTACCAAGGGGTATCGTATTACCCAGTAACTGGGTTGTGGAGATCAGTTAGGCAGTCGTTTCATATAAAATTCTGATATTCAGCTGCAACCGGTTAGACTGGAAGCCGACCACATTATAGTTGGGAAAAGGTTAGGCAGATATAAATATAGTTTAAAATAAATATATCGTAAATTTAGTTTTAATAGACAGAAATTTATAGTTTGTGATATTGGGGTAGCGATATTAAGATCCATTTGGGGAATATATACGAAATTAAATTAGCTATATATTTATATAACAATAGTATGTCGTACCATGCGTCGCTCTCATAGATTGGTCGCTCTCCAACACTTTAATACTTCTATGATATCGTCGATCACATATTTCTGATGAAATGTGTCATTTATTGGAACATGTTAGTAATCATCAGAAAACGAACCATGTTAGGAAATCGAGCGCACAAATAACATGTTATTGAATATAACTTATGTATTTATTGGGTCTCCGGTCTACCTTGGCTACGCCTTGTATTTGCTGTATTTTACGAGAGATCCAATCCGGAACACCATTCTATATAAGTACTCATACACACGAGTGACACGCGTCGATAACAAAGGCAACTGCATCAGTCTACACCGCGTCGACGGCAGCCGTCGACACTCGCAACGTTGACGCCCGTTGTCGACGCGTCGGCGGCTGCCATCGACAACGTGTCGCTCGCGTATTTGATTACGGTGCTCAAATACACGAGCGACATGTTGTCGACGGCAGCCGCCGACACACCGACGGCTGCAGTTGCCTCTAAAGTCGACGCGTGTCGCTCTTGTGCATGCACACTAAGCAGTCCTTGCTTCTGCAAGTCTATTTGTCATCCCAACTTGATAACTATCAATTTAAATACCATTTTATTAATGACGAAACCGTATTTAAATCCTATTTTCCCTCTAATGGTCCATCAACATGTTGTGAGCTTTCCAACAGCCAAATTAAATTGATTGCCTTCGTCTTACTCCCACACAGCTAGCGAACGAATATTAAAATTTATTTGGTTGAACGTGGCGGGAATAATATTCACATCGTTGATTTTGATCTCTTTATATCATTTACTTTTATCGTACATAATGTGCGCTTTTATAATTTCTAAAGTTACTATATTATCGTGGACGTGCACGTCCACGTCCATAAAATTTATGAAAATGTACGTTACAACGTTATCGTCGACGGAAATTTAAAATCATCTTTATACAATTCCATACATTTTACTTCCCTATGTTATCGTGACGCTGTGCCGTGCTTCATTAAGTGCACACCATGGGGTATTTGTGATTGTTCTTAGAAGCTTGTTATGAATCAAATCTAAAGATGACCCCACTCTTCTTCGTAGCGTATCGATGGCAAAAAGTTGGCTATATTATATCCAAAAAAATATTCCCAAATTCAGCTACGCGAACTCCGCGAAAATGATCCATTGATCACAAATATTTATTCATAAAATAGGCACGTATATTTGATCACGACATCGATTAGTGCGAAGGCTCAATAAGGAAAAAATCAAGGCTCTTCTTCCATTGGTAGATCGCCTGTTTGTTTATTCCAAACGAGCGCTCCCGGAAATAAGTCTGGATAGAGTTCCATTCGCTTTGATGAAAATGACGAGAGTGATGAGATATTGCTCCGCGGATACGTTTTATGCCTAAAACCAGCTGATACGTAGTGGAATCTACTTTGGTTTAACTGTAATTGTGTAAGTTAGCTTCTATTTGCGCTGAGCGGCTTTGCGTGGGTGGGGTGGGCAAAATTCGCTTTGGGGTTCTTGTAGGGTTGGCAGTTAGAAGAAACTTTACTCTTGAAAGAGTGAGAAAGAGACTCGTCCTGTGTAACAGAAAGGACGCACTTTCCTTTGCTTTTCCGTTAAAATACACTTCAAACACTGATTCTTTTAAATCATCATAGATCTAATAGCTGGCTCTATTTTTAGGGTTCGTACCTTGCTACCAACGCAATATTTCAAAAGTTCCCCACCTGCTTGATAAAAATCTTAAATCTCACTCACTGACAGACAATACGCACAGCCTAAGCCCCTGGGTCTAGAAACATGAAATTTAGATTTTGCACAAGGGTTCCTTATACAACGAAAGTATCATTCTCTTCTTCAGCCTTTCGCCACCCAATGCTGAGTGAAAAAAGAGCATCCTGCAATGCACGCCACTCTTCTCTGTCTCTAGCCTTCCTAAGCCAGAGTCGTCCAGCAATCTTGACCAGGTCGTCGGTCCACCTCATCGGCTGTCTGCCCACGTGAAGCTAAGTGACCACTAAGGAATTATTTTTGAAAACGCATTCCACAACACACGAAACAAGCTAGTTTGTTAGACGAATAAATTTTAATGCAAGCACCATATAAGCACAATCCTTATCCCCAATCATTCTGCACCCAACATACTCTATGAACCAAAGCGCTTCGGCAAAGATTACTGTTTACCGAGCTTCTCAAGCCCAAGATTAAGGCGAGAGACGTCAGTTAGATACATTAACTGAGCCAACCAATCTAATTTTTAATGTTGCCGACCGATTTACGTCGAAAATAAAACGTTTTCATGGAAACCGTGTAAATATTTTTTTGATGATAACTTTCTGTTTGCGGTTTTTGAGAATTTATTTGATGGAGTGTTGTCTGTGGAGTTCTTCTGGACTCTCTTAAAGGGGATCTCACTGGCTCTCAGGTCTTCAACAAAGTCGGACCTGCCCTTTTCCACTTTCTGCTGAGTCTATGATGAGTCAGCTTAATTTCAGTTATAGCAAAGATTCATACGTTTTATTTTCGTCTATAATCCAATTCGTCCTTTTTTGAGTTGGCTTATTCAGCCTATAATGTTCTCACCGGTCGGACACGGGCCTCCTCTCTTCGAGCCCAGAGCGGATTGGTAGATGTCACATGTCTCCGAATTTTTGGTTCTAGGACATGCTGGTTTTCTTAGGATGTTTTCCTTCATCATTTTGAGAGCAGTGGTGATGAAATTATTTACACAGTGTAAACGCCTGTCTGGGTTCGAACCTACGTCCCGTAAGTCGCGACCGTTACCACTGGGCCACCACTGTTCGAACGTTACTTACGTAGTTACCACTACTCCTACTTTCAGTAGGGATACAGCTAATTCAAATTCATAGTTTTTTAAATTGATCCCATTACCTATGTTATTCTTGTCGACAAAACACTTTACCTGGGGAAAATTGTGTTTTTGTCATGAGTTATTTCAGCTAATACTTCTAATATCAAAGAACAGTTTATGTATAGACGCCAGCACATCAAGCTACCCGAAACTATAAATTTTTCCCAATCAACTTTGAACCTTATACTTTAGCTATAAAGTTGAAAATTTTTTAAAGAAATTTGACAGATTGTATAGCTTGATGTGCTGGCGTCTGTACATTACTGCTTCGTTATCTATCATAAGTATACTGCCTAGCTACATTAATCAAATCAAATTCGCTAACGCCGATGGCAGAAGCAAAACGAAGAAATCTAGACTCTATACTCTAAAAAGTAAGGTTTAGTTTTGCCGTATGAAAGTATAGATTTTCAGTACATTAGTCCCTGGATGGACTGTACGTATGTATACAGGGTCACAGGGGACCTTCTCGCGGGCAAACCGAGGTCTTGCAATCGCAAATGTTAAAAAGACAGAAATATAGGTAAAAAAACATTTAAATAGCCTTTTCCCAACTATGTTAGGGTTGGTTTCCAGTCTTACCGGATGCAGCTGAAAACCAGTATTTTTTGGAACGACTGCCTATCTGACCTCCACAACCCAGTAACTGTTTAATACGGTACCCCTTGGTAAGGTTTGGTCTACTGGTTGTCAGTTTTTTGGGCTTCTCACTAAACGTAACGTCTGTCAAAGATCTACGAATGACAAAGTCAAAAGTCAAATCATTTATTTCAAATAGGCACATTAAAGGCACTTTTGAACGTCAAAAATTACAATAAAACTAAAATTGATTCCAGTCGCCCCTTCCAAAAGGTAGTTTTCGTATGGAGAAGAATGGGCAAGAAACTCCACCGTTACTCTTTTAAAATGTTTTACAAGGTTTTGTATACATTCATTATATAATTATATGTGAAGACGATGCACCTAGAATAAAATTAGTCTACCTACAAAAGGTAAAAAGAATTAAAAATAAAGCAATGACAGGTAAATCAACACCTCGTAAATCAAAACATCGACAGCCGGGACAAACGGCTTAATGTGTTTTCCGAGGCACGGAGGGATCGTGATATCTAAGGAATGGCCACCCATCGACGAACCGACCGCGACTACCATGCGGGCCACGAGCCCCTACTGTTGTCCATCAATCTGATATAATTACTATGATATTGACAGTAACTAGCTGCCTAGTCAGCTTCAGCGGCAAACATAGTAAACATTATTTATAAATAACTTCAGCCTCACGAAAAAATACCGCAACGCGCCCGCTGACAAACAGACGGACGGATGGTTGGACGGACGGGCGGACAGACGGATGGACAGACGGAAGGACGGATGGACAGCGGAGGCTTAGTAATAGGGTCCCGTTGGCACACTTTAGGTACGGAACCCTAAAAACAGTAATTTTCACAATAAACCACACACAATGAATAAGTAATTTTCTGTCAGAACAATCCTCTTTGGATCCTCTTATGAAACGACATATGCAAAGTATTTGATTGCCTCTGCCTCACAATCGTCTTTTCTTTGCGAGTCGAAGTGCTGCACTTCGACTCGTAAAGAAAAGACGAACATCACTCACTTTTCACCGCAGACTTATTCTGACTGACGTGACGGATTGGAACTCGAAGACAATGGCGTATTACGTATTCTATGTTGGGAGGCACTTTCGTTGTTTGATGTAGATGTGAGATATTGCGTCGTATTTGTTATGTTGTTACCTAAATGGTATCTACACATCTATACATACAGAGTTTAAAACAGAAGACGAACTAGCAGGGGAAGAAGGGGGGACGGAGGGGGCCTCCGGGGATCAGACCGGAATAAATCTAATAAATAGAACTGAAATGTCTGTTAGTAATGTCAAAATAACAGTTTTTTTACTAAATTAACGTAACGTGTGTCACGTTACGTTAAGTTTTTTCATATGCATAAAAAAAACAATTTATAAAATTTTTGTCTGTCTGTTTGTTCCGGCTAATCTCCTAAACTGCCGAACCGATTTTGATGTCATTTAGTATGGAGATACTTTGAACCCCTAACGAAGGACATAGGCTTTTTGACGACATACCACGCGGGGAGGGAGGCCTTTGCCCTGCAGTGGGACAATACAGGCTAGTTAGATTAGTTTAGACAAGGGCGGAAGCTACCTGTGATTAAGCACAACGCCGAGAACCAGCCGCGTTATGTTGCTCTGACCACTTGTGATGTAGCATAGCATTTTGCTACCTAGTGATGGCCAGTTCTGTTACTTTTATATAGTATTCTTATTGTGAAAGGATGAATGATTAGCGCTCCTGAATTTCGTATAAGTACACTCAATTTATATAAAACAAAATGTGGTAGAAATTATAGTATCTATTATTTTAATAATTTTTAAACAAAAAAATTTTTTTTTTTAAGTCTGGGAAAAAAAATACACTTAAATGTATAAAGTTCAAAGTTAAATGTATTTAATAAAAATCGCAAATTCACTGACGGACAACGCACAGAGCCTGAACCACTGGGCCTCAAGCATGAAAATTCACTCCCAAGGGATGAAATTTAGTATGGAAGTTCGTAATTTTTGAAGATTAAAACGTAAAAGTTGGTACTTAAGAGTTCTGTTTATAAGTAAAAGTTAGGTGTATATCCATTTTTTTCTAAACTCAGAAGACTCCTCAGAAATTTTCGATGGGAAAATCTCATTGGGCACATAGCTTGAACAAAATTAAAATAGATACTGAACTACAGAACTGTTCCGTTATCAGTTGAAAAAATATAATTTTGATGGACACCCTCTACCTCCGCAGTCCGCTCAAACACTGTCCCAAATACAAAATCGTTCAATCATAAGAAAAATATCGGTCCCCATTCGAAAATAGAACTGCAAATAAAATTCTCAAAAATTCAAAATGGACGAGCTCGGAGCTACGCCGTTATTTACTCAGCGTACTCGCGGAAGTATCGCATATGACTGAATTCTCTTTGAGCTCTCCGCGACTCAAGTAATGCTATTTTCCCAATCAGTCTGTGAAATGCATCGCTATTACATTCGTCCGGCCGTGTATAGCTTAACTACGTTTTTTTCAACAAAACATAGGATCTAGTTTAAAACGTTAAGCGCTTACAAAGTTTATCCGGGTGGCTTTTTACAGCGCTTTTGGTTATCTGTTATGAGGTACGGTCACAGGGTACGGTCGACACTGTTGTTTGTGTAGTAAATTACAACCTGCTTTGAATAAATTTGCTAAATAAATAAATAAGTAAAATAAACACCAAGATACAATGAAAAACATTTACTGTGAGGGAACTTTAAGGTTGAGCAGATTAACACTCACTACGTCAATTTGCCGCGTTATTGCCAATTCATAATTGACAATTTATGCAAATTGCTCATCAATCAAATTCTTTGGCTTTACATGTCACGAGCTAAATATTTTTACCGTGTAGTTAGGCAAATTATTGAGGACGGGTTTGTCTGAAGATAAAAACAGTAGATCAACAAGAATGTTTGAATAAAAACTTACTCAGGTCAGGGAAGTTTTTCCCCCGGCAGGAACGAAGTTCAAAATGAAAATCGAAAATGGCGTCTGCGAAACTCCCTCACCATCAGCTTTAGCACACTCGAAAACCTTAAAAACGACACCCATGATGAAAAAATAGATAATTTTCACTGTTAGCTTCAGCACCCTCGAACACCATGAAAACTATATATCTCACACACAATAAAAAGTCGAATGGACATAACGCTTTTTCATTACGTGTCGATTTCAACCAGTTCACTTATACCGCAAGCTCCGTTAAAGAACTTCGTTCCAAAAACATTTGTAGGAAAAGCTAGGTAAAACATTTTCAAAGTTTAATCAAGCGCTTCAACTCACAGCTTCAATATTTTTATACCCACAGTCTGTATCAAGCAATTAATCTGTGCAACGCATTTACGAGATGGTTCGCATCTTTTGTGGGAGAAATTAATGGCATTAAAGCGAGACCATTTCACCGCCCGAGTGGGGGATTGTTATTATGACATTAATAAATAGATGAAAACTTAGCTCCCCAACCTCCTCGGCGCGGGAAGTGCATTTGCGAGGCAATTAATTAATTTTCTCTACTCTAACATAAATACAAATGTTGTATGTGATACTCCTTGATAGTTTAAGTTACTTTGTAAGTAAATTATATTTTGGATTTAGTTTCTGAGCCAAGAATATTTTATGTACATAAACATATTCCCCTGTATTCATAAACGTTGCTTAAAGTTAAGTAGTGATTAGGGACTGTTTAAACATACATTTTTGACGTTTGAACGTCACTTAACTTTAATCACCGCTTATAAATAAACCCCTTAGTCCGTATATTCAAATCACAACTGTCACTCTTTGACAATTGTATGAATTGGGTATAACACTATTGACGGAGGATGTCAGTTTGTTTAACAATTAATTCTCCTGACTGTATGGCGTACGTATAATTTTCTTCGATTTTTTCTGAAACAATCGAAGCAAGACTGGAGTCGGTGACCCTACCAAAAATCAACGCGCCTAAATGATAAATTATTTATTTTCTGTACGTAGGTTTTTACACGTCAATCATATTTTTTTTAAGCTAGATGAGGACGGCGTTTCCTATCTGACTACTCTGAGAAGAAAGGCCGAAACAAACTCAGAGGTTACAGTCTCTTTTAAAGTCCAGACAAAATCTTGGTCAGATCATGTGAAGACCATGTAGATTGGTGTCTGAAATGGTCTTTTGAGGAAAGAACTACAAAGATTGAGCGGACCTGTCCAGTCAGTGCACGCATTTGTCAAAAATCGTACAGCTCAGCTCAGAACTTGAGGAGCTCGAAGATTCCGCGAACGGAGAAAGGACATTTGGGTAGGCCGCGTAAATTACTCAAACTGCCAGATCATGATTAAAACGAAAACAATGACCCACATTGTCCTCACATTCACAATAATTAAAATAATATAATACTTTTTACCTACAGTAAAGGTACATGTCATTGTTTAGGTAATTTTAGATATTTAGAAAAATAAAGTGTAAAATAGCAAAATAAAAACAACATTCACTGTCTAAACCTATTCTATTTACAGTATAATAAGCTTTCTGACATAGTTTTCACTTTATAAAAGATTTGAATTTATTAAGGCTTAGTTCTTGAATGTGGCTAGGAAGTTTATTATAAAAACGTATACATTGGCATCTAAACGAGCCACCTTCTTGAGCATTATTGTAGGAACAATAAATTTGTGTTTGTTCCTAGTCTGTATTTTTTAAACAGATTAATATTTTTATGTGCATACAAAATATTATCATAAATGTACTGAGAAGGCACAGTCATTATATTAATCTCTTGAAATTTGTCTCTGAGGGAGTGTCTGGGACTTTATAAATGGAACGAATTGCCCTCTTTTGTAAAATAAAAATTGTCTGAATATCGGCGGCATTTTCCCACAACAGAATACCGTACGACATCACACTATGAAAATAACTAAACTAAACGGGCTGTCTCTAAATCAGCTAAATCACGAATTTTCCTAACGGCGTATGCCGCAGAGCTAAGCTTTTTTGACAATTTATCTATATGGGAAAAGGCTAAGCAGATGATGATCTATATGGGGGCGCCATTGAAAGAAGTTTTCACTCCAAAAATACATAAAAAAATTATAATTCAAATAAAAATTACACCAAATGTCCCACAGTTTTCGCAGTACTTATAACTTTTGACGTTTAAATCCCGCCGTCTATGTCCCAGCTATCCAGAACTCCATACGAACACAATAAAAACAAAATAAGTTCGCACACAGGACAAGTAGTTTCTGAATGCTTGAATAGGCAATTGCACAGTCCTAGCATCCAAGCTCTGCCTGACTGTACTTCGCTATCCGCTCGACTTTTTATTTTTATTATAAATCCAATGTATTTTTGTTGTGTTCATGTTTTATTCTTTACCTGGTTTTCTGTTTACAGTCTTCTTGGGAGAGTAGAATGGAATAGAATACTCTTTATTATGTACAACAAACAAATTACAAGTATGAATGTAGATCATCAACTCAGCTTATCGCAGTCCACTTCTGAACGTAGGCCTCTTCCAGACTGCGCCACAACACCCTGTCCTCCTAAATGTAGATAAGAATCTCGATATACCTATAGATAGAGCTATGTAGCCAATAATGTCATGTATAGCAACTTATATGTCCAAAAATTCATAGGGTGACACCACGGTGACACAACAGACAAACTTTGGATGGATTTAAAGGGAGAAGGAGAGAACTGCAGGTAGTTTATGTTTTTTTTTTACCAGAAGTTGGGCCATATAGACAGCACAGCATTTAGCAGTGGTCTTGCCCAGCGGGGTAATTGCGTAACATATTATCAGTGGGAATGGCTTTAATTTTGACTGTTTATCAACATTCATTGCGTTATTTACGTTATTGAGCAGACAAATAATTATTTCAAACATTATCATCATCATCATTTCAGCCGAAAGACGTCTGCTGGACATAGGCCTTCCCCAAGCCCCTCCACTTCGACCGGTTCTGTGCTTCTCGCATCCAACGGGTTCCTGCGGCCTACACAAGGTCGTCGGTCCACCTTGTGGGAGGCCTTCCAACGCTACGTCTTCCGGTACGCGGTCGCCACTCCAGAACCTTTTGGCCCCATCGGCCATCTGAACATCTGTCGAACATTATGAAGCAATGTATTTGCAATATCCTCTAAAATGATTCAGATTGATTTTGATAGTGTGTTCCGCAATAGGGTGCTGGTCTTTCAGAGTGGATGTAGTATTCACAAGGTCCAATAGACTAGATGAAGCATCGTCTTTTGAGTTGGTAATCTCGACAAAAAACTAGCCATCCTTTTTAATTTCTGTGGTGTCGTAAAATTCACAATATCACATACGTCAAGAGAGTAGGGAGGCAGCAAGCACTTAATTTCTTAATTAAATATGATAAGTGTAATTTATGATAAGTATTAAAACACACTAATTTAATTACTTTTCTAATAAATAAAGGTGGAGGGCGTCTCTTAATAGTTGTGTAATTAAATGAATTATTTGCTGGCACATCTTTCACCATAGAATAATTATTTTGAACATATGAAGCAATGGATTTGCAATATCCTCTAAAATGATTGAGATTGATTTTGATAGTGTGTTACGTCGATATCCGTGTCTTTCACCATAGGTACCTATTTCAGTAATTAGGTACAAAAAAATATTCTGGCTAAACAGGGTCTTACTTTATTTTCGTGCACAAACAATTTATTTTGTAGCAAGATAGTCCAAATATTTCTGACTTCATTAAGTATGAAAAAATGTAAGGTATCCTTTGATACCAAAATATTACCTATTTTTCGCTTCGAAAGGTGCGATGAGGAATGGAAGACCTTTTTTACGCAAATTCAATACGGACCGAGTTTAAAACTTCTTAGATTTATTACTATTTGCAACATTGTGGAACTGACGGAACAGCTTTTACAAGAGACGAAAATTTTTCAATCGGTTTTTTTCATCGTTTTCTGTGTTATTTGTCTGCGAAACCCACCCTTATCAAGGGGTATCGTGTTACCCAGTAACTGGGTTGTGTAGATGAGATAGGTAGTCGCTCCATGTAAAATACTGGTATTCAGCTGCATCCGGTTAGACTGGAAGCCAACCCCAAAATAGTTGGAAAAGACTAGGCAGATTGATTTTTTACACCTTATAACCAGGCTATGATGAATATTTCAGTCTGCTACTTAGCAGACGAAAGTGCAAATTGAATGCGTTTATCTTTTGTTTTACTTCGTGTTCGATGTTCTTTTACGAACATTGCACAAACGCCAACATGTTTGAGAAATCATTCAGTCGTAGACTTCGACTTTTGAATATTAAAAGCCTTCTTTATTATTTTTTTGCCCACTCATTGTCCAAAGAAACAATTGCATGTATTGTATTAAATAAAATCATGGAAAAGTAATTTGAAGCGAAGGCACCAAAGTTCGATCATTATAACAGTCAATTCCTACGTAAATTAGAAGATAATCGAATTATTTTGACAGTCCCTGCGAGACGCGGATTGAATTCAATTAGGCAAGATATTGCGTTTACTGAGTCTCAGCCGACGTTGGATCTACATACTACAACCAATATGGGGAAATTTTGGCCTTAAGATGTTATGTGTAATATCTAGTTTTAATTCCGTGTAATAAAAAACCCAGGCTTGGATGCTGGAAGCAATCTCACCTTCCCACGCTCATCCCTTTCGCCTTTCTTGCATCAGCATATGCATGAGCGTGGGAAGGTGAGATTGCTTCCAGCATCCAAGCCTGGGTTTTTTATTACACGGAATTAAAACTAGATATTACACATAACATCTTAATGTCATGGATTTCCGTAAAGTAACGCCTGATTCCATAATAAATTTTGGCCTAATTAGATTTTCACACCACCTTCTCGATACTGTCAAATTATATGTCATGCAAACCTAACCTTAACCTAAAGCAAGACATTAAAGCCCCAGGGTGTAGCTGCGCAGTAATAGTGTGCTTGATTTCATACTAACCCGCTGATCTACAATGTGATTTGAATTTGGACGCGTAACCAAAAGTACGTAATTATAAAAACTTTTTTACAAAAATTAACAACCGGCTTACTAAAAAAAAACACTACAAAGTGAAAAATAACTTTAATTTCGGAAGTTGGTGTCATTAGAATAGAATAGAATAGAATACTCTTTATTATCATTGGTTTGCATTTTCGTTTTTTGACACCGACTTCCAAAATAAAAGTTTATTTTCACTTTTTATTTAGTTGTATCTACCCCACAAAAATTCGTATAACACTACTTGCTATGTAAATATCAGTGCCAGGAAGTTATTAAAACATCATCAATATAAACCAAGTGGAAAAAATCGTAACATTGAAGCTAACTCAAAAACTATCCAAGCAAAGGTAATAAAATGTATATGGGACTAATCCTGAGGCATACCTTATCCATTAAAAAGAATTTTGCAAATCCGTCTTTATATGACGGAGTTATGGCCGAACATATATTCAGTCAAAAAAATATACATAAAAAAAAATATAAACATTCATGCGATACGAGCCGTTTGGTGGAAATCATCCTGTAGTCCTAGCGCCCAGAGCATGCAATGGTGGCCCGGTGATAGCGGCCGCGACTTACGAGTTGTAGGTCGTAGGTTTGAACCCTGACAGGCGATTTAGTTTGTGTTTATTATTTCATCACCACTGCTCTCAAAACGGTGAAGGAAATCATCGTAAGGAAACCGCTCATGTCCTAGAACCAAAAATTCGAAGACATGTGACATCTACCAACCCGGCCCGCTTGGTGGAATAGGGCCCGCTCTCTGTCACCGAGAAGGGGCTTGTGTACTGGCAGTGGGAATATTATATTGTAGTATAGGTAATGTTAATAAGCTTCCATACTGTAATTAACAAAAAAAACAGTGAAAAGAAAAAGTACGGTGAAAAACTATTACTATTTTCGCCCCTAAAATAAACAAACCAATCGTATGGCCTTCTATCGTCATCATATCATAGCTCGTCCCAACATGGTTACCAATCTTCCAACAGCCCTAAGCACTATTGATTTCCTCGGGTTTGCTTGCACACTCCTACTAAGACGACTAAGCACCAAAACGGTATCTGCTCACGATAATTGGATTTGCGACAAATAATAATGGAAGAAAAATATTAGTAGGTATCCGCTTTCCGTGATGTTGGCCAAATTATTGACGGATATTGTTGAGAGGAAACGGGAATACCGTACATTCCTACCTTTCACAGTTATTTTTATTTTACCTCGATTTTGCATCACTCTCAACGTCATAGTGATCTTTATTCTCATTTTAATAAGGTTGCTGTTTTTGACGCTGGCAGAATAGTCGCACAGTTGCCAAAAAAGAAAAAATAATAATAAAAATAAAAAACCCTACTGCGGTAAAAAAAAATACGTTAAATAAAACTGGAAAGCTAAAAACAAGCCCATTTTAAATTAAATAAAAGTTGGAAGCAGAACTCAAATGGGTCCCGAGTTTGAAAATATAAAAATGGAATGGATCCCGCCTGCTTCCAACTTTTATTTAATTTAAAATGGGCTTGTTTTTAGCTTTTCAATTAATTTAACTTAATTTTTTGACCACAGTCGGGTTTTTTAATTACTTTTTTTTATTTCCAGCTTTTTAGTTTACAAAATATGTGAGATTTTTGTTTTTATTTATTTGGTGTTTTTACGATTTGTCACTTCGAATTACTTTTAACCATATAAGTATTATTTTTGTAATCATCTTTTAAAACCCTTCATTTTGTTATCCCACTCGATGGTATTAGAAGAAAAAAAATTCTAATTCCACATTATGGCACCCCAAATCCGCCATTTTACTTTGTTTTTTTATTTTAATGTAGCCGGTGACACTCGCGCTACCAAGACAAATCTAAAGACTTATAACTTATCCAAATCCGTTCATTCGTTTAGGAGTTACGAGGGAACAAAAAAACAGAAATGCATACATACATACAGGTCAAACACATAACCCTCCTTTTGGGCTTCGCCGCAGTCGAGTAAAAAAAGTTACTGTTGGTTTGCTGCCACTGACAGGTCTGTCAAAATCACTGTGATCTTTATTGTCGTTACAATAAGGTTGCTGTTATCTTTTTGCTGTCAGAGGTAAACTAACTGTTAACGGACTGTACCTGTTCATTATAACTAATCATTGAGGTTATTCTAGAGGTCCATGCCCAGCAATTAACTTTTTATACAAATTTCAATCCAGATTTAATAACTAAGAACAGTTTCAAATAATAATATATCGCGCCACTTTTAATTAAAAACCATTTAACGGGTAGGTATGAGAGAGCTTATAAAAATTGCCTGCAGTGGCAGAAGTGTAAGTTGTAGAGATAATAATTTAAAAGGTTTTAAAATAACAATGTGCAACGTTGCACATCGTTATTTTAAATCCTAACAGACAGGCATCCCAAATAGAAAATGGGCAGCATTATGATATTATGACAAACATGGCCAGAGATCGCACAAAATAGTGAGTAACGGAAGGCAAAAGGGGAGGCCTTTGCCCAGTATTGGCACACAATATAGGCTAACAAAGAAAAGATAAGATGATAAGACGGTATCGAAGACCAGTATAAATAAGAGTGTGACGTAAGACCAATTAAGATTGAGTGCGATTTGAGAGCATATTTCCATCAATGGACCGCTAATGAGGATGATAGGGCTTTACCAAAGCGTAACCTCGATTCCCAGACATAAGAATATTGAATCTCAATCCCACACGACAAGCACATATGCTTTTCTATTCCATTTCATTCTACGACAACTATATTCTTAGAAAGCGGGTCTCCATTATACATAAACATAAAATCACGCCTGTTATCCCCGAAGAGCCAGGCAGAGGTGTGCCTATAGTACACCCACATTTCCAGTTGTTATATTTAAGTCGCATGCAAAAGGGGGCGAGCCTATTGCCATCAACCAGGCACAACCCCAAACTCCAGGCTGCTACTGAGAAATTCCAAATGGAAAACCCCATAACACTTTGCCCGACCCGGGAATCGAACCCAGGACCTCATGCTCAGCAGTAGCGCTTGCGACCACTAGACCAACGAGGCATCCATTCATTCTATTATACACATTATGTAAGTAAAAGGTTTCGATGATTACACACGTTTTCGGTCGCGCGCGGCTCAGTGTGATTTGTCAAAGCTCCTTATCTGGCTACGTATCAAGCATTTATTCTCAAAACAACAAAAGGAAAAAAATATTCTCTATCGTTGCGAAAAAACAGATCAGTGGGCACGAGGGAAATAAAGTAGGGGAAGGTGTCCATCTTCGTGCGTTTTATCTTGAATTGCTAGATGTTTTTGATAAGGTTCACCACTTCTCGTACATGTGATCGGTATTTTTTAGCTGTTCAGGTTACTACGAGTATGACAGTCTGGCTAATGGCCGATTCCTATAATTTAAGGACCGTTATTGGTCAAAATTAAGATACTTTGCATTGTAGACCCTCCCACATGAAAGTGGAAGTAGCTTACGAATCTATTTATATACCGAGTTTGGCAATAAAAAATGCTACCATTAAGTAAGCAAAACGAGTCGTTTTTGTTTATAGGAACCGAGCATTAGAGGTAGGTATTTGTTTTTGCTACGATCGCTGTAGACGTTCGTCCTCGTTACTCAAAAGCTGAACTGATTCAGCTAGATTTTTTATCCGACTGACTCTAATCACTCACTCATAGACTTTGACGTTAATCACAGACTCTGAAAAAGTATGTGTTAATACTACTTTTGTTGAGTGCCAAGGTAGAATAGCGATCCTAACCCTATATTTGGGGGAAACAGGTAAATAACACAAAAAGACCTGCCTTTAAAACACTGAAACTAATTCAAAACATGTGAACAAGAAATACGTTCTAGGAACCTTATAGTTCTATTACCCCCCGCATTACGCAATACTATGTACAGTAGCATTGTTTCGCACAATATAGCATTCCCGATGCGACGGGACGTGACAGTAATGCTAAGCGGTGCACGTCCGTGGTTAAACTATCGATAAATATTTGTGGGACACGGCACACCACTAGTGCTTCTAGGACAGACATCGGGGCTTATTTGTATGTAGGGTGTTTAAAGGGATGGGTTAAATAAGTATAATAACCGCCATATTACAAAACAAGTTCTAACTTTAGTTCAAAGCAAAACCATCGAAACAGTTATTGTATTTTAAACTATGTATCTAATCAAGTTTAAAATACAATAACTGATTCGACGGAGAACGTTAAAGTTCTTATTACAAAATTGCGAACTTAGAGTCCGGTTTGCTGTCAATTTATACAATTAGAACTTTAATTTAGTCGGAATTAAGTTCAAATTTCAATATTGGCTCGAATGGCTAAATATAAACTTAGTTTTGTAATAAGGCCGCAAGTGTTTCCCGACAGGTATACGGTGGCCTCCAAAAGTTAGTTTACATTTTTAACCGACTTCTAAAAAGGAGGAGGTTCTCAATTCGGATGTGATACCAACCCGCATATAAACTGGTATCAAAATCGAAGTTTATACATAATTATATTTCTCTATCTTTCGCCCGCGGCTTAGACCGCGTGGATGTCGGAAAATATCCCACGGGAACGTACTACTGGGATTAAAAGTACCCTAGAGGAATAATAATAATACATTGTTTTTGCCAGTAAAGCTCCCAGTCGGCATGACTTTTTGCGACATCTTCGACAATGATATTTCAGCCAATTAACACAAAACCTTAATGAATTATACACTTAAACCTTTATCATGAATCACTTCGTCTATACATAGGTGAAAGCCGCATAAAAATCCGTTTCAGATTAGCCAAAGTACATAAATCTTTTATGGGGTACCTACTTTGTTAAATGTTACAATAAAATACCTTGTGATATATTGCAATTAAATGAAAGAAAATTTTAAACTCACATTAAACGTACACTTTGTAAACAAGCATACTATAATTTAGAAGATTATATCCCAGATATACGCTTGGAAACATGCTGGTCCTGCTCCATAGAACAATCTAGATTCTAGACAAAATCAAACTGGTTGCCAATTTAATTGTAAAATTTATTCTTTTTTTGACATTGATTTACATTCTGTAATTACTTTAACTCACACCCTGACTTATTACTTGTTATTTTTTTTATATTTTACAAATGAAAATCGTTTACTTTAACCATGTTTGTAAATATGTGAGCACCATGTATCAATCAGATAATTAATTTATATGTCATGGTTTCGTTTTTAATTCTTTTACCTTATTGTGGTATAGTAATTTTATTTTAGGTGCATCGACTTCAAAAATTTTATATATTTAATGTACCTGTGCAAAATATTGTAAAACATTTTAAAATAGTAACGGTGGAGTTTCTTGCCATGTTCCCTTCTCCATACGAAAACTACCTTTTGGAAGGGACGTCTAGAATCAATTCTGTTTTATTTAATGTAATTTTTGACGTTCAAAAGTGCCTTTTATGTGCCTATTTGAAATAAATGCTTTGACTTTGCAAGTTTTTGAGTTTATCGCGTTCAAACATACAGACGGCGCGGCGGGGGGCTATGTTTTATAATATGTAGTGATAGTGATACTATAATACAGTAGCATATCAAATGTATTCATCTCTAAATTATTTACATGATTCAAAGCATATCCTAAATTACAAGCCAAATAAATGGACATAAGCCGCTACACATCGGTGTTTACACATTCAAAATAGCAATTAACGGGCTGTCGATCAAGTGTGGAAGACCGTCAACCCTTCCTTGCCTCATCATCAATATCCTTTACATCAAACTCGATCTCGTGCTCATTAATCGAATCTGTCTCCCAACAAAAGCTAATCCGATAAATGGGTTCGTAAAAATTACTCGCCGTACATTTTATAAACGGGACCGTGATCAAATTATTCGGTAAGGTAATTAGGTCATCAATTCTGGTCGTGCGAAGGGTTGCGCACTTGCGGAACCTATAATTCATTTTGATTTCGGATCAATCAAACGGATAAGGAGGCGGGGTGGACAGGCCCTTTGTACACGGCACAGTTTCTTTACGCTAAACCGCGCGGTAGAAATCATGTGTCTGTCAAGAAGTTTCCGTAGTGATCCAAAAACACTGACGATAGTGCCTACATACGACTAATAAATCGTAGATGTTACGGCAAGAGAAACGTGTGTGTCCGTCCAAAAGGGCCTTAGCGTCGCGCGTCGGTCAGAAAAAATATTTTTCCGATACTGTGTTCAGGCTGTGGCTACACAAGTTTGTTTAGGTGTGTATACAAAGCTTGTACTGTACAATCTACAAAGGACTAACAGGAATTATGTGAAGCATACTGCTTACAAACAGGGTGTTGTAAGAGATTTAGCATCCTTATAAGCTTTTGCGAATCGGGTATGACACTGTTGGGACATTTTGTACGGTTCTAAACCTGAATTAAAGACTTTTTCTAAAGAATGGTCGCTGCCGACGTATTATGTAAAAGTCTCACTGTGAAAACTTAGCTGAAGTGAACTTCAAGTGAGCTGTCAATAGTGTCAATCCCAATTCAGGTGGAATGACAGCTCACTTCAAGGTCACTTAACCTAAGTTTTAATGGTGAGATTTTTACAGAATAGACAGACTAAACTTTTTCGTTGGTGTGTAAGCCGAAAAAGTTCAGTGATCCCTGTCGGTTAGAAGTAAATCAGCCATGTCGAGTAAATAATAAAACCTACTGTTAGTGTTACCTACTGTTTAAGTTTTTAATCATTAAAATAAATAAAGCTTCCGCCACCTTTAATCTTTATTTTTATAATATACCTACCTATTGTGTATTGAGATCTTATTTTCACAACCTTCTGCATCAACTATTTAAGCAATAGTACTTTTAGGTCTACGTTGTCAATAATATACTTAGGGTACTAAAATATACACAACTGCTTTAAACTACGATTAACCACTTTGACTTCATTTACTATCTTCCTTCGTTGTACCGACCGTTGTAGTGTAATCACGTTTTAGCTCATTTAGCTCTGTAACTTCAGCGTCTTCGTTCACGATCACATTGGTCAACTTCTCGACATTACCTTCGTCATACAAAGCGCCTTGCAACTCAACCTGGATCTCCCTTAAACTTTTACCTTTTGTTTCTGGCACCAAAAAGTATGAGAAAATAGCACCGATTATTGATGAACCGGCGTAGAACCAGAACACTCCAGCCAGACCAGCTGCGTCCTTCATTTCCTGATACCCTTTGACTGATAGAAAGTTAAGGAACCCTCCCAAAATATTTTGGAGAGTCATAGCCAGTGATTTGACGTTAAGCGGAAATATTTCTGCAATTATAACAAAGACTAACGACTCGTAGCCTATAATGGATAACATGCTAGTGAGGATGATGCCAATGAAAGGGATGTAACTGTAATAAGGAGAAGAAGTGGGTTGTATAAAAAAATAGGTTCCAACAACGATGAGGGTTACGCCACCGCTGAGGTAGGAGAAGACGAGCAGGGGACGACGACCAACCTTGTCCACTATAGCTGATGAAAATATACCTGCAAAGAAATTAGCGGTTTAAATATTGACAAATGCTAGAATATTATTTTGAATTTTGTTCAAAGATTCTATTAAAGCTCTTTAAATAATATATTTTGTTATTTCTTCTGTTTAATGATTTTCGTATTCTGTACAAAATTGTCAAAAATATTCTTAATGTCTTACCAACAAAGAATTTGACTGCTCCAAATATTATCAGCACAGTGGAAATATCGACGTAAGTCTCGCTCTCTTGAACAATTCGGCCGAAGTACTGTTGGATGGCAATCGTTCCCGACATTATTTGAGTAATTTTCAAACCTGTTGAAGAATGTAGCTATATGAAACGTTTAATTTATTACTCATCTGTATAATCTGTTCCCATATCTGACGAAAAGGTAAACAAATGGATCAGAAAACGTATCTGTGGATGTCAACATGTAGTTCCACTTACAAATCGAGTGCTTCAATTTGATAATTTGAATACTTTAACCCGAAATTCCAATTTTAAATCACCTTATAGATGTTTCTCATTTGACAATTGAGGTTTACTTTAAAACCAAAATCATCGTCCATGATTTTTCATGTACAATTAAATAATGTTACTCAAACAATAAATTTTGGGAGAGTGGTGAGATATACGGAACCTTTCTAAAGACAGATGAAAGTGTTACTAATTCCCTTCAGAGAGTGACTGCGTAAAACTTTAACCTGAACACCTGAACTGAACTGAACCTGAACTATCGTCAGATACTTTTAGAATAGACCATAGGTACTAACCTATACAAATGATCAGTGCCTTGCGGTATTGCTTCCCAGTAAATAGCTCTTTGAGAGAACCGGAGCGAAGCGTTTCCTTTTTCACGTCCAACCACATCGCTGATAACCGATTTTCTATTGCCTGCAATAATTATGTTACGTTTTTGTAATTAAATCGTATATAAGCGTACAACTCCAAAATCATATACAGGTATTTAGGTATTCCCCAGCTCTAAAAGCTGATTAGGAAACTGTAGTCGGGTCGACAATTTCTTGAATTTTTTCACTGTGATGCACAGATCGCATGTGGCGATGTAGTTGCCGCCACATGCGATAAGTTTTTATAATACCTATTAATAGGCAGATATCCTCTCACCTTCTCATCCTTATTCCCGCTTAACTTGATGAGGGAAGCTCTCGCTGCGTTTACCTTTCCTTCTTTCAAGAGGTAATACGGAGATTCTGGTATAAAGCAGCAGGCGATGAAATAACAAATCGGCAGGACCAATAACATGTAGCTTGTGGCGTGGTACGAAACGAAGGGGCCGACGGACATGATGAGAAAACCGCCAAAATTTTGCATGTAGCGAACAGATGACGTGAGTTTACCTCGTATCTCTTTGTCTGATACCTCAGCTAAGTAAATGGCTGATACCTTAAAAAAAGAAGAAAGAATTATTACGTATGCGTTGAAGTTTTTGGTCACTTATCAAAAAATAAATCTGCTGTTTCAAAGAAAAGTGCAATACTTACCTACACGGTCAATAGGTATGTACTGAACAGCATTTTTTTTAATAACATACTAAAAGTTTCAACGCACGTTCTTTAAGACTCATGTACTGGATCCATGGTAACAGGTTGTGCGTAGATGTACCTGCCACCCTATATACCTACTGATATTTCTATTTACGCAATTACTTACAGTTATTATCATGCCGGTTCCAACGCCCCATAAGATCCGCGTCAAGTAAAGCCAACATGCTGTCGCAGTACTCAAAACAATTATCTGGAAACAATCTTATAATCAAATGCAATAAAAAGCGGGGTAATTGCGTGTTAGTAGCAATGGCTTTCATTTTGACAGTACTTAAACATTCATTGCGTTATTTACGTTGTTGAGCAGACAAAGGAGAATGGGTAAGGCCGTACCCGGACACTAAGTTAATAGTAGCATTATGAACTAGGTTCATTTTTGTTGTCCTCATTGAGTAGTTTAATTAATCCTAAGACAGTATGTCTGAATTCACTTGGAGAAAAAAGATATGTGAGAAAATTAAAATTATTTAATAAATGGAAACATTTACGTTTTTATCTCAAAACTTATTGACCTTATTTTTCAGGTACGGGTTTCATACAAAATTATGCACTGTCCTTTTTCGAAAATATGAAGCAATGGATTAGCAATATCCTTCAAAATGATTCAGATTGAGAGAGAGAGTTCTATTCTGTAAGTTCACATCAAAATTACTTCGAACCTCACTTATGTGAGTGACGGGACCAGGAATTTGCTTTTAAAGAAACCAACGGGGTTTCACATCCCAACACTATTATTATTATTGTCTTTGACATATCTCGGGACCCTGGGGTTCCGGACCTTTGGAAAGCGTACCGGGGGCCAAAGCCCACTCGCACAGGCCCCGTAACCAATTTTAAATGATGAGGAGGCAACAACCGACCCCTGTACGCACTATGCAAGAACAACCACCGGTTGGTGCAGGACTATTGGCCTATTGCAGAACATGGAAACAAAATATATTAAGCTATGGGTTTGAGTGGCTATAGTGGATCGGTTACCTTGAACTATGGAAGGACTATGACCCCTGCCTGACCATAATTATTATTAGCCTTTTGTGTCCCACTGCAGGGCAAAGACCTCCCTTCCCTCCTTTATCTTATCCCATGTATTGCTGAATGGGGCTAATCTTGAAGAAAAGAGTCGAGTTCGTCCCGCCACATCCCGCGTCGCCATTTGCTACTTTTCAAAACCATTAGAATGTTGACATTTAGTAAATTACAACACTCATCATGGCGGTTGTATTCTCACAAAACCTAGTTCGTAATCAGCCTACAATGTCCCCACTGGTGGGACACAGGCTTCCTCTCGGTGAGAAGGAGTGGACCGTAATCCACCACTCGGTCCCAGTGCTGGTTGGTTGTGGACCTAGTCCGATTCAAGTCTATTTAAAAACTTACCGTTCCAATGACGACGGGCAAAGCGCTGCCTAAGATAACGGCTCGTCTCCCGAACCCATCGGAAATGAACCTCGTCACCAGACTGCCAGCCATGAAGCCAGGGGATGATAAAGAAGCCACCCATGATATTTCTTTCTGAAATAATTTTTAATGTTTTCCTAGCGATTCGCACCTGCTTCACACGATTTTAACGACTTTATGTTACGTACTGTTGACATTAATGTTTATATCACACAAACCTTCCGGAATTAATTCTTGAAATGATGGTGTGAACCGCATCAAAATCCGTTGCATAGTTTAGACGATTTAGAGAAAGGCAGACGCGAAAAGCAACTTCAATTTATAATGAATAAAATATATAGATAATGATTTCATTTTTTTCTCCTATGATAAAATACTGGCTAACCAGATAGTAGCTTATCATGATTTTACATAGCTTCCATCGAATCTGTCCTCCTACTTTACATTGTCTTTCCTACTACCAAGCCTACGCCGCGGCCGTCTATCTCTCTCACAACTGTCTGTCATTAGCTCAATTAATGTTCACAGTAATAAATAAAAGGTAAACTAAAACACTCTTTATGGAACGGAACCCTTACATCGTTTGTCCACCCACCACCGACAACGGGACATCAACGAAAAGCGAGATTATTCAACGAAAAGCGTGACGTCCCGGTAACGGCGTACGGTGGAGACGCGGCCATAATGAATTTATATATCGCTACTACGGCGCCGTCACCACTTTCTCGTTGACGTCGCGTTGACGCGGCGGTGAACAAGGTACGGGACCCCGACGCGTTTGGCCGGTTCTTTGTTCTTAGTATATTGTACTTCAATCCTGTGTCATACGCGACTAGCTTATTGACAACTTCTGTTTTTTTATTTAAAACTGAAGAAGATCTTCCCGAATAAAGTAAATGAAAGCCGTATGTAAATACTTCTCATACATAACCTTACATCTGTAATATTGATGCCGGTCTCATTGTTGTGGAATTTTGGTAACACAGGGGTGCTCCACGCAAGTGATAATCCTGCTAACGTAGCGGCCTACTAACTACGACCACTTTAGCGCTGGCCGCATCCAACGGGTTCCCGTGACCTTCACTTACTCAATACTCAATAAGTACATTTATTGCATTTTGGTACGTTGGATCAACAGTCTACTAAGCAATGAAGTAATTTGTGAGCAGTGGTTACAGTGGCGTAGCTATCGGAGGGCTATGCGGTGCCGTGCATCGGGGCCCCCACGCTCGGGGGGCCCCTCGGCCCCTGATCAGCAAACATCGAAGAAGTCATGTGACATTTACCAACCCGCATTGATAATAGCCCACTAGTTGGGAAAAGGCTAGGCAGATGATGATGATGATGATTGATAATAGCCCACTCTCTCTCGAAGAGAGGAGGCTTATGTCCCAGCAGTGGGAACTTAGGTGGGTGGGTGTACTTAGGTAGTCACCAGTCCACCTTGTGGGAGGCCACGGCCAGACCACGGTGTCGCACAAAAGGCTTGAATAATTATCGGCCATTCACACTTGCTTATATTACTTTTTAAAAATACATACATACGTACAGTCTGAGCGAACACGAAACAATTGAATCTGATTGAACTCACCAGCAGCTGCCACTAAATATTGAGCTTGTCTCCCTTCCGCCATCTTACAGTCTAACGTACCTACACTCAAATTCTAAAACCAGCCACTCTTTATTAAAACCTGACTAAACCGGGCATCATGTTGTGGATTTTGTCGTCCTAATAATATAAAAAAAAATCTACACTTTTTATTTAATAAAGTAACGTTCTAATATTTAAGAAGACACCTTGTAAAATAGATAACAAGAGGCACTCTTGCATCGTCTTCCGCGTTTCGGATGTTAGTGAATCATGTTATCAAACGGTAAGATATTGTGATAAAAAATGCAAACTCAGTGGTAATAACAAACAATCGCATCAAATCATTTATTAGTTTACATACCTGGGTTATCAGTTCGTAGATATTTTTTATACATATAATCCGTACTATATAATATTATCGAAAGTGTGTCTGTCTGCTACCTCTTCACGCTTAAACCGCTGAACCGATTTAGATAAAATTTGGGTTACATGTTTATTTAGGTGTGTACATAAAGCGTGTACAAACTACAATGGACTAACAGGAAATTATGTGAATCATACTGCTTACAAACTGGACGTTGTAAGATATTTTGCATCCTTGTAAGCTTTTGCGAATCGGGTATTGTGATACCCGATTGTTGGTACATTTTATACGGTTCTAAACCTGAATAAACGACTTTTTCTAAACAATGGTCGCTGCCGACGTATTCTGTAAAAGTGTCACCGTGAAAACATAGCTGAAGTGAGCTCCAAGTGAGCTGTCAATAGTGTCAATCCCAATTCAGGTGGAATGACAGCTTACTTCAAGGTTACTTCACTTAAATTTTAATGGTGAGAATTTTACAGAATAGACTTTTTCGTTGGTTTGTATCTTTGTAGCTTAGAAGTAAACCAGACATGTCGAGTAAATAATAAAACGTACGGTTAGTGTTACTGTTTAAGTTTTTAACCCTTAAAATAAATAAAACTCCTGCCACATTTATTCTTTATTTTTATAATATACATGTTGCGTATTTGAGATCCTATTTTCACAACCTTCTGCATTAATTATTTAAGCAATAGTACTTTTAGGTCTACGTTGTCAATAATAAACTTAGGGTATTGAAATATACACAACTGCTGTAGAGTACGCTTAACCACTTTGATTTCATTTACAGCTTCCTTCGTTGTACCGACCATTAACTTCAGCGTCTTCGTTCACGATCACAATTGTTCAACTTCTCGACATTACCTTCGTCATACAAAGCGCCTTGCAACTCAACCTGGATCTCCCTTAAACTTTTACCTTTTGTTTCTGGCACCAAAAAGTATGAGAAAATAGCACCGATTATTGATGAACCGGCGTAGAACCAGAACACTCCAGCCAGACCAGCTGCATCCTTCATTTCCTGATACCCTTTGACTGATAGAAAGTTAAGGAACCCTCCCAAAATATTTTGGAGAGTCATAGCCAGTGATTTGACGTTAAGCGGAAATATTTCTGCAATTACAACAAAGACTAACGACTCGTAGCCTATAATGGATAACATGCTAGTGAGGATGATGCCAATGAAAGGGATGTAACTGTAATAAGGAGAAGAAGTGGGTTGTATAAAAAAATAGGTTCCAACAACGATGAGGGTTACGCCACCGCTGAGGTAGGAGAAGACGAGCAGGGGACGACGACCAACCTTGTCCACTATAGCTGATGAAAATATACCTGCAAAGAAATTAGCGGTTTATATATTGACAAATGCTAGAATATTATTTTGAATTTTGTTCAAAGATTGTATTAGAGTTGTTTAATGTATTTTGTTATTTCCTCTGATTAATTAATTTCGTATTCTGTACAAAATTGTCAAAAATATTCTTAATGTCTTACCAACAAAGAATTTGACTGCTCCAAATATTATCAGCACAGTGGAAATATCGACGTCAGTCTCGCTCTCTTGAACAATGCGGCCGATGTAATGTTGGATGGCAATCGTTCCCGACATTATTTGAGTAATTTTCAAACCTGTTGAAGAATGTAGCTAATAATCTGTTCCAGTATCTGATGAAAAGGTAAGCAAATGGATCAGAAAACGTATCTGTGGATGTCAACATGTAGTTCCACTTACAAATCGAGTGCTTCGATTTGATCATTTGAATACTTCAACCCGAAATTCCAATTTTAAATCACCTTATAGATGTTTTTCATTTGACAATTGAGGTTTACTTTAAAACCAAAATCACCGTCTATGATTTTTCAAGTAAAATTAAATAATGTTACTCAAACAATAACTGTTGGGAGAGTGGTGAGATATACGGAACCTTTCTAAAGACAGATGAAAGTGTTACTAATTCCCTTCAGAGAGTGACTGCGTAAAACTTTAACCTGAACACCTGAACTGAACTGAACCTGAACTATCTTCAGATACTTTTAGAATAGACCATAGGTACTAACCTATACAAATGATCAGTGCCTTGCGGTATTGCTTCCCAGTAAATAACTCTTTGAGAGAACCGGAGCGAAGCGTTTCCTTTTTCACGTCCAACCACATCGCTGATAACCGATTTTCTATTGCCTGCAATAATTATGTTACGTTTTTGTAATTAAACAATATATAAGCGTACAACTCCAAAATCATATACAGGTATTTAGGTATTCCCCAGCTCTAAAAGCTGATTAGGAAACTGTAGTCGGGTCGAAAATTTCTTGAATTTTTTCACTGTGATGCACAGTTCGCATGTGGCGATGTAGTTGCCGCCACATGCGATAAGTTTTTATAATACCTATTAATAGGCAGATATCCTCTCACCTTCTCATCCTTATTCCCGCTTAACTTGATGAGGGAAGCTCTCGCTGCGTTTACCTTTCCTTCTTTCAAGAGGTAATACGGAGATTCTGGTATAAAGCAGCAGGCAATGAAATAACAAATCGGCAGGATCAGTAATATGTAGCCGATGGCGTGGTACGAAATGAAGGGGCCGACGGACATGATGAGAAAACCGCCAAAATTTTGCATATAGCGAACGGATGACGTGAGTTTACCTCGTATCTCTTTGTCTGATACCTCAGCTAAGTAAATGGCTGATACCTTAAAAAGAGAAGAAAGAATTATAACGTATGCGTTGAAATTTTTGGTTACCTATCAAAAAATAAATCTGCTGTTTCATAGAAAAGTGCAATACCTACCTACATGGTCAATATGTACTGAACAGCATTTTTTTTTTTGAGAGCCTACTAAAAGTTTCAATGCACGTTCTTTAAGAATCATGTACTGGATCCATGGTAACAGGTTGTGCGTAGATGTCCCTGCCACCCTATATACCTACTGATATTTCTATTTACGCAATTACTTACAGTTACTATCATGCCGGTTCCAACGCCCCATAAGATCCGCGTCAAGTAAAGCCACCATGCTGTCGCAGTACTCAAAACAATTATCTGGAAACAATCTTATAATCAAATGCAATAAACAGCGGGGTAATTGCGTGTTAGTAGCAATGGCTTTCATTTTGACAGTACTTAAACATTCATTGCGTTATTTACGTTGTTGAACAGATAAAGGAGAATGGGTAAGGCCGTACCCAGACACTAAGTTAATAGTAGCATTATGAACTAGGTTCATTTTTGTTGCCCTCATTGAGTAGTTTAATCAATCCTAAAACGGTATGTCTGAATTCACTTGGAGAAAAAAGATATGTGAGAAAATTAAAATGATTTAATAAATGGAAACATTTACGTTTTTCTTTCAAATCTTATTGACTTGCTAATTGTGCCATTTTTTAACGTTCTGTATTTTTTTATGTGCACAAAAAAAAGTATTTATTTAATCGAACCTTTAATAATTCTCATTATGCGCTTTTAAAGTATGATGATGATGATGATGATGGGGCTCCCTTTTCCGCACTTAGACTCCCATTTGGTCCGTTGTGCGTAGGGATTCTGGCTAAGAAAGCCAGCCTAGCTCCGCCCAAAAGCACAGAAGCTTCCTGGGAGCTTCGCAGGCTTCACGGAGCGACCTCACTGTTCCGAGGATTTCTTTACGTTGAGAAGCCACGGCCTCGCATTCCAGGATGACGTGGGCGGCTGATTCCTCGGCGTCAAGGCAGCCCCTGCAGAGGGAGCTGTCCGTGGCGCCTATGTTAAAAAGATGTTTGTTGAGGTGGTTATGGCCCGTAATTGTACCTATTATTATTCTGAGGTTATTTCTACTTAAGCTAAGAAGTTTTTTGGTTAGTCGCGGGTGTACCATTGGTAAAGCCAATTTCGACTGTCTACAGTCTGTTACCCGTGACCATCTGTTGTTATGGAGTTCAGTCGATCTTTGGCGAATCCACGCACGAATTTGTGAGAAAGGCAGAGGGAGAAGTGGGTACGGGCCTAGCACCTCCAAATCAGAGCCTCTCTTCGCAAGTTCATCTGCAGCATCATTGCCCAAGGATCCACTGTGCCCTTTGATCCACTGGAGTGTGATTCGATTGCACGTCGATAAACTCTCCAGAGCTAAATGGCACTCAAAGATTAGTTTGTTGTTAGTTTGTTTGTTCTCTAAAGCTTTGAGCACAGATAGACTGCTTTTAAAGTAATGATTGAATACACTAATATATCTTTTTATAATTGCGCCTGTTTTTGTTAACCTCAAACCTATTTTGGGGTCCTAAAAATACTAAATGGCGAAGAAACTGCAACAAACTTGGTTTTAGCGCTCGCCGACCGCTGGCGTGGCACCGCTCGCTTCGCTCGCTCAGCTTACGCGGTTGGTCACAGTTCCAACCTAACCTTACCTGTTTGGTCGGGGTACCCTAGCTTAGCTACTACCAAAAACTGTGACAAATGGCTAGAAAGTTAAAAAGAGGCTTAAATATAAAAAAAAAGTGCATTATTAGAAGCGCAAGAAGTTTTTGAAAGTTCATTAATTTCAAAAAGGTCCCATCATCACTATCATCAGCAGGTCAATTAGTTTTTAGAGAATAAGTTAAATATTTCCCTTAATTAAATCAATCTTACTTGCTCACATATCTTTTTTCTCCAAGTGGATTCAGACATGCTTTCCTAGGATTAATTAAACTACTCCTTGAGGGCATAAAATACAGATATAGTTCATAATGCTACAGTAATTTTTTTTCGGGTATCTTTATCTTTATTGAGACATAAAACAGTTACACATTACAATTTTAGTGTGATAAAATAAATTAAAAACTATGTAAACGTGTAACCCACACCAATGTCCGCGAAATAATAGTTTAAAGACACATAGTATAATGCGTGCACTGATTTTAGAGAAGAGTAAGAAGTTCTCGTTCATATTTCTGAACTATTAGGTAGATATAGATAGCTATTTTAATTTTAAGGATTCAATAGCCATCTTTTTGAACTTAAAGTGTGTAAGCGCAAATATATCCAAATCGATGAAGTGGGAGTTATACATATCTACAATGCGTCGGAGAGGCGCCCGTGCACCAGCGTGAGTTCTGCACCTTGCGGTGTGGAACAGCCGAGGCACACGCGCCTCTCGACGCATCACAGTTCTAGGTACAATGTAACATAGTTTATTGGTAATATCTGAACAATCGAACCTGTTGTTACACAGACCATGAAGCATCATGGCCATAAGTAGGCTGCGTCTTGACTCCAGGCTTAGAAGTTTATAACGCATTAATAATTGGGTGTATGGTAATTTAGACTTAGTGCATCTGTAGTGCATAGCACGTAAAAAATTTTTTTGAACCATTTCCATTCCTTTTATGTAAACATCAAAAATGGGACTCCAAACCGGTACTGCAAATTCCAATTGAGAACGGACCAAAGCTTTGAATAGAAGTAAAAAAGTAGACGGTCTTTTAAAGTCGTTTGAAGAACGCATGACGAAACCAAACATACGATACGCCTTATTAACGGGTATGGGTTTCATATAAATTTATGCACTGTCCTTTTTCGAAAATATGAATCAATGGATTAGCAATATCCTTCAAAATGATTCAGATTGAGAGAGAGAGTTCTATTCTGTAAGTTCACATCAAAATTACTTCGAACCTCACTTATGTGAGTGACGGGACCAGGAATTTGCTTTTAAAGAAACCAACGGGGTTTCAGATCCCAACACTATTATTATTATTATTGTCTTTGACATATCTCGGGACCTTGGGGTCGCGGAACTTTGGAAAGCGTACCAGGGGCCAAAGCCAACTCGCAGAGGCCCCTTAAGCTATTTTAAATGATGAGGAGGCACCAACCGACGATTATCCCCATATGCACTATGCAAGGACAACCCGCGGTTGGTGAAGGACTATTGACCTATTGCAGAACATGGAAATAAAATATATTGGGCTATGGGTTTGGGTGGCTATAGTGGATCGGTTACCTTGAACTATGAAAGGACTATGACCCCTGCCTGACCATATTATTAAACTTTTGTCTCCCACTGCAGGGCAAAGACCTCCCTTCCCTCCTTTATCTTATCCCATCTAATAGGTACTGTATGGGGCTAATCTTGAAGAATAGAGTTGAGTTCGTCCCGCCACATCCCGCGTCGCCATTTGCCTTTTTTTCAAAACCATTTGAATGTTGAAATTTAGTAAATTACACCACTCATCATGGCGGTTGTATTCTCACAAAACCTAGTTCGTAATCAGCCTACAATGTCCCCACTGCTGGGACACAGGCTTCCTCTCGGTGAGAGGGAGTGGACCGTAATCCACCACTCGGTCGCAGTGCTGGTTGGTTGTGAACCTAGTCTGATTCAAGTCTATTTATAAACTTACCGTTCCAATGACGACGGGCAAAGCGCTGCCCAAGATAACGGCTCGTCTCCCAAACACATCGGAAATGAACCTCGTCACCAGACTGCCAGCCATGAAGCCAGGGGATGATAAAGAAGCCACCCATGATATTTCTTTCTGAAATATTTTTTAATGTTTTACTAGCGATTCGCCCCTGCTTCACACGGTTTTAACAACTTTATGTTACGTACTGTTGACATTAATGTTTATATCACACAAACCTTTCTTCTTTAATTCTTCAAATGATGGTGTAAACCGCATCAAAATCCGTTGCATAGTTTAGAAGATTTATAGAAAGACAGACGCGAAAAGCGACTTCAATTTATAATTATTAAGATATATGTATAGATAAGGATTTAATTTTTTTCCCTTATGATAAAATACTGGCTAACCAACCAGATAGTAGCTTATCATGATTTTACATAGCTTCCATCGTATCTGTCCTCCTACTTTACATTGTCTTTCCTACTACCAAGCGTACGCCGCGGCCGTCTGTCTCTCCCGCGACTGTCTGTCATTAGCTCAATTAATGTTCACAGTAATAAATAAAAGGTAAATTAGAACAGTCTTCATGGAACGGAACCCTTACATCGTTTGTCCACGGGCCACCGACAACGGAACGTCAACGAGAAACGAGATTATTCGAACCGATCGTGATCGCCCCGGTAACGGCGTGCGGTGGAGACGCAGCCATAATAAATATATATATAATAATATATATCGCTACTACGGCGCCGTCATCACTTTCTTGTTGATGTCCCGTTGACGTGGCGGTGCACCGCCGTTTGTCCACCGCGGTGGACAAACGGCCTTAGTACGGGACCCCGACGCGTTTGGCCGGTTCATTGTTCTTAGTATATTTTACTTCAATCCTGTCTCATACGCGACTAGCTTATTGACAACTTCTGTCTTTTTATTTAAAACTGAAGAAGATCTTCCCGAATAAAGTAAATGAAAGCCGTATGTAAATACTTCTCATAAATAACCTTACATCTGTAATATTGATGCCGGTCTCATTGTTGTGGAACTTTGGTAACACAGGGGTGCTCCACGCAAGTGATAATCCTGCTAACGTAGCGGCCAGCGACACTGGAAAGATAAGGTAGATAATTATAGTATCAACACTATGATTTCACGGGAAGACTTTCACTGTCGGACATAAACCTCCCCCAAAGATCGCCACTGCGACCACTCTAGCGCTGGCCGCATCCAACGGGTTCCCGTGACCTTCACTTACTCAATACTCAATAAGTACATTTATTGCATTCCACAATATAATTATTATATAATTTAAGTTGGTACGTTGGATCAACAGTCTACTAAGCAATGAAGTAATTTGTGAGCAGTGGTTACAGTGGCGTAGCTATCGGAGGGCTATGCGGTGCCGTGCATCGGGGCCCCCACGCTCGGGGGGCCCCTCGGCCCCTGATCAGCAAACCTCGAACTGACTTAGCAAAAACTTTCTTCCACCTTCAGAACATAAATATAATACATTATTTCTGTTGTGTAAGTTTAACCACTACAACCAATCGGCTGTTATGCGACCGATTTATGAATACTAGCTTACTCTACTGAAATATTAGTAATGAACTGCACTCCCTTTTTTGACAAAATTCCACATTCTTGACATCTTCTACAAAATATTGTTACGCTACTCATACACCCCATTTACATTTACATTCCCATTTACATTTATGTAAGCATTTATGTTTTATCTATACTAATATTATAAAGAGGTAGCATTTGTTTGTAAGTTTGTATGTAGGGGGTAATCTCCGGAAGTAATGAACCAATTTTAAAAATTGTTTCACTGTTAGAAAGCTACATTATTCGTGAGTGCTATAGGCTATAAATTATAAAGATATCATGTATATTAGCCGAACTATCTCAATTTTTGTCTAGCCAGGCGGAAAAAAATAGCTCTTACAACAGAGTTATTTGCATGCGCTGCCTTAACAGTTGTATATAATTGAAAACAATGTATGGCAACCTGATCCGCTTTGAATAGTTCTACAAAAAAGTCCGTGACACCATATTTCTATCTTTTATATTTTAGCAGATATAGTAGCTTTTATGTGTTAAAAAAAGTATTTTTCGACGTACTTACCTTTGGACGATTTTTTAAACAACAAAATATTAAACCTTATCGAAAAAAATATTATTATGATCACAAGAACATCATAGAGATACGATTTGCCCAAAACAGTATGTCAATTGGTTAAATAGTTTCGAAGATAATATAAAATTACTAAATCGGAAAATGCCGCCGTCCATTCACGAACCGTGGTATGTCTATGTACGAGTATAACTCTGTTTTTGGGATATCGGACAGTTTCAGCGATTGTTTATCATGCCTAAAAGGAAATCACAACTTTCCCGTCAGACATCCCAGACAAGAGCAGCTCGAGTACGCCGTACGGAAGAGTCTGCTCTTGAAAATCGTCAGCGCCTCTCGAGGAATAGAGAAAATATTTCCAAGCACGCGCTGGGGAATCTAGCTCCGAGCGTTCACAGCGGCTTGCTAACCAAAGCTGGAGAACATCGCAGGTCCGTGCTCGGGAATCTAGCGCTGAACGTGCGCAGCGTCTCAGTGATTTAAGGCAGCATGTCTCTGCAACAAGGGATAGGGAGTCTAGCGCTGAGCGCTCGCAGCGGCTCGCTAGCCAAACTGTGAGAACATCGCAGGCCCGTGCTCGGGAATCCAGCGCTGAACCTGCGCAGCGTCTCAGTGATTTAAGGCAGCATGTCTCTGTAACAAGGGATAGGCAGCCTAGCGCTGAACGCTCGCAGAGGCTCGCTAGCCAAAGCGCGAGAACATCGCAGTACCAAACCACACTCATAATTTCATCACAAGTTAAAATGTTTACCGCCCAACGAAGTGGGCACGGGTCAGCTAGTACTAGATAAAATAAAACCTACCCAGTTTAGATAGAGCCCCAACTTTTTTGCACTAGGGCCTCTGGTCACGTAGCTACGCCACTAAGTGGTTACGAGATGTAGGTCGTGGATTGGAATTCAGGCAGGTACTTTACTTTGTGTAAATAAATTCATCACCCCTGCTCTCAAAACGGTGAAGGAAAACATCGTGAGGAAACCGGCATGTCCTAGAATCATAAATTCGAAGACATGTGACATTTACCAACCCGCATTGATAAAAGCCTACTCTCTCTCGAAGAGAGGAGGCCTGTGTCCCAGCAGTGGGAACATTATAGGCTGATTATGCATTCCACAATGTGAACTTAGGTGGGTAGGTGTACTTAGTTAGTCACCAGTCCACCTTGTTCAGGCCACGGCCAGACCACGGTGTCACACAAAAAACACCCTTGAATAATTATCGGCCATTCACACTTGCTTGTACTAATAAAAAAATATATACATACATACATACAGTCTGAGCGAACACGAAACAATTGAATCTGATTGAACTCACCAGCTGCTGCCACTAAATATTGAGCTTGTCTCCCTTCCGCCATCTTACAGTCTAACGTACCTACACTCAAATTCTAAAACCAGCCACTCTTTATTAAAACCTGACTAAACCGGGCATCATGTTGTGGATTTTGTGGTCCTAATAACACCAAAAAAAAAAAACTACACTTTTTATTTCATAAAGTTACGTTGGAATATTTAAGAAGACACCTTGCAAAATAGATAACAAGAGGCACTCTTGCATCGTCTTCCGCGTTTCGGATGTTATTGAATCATGTTATCAAACGGTAAGATATTGTGATAAAAAAATGCAACCTTATGCTGAATTCATAACATAAAAAGTTAGATCTCAGTGGTAATAATAAACCATCGCATCAAATAATTTATTAGTTTGCATACCTAGGTTATTAGTTCGTAGATACTTTTTATATTATATACATTTATTAGAATAATATCTATAGTTCAATAATAATACATTTTTATACCCTGTATCTATCGTCATTCGTTTGTCGGTAAATTGTATATGTATATGCCAACATATAAAGGCTTGATGTGATTAATTTAGCAACCAGATTGAAGATGCTGTTCCTAATTCATAACTCTATTAAAAGCTCCTTTATATATTCTGTCAGACGGAAGATCCATATAAAGAAAGGTCATAGGAAATCCACGAGGAAGTGATGATATCGTGTAGGGTTTTATTTTACCAACATCTTCCTGCTTGTCTAGTGTTACTTGGGGCCGGCGCAAAACGTTTTTCTCAAATCTCAAATTGTTTATTTTTCTCTTCCATTTACAACCGCGGTCTACGGCACGCTAACGATAGCCTGTCGCATGAATTGGAAAGGTGTGTACTAATACTAACTAAGTGTTCATTATACACACGAGCGGCATGCGTCAACGGAAGAGGCAACTACAGCCGTCGACGCGTCGGCGGCTGCTGTCGACAACGTGCTGCTCGTGTATTTGAGTACGATGCTCAAATACACGAGCGGCACATTGTCGACAGCTGCAGTTGCGTCTGCCGTTGTTGATGCGTGCCGCTTGTGCTTAGGAACACTAACACTCCCTTTCCAACTCATGCGTTTCGTCCTTCCTCAACAGTCTTGGTAGTGGAGTTTTATCCCTACATTGGTGGGAGAATGCTTCAAAGGTTTTATTTAAGGCTTTAACTTATGAAATTTTTTAGGCCTAAGCAAAATTTTCATAAATCTGCAAATCTTTAGAGCCCTTGCTTTCATTGAAAGTACGCATGACGACACATCAAGCTATACATGCCCAGTATAAGCTGACTTCACAATATTGTTGTTGTTGTTGTATTGTTGTTGTATTGTTGTGTTGTATTGTTGTTGTTGTTGTTGTGTTTGTGGTTGTATTGTTGTTGTGTTTGTGGTTGTGTTGTTGTTGTCGTTGTTGTTGTTGTAGCTAAAACTGGAAATGTATAGCTTCATGTGCCGTCGTGAGTACATAAACGATTAAACCAGATGTAAAGATTTGAATTGAGATCCTACACTGAAATAAATAATTTCTTACTACACCACATTAAAGCTTACTGATTTTATACAGTAAGAAGAAATGTTTGTAAAACAGTAAAAGAAAAAACAGTAACTTTTAATGATTGAACATACTATTTACTGAAAAAAGCAACAAAAAAAAGGAAAACCACCATTACTGTAACGTAAGTAAACTTCAATGGTTTGAACGATATCACCAAATGAATAAAACAGTTAATTTTGTGACCGCTACTTAAAACGTTAAAGTTTACTTTCATGACGGAGACATTTTGCCTCAAGCTTACTCTTTGTGTTTTGTGCTTTAACTGTTTTCGGATCAGTAAAAAATACTGTATTTAACGTTATTAAAGCAGTTCAGATGAATGTTTTTTCATTTTTATTTGCTGCATATTTCGTTCATTGATAAGTAGTTACATTTGGAGAGGTGAGATAAGATAAAGAATATAAATATGAAAATTACGAGTATATAACTGCTACAATGTGATCATTTGTTGACTCATTGTCTAGTCTCGTCCGTTGTTAATAGGTACACACAAAAAGATCTCACTTTATCATGAAACCACACTAAAGTATTTTTTTTTTTTTAATAAATGAATCTTTTACTTACGCATTGCATCCGCATGCTATGCAGAATTAAATGCTAAGGGGCTGGTAACTGCCAATAACCAAATTTTTTTCACATAAACTGTTCTTTAAATGCCAACTATAAAGTAGTTATAGTCCCTTAGCGTCTTTATAGTCAAGAAAAATCAGATAACGTGCTTATAGTTAAGTAGAAGGCTAGAAAATAATCATCACATTGGGCAGTTAAGGTAATTTAAAGTACATTAAGCTAAGAAGTATGGGTTAGACGCTTTCAAGTGATGGAATCATCAAAAATTATGTTACTTAACGGCCTAAAAGATTTCCATATCTTTGGAACTATTTATGTTGTAAAAATGTTTCTTAGACAGAAAGATAGAGAATTTTGAACTCTGTCACTTTCTATTAAAAAGTAAAAATTGACCATTTGAGGGTTAACGGTTTTCTAGTTAAAGGACGGCAGTATTTCATATCCTTCATCCGTTAGAATTTTAAAGATTTAAACCATAAACAAAGTAGGTACTTAGATGATAACTGTATCTAGTAAATATATATTCATTAAACGTAAAACATTTCTAGCAAACAGACGTGTTGCGCAGGTTGTCCTTGGTTATTATAGAAAACGAGTTTTTAATAAACTAAAATCATAACCGCAATGTGAGGACAAAAACATTCGAGTGAAGTGTTTCATAAACAATTTGTGGGTCGTTTATTTTGACATAAGTGTAAATTTTGCATTTGTCACTTCAGTGTAAAAAAAAATGGGCCAGAATAATAGGATGCAGTATTTGGCAGCGTTTGCCGGTAAGTTATTTAGATACATCTACTTTGTAGTTTTACCTACATTTTAACTTCATGCCCGTTGTTAGTATTGGGGTAAGCAGAAAGATCAAAAAATGAACTGAGAAATTACTCAATGAATATCAAAAGAAATACACTACACATGTCTCTGATAACATTGAGAAAACACTTGAGATAAAGCGGCAATGATATGTCAAGATATTTTCTTTTTTTGAGAACTTGACCTTAAAAAGTAATTTGGACAAAATGATAAAATACATAATCAGCCTATAACGTTCCCACTGCTGGTACACAAGCCTCCTCTCTTCGAGAGGGACGTAATCTACCTCGCCGCCCCATTGCAGGTTGGTAGATGTCACGTGTCTTCCAATTTTTGGTTCTAAAACATGCCGGTTTCCTCTCGATGTTTTCCTTCACCGTTTTCAGAGCAGTAGTGATGAAGTAATTTACACAAAGTAAAGCGCCTGTCTGGGTTCGAATCTACGACCTACAACTCGTAAGTCACGGCCGTTACCACTGGGCCACCACTGTGGTCTCAAATGTATAATGTCGGCTTTAGATATACTTTTACAATGTGAGAAAGAACAGTCACTTGCAACGGAAAATACTACATAAAATGTTCTACTTATTTATTTCCTTTATTTCGTTATATACATACGAGTATAAATTATATATTTAAATACTTATTAGAAAAAAAACCGCCCCTAAGACGACTGACCAAATGCGGTCAAAATATGTGGATCAACTAGTTTTTTTTATATGAATGTCTATATAAGATATTTTTTTTCTTTTCATAACATGCCACAAAAGGATAGTCAGAAGTTAAAACTTTACAAGTAGGTATTTACTCTGTTACAGTATCCATAGCGACCATGACGACAAGCACGTCCTACTTCTGGACGGCTCCCATCTTGCCAAAGTTTCATAACAACGAGACCAACATCAATATTACAACTGTGAGTATCATTGAACGAGTGATATGAGGAAGATCACTTCTATTTACTTTAGCTATTGGACACCCAAATTAAATAGGTAAAAGGCTCCCGCAAAATGGCGCGACGACGTGATAGCGCGACGCGACTTTAGTAGAAAATTTTCTATGAAAACTTCATGGAAATTATTCTACAAAAGTCGCGTCGCGCTGTTTCGTCGCGCCTGTTTGCGGGAGCCTTAAGACTATAGAGAGCAAATCATGTTCCACCTCATATCCTGCCCTCTGTGCCCCGAAAAAGGCAGCTACGGCGACATCTGCGCTGCCATCGACGATGTCGTGGCGAAGTTTTCGGCCAACAAAATTTAACAGACAGTTGTGCGACCTACACGAAGAAGAAGAGACGTCGCCGCACAATGACGCCTTTTATGAGTAGATGTAGGTACAGTCGCCGGCACGTAACTTGGCAAAGAGTCGTTAGATACGTTTTTCCATTCTTTAACTTTCTTCCAAACATGTTTAAAAAATATATTATGACAATAACCAGAGAATAATAACAATCAATAATAAAAGTGTATTTTTTTTTTTTGTTGCACTAAGTGTACATGCGCAAACGTACTGTCACTACGCCAAAACCTTGACAAGTTATGTGACTGGTCCTTAAGAAAGAACTTCAGGTCCGGGAAAGCAGCTATTTCTCTACTTCTACCATACTGATTTGTGCTACGAAGCAACGTGGCAATGTTGCGCTATGAAAGGTATTTTAATTATAATAATTTCGTTTATTTATTTACTTACTGATTAAATACATTTTAAATTTGAAGCTTCTATGTCTGCTAGAAGTGCCTTAGAGTTTTGAAGATCGGTCAGTCAATCAGTGAGTGACAAAATTAAGAAAATTTTGATTAAATATAATTCTTAAACTACTGGTTCAAATTGAATGAAATATGAAATATACCGTGTTTATACAATGCCTGCTTGGTTACTGAAAATTCAGGCTTCTAGTTTTATCCACAACAAAGTTATAGGGGGGTCGAAAATAGCCTGAACTGTGTCGAGAAAAGGATGGTACGGCCGTGCCGCTTTGCTCGACTTGGCGGGGGCACTGCCGTGCCCCCAGATAAGTGCCCAAAAGGCTGGCAGCATATTTATCATTAGTTATAACGTCAGCGAACAGGAGTGAAAATTATTTTTACAATATCGAAAGTAAAAATTGCACGAATAAAATGGTAAGAACATCAACATTGTAACTGAATATTCACTACATTATTGGCGATGTACATTTTAATGAAAAACTGTTCCTAATAAAATATATTTTTATGAAGATTTTTAATAAGTTAATTCTTTTTAATAAATTAATTCGGCGAGTCATCGAAAATTGTGTTACAACATTAGGCATATAGGTAGATCTCTTGTGAATGCGCGGTGTGCGAAGGCGCGTTTTCGTGGTAGAGCGTTGGGCGCGTTCACACGACACGCGCACGCTCAGCGCACGCCACCCGCGTCCAACTCGCATTGAAATTTGTTAAATAAGAATTTGAGCCTTATAATGCATCAATAGATCTCAAATTGCATTTAACGAGGTCTACACGCGCACGCCATGCGCACGCCCCGCGCCCGCCTCGCGCCAACCCTGCACTCGCCCTGCCCGCGCTCTGCACCCTCCCCGCGTACGCCTTGCGCCCGCGCTATGGCTGGAATAGATGAGAATATGGCTAGTGTTGTATTGACTGTGATAGTCCAGTCACTAGTGGTTTAAGTGGGCGCGAGGCGTGTGCGAGGCGGATGCAGCGCGTGTGCGGGTTTAAGGCGGGCACAACGCGTGCACGGGTGCTGTGCGTGATCGGCGCGTGTCATCTGAATACGCCCTTACCCCGCAGAGCCCAGTGTTTGATCGCTTGTTGCTCACAACAGAGAAAACTTCTGCCAAGCATTTGGTAGTATACCATTCAGCGTTGATGCTTCTTTGGTTCCGTAAAGGAATTGACACCAAGTAGCCAGTCAAATTGAAAGAGCTCGCGACCAAAATCTTCCCCCCGCTTCTAGATCGCTTCACTTTGGTAGGCGTTGATTAGTTTTGAAACACCCAAACCGTCGACTGGCGCTTCGTTTCTGGATCGTATTGATAAATCCTAGACTCATCACCTATAATGATGTCGTAAACATGCCGAGACGAGCCTGCTTCAAAGTTTTTCATATCACGGCACCATTCTACCCGGGCCTGCTTCTGAGCATCGGTGAGGTTGTGCGGCACCCAGCATGAAACTATCCTCCTCACGCGAAGTTGCACGTGTAGAATTTCGTGAAGGCTTCCCGATCCAACCTGCAGTATATGCTGAATCTCTTGATACGTAACTCGCCTATTGTCTTGGATTAAATTTTTCACTGCTAGCACGTTTTCTTCCGTAACAGCCGTCAAAGGGCGACCACTTCTTCCTTCATCCCCCAAAGTTAGTCGACCGCGCTTGAATTCGTTATACTTACCAACGATACACGGTTGCCTTAGAAGGGCCTTCATCCTTGAATGCCATTTGAAGTCTATTGTATGATTCGTCCGGTTTCAGGCGACATTTGAAATCGTAAAAAATCATAGCGCGAAAATGTTCCCGGCGCAGATCCATTTTTTAATGAGACACGATAATTTAAATTAGCTCGCAAACAATGTGGAGGGAAATTTTGAAAATGGAACGTAACTATTTTTACTTACAAATAATCATATTGAAAAAATTGATTATAACTGGCCAGTCTCTCATACATAAAAACTTTTTTTCGCAATTCTTTCTGAGTGACCTGGTACATTCCAGTCACAGAGTACATTGAGTATACATTCCAGTTGCATCCACAGTGACAACTGACATGCAAGTTGGTTGACATCAACATAAACAAAACGTGATTGGAGTAGTGGTGACCTGATAACGGCTCCGACTATCTCTCTCCCGACTCGATCTCAGGCAGGCACTTCACTTTGTGCGGATTTCATCACCACTGCTCTCAAAACGATGAAGAAAAACATCGTGAGGAAACTGACGTGTCCTAGAAGCAAACATTCTTAGACATGTGACTTCTATTATCCGCAATGGGCCCGCACCTTCTTACAGAGAGGAGGCTGATGTCCCAGCAGTGGGAACGTTATTATGCTGATTATGCTATGCTTATGCATAAGTGTGAGTTTGGTGTTGCACCACTAAAAGCCTCATTACACTACGCGATATTCAGGGACCCTTTCCCTAAATCGGGATGGTGTAATAAAAGAAAGGGAGGAAGAGCCCCTATTAAAAAAACACATCACCTAGATATCGGGCCCTAAATATCGTGTAGTGTAATAGGGGTTTTAGGACTAGTGAAAACAAGCCTCTATTTATTTATTTATTCAACCAGACCGACATAAAGCCAATTACTCTGATGAGATGCATAATAATGACACATAACTGTCCCCCATTTTATGTCCAGGCAAATCACTGTCCATTCCAAGGTTGCCTGGAAGAGATCGCAGAAAGCGATAAGGCCGCCCATTGTATATTTTTAGTTATCGATAATTCTTTTTGTTGTGTATTTTTGTGGTGTACAATAAAGTATATATAATAAATAAATAAACTGTCCGTGTGTGTGTGTGGCTCACAACTTATGTCTTTGTTTGTTTGCAGAGTGAAATCTCGTGGGTGGTGGCAATAATATCACCAGGCATGGTCACTGGCAGCCTGGTCGCTAGCTTTGTCTCTGACAAGTTCGGCAGGCGAGTCACTCTCCTAACCAGTGCTGCTCCTTTCATTGTTGGTACGGTAAGTGGTCCCCAGAGCATGGTGTAAAAAATAGTGCATTTTTTTATGAATACAACCCTATTTATTGGTAACAAAATGCACATTTTTTACTTATTATAAGACCAGGCTACGTTTTATTGTAAACTTATGGTAGTTGGGATCAATCTTTTTTTTTTGTTGATGTCTTGTTCAAGTATTATTTCGAAAGAACTTACTATTTTGAATAATACTCCATACTGTTCTTCTGTTTAAACCTATAGTACAAGTATGTTTCTATGGAAATCCAATATTCTGCTGAAGTCTTTGGGCAAAAAGACCAGAAATAAATATGATTAGTATGAGCCGGCGTCGACCTATCGTTAAACGATGATCCTCTCTCCCCATGAAGCTGCTAATCCTGAATTATGTTACTTTCAGATGTTCGTACTTTTAGCAACAAAGGCGTGGGTGCTATACATAGGCAGGTTCTTGTGGGGTGTTGGCTCTGGCATGATTACAACGGTCAGTATGTTACTATTCTATTATTTTACCGGCATGCAAAAAAAGCAAGCAAAAATTCGAATCCATGTCACATCTACCAACTCGCACTAGGCCAGCGTGGTGGATTACGGCCCGCTCCCTCTCACTGAGAGGAGACCTGTGTCCCAGCAATGGGAACATTATAGACTGATCATTATTTTTCTATATTATTATTACTAGAAGTGTGTATATACAGAAAGACTTACATGTACCTACTGTGTTATTGGAACTTGATCGGAGCCGATCTACAGTTATTCGGACTGACGTGTTTTTGCACCACAGAACATTATTCAAACTTGGTACGGAATTAGTGCACTTTGTGAAGTGGACAAACATGCGGGGGTAATTGCGTAACACACATTTTCTTTCACACTCATTTTGACATCCATTGCTTCATAGGTTTGAAATATTCGTCAGCTCAGGAACGTGAATAACGCAACGAACACTGAAATGTTAAAATGAAAGGCATTGCGATCGATTGCCTTTTTATGAATGTTGCACAATTACTTCGCAGATTATTTTTATCCTTTGTCATTATAACCGCTAAGTTTTGCACCATAGTTTATGACATGTGAGACGGGGAGGTCTGGATAGTGATTACGTCAACAATATTTAGAAAAAATAAATTCATATCTTTTATTATTTAAATACGATGTTAATAATTTGCTTGAATAAATATTAAATTTTCTGTAAGATTGTTATTCATGAGCTTAGACTCATGAATAATAATCTTGCGGACAAGGGGGGAGTTTAAAATTACTAAACTTCTGCTTGATACTTGAATGGCCAGGCAGCTCTATCATTGCAAATTCTTTCGATCCTCAATCAATAATAGATTACCTTATAGCGTTAATAAACATTTATTCTTTGTTATTTTTAGGTATCAAGCATTTATTTATCAGAGATAGCTGATAAAGAGATAAGAGGAACCTTGACAGCTGGTACCAGATTCATGTTTAGCTTCGGGGCTTTATTAGTGCTGGCCATAGGTTCCTTCGTTACCTTCCAAGTGTTGAGCTGTTTGTTGATAGTGCTGCCATTGTGCTACTTCATAGCCTGCTGGAGAATCCCCGAAACTCCTTACTATTTGCTCAAAGACGGGAAAGTGGACGCCGCAAGGAAAGTGCTGTTGAGTCTTTTTGGAAGAAAGAATGAAAAGGTGTGTTTTGCTTTATTAAGTCGAATGTGCAGCATGATGCAAATTTTATGGCGGCTCGGAACATGAGGCGAGTCGCTGCGCAGTAACAAATTCATGGGTCAGCGGGGGTGAGTGGTGAGGTACTGCGCAGCGAGTAGCGCACTTCAGAGCCGCCATAAAATATATCATAAAGAAGAAACTATACACACAGTGTGGAGTTGTGAAAGACTTACATCATTATTGATGGACTGTGTTCAATATAAGTCTCGAGAAGTGATCTGTTTGGGGTCTTAAAGTTGAACCGACTTGATATGGGTACATACCATAAAAATCTGTCTCAGCCAAATGATGATGATGCGAAGACTCTGTTCAGGTTCATGGTCCAAATGTAATCCCTAGCATCGTACCCTAAATACATAGATACTGATACTGATGTACGATACGATACCTGGGGTACGATAGGTCTGACATATGCTTTAAGGTCATGAAAGTGCCTAATTAAATAAAGAATTTAAAAAAAAACGTAGCGCACTTCAAAGCCGCCATAAAGTTTGACGCTTACTGAAATAATGAGTATTTCAAATCTTCATTTAACTTTCTGATTCATATCTTACAGATGGTCGAAGACAAATTATCATTGATGAGGTCAGACGTGAGGAAGGAAATGCTCCGATCTAGTTCAGCCAAAGAACTGTTAACTAGCAAACAGTATAGGAAAGCAGTTATTATAACTACAGGTAGGTTTTATTTAGAAAATATTTAAAATTCATTAAAGTTAGAACAAAAGTATCACTGCACGCTTTTGCTTCGTCCGCGCAGAGGTCTGAAAAAAAACCTTTAAAAAGCTTATCCATAAAAGAAAAAATACAGGTTGCAAAAAGACCCACCACATAGGCGTAAGCTACGTTACATCAAACTACATATTTACGAGTAATAATTGAGCAAAAATTATTCCTGGGAAACGACTTTAATTTTTGGTGTGCTTTACGGTTACGCAAACCGTGTTTATGTGTACACGTAACTTATATTTAGGTATTTAAAGTTAAGTAATAACATTGAAAACTTGTTTTTTTTAAGTCAAATAAGTCAAAATTTTGACCTTCAATGTCTCAAAAAATTATCAAAATTATGCAGTGTATTCATTCGGCATTTCTCCATTTTGATTTTCACTTTCAGGATTACGAGTGACTCAGATATTTGCCGGCAGCATACCTATCCAGCAGTACTTAGGACGCATCATCCAACAGAGCAACTGCGGCTTGCAAGTTTCCACAGCTCTCATTATTTTCGGAGCAGTACGATTTGCAGTTGGTAAGTAAGTAGGGACAAACTTTCTAGTGATCAAGTTGACACTGGACTATAACTTACTGCAACTACGGCATTAATGCTAACTCCTTCAGCTTTAGCTCCCATTTCAATGTCGAATGTAGGTAAGTTCATTCTTGAATGCATATAAGACTGAGAACAATAGTGTTGGATTAGAGCGACAAAGTCTTTGGTATACTTAATATACCAAAGACTTCCTCGTGTGTCCAGTGGTCGCAAGCGCTACTGCTAATTATGAGGTCCTAGATCGGTCGGTTTTCCCGTCAGGGATTTCTCAGTAACAGCCTGAATTCCTGTTGTGTGCCCGGTTGATGGCAATAGGCTCGCCCCTTATTACGTGGGACTTAAACATAACTGGCGAAATGTGTGTGTACTATAGGTACACCTCTGCCGAACCCTTCGGCGATTACAGCCGTGATATTATGTTACACCAAAGGTAAATTAATGAATTCTGAATTTATTTCCAGGTTTGGTATCACCGGTTGTAGTCGACAGGGTGGGCCGCCGTCCACTGCTCATTTACTCCTACTCGGGCTCATGTGTGATGCTGTCCACTGTCGCAGCGTACTTCTTCCTCCAAAGAGTTGTTGGAATCGACGATGAATCCTCAAATCCCTTCCGTTTCGTTGTATTTATTGGAATTATTTGTTCTATAGTCATATCTAGCGTAGGCTTTGATACTTTAATCTTTATAATTCCTTCAGAAATATTCCCTTTAAATGTTAGATCTGTTGCTATGACTGTGCTAAATATTTTCACAGCATTTATAACTTTTACAGTAGTAAAGGGGTATCAGCTAATGGAGGATTGGACGGGACTGTACGGAGTTTTCTGTTTTTATGCCAGTATGGCTTTTAGTGGAGCAGTATTTACATATTTTGTTGTACCTGAAACTAAAGGGAAAAGCTTGAGGGAAATACAAATTGAATTGCAAGGTAATATTTACGATGAAGCTGATGATAATTTGAAAGAAGATGCAACTGCTGATAATGTTAAGGAAAATACGGAATTAAAAGAACTTACGTGAGACGCGTGAGTTTTTTATCATCATTCAGTTAAACTGTACGAAAACATAAGGTGCCGCCTCGTCAGATTGATACAGTTAGATTACATTAATTAAAATATCTCAATTTGATATGTAATATATTTTTTGTATAGCTTTAATTTATTTTCCGTAATACAAAGTTTGTAAAATCAGGGAAATTAATTGTTAAGCTACTTACTTAAATTTTCCGTATATTTAAATCACAACTGTAATTCTCTGTCAGTTGTATGAAATGGCTATAATAATAATAATTGGTTGGAGGCTCATTTTAACAAAAGCGTCTTAACGGGCCTCTGCGAGTTGGTTCGGCCCCTCAGGCGCCTTTCAAAGGTCCGGGATCCCAGGGTCACGAGATATGTCAAAGCCATCACACTATTATTATAAAGGCGAAAGTTTGTGAGTGTGTGTGTTTATATGTTTTTTACTTCTTCCCGCTCAAACGGCTGGACCAATTTTGATAAAATTTTGTATGGAGGTAGCTGACACACTGGATTAACATATAGGCTACTTTTTATCCCGATATTCCCACGGGATCGACATTTACGCGGGTTAAACCGCGGGGCGCAGCCAGTTTATTAAATAATAATAAATTTATTTACTTAGTCCCTATAAAAAAAACGCAAATCGATGTAACTACTGATTTACATTAAAATAACAGTATAAATCATATCATTGATGTTAGCTATCATATCAAATACTTACATAATCAAATAATGTTAAATTGTGTTGCATTGTTGTTTCCATTTTATTTTTTACCTGGGTGATAGTCTATCATTTCCCATCATCTTGTACGATGTGATAAATATGTGTATGTTATGTTCAAAAATAATTATACCATGTTCAAAAACATTGAATCTATTGTTTACATATTTACGCAGTTCCAGATTGGACATACCTACATAGATAGTATTCCGTTGATTAAATATTTGTGCACAAGTGCTGTAATGCCGTAACCATACAAATTCAAAGGATGGTCAGTGTGCTCACACCGACCAGCGAGTTATTATAATTACAAACGTTTGTTCGTCGAGTCGTTGTGCGAGTTGAGCTACGCGATTACTGACAAATGCGTGCATCTGTGCCTGGACTGGACTTTAAAAGAGACTTTGACCCCTGACTTTGTTTCGCTATTTCTTCTCAGGGGTAGTCACTAGTCAGGTGGGTAATGTCGACTCCATCCAGCTTAATTTATTTGTTTAATATGACGTGTAAGTACATTATGATACATGTGTGCTATGTTGATCACTATACCCGAGGCGGTATTATGATATATGACCGCGATTTATGCATGATATATAATTTGACATTGTCGAACAGGTGGTGTGAAAAATTATTTAAAAAACTGTGCACCATCGGAAGCGCATAAAGTTCGGCGCATAAATTGTATCGTTTACATGAATTTTGACGTACAAAAGCGATTTTATTGACCGCGCGAGTACGTCATATTCATATAAAATTAAATGACTGCGACGGCACGCGGCGTACTCACGCGGCAATCGCTTTCAGTTAGGACACGGCCTAAAGTTCTAAGCCCTTAGCTGTAATTGAAACAGCGGGGTAATTGCGTAACAAACTAACAGTAGAGTAGGAATGGCTTTCATTTTGACAGTTTAACCACATTCATTGCGATATTTACGTTGTTGAGCAGACAACTTTTTCGAACATATGAAGCAATGGATTAGCAATATCCTTCAAAATTATTCAGATTGTGTGCTACGCAATTAGGGTGCTGGTTAAAATATTTTTATACACGTAGCTCTGTATTTAGGGACCTTCGAGGTAACTGATGATGGTCTATCACTACAATTTATCGGAGAAAAAGAAAAACGCAAAATCAGATGAATATTCTATATTCTTCATTTCAAAGTTACAAAACAGTAAAAAAGCTAAAGATGGTGATTGGAACAGTATTGACTTCTTAATGATAATCCAGCAGAAGGCCCAAAGAAGCTAGGAATAATCAACCAATAAGATTACAATTTTGATGCAAATGCAAATGTGATTACACACTACAACCCGCCATGCGACGACCGACGGGGCGCAGATGACGCGCTCCGCGCGTTTTTACATACCTACAAATTAAAAAAAAATGCGCTTCCGCGCTGGGAGTTTGGCTTCGTTTCCCACACCCCGTCGCGTAGCGCGTTATAGTGTGTAAGTCCCTTAACGTTTGACAGAAAAAGGAAGAAAAAAAATACGTTTATTTGCGGTAAAACATGACGCAAAATTTAAACAAAAAAAGAACATAGTCGAACGTTTGGTTTTCCCAGCTTCTTTGCACAACTTCATTTACAGATAACCAGCCTTTAAATCATAGCCCTATTAGATCTAAAGGCATACACAGTCAGCACTGCTTAGGCATAAGACACATTAAGTAGGTATCTACCTAAAAGTAGGTATTCAATTCTTATCAAATTCTTAAAATAAATGAATACCACGAATAATGCCCATTTGGCAACGTTTACATCGAGAGCTAACAAGATTGATTGTACATGATTTATCAAAAGTTTCTTAATTACTAATAAACATGTACTTAATTATGTTGTGAGAACAATAACATCAATTTAATAATGGTTTAACCATACACTTTTCAGATAGGTACTAACTTATAATAACTTTTTTCAACTTATGTATTACTTATGAGGGTATATATATATATATACAAAAAGAATAGAAATTAGTAGGTTTAAAAATAGAAATGAAAGCCTCTAGCATAAAATAACACTATACGTTACAACGCCATCTAGCGGTTGTGGTAGCAAATATCTTTGTATGCTATAACTATAATCAGGTTAAGAACAAAATGGTCTTCTTATAAAATCTAATATAAGTGCTTTGGAGATAAATGGCAGCAGAGAAAGATAAATAGATATATTTTTTATAAATATTGAATATAATATTCTAGCACCATTAGCACATAATAATCACATTTTGTAATCAAACGTAAATTATTATCAACTTTATGGAAAGTTTTCTTCTAAAAGGCCTCGAATTTTGAATATATACGTCCCTTGGCCTATGTGCTAATGTTAGCTACAGACGTTAGGCGCATCAGGCGCCATCTCCACGGGCGAGAGGATTGCGGCAATAGTCTTGCTATGCCATCAAATTCTCGCCGCGACGATATCTCTATGGTATCTCCACATACACCCTTCATACAGTTTCTATAGAATTTGATGTCACTCGCCCGTGTAGATGGCGCCTTAATTTGATGTCGTAGTTTTATTTGCAGCAAAATATTGTAAATAATTATAAAAGATCAAGCTTAACTTATACTTAAAATGCTTAAAACTAATAAAAACAACGCTATCATACTTTAAGTACCTATTTATCGACGTTTGGTAAGTATAGGTACTTACCTACTATTACAGTGAAAGGTACGAACATAATTAGTGAACCAGGCTGCATGGGCTAGATCTCTTTGCCTTCCCAAAAGGGAAAATGGAAAAAAAAAAAAATAATTAGTGAACCTGTGTAGGTAGGTAATAAACTTCAAAATGTTCAAAGTTATATACGACTATGAACTTTATATTCATTCGCTCTCAGTATATAATAGCAGACAACAGAGGAGACGGACAGAAAAGGAATAAAACATATTATGATCGATAGTAGGTACCTATACAAACAGTAAAAAACTTGAGAAAATAAAATAAAAAGTGATGAACTTCAGGATAATATTATCTTAATGAGATAACATAAGAAGCAACTAACTGTTAGGTATCTTACGGAGATTTCAGATAATCTACTCATAGAGATTAAACATGTCTCTATAATGCGTATACATTATAGTTTACAAATAAAAATATTTTCTAATTCAAGCTTTCCTATACATCATCTTTCTTTTTAAGTGCCTCCATTTCAGTGCCTTCCCTATTTTCATCATTACTTGTTACGATTTTTTCTAACTTGTCAGCAACAGCAACATCGTCAAAACCGTCACCTTGTAATTCTACCTGAATGTCTCTCAGATGTTTTCCTTTCGTTTCTGTGACCCAGAAGGCACAAAATACACTACCACCAAATGCGAAACCAGCAAAAATCCAAAATATAACCGTCAAACCACATAAATCTTTGAGTCTTTGATACGCAAGAGAAATAATGAAGGCTAAAGCAGAGCCAAAGAGGCTTAGGCAGGTCATAGCAATCGCTTTTACGTTCATAGGAAATATTTCAGCGGGTATGATGAAAATGAGAGAACTGAAACCTAAAGTGGAGATGACGTTGGCGAGAATAATGCCGCCCAATGGTATGAAGCTGAGGGTGGTTAAGGTTTCAGTGCTGACGTTGATGACCTCTTGGAGGAAGAAGTAGAAGCCGACGGCGCCGAGCGAGACGCTCGTGCCCATGTATGAGAACACGAGGAGGGGCCGGCGACCCACTCGATCTACTAGCACTGATGACACCATACCTATAAATCAAAAATCGATCTTAAAAAAATAATAGAAAAAGTATTATTTTTTTCGAGACATCAGATGGTGCAAGTTCATGGATGAAAGCACAACACAAATGTGAAGAGGAACACAATCCCAAAACACACCGCTTACCAGTGGCGAAGGTACCATACAACTCGATTCCCACCGGCTTCCCTTCGAAAATTCAGAACATAACCACTCTATAGTCAATCCATCATTGAAATTTTCTTTTGGCTTTTTTTTTTTGCTCCGGCCTACCTCTGTCATAAATTCACGCTTCGCCACTGCCGCTTACCCACAGCTTACTGCTTCAACCAAGATAAATAATTTTATTTGAATTCCTTGATTAGGTACTTACTAACAACGAAGATAACTGCGCCATATATGAGGGGCACTAGGGATTTGTCCATTTGCAACTTGGTCTCATCAATGATCCATCCCAGATACTGCTTAATCACCACCGCACCAGTCATCAACTGCGTTAGTTTCAGTCCTGGAATCAAGAAGGAATCAAGAACACTATCTTTCCACTTCATTATAGTTGTCTATGTATTTATTATTTTGATTACGTTATAATTATTAACATTCTAGTGATATTTATTTTAGAAAGTATCTATGTATGTTTATTTGTATGTAAGTAAGTATATTCTCATATTATTTGTTTTATTTTATTAAGTGAATTGTTTTTGGTTTTATGTATTTTATTTTCTCTTTTAGGTACTCTTACACACGCTGTCTACATCTCTTTATCTACCTTCCTATCGCAGGTATGCTGGAAGAGATTTCTTTAGAAATAAGCATCACTTTTGTACCTATTTTTCCGTTCTTTTTCTCGTTTGTTTAAATATGTGTGTAAAGTCAACAAAAGAGATAAGTTTGCAGGATCGTCGGATATAGTTGAAGTTTAGTGAGAAACCGATGGATGTTCTCGACTGAAATTTAATTTGATAAATGAGCTGTTTGCTTTCTATTAATACAATTAAACTTTTTTCGAGAAAATCCATTGGTTTCTTACTAAACATCAACTATATCCGATAATACTGCATACTTGTCTCTTTTGTTGACTGTACATAAATGGTTAAATAAATAAATAAAGATTATTTCTTACTATTCTGTTTCTTGAGTCGTAATTTAATCCGGATAATATGGTAGGCAATTTATTTCTTTTCGACTCTGCAGATTACTGCAGAGTCGAAAAGAAATAAATGGCATTAGCCACTGCAAGATATGTACGTAATGCAAGATACAACGTGTGCGACGTTAAATATTTAGTAGTTTGGTTATAAGAAGAAAATGGATGAACGAGAAGCTTTTAATTTTTTTAAATTAATCATGCAGTAACAGACCTGCAAAAGAGGACTGCACCACATAACGACTATCATGGCTATTTGATACATCTGTTTTTGAAAGCCTATTTGTAACGTCTCTAAATGTGAACATCGACTTACCAGTAGATATAATAATAGCTTTCCTATACTGCACTCCGACGAATAATTCCTTCACTGAGCTGGAGTGTCTCATTTCATTTTTGACACTCGCCTGCAAAGCCAGCAGTTCATCCTCCAAAACCTGTAGCAGACATAGACATTTTATTATAGTCAGACTTCGGATATCCTCGGGAATCCTGGGATATTCTCCGGCCTGTTAATGTTTAGAAAAACATAGAATCTGATTTGAGGTAGTAAAATTGTTTATTTGCACTAGCTCCAGTAGAGGAGCTATATTATGTGGCTTTGTGGTCAGTAAAATTTTAATTTATGGGTTATCTTAGCTACTTCAACAAAAAAAACGTAGCTGTTTCTTTTATTTATCAGTAAAGTAAATCTGTAGTAACATTTAGGTAGACCATGTTCCACCACAAAGATAAATTACCTTCTCATCCTTATATCCCCTCAATATCCGAAGTGATCTTCTAGCCCCTTCTACATTGCCCTTTTTCAGGCAATAATATGGAGTCTCTGGTATCCAACAGCAGGTCAAGAAGAACAGCACAGGCAGGGCGAGCATGATAAAGTTAAGGGTCTTGTAAGACAGGAAGGGCCCCGCGGACATGACCAGAAGGGAGCCCAATTTGAACATAAATCCGGTGATGAGTGACAGTGTACCCCTCACGTCTTTGTCTGCTATCTCTGACAAATAGTAGTTGATGACCTGAGAACAAACATAAATATCATAAAAGATGCATCTGAAAATTTGTAAACTATGTTCATGGTGTTCCTTACCCAAATACGAATCGAATGTCATAATTATATCTACAGGGAGGCTGGGACATCGACGCGCAGCCTGTTACCATGGATTCAGTACATGATTCTGAACCCTCGTGCGTTGAAATTAAAGCTGAATACCAGTATTTTACATGGAGCGACTGCCTATCTAACCCTTGTAAGTGGGTAACATGATATCCCTTGGTAAGACGGGTTTTCAGACTATTGGGTTTCTGAATACCCATAACGACTATCAAAGCTCTACGATTGACAGCCGGGACCAACGGATTAACGTGCTTTCCGAGGCACGGAGGGGTCTTAATATGTACCTAATGGATGGTCACCCATCTATACGAAATCTCCCAAAATCTGTTTAAATTAAATAAGTTACTTCTGGTAAGATCAACTTCTTTAATTTTAGAAGCAGAACAAATAAAATGAAGAACACGTACCGTGCTGACCATGCCTGTACCGCAACTCCAGGAAAATGACGTTATCCACACCTGCCATGCTTTTACAGCAAACGCTATAATTATCTGAAAAAGGTACAAACTTATTTATACAGATATCATAAAGGAATATATATATATTGCAAGCAGCGATCATTTACAAAGTGATTCAGGACTTCATCATTGATAGAACGAAGCACCATTAAACCAACGGAGTCACGTGTGATATTTATTTTCTTACTGTGCTCGCGACTGCGTTCGATGAAACAATGCATGCATGTCGGGAAACATATTGGATTTCATAAGTTTTAATTGTTTTTGCACGGAACCCTAATTCTTTTTCAAGAACATCAGCTAACTGCCAGTGAAAGTCCCGTCAAAATCGGTTCAGCCGTTTCGGAGATTAGCCGGAATAAACAAACAGACAGACAAAAAATTACATACATACAAATGCATTTAGTAAAGCTGTTATTTTGGCAATTACAAACAAACACTTCAATTTCATTTATTTGTATATATAGATTAGATACCGGCAGTGCCACAGAACAGACCTCTAACTGTTCTGTGGGCAGTGCTATACTCGTAGTAACTACAACTGTCTGTAATGCTGATAAATAAAAATTTTGCTCGCGGACCAAATTATTAGTAAGTACGCCTAAGAATAGCCAAAGGTATGATCGGGCGCTCCATAGTCCTTTGCGCTTAATTTTTTTTTTTGTTATTTATAGGTGATTCCTGATCGAAGTTCGATCACGGCGGCCAACCATGGCGAGACATCCTTATTTTATCGACCATTGTGTCAATTGGCAAATTTTAATGAAGCAGACAATTGACTGTATCAATGACTCAACAAGCCGATAATATATTTAAATCGATCAAAGAAGTAACCTTTATCGTAATAGGTGCGTAGTACTAAGAATTTAAATATCACGAAGGTACTATTCAATTTCTAAATCCACCGACAGATGGCGTTCCACGACATTCTTTGGTATAGAATATCTCAAGAGGAGAGAGAGGATGTAGCAACATCTTCTTTTGCCCTTCACCATCATCAGTTCAGCCGAAGACGGCCACTGCTGGACATAGGCCTCCCCAACGCATGTTCGATAAACAAGAAAAATAGATAAAACAAGAGAGTTGTACTTACGAAGGCAACAAAGGGTTTATTGCAAGACTGATGACTTAACTATATTGTAACCTTCACTTTTTAGGGAAATGAAAAGAAGAAATATAAATGTAGGTAGTAGATTAGATCGCTTTGTTGGTCTAATGCATAGATATATGAAGTGGCTGAAGCGTGGTAAGCCTTTGGGTTCGTTCGTTCGCTCGGCCAATGTTTTGGGACTGATAACACAACTGGGCCCCAATTCTGTATTTTATTCCCGCGTAATCTTACCTCATGCAAACCACGTACGGTTGTCAAACGTGGAATTTTCACAGTTCAACGCACGCCAACTTCGCGTGTTTCCACGCGGTGTCGTTCATTGTATCATAGAGAATACCTACGTTATTATAGCAGATGTCGTGAATTAGCTAAGAAAAGGAATTTACGTGGTTTCGAAGTAAGGAATCATTAAGTGGTTTAGTAATATTGGTGTAGGTGCTATACACTTCTGCCAACCCACCACCACCCATGTCCTCCGATGTCTCTTAGTTCTACTTACCGATCCAAGTGTGATAGGCAGTGCGCTCGCCAATATGGTGGTTCGCCTCCCGAACCTGTCTGCAATATAGCCGGTAGCGAGTGAGCCCACTGCAAACCCGACTGGGAGTAAAGCCAGCATCGTCGGTGTCTCGTACTGTAAAACAAATGAAGAGAGTTTATAGTTAAATGATAAATTATTTTATTGTTTGTTCAAACTTATACCATAATAATATTTTTTTTTAAAGTAGATGAGGTCAATGTTTCCTATTTGACTAATCTGAGAATAAACACCAAAACAAACTCGAGAGGTCCAGTCTTTCTCACCTACCGCCTGACGCAGGTCCTCACCGGACACGGATGTTTCGGGAGGTTCCTGCATATCATCAGGCGGGAGGAGACGCCCGGGTGTCACCATTGCGAGGATCGCCCAGAGGACACGGTGGAGCATACGGTGGAGGTCTGCCCCGCTTGGGCGGAGCACCGCCGTGTCCTCGTAGAGGCGATCGGCAACGGCGGCGACCTCTCGCGTCCGGCCCTGGTTCAAGCCATGGTCCGGGGCGAGAGGGAGTGGGAGGCGGTCACCTCCTGCGAAGCAGTCATGCTAGCGAAGGAGGTGGCGGGACGGCTCAGGGAGAGAGCCGCACGCCTCAGCCGCCGCGGGAGACGCTACGGGCGTCGGGAGCCGCGTGACGACTCCCGGCCACCGTAGGCGCGGGCCTGCGGACGGAGAGTAATGGGTAGCTCTCCGTCCGATCAGGACCAGGCCCGTGCCGGACGGCGCGTATGTGTTCCACGCGCGCCTCAAAGAGATGTCAGCATAAAGGAAGGGGCCCGCCAGGGCCGAAGCCTGCCGGGGTAGCGGGATCGTCCGAAAGGGTTACCGTTGCCCCGGAACATAAAGGGCTAAGGAAGGAACACGGGTGGGTTTTAGTCAGTAAGAGTCTGACACTCCCTTCCGCTCCACCCAGAGCGGGAGGAGTCATTAGATGATTTCCCATCCACAAAAAAAAAAAAAAAAAAAAAGAGGTCCAGTCTCTTTTAAAATTCAGACATAATCTTTATCAGCTCGTGTGAGGACCATGTAGAGAAGTGTCTGAAATTGTATTTTGAGGATAAAACCACTCAGCGTTGACCTGTTCAGTCAGTAAACTGATGTGGATGGAGTGCTTGTTAACAGTAGCATGCGCAAATCCACTTGGCTGACTTGAGTCTTCTTTTTTAGGAAGAGAGGGATATTTAGCACGTAGTTTAGTTAAACAGCACGTTAATCTACACGGATTCAGTGTACTGACTCCTTGTAGATTAACGTGCTGTTTAAGAAACAGAATTATCACGACCTTCCTTCTTTCTAAGTACTAAGTAGGATACTTTTTAGAAGGCTAACTTGCTGGACACGATTATACTAGTCTGAATTAAGAAATTTTGCCGTTTAGACGACGTCTTATTTAGCCAAGACGTTTTCGTGACATCGTTCGTAGGTACTCTTCCCTAGATCGAACTCGTCCGGTACGGTTCGTGGATTTTTGACAGTCGTTACGGGTAGTCAGAAGCCCGAAAGTCTGACAACCAGTCTTACCAAAGGGTATCGTATTACCCAGTAACTGGGTTGTGGACGTCAGATAAGCAGTCGCTCCATGTAAAATACTGGTATTCAGCTGCATCCGGTTAGACTGGAAGGCGACCCCAACATAGTTGGGAAAAGGCTAGACAGATAATGATGTATAGTCAGATGGCGCAAAAGTGCTGATGATAAGAAAACTGCTAGTATGATTTTTATTTATTTTTATTCTCACGACACGACCTCCACGCGCGTATACCTAATCTCGTTTGCCCGCGGCAATTATGGGAATAGGAATGTTTTCCAGGATTTGGGATGATTCACCGCTTACCCACAGATACTGACTATAGTGATAATAGCAACAACGACGCTTCCTATTGTAATTCAATACATAATTATCTTTGCACCGCTGTCACGTAGTATCGTCATCCATTTACAAGCAAATCCTGCTTCTCGTCTTTACGAAATACTATATTTTAAGTTTTAAAAATTTTCTCTAGTTAGTGAAATCTTTGCAGTTTCATTTTCATATTGAGAAATAAAATTTCCCCACTGCTGGGCCTCCTCTCTGTGAGAGAGTGGGCTGTAAGCTGGAATCCACCACGCACGCCCAGTGGGGATTGGAAGATGTCACGTTGTCTTCGAATTTTTGGTTCTAGGTCATGCCGGTTTCATCACGATGTTTTCATTCACAAATTTTGAGAGCAGTGGTGATGAAATAAATTACTTACACAAAGTAAAGCCCTCGCCATAGTTCGAACTGCGGTGGTTTTTTGAAGATAAATATTTATTAAAACCGTCTAAAAAAAAATAATGTTCACGTATTTACTTAGATAGGTACCTAACTTGTCCATTCATCTATGCTAATCATATGAAACTGGCGTGATGTTAGTACAATTAGTTGTTCTGTGGTGATATTACAATTTTTATCTGTAATATTTATTTGTGACGTAATAATAATAATAACAAGTCAACATTTTCCTGCTCATTATTTTGCTATTCTCATAATCAAACTAAACATTTATTATGAAGTATGTAGTTGGTAATAACAAAGCAAATTAGGTATATACCTAATTTGCTTTGTAACTATATTATTAATATTATAAATGCGAAAGTAACTTTGTTTGTTTGTTACCTTTTCACGCCTAAACCACTGAACCGATCATCCTGAAATTTTGTGTTTTCAGGTATACAGAAACGGACATAACCTTTCATTCTGAAAAAAAGTGCTGTTCCCGAGGAAAACAACAATAACGTTATTATGATAATAGATGGCGCCACGTGTCTATTGAACTTTGTCACATTATTTAATTCTGAGGCGGTACAAAGTTCACCGGGTCAGCTAATAATCTATAAATAAGTTTAAAGTAGCAGATCAACATTTACTTTCAATAAAGTAATCATTAGGAGGAAGTATAGGTAATCAGCCTATAATATTCCCACTACTGGGACACAGTGAGAGGGAGTGGGCCGTAATCCACCACGCGGGCCCAGTGCGGGTTGGTAGATGTAACATGTCTTCGAATTTTTGGTTCTAGGACCTAGGACATGCCGGTTTCCTCACGATGTTTTCCTTCACCATTTTGGGAGCAGTGGTGATGAAATAAATTACACAAAGTAAAGTGCCTATCGAATTTGAACCTACGACCTACAACTCGTAAGGCGCAGCCTTTACCACTTGGTCACCACTGCTCTTTAAATAGGAGCAGGTCTGTCAACCAGTCTTACCAACTAAGGAGTAGCTATCGTATTACCTAGTAACTAGGTCAGATAAGCAGTCGTTCTATGTAAAATAGTGGTATCAGCTGCTTCCGGTATGACTTTTTTTTTTGTGGATGGTACCTAAATCAGCAAATGAACCCTCCCGCTCTGTGCGGAGCGGAAGGGAGTGTCAGACTCTTACTGACTAAAACCCACCCGTGTTCCATCCTTAGCCCTTTATGTTCCGGGGTAGCGGTAACCCTTTCGAACAATCCCGCTACCCCGGTTCCGGTATGACTGGAAGCCGACCCTGACAAAGTTGGGAAAACGCTATTCAGATTGATTATGAATTCGATTTTGATGCTGTTTCGGTGATGTTAAACTGGCAGGGCATTGGCATCCTCTTTAAAATAGAGCTACGAGTATAATAAGTATTTTGTAGAGGGATCACAATATTAATATACCGGTGAAATGGGGTTAGTTTGATTCTACGGGTTTACTTTGATAACAACTTTCGATTTATGAAAAACTTAACTTAACTTAAATTTTATTAGACATAAATATGTATACATTTGAACAAAAAAATCAGTTATAATTGTATTTATTAAAGAAACCCCATCATCTTAAAACAACTGCAGCACAAAAAATTGTGGACCGATATTTCTTAGTTTTTTACTTGGTTAAGGGGTTACTATCAAAATACGTACTAAAAACTAGAGCGATCAAAGTATCCCCGATGTCAGTATCAAGCTGATCACGATGATTATTATTTTTTTTTTCTCAAAATGGAGTGTCCAAAAATATTACTTTAATGTAAACATATACAACCCATAAAACCGATGTTACATTTATTTTTGTTAATTTTTCAGCCTTCTTAGTACAGAAATATTTAACCTCGAATTTTAAAATTGATCAAAATTTATCAATGTAACCCCATTTTACGGTATTATTAGTTTTATATTAGATACTGTACAATAATATGCAAGCCGTATGATTCACATCCGGTACGCTTAGTGTTTTTGCCAACACAAGTACTACATACTTATTAACAATCCTACTACAATCTGTCAAATTTCATTAATAAATTTTCAACTTTATCGCTAAAGCATAAGGTTCAAAATGGATTGGGAAAATTTGACAGTTTGGGGTAGGTTGATGTGCTGGCGTCTGTACATTTATTACTCGTACAAATAAAATATTCCAATATCCCGGATATCTCAGTAAGTACTCGTAGCGGCCCGTAGTCTTGCCCGGTTGATGGCTATAGGTTGCCCTAAAGTGTACCTACTGTGCCATACCTACAAAGTGTTTTTTTGATATTCCATAACTCTAGGGTATGAATGAGAACATAGCGAAGAATCAACTGGCATAATGAATTATTTTTCAATTGTCTTTTTTTTTATGTTTTGATTTTTCATAAAAATTAATTCGACAAAGTCACGATTATTAATGTAAAACACCCTTGAAATATGACAACGTCGCATTTTCTTAGCTTTAAATATGAATGATTTGCTTGAGGCGCATCGAGCTAAATGTTGTAAAGAACTCTGGCCAAAGAGGTGTATCGATAGCTTATGTAATTTTATCTAAGATCGATAAATTACTTAATTGTAAAAGGTGCTGCATGGTGTTGGTGCAGCATGTGGCGAGCTGTTGGGCAGTAGGGACCCCACGGACCCTAACTCCCGGGAGTAGGTACTCTTGTTCCTCACCTCTGGCTTGTCCTAATTAGCCGGCGGGAGTGAATACTGACAAGGAACAGAATTGAGACTGCAGTAGGTTCCATCGCATATTGGGATACAGGGCAAAGGAAAGGCTGACATGCTGGCAAAATATGCAGCTAAAAATGGAAAGGAAACCGATAGATTATTCAGAAGTTTTGCCTAAATTTAAAAAATAAGTGTTACGCTGATTGGAAGGAGTATTTTAATAGAGGTGCGTTGGAAAAAGGGATCTGGTATAAAACCATGCAGAGTCAGCCTTTTCGTGTGCCCTGGTTTATTAATAGTCAGTTAAGTATGATTTTTTTTGTTACAGCTCATAAACTTAGATCGGGACACATTCCAAGTAATAAGTTTGCGTTTATGATGAAGAAAACTAACTCGCCTAATTGTGTGGAGTTGTGGAAGACTTACATCACTTATTGATGGAATGTGTTCGATATGAGTCTCATACAAGTGATCTGTTTGGGGTCTTGAAGTTGAACCAACTTGATATGGGCACATTCCATAATATTCTGTCTCAACCTGGTGATGATGCGAAGAGTCTGTTCAGGTTCATTAAATAAAGAATTTAAAAAAAAAATTGTTTTGAATGAAATTGAATTACTCGTTTTTATCAATAAAACTTAGATACATGATATCTTCGAAACTATTCATTATTGGATCACATATTCTAGGACTTTTGGTATTAATTTTACTTATAGAATATAAAACTAGAGTTATGGGATATAAAAAAAAACACGTTCTACATGGGACTTAAACATAACTTGCAAAATATGGGTGTTACACCTCTGCCTAGCCCTTCGAGGAAAACAGGCTAAATATTATGTAATTATCATAATCTTGATCATCATAAACCTTACTATCCTCATGGTTAGAATTTCGACCATTTGAATGTCAAAAACCCAAAATTCTAAAAACTTCTTTCGACGATTGGTGTTGTGAAGAAATTGACACGTGTGGTCAGACAGTCTGATAGGATCTCGGGAAATAAACTAGCTGTGGCCCGCGATTTGCCTCGCTTCTTTGAGAATGTACTATAGTTATTTACCTGGATAAAAAATAATCTGTGCCATATATCAACCAAATCCGGTCAGCCATTCTAGCATGATTGAGTAACACATCAATAGTTCACTTTAAATATTTATTATTTAGAAAGTACCTAGTCGTCAGGAAAGTTTTGAGAGTATGAATGTACTATACCTACGAGTACAGGAAGACCAAAAAAACGATGGATGGACAGGGACTGTGTAAAAGATGATTTGGCTGAGGGAGTGGCTACCAAGATAACAACTAATAAAGAAGTATGGAAGAAAAATCCATGTTGCGCCGACCCCAAAAAAATTGGGATAAGGGCAGGAGAATGATGAATCATCATCATCATTATCAGCCTATAATGTTCCCACTGCTGGGGTACAGGCCTCCACTTTTCGAAAGGGAGTGGGCTGTAATCTACCACGCGGGCCCAGTGCGGGTTGGTGGTCTCCCTCCTCGGAGGTCGCGCGCCTTTTGAAGGATTCACCTCAAAGGAAAAAAAAAAAAGATGTCACGTCTCTTATAATTTTTAGTTGAATGATGAATGATGATGATAATTAGGAAGTTTCTAGTAGCAAATTAAGGAAGAATATTGACTTTGACTAACCTCATCAATAGCGACGTTGGTCTCCTTGTTCTTGAACTTGGGCAGCACCACTGTGACCCAGCCAGATAGCACACCCAGCGTCACCATTGACATCGACACTGCAAGCAAGATTACCATGACATCAAGAACAACTTAGACACCAGCACAGCTATTCACAACCACTCGATACGTTTCCGTACCGTATCGAACATCAATCAATGTTATCGTAGGAGTCCTCTAAACGCTGTTCACAAGTCCAAAACCCGAAAATGTCAGTTTAAATAAAATAGACGATCGCTATTCTTCCGACAGCTGTTTGCCGTCGCGGTCAAGGCAAAGTGTGTCATTTTCGATACGATAGCCAGTCGGATGGTTGTGAATAGCTATGCTGTTAAGCCTACGACAGTTTTGCGAGGAAGCTTGGCCATGATCGCCTCGAGAGACGGTACCAGCTTTCCTCACAATATACGTGCAAAGACACGTTATGATGAAGATAACGTCGGGTAAACTCAGATAAGCTTATCATAACACAAATAACATCAAGCCTGTAATCCCCAATGGTTACTATAACCTTTTTTTTTTTTGGTGCGCTGTGGAAATCCTCATGGACTTCCTCCATCGCGGGGGTGACAGAGGGGCACATCGGAATTTTACCGGCTCAAACCACCGCGGTGTTCCACCTCTACCTAAGGCCGGGGGTGCGGGATTCGCATAAGCATTCACCGCTCTAAAGCACACCCACATATCTCCAGTTATGTTTATGTCACGTGTAGGTAATAGCAGGTGAGCCTATTGCTATCATTCGGGCACAAATTCAGTGGGCTGCTACTGAGAATTCCTGATGGAAAAACCCAATAATACCATGCCTGCTCTGGGAATCAAACCCAGGAGAAGCTCAGCAGTGTATCGCTTGCGACCACTACCGCTAACCCTTGGAGGAAAATAGGCGTGATGTTATGTTATGTTAAAAACTGAGGTTGTATAAAGAACGTCTTATGTCATCATCTCGGCTTCCAGTCTAACCGGATGCAGCAGAATACCAGTATTTTACATGGAACTGCCTATCTGACCTCCACAACCCAGCTGGGTAATATATCCCTTGGCTAGAGTATAGTATTATATTATCTGTGCCCTTGGTAAGACTGGTTGTCAGACTTTCGGGCTTCTGACTACCCGTAACGACTGTCAAAGATCCACGAATGACAGCCAAGACCAACGGCTTAACGTGCTTTCCGTGGCACGGAGGGGTCTCGGTATGTAAAGATGGTCAGTATGGCCACCCATCCACAAACCAACCGCGGCAAGCGTAGCTTAACCTGATCGATCGACCTGTGCGGCTGTTATTATTTAGTCACGGGCCCTTCGTCGTCTTATCTACGAGTATAATCCAATACTGCACTTTGCGTAGTGTATTTCGATTCTATACAAGGCCAGAACGCAATGGTGTGAAACTAATCCCGTATGGATTGGAAATCACTTTTTTACTAAGGTCTTCCAATCTATGCAAGAGTAATACGCAAATACTCGCGTATACTTCGTAGTGACCTAACTAACTACCTTATTCCATAATATACAGTGCCAGTACGCATACGGACTAATCGTGTACCTGTAAGAATAAGCGCGCCGAACTCTAGATTCCAATCTACATATACGCGAGCAGTTGCATGCTCGCCATTTTGATTTGTTGACCTCCGTATACACGAGTATTATATTACAGGTATATTCCGTACCTTCGTAAAAGATTAGGTCATATCAAACATAGTCTAATTTCTTAGTATTTTTGTCGGTAAAAATAAACAGGATATTATTAATTAGGTATATATTATATTCATAGTTTTTATAAGTTTATGCGTATCTTTATATTTAAAATATTTATTCCTCAATGTTCATGATTGCACCTACCACTGTTTGTCTCTGCATCACCCAAAGGTTGACTGGTAGAAAATGCCTATGGCATTAAGTCCGCCTCTGTACATTTTTGTGCTTAAAGTATTAAATAAATAAATAAATATTAATTGCACATCAAAAAAATAATTACCTATCAATTTATTTCCGTCATATAGATACTTTTTTACATCAAAAATACGACAATCATATCATAAATATTGACAGCACAGTAAATTAACCCCGAGCGCAAGCGAGGGGCCACCCAGGGTATCAAGAACCTAGCTGACACAAAGGAGCGAGAGCAGGATAGCGCGAGCGGCGACATGGCTGACAGAAAACGAGAGACAATTCAATTGCGAGCGAAGCGAGCGCGAGCGCGAGCGCGACGAGCGGAGCGAGCACCCAGAACAAAATGTTATTTTATTAAACTATATTATTATCTCAACTCTTGTCAGGCTTAAGTGATGTTTGGAGCCCAGGACGCGTGCATACACGTTACAAACTATACACAAGCAGTACGCAAAATTCGTGTAACATACATTGTAGGTAATCGCAGATTTAAAAATAGTAATACAAAGTATAAGTACGCAAACAGTTTCATATGGCTGCGTTCTGACCTTGAATAGAATGGAAAGACGCCTCTGCGCAAGAAAACAGAGATGTTTCTAATTGACTTGGTGCTAAGTGAGTTATACCACCCGATAGGATGCTATGTTGAATTATCAAAGTAGCACTTACCGGATAGTGTCACCAAATAGAGATTTCTTCTATTTCCGTTCTCCATTGTCTGAGAAAAACCAAAAATACTTATAATTACATTATGTATTTTCGTAGTTTCATCAAATCGGTAACTTATAGGTAGTTGACGAACCAATCATCAGCCTAGCCTTTTCTCCCAACTATCTTGGGGTCGGCTTCCAGTCTAACCGGATGCAGTTGACGAAACCAATGATAACTAAAAATACGATTTTTAAAACATTAGTTGTGTAGATATATGTGTAGATATATGTCTACGCTACACTTACACCTGTCCATTGTGTGTTTGCCAAAATTGACAAAATATTGCTATCTCAATAAAACTGGTTCACATAAAAATTAAATGCGGCTTTTGGCTAAATAATCCTAAAAATAATTATCTAAGAGATCTTCTCTTATAACTCGGTCACATTATCTCTGCACCTCGCTCGATGACGCCGATGTTCGCTGATGATGATGATAATGATAGATCTCTAGAAATATGTTTTGTTTACCCGACTGCCGGATGTATATTATTATGTATGAGGCTTAAATTGAAGGATTTTGTGATTGAATATATATTTATTAATTAATAAATGAATAAGCGAAGTGCAGAGATATTGTGACCGCAATTTACACGCTGATTTTGAATCCTCGCGCTCTAACCGCATTTCGCTAGAAGTCTTGACTAGCTTATACTGGAACGCGCCGTAATAGGCTGTACCTTATATTGACACTAAAAACATTTAGCTCACAAAATAACACATCAAACAAATGCACTATCACATAAATAAAAGAAGTTTAATAATAATAAAGTTACAGCTCAGTTAGTCATCATAAATTATTTTTGGTTTCATGTGAAAATGAGATCAATAAAAGGGATGGAACGCGAAAGGTAAGTTGTTTTCCTTTGATGGCGTTAAGTATGCGTTTTGCATATTTTTTAAATTTTACTATTAAACTTATAACAGAATTACAAGCGAGATTGCCTACGAACTTTGTAGTTCTACGAAAAATTTCATTATTTTCATCACAAGAAACGCTAAAAGTTGTCAAACTACCAATCGTTGAAACAGCGCAAGAATTTAATATAGATGCAACAGGAATTGATAAATTTTGTGTCACAATGGAGAAACATTGTTTTTATACAATGGCAACGTACTTCCTCTACTGCTGAATTTTGGTGTGAAGTTCTGGACTACAAGGATACTGCCGGAAATAATCCCTTCAAGGAACTGGCTGTATTTGCAAATGTTATTAACATTACTACATTCAAACGCAGAACTAACTTAAATTAACTTGTTTAAAACTAATCTCAGGAACAGTTTATGAACTTCAACCTTAAATGCAATTTTATAAGTAAGATTCGTATTAAAAAGGGTTAACAAATGCTGTCACTCCTACGAGGTCCCTGACTCAATCTTGCGAAAAATAGGGACAAATGAGGCTTATGCATCTACGTCTTCCGCTCCATATCTACCGGTTGCATCTATTCAAGAGGATACCGACGTTGTTTTATTTGTGTCACAAAATTTGTTATTTAGAATAAATGCTCTTTTTTCTGTGTTGTATTTTACGAAATTCAGCATATTTTTTTGTAGATTTAGCAGAAAATATTTTTTGAGTCGGCAGCACTGTTGAGGTTTAACCACAGAATATATATACTCTTAACGGGGTTAACTCACTGTGTTCAAAGATGATTCTGAATTCGTATTGTGACAGAAGATTGATTCTACCTTTCTGTGACCATCATTATTTATTTTTCTCTATACTCCATAGGCTGAGGTAGTTAAATAAAGGTAAACTAAAAAACCACGTGACTTAGTTAACCGACTAAATTGAAGAGTACAGCTGTAACGTGGCATGACAACTGAATAAACTGGTATTACGTTTAGTCGGTTAACTAAGTCACGTGATTTTTTTGTTTACCTTACCTAAGCAAATGTAGTATTAAATAGTTTTTTGTTTATTAATTCTTACATTCTTTCTGTTAACACGCGGAATGTAGCGTAGGCTTAGGAATATAGAATTCAAATGTTAGGTTATGTATGGAAATGATTTCTGTAAATATAAATAGAAAGGTCAAACTATAACCCCTTTGTGTAGAATACATTTTTATTTTGGCATAAATTGTGCCAATTTTTTTTTTTATTTTGGTTCATAGAATTGTTAGTTTGGAATTTAGGATTTCCTGTTAGCTACTATGGCTAAAGCTTTTATCAGCCTGTCATTATTGTTACTGAATAAGTAAGTCACCACTTACGTTCGCCTTATCAATTAATTCGTCAAAATAAGCTCATTATCACTCTGTTTACAATATATAGTACTTAGGTATTTTTTTAAACAATTAGGTAAGTAGACTCTCACTCTTTCACAAGCACTTGGTTAACACCGCAATTTTTTTTAAATACTGAAGTGTTTATTTTGGTATTAATAATGAATTATTAATTAACATTAAGTTAAGTGTAGGTATAGTTATTCGTAAAATCATATTGCTATTTCATTTTGCACGACCGCACGCGCCTGCCTTGCGTTTCCTACTGCTACTGACTTCGAAGTTCGAGTTGGTGGCAAAATCTAGACTGATTATGGCATACGGCCCGGCTAGCAGACCCAGACCTCCGCTAGGAGTATACCTACGTGTTCTGTGACCCAGACAAACTGTGAACAAAGAAGAGCTCGTACAGACTGGACGGGTTAGTCGTCAATGAAGTGTTTATTTTATCCACTCACCTATAGTACTAATAAAGACGTAAAATTTTGTTTTTAGTATGTAAGGGGTAATCTCTGGAACTACCAGTCGGATTTGAAAATTTTTTTTTGCTTTTAACAGCCCAATTCTTGAGGAAGGTTATCGGCTATTTGACATCACGCTACGACCGTTATACCCAGATTACACCTACCGAGTAGAGCGGCGAGAGAGTAAAATGTTCGAAGTAAAATCAACACGTGTTCGAGTACAGTGGCGAGAGAGGCACTCGGTACATGTAAACACTTTTCCGAGTGCTCGGCCGAGCAACAGGCCGAGAGAGTCACTCGGACCCCGTTCTACTTACTACTTACTAGGCCGAGTACCTACCCCTCCGCTTCCCCGCAATGTCTCGCTCGCTCACTCGGTGGATCCTGAACACACACTCGACCATAGAGTATAGTAGGTAACTAAAAAGAAACTCGGAAGTGTACTCGGCGACCACTCGCCACGCGGTGCGCTACGCCACTTTTGACCGCGAATTTTGCTCTCACGTGCTTTAGTTATAAATGTAAAAAAAAACTGAATTGACTGACTGTCTCGCCGTGTGCTCAAAAATACGTGTAAACACTCACTCGGCCATATCACTCTCTCGGCCGAGTGACATTTTACTCTCTCGCCGCTCTACTCGGCAGGTGTAATCAGGGTATTAGGAGCCTAGAAAATTGAAAAATAGAAAGAACGCTAAGCGAAAACGAAGTAATAGCGCGAGCGGGTGATGATGGGATGAGATCAGATGAGAGCATAGATATATGTCATTTCTATGGATGAGAGTGTGAGACGAGCTGCGTCGCGCGTCTGGGACCGATATTTTACGCGGACGAAGTCGCGGGAAGAAGCTAATACATAGGTATACATAAAACACTCTCCGAGCGAGTGTTTGATTGACCTCTTCTACACTTGAGATTTTCGTTATTCCAATCTCGGACTAATAAAAAAGTATTTTATTGGTCTGGAGTTGTTCATTTCCCATTGACGAGACGCTCGCGGTCGGATCGTCTTTTTAGGGTTCCGTAGCCAACTGGCAATAACGCAACCCTTATAATTTTCTTCATGTCCGTCTGTCCGTCCGTCCTGTTGTGATACAACCATTTTACTCGGAGACTATTAGCACTATATCGATGAAAATTGGAAAGAAGGTATATTCTGTGCACCGCTAAACAATGGAGTAATTTGATAAATGAGCTGTTTGTTTTCTATTAATTAAATTAAATTTTATTCGAGAACATCCATCGGTTTCTTACTAAACTTCAACTGTATCCGACGATCCTGCATACTTATCTCTTTTGTTGACTGTACCTACCTACTATGAAATAAAAAATTATTTTGCGGCCGGTGAAATCAACACTGCATGCTGTAAATAATCGTCCCGCAGTTAGCAGGTTTTATGTAAATACTTACCCACATAAGTAAGTGGGTATTTTTAACAAACTTCAAAAAAGGAGGTGGTTCTCACTTTGTCGGTTCGTTAGTTTTTTGCCACCGACTTCCGAAATTAAAGTTAATTTTTCACTTTGTAGTGTCTATCTTGGAAGTTTTTTTTGTGTAAAGTTTATTATTTTTAATTTTTTGGTTATAGTCTTCACCAATTCGTATACCTACCACTACTTGAACACCCAAAAAAAATACTCAAATCGCTATAGGTCGTGTACCTATCTATAATATTGAGTTACCTCGATTTCTTCAGGATCTCATCATCAGTTAAAACCTGGATCACAATGAGACCACCTGGGAAGTAACCTTCCAAACAAAATAATAATTTTCCAAATCAGTCCAGCTGTCTTCGAGTAATTAGGGGAACACGAAAAAAATTATAAAAAAATCTGCAAGTCAATGTAAGCATGTCAATAAATAATGCCAATGACCGTAGACGAAGCACTTGGTCGCCATGTGTTTCCTTCAATTGTTTTTGGCTCTTATATACACAAAAGCAGTAGGTAGGTAACTTCGACTAGAAGTTTAAATTTTTTGCTACATGATGGCGGCAAACGCGTCGAAAACGCGGTAGGACGCCGGACGCGGTGTCTGAACACAATATTGTTCAGTTCCCGTAAAACGTCACATTCCCCATAATGGGGACAGCGTCAATGGGGACAACGGGAATTCTAACGGTATACGAGCTACAGCAATCGATTTTTTTTTTATTTGTCGGACAGACGGAAAGACAAAATTAAAATTATAAATTTCCGACTTTCACTGGCTGAGAGCTGATCTTATAAGGTCTAACTGATGCTAGGTACCTACTTCTATTTAAAAAAAAGAATTAGTAAAGAATAACATTATTGTTTTCCGACATCCACGCGAACGTATTCGCGGGCACAGCTAGGTAATGTCTAATATAAACTTGGAAAATTAAACCTGCTACCCTTTACACAGAAATCGTACCCAACCATCACTACGCCACTTGAGAGACGATAACAATGCTAACATACCTTGATAAGTACAATTTTATCACTTAAAATTCCGCGCTCAAATCACACTAACAAAAAAATATAAGTCCCTACCTTGATTACGTCCTTCGATGTTACTAGTTCAAAGTGCCTCACTTTACTAATTCGAAATTCAGTTTGGGTTCAGTTTTATACGTGTCCTAAAACAACATCGGCATGGCGGGACTTTTTATTTTATGGTAGAGTAAAACCCTCGAAAAGTCCCTAGTTACTTCGGATAAGTTACTGCAGTTGCGGGGATCACCACTTTCTTGTGCAATAATGCTCCGCTGTCTTGTGCAATAATGAACCTATTATAATTATGCTATTTTAAGTTATCTACTGTGTTGATAAAATAATAAATAATCATTTATTAAAATAAAATAATTATTATTTATTTAGGTACCTAATGCGGTGGTAGGTGATGTTACGCGAATGGATAAATAGTTAACCTATACAAAATATTGTAAAACATTTTAAAACAATAACGGTGAAGTTTCTTGCCCATTCATCTCCATACGAAACTACCTTTCGGAAGGGGCAACTAGAATCAGTTTTTTTTTTGTTGTTTCAAAATTATTTGACTTTGACTTTGGATACAATAATAAATGAGAACTTGAGTCTGAAAGTGGCACCGGTGACTGAAAAGTTGTGTGGAAGTCTGTTGTCCTGGTACTCCTGGTATGGGCATGCGATGCGGAGGAATGACGAAAATTTAGGAGTTTTGAGTACCTATATAAATATATATGTTATAAATAGGCTATAAAAGTAGAAGACAAAAGAAACGATGAATGGGCTGTGTGAAAGATGATATCGTTAGAAAGGGGGTGACTATCGAAATGAAGACTAATAGAGAAGTATGGACGAAAAAGACATGTTGCGGCGACCCCAAATAAATTGGGATAAGGGCAGGAGAATGATGAAGATTGGGTACCAAATAAAGTAAGTAACGTAATTCTCAAAACAATCGTGTTAAAAAAAATGTAAGTACCTACATATGCCTGTTTAGTGTTTAGAGAGGGATCAAAAGTTCAAGGGTATTTTTAGATAGCAAATCCGTGATACATACGGCATACATAAGTATTACCTACTTACATAGAGACAGTCTTTGTCTACACCTTCAATAACATAACATTCATAACACCATGCCTAGGGTCAGTGGATCGTCTTAGGGGCGGAGTTAGTATTCCCGAAGAGTTAATTAGGCAGAGCACACCTGTGCCTAATCCATACTAATATTATAAATACGAAAGTGTGTCTGTCTGTCTGTTACCTCTTCACACTTAAACCGCTGAACCGATTTAGGGTGTATAGTGATAGTTTGAGTCCCGGGAAAGTACATAATGATACTTTTTATCCCGATATTCCCACGAGATCGAGACATGCAGGTGAAACCGCGGGGCGCTGCTAGATACAATTTTTTTTTTTTTTAGGTGCCTAAGTAGGTATAAGAAAATATTAACCATGGACAAAGAACCGTAGACTTCCCTTTTACAGTATCAGGTAAGAAAACCATATACCTACAAGCTTGGGATCCATTTATTGACAGAATGACAGACGCAAAATATCTAGAGGATTTTTCTTTACCGAATGTTACTTTGTTCTTTATGCTTTTAGGTACGATCAGCATCAAAACTTGTTTGGCTTTTTTTTAATCTTATATAAAAAATATTCATAAAATTTAGAGCTGATATAAAACAGTCCCCTATTCACTACATGAAATGCTGAAAGTACTGTGTCAAATCATTTCGCAGGAATTTCGATTGTACTTATGTAGAAGTCGCCTCGCCTCGTCGTAAGTGCTACTACTGAGAATGAGGTCCTGGGTTCGATTTCCGGGTCGGGCAAAGTGTTATTGGGTTTTTTTCATTTGGAATGTCTCAGTAGAAGCCCGGCGTTTGGATTTCTGCACGGTTGATGGCAATAGGCTCGCCCCCCTATTACTGGAACTTAAATATAACTGGCGAAATGTGGGTGTACTATAGGTGCACCTCTGTCTAACCCTTCGGAATAGCTACAGATGTGATGTAGTAGTAACAGTGTTAATCGACTTTTTTTGCTGACTGTACCAAAAATAAAATAAAATGCATTGGTAGGTAGTAGGTACACACGGCTACACATCAAGCTATACATAACCAGTTTAAGCTGACTTCTGATTGTACGAAAAACTTATACAATGCGAGGTCAGCTAAAACTGGAAATGAATAGCTTGACGTGTAGCCGTGTGTACCATACATATAATATATTAATCTATGGTAGGTACACCCGACGACATATCAAGCTATAGGTACTTTAGCTGACCACGCATTGTATACATAGGCTTTTCGTACAATGAGAAGTCACCTTATACCTACTGGAAATGTAAAGCATGATTGTCGTCGTGCGCACAGTAAAAAAAAATGCATATGAAAGAATAATTGAAGTGTTGCCGTTCCTAGAACCGTATAGGGTTCATTCATTATACAAGGGATCAACAAGGGACCTTCATAAATTAGGTACTATCTACAAAATACATACTTTGTAGATAATAACATTAATAACTTATGAAGGTGGATAGTATAATAAAGAGTGCTGTGTGTTCCAAATTCGTGCAAGGGAAAGCCCCAAAACATTGTGCTTATGGGTGCATGCAACGGTAGGCGTGGGCGATTTCAAATTTGTGTTATAACATTAAAAACTTCTTTTCGTAAAAAAACGTCAGTAAAAGTTCGAATTTTAACGTTCAATATCTCCAAAACCAGAAGGTTTCCTGCATAGCTTTTCACAAATATTCGACAGGCTATCGTATCGAAAATGACACATTTCGATAGCCTGCCATTTGATTTGCCTTTTCTCCGACAGCAAACAGCTATCGGAAGAATAGCAGTCGTCTATTTGATTTAAACTGACAACGTTTTCGGGGTTTGGACTTGTGAACAGCGTTTAGAGGACTTCTACGATAACATTGATTGATGTTCGATACGGTACGGAAGCGTATCGAGTGGTTGTGAATAGATGCTCTGGTATGGTCCAGTACAAAAAAATTATTACAATGCCCACGGTATTGTAATAATTTTTTTAGTACTACAAGCGACTTTCGGCTTCGTCAAGTGTCTTTTTACACCCGTTAGGTTTTCGATTCCTCCACTTTTTTTACCAAACTCTCGGTGAGAGGGAGTGGGCCGTAATCCACCACGACCACTACGCGGGCCCCGTGCGGGTTGGCAGACGTCACATGTCTGAATTTTTGGTTCTAGGACATGCCGGTTTCCTCACGATGTTTTCCTTCACCGTTTTGAGAGCAGTGGTGATGAAATAATTTACACAAAGTAAAGCGCCTGTCTGTGTTCGAACCTACGACCTATACCTCGCAAGTCGCGGCCGTTACCACTTGGCCACCACTGCTCTAATAATAACACCTAAGGAGGCTCTCGTTGGGCAGCTGGATCAAGGGCTTGATTCAGAAAGCGGTACTTCTGGACACGGCCCGCATTGTCCGGAGGTTCCTCTCTCTGGAGCCCTGACCGCCGGTAGCTTGGACCCTGTTCCCGATACCGGTGGGCTACTATTTTTTATATTTTTAAATGTTTTTCTATATTTTATATGCTAATATTTAAAAATATAATTTATATGTAAATAATGGAATAAAGGAAATAATAATAATAAATATAGAATTTTCAACATAGAAGCCGCTACCGTGAAGCTGTGATGTTTTTCACCGACGATTACTAATAATATGATTACGGTCGAATTGCTATGATACATGGTTTTGATCGTTTTTAGGGTTCCGTACCCAAAGAGTAAAAACGGGACCCTATTACTAAGACTTCGCTGTCTGTCCGTCCGTCTGTCTGTCACCAGGCTGTATCTCAAGAACCGCGATAGCTAGACAGTTGAAATTTTCACAAATTATGTATTTCTGTTGCCGCTATAAGAACTAATAGGTACTAAAAACAAAATAAATATTTAAGGGGGGCTCCCATACAACAAACGCGATTTTTTTGCCCTTTTTTGCTCGATATCAATAATGTAGTGTTAAATATTGTATTGTGGTACGGAACCCTTCGTGTGTGAGTCCGACTCGCCCTTGGCCGGTTTTTTTTCCTTGTCGACTATTCTGCCCACAGAACATACATACCCTGGGTACTCGTATGTATGATCTGTGGTCACGTAATATGGTACAGCCGTAGACGGGTACAGGCACAAAGACATATTATTATAATATATTTATTAATAATGATTACGCACCAATTATGTTACAATTTTATGTCGTTTTCATTACAATGCCCACGGCATTGTAATCATTTTTTTTAGTACAAGTGACTCTCGGCTTCATCAAGTGTCTTTTTAGACTCGTTAGGTTCGATTCCTCCAAGCCCTTTTTTTACCAAACTGTTTTAAATTAAGATTTTTTCAACATAGAAACCCCACCGCGAAGCTGTGATGTTTTTCACCGTTACGATTTTACGATGACTAATAATATGATTACGCCCGAATTGCTATGATACATGGTTATGATCGTTGACTCTAAATGGGCACTAGTCAAATTCTTATGGTCTATATGGGTATAGATAGGACAACTCCATTCATTGGCCATAGGTAAAGTCTAATATGGGTCCATAACCATAATATAGGACAATACCTATTTATTTATTTATTTATAATAAGCACACCAACAGCACAGTCACTTACAATTCAAATTAAATATCAACCAAAAATTAGCATTTCAGTAACCATGCAAATAACAGGTATGCATGATATCCAACTCAAAAATATTAGAGACAAAGGAGAACAATAAATAGTGTGTCTAGTAGATCTTCCAGAACACTACAAAAACAAACCAATTTAAGCTACATAGACGTGCACTCTTCACACTGTCTAAATCTGTATGAAGCAAAACTCATGGAAAAAATATCAATAGGAAAATCTGTCAAGTTGGACCTTTCATTATATTGCCTTGCCATACGTGTTAGAGGGCTAGGGTATGGTAGAAGTAGGTACAACACAAGGATATATTTATTCCAATCGCAATACCCATTCAACTAGAAACCTTGAAAACAACATCAAGTATATTTTCCGAAATGGCAACATTACGATTTGAGAGAGCTAAAACATCTTATGTATTCGACTGAAAGACTTGTATCTATGGTCATGAATAAAAATTATTAAAAAAAAAGAGCTAAAAGAGTTAAAAGACTCGTACCCATTTCGCGTCATAAATTGTCATCTAAATAAAAAAAAGTCATTTCGAAAGTGTCGTGTGGCATTGGTGTATCTTCATGTTGAATTATCGCTTAAATAAAGAATTCTGTTGAATAGTAACAATGTCGGAGCATGTGCTACCGGCCGAGGAGCCGATACGATTTGTAGCTCCAATTATTCAAGATAATCCAACAGGATGGGGCCCAGCCGAAATGCCGGAGCAGTTTCGGGACATGCCTTACCAACCTTTCAGTAAAGGCGATCGCTTGGGAAAAATTAGTGATTGGACTGTCGTACAAGACAAGAAATATCAAAGTAAGTTTATACCTTTATCCTGCTTTATTTATTAGTCACAAATTATTTCTCTCACATTACGTTTCTTTGAGGTTATGATGACGTTTTTTGCACCAGCTTATTTCCCAATGTTGCACTGTACCATAGTGCTTATAGGGGAACTGCGAGTTAACTTGAACAGATTTTTTATTTTATTGTGTTGTATAGACTGTAAACAAACGTTTTAATCACTGTTCCTGTTGATTTATCAATAGTGTTATTCATGTTTTTGCTAAAATATTTTGCTCAAACGCTTCTTAGATAATTTAATTCTATTCCAGACAAGTATGCGTCCCAGTTCGGCGCTGGTTCGTCGTACGCGTACTTCCATGACGAAGACGAGAGTACTTTCCACCTGGTGGACACTACGAGGGTTCAGAAGCCCCCGTACCAGCGCGGTCGTGCTCGCGGGCAGAGGGGACGCGGTCAGAGGGGCGCTCGCACGCCAGGCGGCATGACTACCCTCAATAAGGGCAACTACATGAGAAATGTAACTTATTTACATATAGAAAGGCAGGCAGCTTACTTTGAAAAGAAACAATAGAATACCATAATATGCTCATTATCAATTTCTTCATAAAATCTTTTAACTCATTCTAGTTAAGCATTTTCAAATCCTTGCAAACTTAGATTACTCGTGATTTCCATATTACGAAAAACTTAATTTGATTCTTGCTAGACAGTAATCAGGATATTTTTCATTTATTTTGACCATCTGTTACTTCTTTTCAGCAACGGGATCGTAAGCTTGGCAAGAGATGGGGTCAGAGAGGTGCTCCGATGAAAATCCGTGATGCATCTGTCACTGTGAGACCCACATGGGTCACTATCGAGGACATGGACTTCCCTCGTCTTGCTAAGTTGTCTCTGCCCGGTATTAAAGAAGGTATGTATATGATACAAACTCCTTTCACAAATTCTAACAGATTATTATAAAATTAGCAGTATAGCAATTATTGTTAGAATAGAATACTCTTTATTTACACCATATAAATTATAGACATAAATATAGAAACTTTACAATGGGTGACACAATGGGCGGTTGTTCGTTTCTGATGATGTTGTACCCAATTTTGTTGTTGTAAGTTAACAAAGTACAGATAAGACAATTCAAAACTACTATTAACATGACTGCCCAAAAAAAGGATTGTTATGTTACTCGGAAACTATGTTAAGCTGTTGGTCTTGGACGTCATTTGTGGATCTTTGACAGTTGTTACGGGTAGTCAGAAGCCCGAAACTCTGACAACCAGTCTTACCAAGGGGTATCATATTACCCAGTAACTGGGTTGTGGGGGTCAGATAGGCAGTCACTCCATGTAAAATACTGGTATTCAGCTGCATCCGGTTTGACTGGAAGCCGACCCCAAAATATTTGGGAAAAGGTTAGGCAGGCGATGATGTTATTTTTATATACATATACAGGGTGAAATTTTAATCACCGTTTTCCTCTTAAGGGGTCATTGTACTCATCATTATGAACAACTTTTACTATGGGAACAAACCCGAAATCGTGACAAAAAAAATCAGCTTTTCCCTACATTTATGTTCGCGTAACTCGTCAAAATGTAGGGAAACAGCTGATTTTTTTTCGCGATTTTATGTTTTTGGTCCCATAGTAAAAGTTGTTCATAATGATGAGTACAATTACCCCTTAAGAGGAAAACGGTGATTAAAATTTCACCCTGTATAATAACAACTGTTTGCTCAGCAGTACAACCCCAAGCCATTGTGATATTGATAGACACTTATTATTTGTATACATATATCCCAGAATGAATCCGAAATTAAAGTATATTTTTACACAACTGCCGAAAACTAGGAGTGTTATGTTTTCAGAGTTTATATATGTTTGTATTATGTGTTCCTTTTTCCTAAGTCTCATACTTGATACTTTGAGCTGTACACAAAACATTAAATTCCATTATCCACTGTGAGTGTCAAATATAAACCGGTTTTCTGTTACAACAGGTGAAGACATTGTGTGCTGTGGTACACTCGAGTACTATGACAAAGCCTATGACCGTGTCAATGTGAAACATGAGAAATCACTACAGCGTATTGACCGTATCTTCCATACTGTAAGTTATTTTACTTTCATACATACAATTCACACCTTTTTCTGATGCCGGGTAGTTCCTATGGGGGTAGGCAGAAACTACTCTACTACCAATCCTCCCCCTCTACTTTCAATCTTTATCTTAAGGATGTAAGATGTCTGCAATATTATAAAAGTATGATTATTGTGTAATGTTTTCTACATACTATTACAATTTGTATCTTCACTAGGTATAAATAGATCCAGCAGTTCAACCTTGAACTTGCTGATTTATATATGTTGTGAAATACCATTCACATAAACTTTAATTCTGCAGCATATTAGGCTGGTTAGTTTGTATTTCTTAGGGAAAGATACTGAGACGAAACAGTTTAAAATTACCCTTCGATCGTTCAAAATCACTGTATTTTGGCGTGATTTTGACAGATGTGAACGTGCTCTCCACGTTTGCGAAGCGAGCTAGCCGTGACCTCGCGACTTCTTCTCTGCATTGTCACAATACTGTACACTCCCTTGTCTCGCTGTCTCTCTTGTACACTCACGCCAATCACTCTCGTTGCGCACACGTCCGAGTTCACTAGGCACACGCAGCGAGCGCGTTAAACAAAGGCCTTGCTGGAAACACGCTCGCAAATCCCCTGTGTGATAAGGCCTTAAGTTTCGTCTCTGTATCTTGCACTTATTATTATTGTACTAGCCGTTTAGGCAGTCATCACACTGCACCGGACTGCTCCGGCGTGCGGTGCAGCGGTTTTTAACTTTGACTGTAGACCGCTCGGAGATGCAGTGTCAGTGTTATACCCTGCGGTTTTTGTATCCAAATCAAGATTCTACAGTCTAAAGTTAAAAACTGCAGCTCCACACACCGGAGTGGTGCCTGTTACAGTGTGATATCCGCCTTAGCTGTTTCAAAATGTATATAGTACAATAATGTCCATGCTACTTCGAACTGCTAGGACAATATGTTGCATGCTTAGGTGACACAAGATGTTATAATTGGGATAAACCACACCCTTGACATTTTTTACATGTCTGAAATCGAATGCAGTAATCTGCAGCCGTAGCGGCTCTCCTCAAGTTTTAATTTATGATCTGTTATTATACACCAGACGTAAGGGTTGTAACATCAGTACTAATTACAAAGACACTTCTCAGGTGACTACCACTGACGACCCGGTGATCCGACGGCTGAGTAAGACGGTTGGCACCGTATACGCCACCGACGCCATCTTGGCGACCATCATGTGCTGCACCCGCTCCAACTACTCTTGGGATATTGTTATTGAGAAGATTGGTATGTAAATTTTTATATTTTATTTTTGCCTATTAAGGATAACAACTATGGATAGAAATGTATAGTAAAGTAGCTTTACAGTATGCCACTACTAAATCACTGCCCGATTCCTCACCTATGATTCTTTCTGATTTGGCGCCTTTTTCCACAATCTCATTTTATTTTATTTTGATGATAAACAGCACCTACATTTTAGTAATTATTTCTCTCTACTGCAAAATGTGTCCAAACCAAAAAATATCTTTAGTTTCATACAGTTACTATACCGTTGGCATAGAGCCTATCGATGCTCCTAGAAGTGTCACCTCACAATCAGATATACCTACATACTACCTACTGTAAAAAAAACCTGAAAATAAAATTCTAATTTTAAGGTGACAAGCTGTTCTTCGACAAGCGCGACAACACCGAGTTCGACTTGCTGACTGTGAACGAGACGTCTGTGGAGCCGCCCACAGATGACGGCAACTCCATCAACTCGCCGCGCAACCTCGCGCTCGAAGCGACCTTCATCAATCATAACTTCAGCCAGCAGGTTAGCTTACACATTATCAGACTTATTTAGAAACGTCTCTTAAATTTTATTCAATTGATATGCAACTGATTGACTGACGCTATTCAGCGTGATTAGGTGACTAAGCAGTTGATTATGTTCTGTATGTTCCTACCTACAAAGAAACAGGCTAGGAAAATGTTAAAAACTGGAGTATGTTTTATATCATTACTCTGCAACACATTAGTAGCAATTGATTGCTAAATGTTGCTGCCAGTAGATGGTTAGGCAGTGCTACTGTCGACTGCTCCAACTATCATTGGTCATAGGATATAAGAATAAGAGCAGTCCATGGTTTAGGGTTACTTTACCTATACCTCTTTGAACGAGTTTTGAAAGCAGCATGATTTTAGCAACTCAATTCGATTAAGCTATTATTATTCGAGACACGCCCCAAGACGAGACTACTTAACCTAAAGCTGTCGTCACTGTTACGATTTCTTGTCTCCAATTTCTTTGGCTGTGTGATTTTTGAGCAGAAAGCTTCACCACAGATTGCCTACAACTTTCCACATAAAATGGGATATACTATATAACATTGAGTGTTAATCTAATGTAGCAGAGTACTTACGAAATATGAAATTCCGAATATTTCATTAACAAAAATATTTCCATTTTACCAGAAAAAAAACATCTAACCGTGTTTTTCTTAATAACCCAGGTATTGAAGAACGGCGCCAACGAAACCAAGTACAAGTTCCCTGAACAGAATCCGTTTGTGTCTGAAGAGGAGGAGGGCGAGGTCGCCTCTGTGGGCTACCGCTACCGCAAGTGGAACCTCAACAATGGTGTGGTGAGTTACACTTTCTTCATAATTTAATCAAAACCTGACAATCTTACTTGATACAAATCATAAATGCATTCATACACTGACACATAAGGCAAGGCAGAGCCTAAACCGCTGGGTTTAGAAGGATAAAATTTTCCACAAGCGTTTCTTATGTAATGCAAGTGAGCAGTAAGAATTTTTTTTTGAAAATTCATCCCCTAAAGAGGTTAAATGAGGATGAAGGTTTGTACTTCGTATGGAAGTTTTTGCTGATGAGAAATCCCATCGGGCAAATGGTTTGTTTTTATAATAGACATCCATTGTTATTAATTACCTTATTAAATCAAAAGTCACAAAAAAAACAACCTACAAGTTCACCCTTCACCACTTCCTAGTATTTGAGCTAGCAAGAAGAACATGTATAGGGTTATCATCAGTCAACCAAGGCTTTTAAATTTATCCTAATCATTTAACAATCTGCTCAAACTCGGACCCAATAAGAAAGATCTATACAAATTATTTAAAAAACATTGAACAACGAACCAACATTATGGGCACCGTGCATCTGCATACATTTATTCATTTAATGTGTATAATTTAATTGGCAGCTCGCTTGTGATTGATCGCTCTTTAGTAGGACATCCCCTTATAGAGAGCGCTCGTCGCGCGAATACGCGATCATCCCGAGAATAGAGGATTATCGGCGACCCCGAAAAAATGTTTCGGGGTCGCTGAATACCCCTCCGTTCTTCTCAAAAATCAAAACCCTTTCTTTTGGCTTTGCCGTAGCCGACTACAGCAAAGCCAAAATAATTTTTTTTGTTGTTATTTTCCTAAGTAAAGAGAGTCCCTAGAACTCTTTAAGCGGATATCACTCAAGTGAAGATTAATTTTAGTTCATTACATGTACACAACGACACTGACAAAATTATATTTCATTGAAAGTTCATCTGCTCCTTTCATTTCTTCTTTCGATCATTCGTTAGGCGAGTGCCGAAATCCAACATCGTTAAATCGGCTCACTAATTATTTTTTTACTTTTTATTCATTTTGTGTTCCTTCAGACGTTTCACTTCGATTGAAAGAAAAAGTGGATTAGATGTCGGATTTAGCTAAACTGCTACGAATTTCAAGTCTAAACTTATAACCTTTGTTTCCAGACGCTGGTCGCCCGATGCGAGCACGACGCCGTAATGCAAGGCCCTCAGAACGAGACCCAGTTCCTGAGCATCAAGGCGCTGAACGAGTGGGACTCGAAGCTGGCCAACGGTGTCGAGTGGCGTCAGAAACTGGACACGCAGCGCGGTGCAGTACTCGCCAATGAACTCAGGAACAACTCCTGCAAACTTGCTAAGTGGACCGTTCAGGTATGTTTTATGGCCTCTATCTGTTATTTTTGATTAATTTAAACTCAAATTTTCTTACGTTTTCTGCAATTTGCAGGTCAGTGTTAGGTTGTATGTTGATAAAAATATGATTCGCGACCGTTTATAACTCTTATTGAGTTTTTCACAGATTTTGTTTGTAATTAGGTCCCTGGTTTAGTAATTTCGCGCCATTAGACAGACAGTTGTGAAAATTTATAGGGATCTAAATGATAACTGAATCAACCTAAAATTAAGTAAGCTGATTACAGTTTACTGTTCACCAAGTAAACACAAAGATTACCAAAATTTTTAGGACTTGAACGATAACTGTATCAACATGAAATAGTCTAGCACTAACGAGTGACGGAAACGCAACATAAAATTTAAATTTTAATAAAAAAAATTAATTTGCGATTTTTGAATCGCAAATACAACTATGCTATCGCATGCATTTTGGTAGAAAATTTTGCGACAATCACAGTTAGATATAAATCGCCCATAGATTTGTAAATTTATCTGCGAAACAAGTAATTACGATTTTAAAATAGTTCTAATTTACGAGTAAACTCCGCGTGTTTGTGATAGGCACTCCACTGATCAAATCACTGATGTTCTGTGAAGCATCAGTCTTTCAACCATTTAAATTAATAGCAATATCTGCCAAATATAAATGTACTAACGGTTACATATTATAATATCTAAACGTATTCTAACTATTTTCGAGATAACTATGGTCACAAGACCTACTGTTTAACCTTTTCACCGCCAAGCACTTCTATAGAAGTTCGGGATTTTCGTGCCACCAGCGCCACAACTTCTATAGAAGTTGTTAATTTTAACTATCTTATTAAAATAAATTTACTGTGATTAAAAGCTTTGATCCATTTTATTATTTAATATAGCACTGTCTACTACCCTGTTTTTTATTTTTCTACACAAAATAAGCCCTAGTTTGTCCTAAAATCGGCAAAAACAGAAAATCCGAATTTTGTTACTTTCCTCAGAACGCCAATCACTTCATATCAAGTTGGCCAGTGATGTGCCGTGAAAGGTTGATTTCACCATTGAAATATTTATAAATACAGAAAGTTACGAATATCGAAAACAATTTGAGGTCAATAAAATATGAACTTAGTTATCTACTTCATTACAAAGGATAGTAGATGAATTTCGACCTTCAGGTAGATGCCGATACGTAATTATAAAGTTGTTACCAATTCTTGTCGATAGTTATTTTCCCATCTCTACAAAACAATTGGTCGTCTATGCCCCTGTGCGCCACCGAGTGCCACGAACTACTATAGAAGTTGGTCAGTGACGTCATAGGCGTGCGGCTGTCAAGGTCACTTTGGCATAGTGCAGCACAAAATCGGATTCGCGCGCACGCATCTTTCTTTCTTTCACTTGATAACAAATAGAAAAATGAGTGAAGAACTTGATTCGGACGAACTTCTTAAAATTTTGCAAGGTGTGGAATCGGACTCGGAGTATTTTGTGGAGAACATTGAACCAGAAGATAATTCTGAGGTATGGGTATGTCTAACTGGATGATAATAATAATGTTTATTCATCAAAGAGTAGGAATTCAATAAGTATGTAAAATGTTCGGTGAGCCCAGTATCTCCAAATGCACTGTAATTACAGTAGATTTAGGTACTGTTTTTGTACTCCATACACTATTATGGTAAATACAATACATGAGTTAAGAAAAGAACAGAAACAACACTTAAAAAACAATGCTTTGATAAGTACACGGCTACAAGCGTGATAGAATTTAAATATATAGTTACTTTCCATTTCAAAAAACACTTTAAAAACAATTAAAAATTCTGCCACTTAGATACCTACGGTAAAAAACGTTAACTGAAGTTATTAAAAAAACACAGGAATAAACAAAAATAGAAGAAAGAAAGACCATAGACCCCATCCCTGATCAGAATCGAATTCAACGTGCCCTCAGTGCCAATAACTTGATATGAAGTTAAAGAATGAGATCATGAAACAAATAGAGATGTACCCCATTCCTTATAGTTCTAATTGAGTTATGTATTAGTTTCTTTGATACTCATAATTTATACTGTTTTTTCTTATTAAGGATACTGTGAAACAAAACAAATCTGGAAATATTTAATCAGTTTTTATTTATATTCGTAAAATCAACTTTAAATCTTAACTTTACGCGTACAAATCTTATTCATCGATATGACGATATCCCCATCACTACTGTTTACTATATATTTAGTTATACATTTATAGCTTGGCGCTCGGCGAGGCATTGCGTTTTGTGTATGTTGGCGGCGAAAAGGTTAAAATACCTAAAGATCATTTCACAGATTTTTGTAATAACTAATGAACGAAATTCATAAAGGAGTTATCTCAAATACGTTTAGATATTTTAATAATTGTAACCGTACTAACACTATATTGTTGTTCTAGTTTATGTAATTACTAACAAACTGTATTGTCTTATCTGGGAAATATATGGTTATTATTAAAAAAAGACATACATGATCTTGCAGGTACTATAACTACCATTTCAATCCGCAGGCCCTGCTAGCCGGCTCCGATCAGATCAAGTTCGGCTACGTATCTCGTACCCAAGTGCGCGACAACTCGCGCCACGTCATCCTAGGCACACAGCAGTTCAAGCCGCACGAGTTTGCCGCGCAAATCAACTTGTCTATGGACAACGCTTGGGGTATTCTACGGTGCATCATTGATATCTGCATGAAGCAGAAGGATGGTGAGTTTATGGACATAATAATGTTTTTGTATTGGTACAGCTTTTACTTGAGCGACCGAGTGGTTCCAAAATGTACGTACGTCTTAGTGTCCATTAGCGCCCTCGGAAAACCAGTTGCAAAAGCAACAAGATCGATTGCACATGCGTCTTTTTCTGTACACGCAAAAGCTACCGCAAGTATAGGTGTAAACCAAACAATTTTTCAGACCCTGCCGCTAAAGCTACGGTTTCCTAGAATAGCGGTGACCGCCACATCACGACCGCAATGACGGCCGTTATGATTTTGATGGCATCTGGGTTTGACTTTTAAAAAACGCTCTCTAGGGAAACGCACCAATTTACGTTCATAAACAACGTTTCAGTGACGTCATTCGATGGTAAATTGCGAACGCTTTGTTGTGGCCACTGCAGTCTTAGGAAACCTTAGCTTTAGTCGCGTTCCTATGCGGAGCCGCCACTACACCGAGTGAATCTAGTTTCTCGCGCGATATCGTCGAAAAACTGCTATTGGGCGCAATTTTTCCAATATGGCGGCGCGAGCTGCAAAGATACGAGGTGGCAAAGTTGAAATTCGAAAAGAGCACATCGAAATCTATAAAATTACCCATTTTCAAAATTCCCGGAAAACTTTCTAACCAAATGACTGTACTAGAGCCATTTGGATATCGAAATAAGGTGATTTACACTAGTACGAATACGTGCGTAAAAGTGAACGCAACAATGCGCTAGAGTACTCGCGTGTAAAACTTCTTGTCTAGGCAGACTTAGTCTGCAAATTTGCGTTCAAAACATTATCTCAACCGAAGTTTTCAATTTCCAGGTAAATATTTAATCATGAAGGACCCCAACAAGCCTCTGATCCGCCTCTACGACATCCCCGACAACACATTCGAATCGGACGCGTCAGAGGAAAGCGGCGACGAACAAGCCGACACTCCATTTGCACCACTTTACTCCTACGGGAACACCAAGAGGATTTAGAAAAAATACAACACATACGTTGTACTTTAAAGACATTACTTGTAGTTCAAGGTAATTCCTTGTACTCGAAGGTCATCTCTTGTACTTTAAGGTCATCTCTTGTACACCCAAGGTCATACTTATTATTGTATAGCTGGTATTCTGCAGTAGCCTCTTACATCTTCCGATTGCGTGGCAATCTGTATAAGGTTGCCATAATAATATAAGGTTTCAGGTAATCAGTATGTATTTCATATTTTTATTCAGCCGAATACAATTTTATAGTCACATTTTGGTTTTTGTTTTGGCCCCTTTTTTTTGTAACAAGACTTTTTGCATTAAAATAGTCTAAACTATAGGCTTACCCCGACCATAAGTTTCGAAGACTTGTTTAAAGTACCTAGTCTAGCTAAATACACTTTGTATTTTTTTTACACCTATTGTTTCTACGTCTACCTCATGTACCGTAAAAATAATTTTGTACTATCGGCTTATACAAAACTCATACCAACATGTAATCAAAAATAATATGCTTAAAAATGCTAATTTAAATAGTAAACCTACAAAAAATATTTACGAAATGCCACTTGGAGTGTAAACTATTCGAAATGCTAAAATTACTGGCAGCTTATAATTTTTACTCTATGCTTTTTCCGCTTTCCCGGTGTTTAGCGCCTGTTCCTCAGGCCGTTGGTCTTGAATATTATTCTGCACCTCTTCTAAAGTTTTGCCTTTCGTTTCTGGGACAAAGAAGTATATAAAGAACAGTCCCACGTAGCCAACCACCGCAAAAGACCAGAAGACCATGTAGTGGCCGCAGGCGTCCTTCACTTGTTGGTAACATTTTGTTACTAAGAAACTTAAGATACAGGCGAGCATAGTGGCTGTACTTGAAGCTACACCTTTCACATTTACTGGGAACAATTCTGCTTGAAGTACATAAGGTAAGTTCCCTACACCAACGGCATATAACACATTAAAACTCAAGATGCCAACTAGAGGCATCCATGAGATAGCTTGCGAAACTTCGGCGCTGACTTGGATAGTATCTTGTAGGAAGAAATACAAGCCAACTAGGGTCATGGCAAGAGATACTCCAAGACAAGATATGAACAGGAGAATTCTTCGACCGAACCATCTCGATAGGAATGTTGCACCAATTCCTGAAAATTACGTTATTGTTTTTATAAGTCTAAGTCCAAAATGCTGAAAAATACTATGCATTTAAGACCGGTGCAGCCCTGACGTAGCGCAGCGAAAAAGAGTCAGTCTTGTTTTTCAACGCCCGCAAAGTTGATTTAAGTTTAGCATTGAAAACTGCACTTCAGCAGGTTTGCCTCAACCTCAACACAGATAATATTTCTAGGGTTACCTGCTCCTAACTGTACGAATCCATACACAATGCTAGCGATCGGGCCCGATACAAAGTTGCTATGTCTGAAGATTGGCTCCAAGTACGACTGTATGACGAGTATACCAGTCATGTACTGCAACAGTTTCAACCCTGAAACAAAATACATAGGTAATTGGATGAAAGTAATTAAAAAACAGTTTTTTGTCACCATTGGCGTTGTACATAGTGGGTAGGTAAGTACAGTTCCTTTGCAATGAGGACTATTGTGTATGAATTCGCCGCTAGAGGCGCGTAGCGTGAGGTCTAAGGGTGCGTCCACATATCTGGCGAATGTGCAGCTCGCGAGCCGTTTGCGAGCTGCGCGCGTGCATTTTTGTTCGTGCGCCGCCCGCGCGCAGTTCGCGCGCGACCTAAGTGCCGTACGCGATCAGCGCGCGAACTGCGCCAGTAAACGGAACTTATACGAGCCTTGCATGAGTTGCGCTAAAGAGGCGCACCAAGCCATTGCCGTGACTGCACGCGCGCAGCTCGCAAACGGCTCGCGAGCTGCACATTCGCGGCGCATTCGCCAGATGTGGACGCACCACGGACCCTAATGTCAAATGTCACTGTTTGTGGGTGGGCTACGCGGGTTTATTTCTAATTAGAATAATGTTGTGAATATTTTGCAATGCCTGAGATTAATTATGGCAATTATAAGAGTTACTGGTTATTGAATGTCAGTGCTTTAATTAAAAGCGGAGCTAAGAAAAAGAGGTGCAAAATTAATCGGCCTGAAAGAACACTGTTTACAACAATGACGTAATATATCATTGGTTTACAAACAAAGGAATAGTTTTAGATGACGTTTGCCCAACTATTTTGCAAATAAGAAAGAAATAAATATTTTTTTTTGCCACAGTTACTGAAAGTGGGTCTGAAAAATTCGATGTGGGGTATCTTAATGAAAGAGCGCAGTTTGCACATTCTCCAACATTTTTTTTAGGCCGCATAGGTTTCGACTTTTGATGAAAAATGTAAAAAAAATACCTTTGCCTTGCCTTATCTCCGAAGTTTGCAAAGAGAAAAATCTGAAATAATTCTATGTGATAGAAGTTTATGTAAAGATTACAGAAAAAATAAAACGATGTCTCTAAATAGCACATTTTTTCAGAAATCATTAACAAATGTTACATTAGTTCCACTATCGGTCAAGAGATGGCGCTGACCTAAAACTGCAATATTCTACACCACAGCGCGCAGTGTTAAAGTTCTGTTACGAATATAGGCCTCGCCGACGAAAATTTTAAAAACATAAAATATGATGGTACGGAACCCTCGGTGCGGGAGTCCGACTCGCTCTTGACCGGTTTTTTAATTGTGTTAATACTGGTCGCAAATTAAAAAAACTTGAATAGCAGTTTCACACTCCCTGATAACAGTGTCTATCAGTTTTTGTGAGTACCTACACTTTGTCTTCATTATTTAGATAAAATTGATAAAATTCTATTGTCGTTTGTATCCGAAACTGTGCCGAGTCAACACAGATAGATAAGTTAGGTAAGTACCTACAACGACAAGGTTGGGAGTTTGCATTAACAACGTATGCATTATTTAATTAGCAGTAACATAAATAGGTAATTAATTATACAAAAACTTTATTTATTATAGGTACGTTTGCTTGTCTTGTCTAAAGACTCCCGCAGACAGGCACGACGCGACGGTGCGACGCGATTCTGGTAGAACAATTTCCATGAAGTTTTCAAAGAAGTTGTTCTACTAGAGTCGCGTCGCGCCTATCTGGGAGAGCCTTAAGACGTGTAAAATGTACCTACTGGTAATCAGGTGATGCAAGCGGAATGCAATAAGTAATAATTCCCCTCCGGAAGAAACAGTACCTACCTATTATTGAATTTGGAACCTGCACCCTAATTCTGTAACACTATCAGTCACAATCTGATTCATTTTGAAGGATACCTATTGCTAATCCATGCTTCATATTTATGTTCGAAAAATTTGTCTGCTCAACAACGTAAATAACGCAATGAATGTTGTTGAACTGTCAAAATGAAAGCCATTACTACTGTTAGTGTGTTACGTAATTACCCCGCTGCTTTTTAAACCCAATAAATGAAATAATTGTACGAAACCGAGGAAAATCTACAGGTCGTAAAGTGAAAGGTAAAATGGGCATGACGAAACGCTTCAATATTATCACGGTATCGAGAAATTCATCAGTATTATGGATTAGCCACTTCTTTATTGATGCTGATCTCATCCGCACGTACCTATCGAACAGCTGATCGGGTTATCAGTTATCACCCGATGCAAGACACAGTGCGGGTCAGGAAAAAGGTTAATCATTTATTATGCCTTGTCTGGCAACCTGTCCCACCTAATGTAATTTTGCCCTCATTTTCTTGATTAGATACTATAGGTATTATTGTTATCATAAAATTGCAATGTATTCGGAACAGCTGCATACTGATAAAATTTCTAATTGACCAGCTTACGTCATTGGCTGATATGTTTCTTTTTCAAAGAACACTATGACCTTCTGCGTTGGCTGTGTAGCGGTATCTACAACGCCACATGCGAACAACGCGTCATACTGACGTCACGTAATGCTGCATCTCGCAAGCAGAGTTTACCGCGCAACTAGCATAGATACAACGGCCCGACATGAATCATCGGGCAGTTGCCCGTCAGACACAACACCCGTCTGGTCGGAGGATCCTCCCTTTTCTATAGAGTATGAGTGAACTTTACACCCGGTTCCTCAAACCTCTATAGCTGAAAGGAGTTTGGAAATAAGGGTGTGCACATTTTAGTTTTACAGTAAAAAAGCTTTCGAAGCCGGAAGCCGGCGCAGTGACCTAGCGATTGTGTGTAGCGAGCGTCACTTGTCGCAGCGTCGATTGCCCCACGATTTTTTTTTTTGTGTCCTGTATTACACAGGCCTCACGCCTAACTTAGGCACCAGTCCCCACAGTATAATTTAAACTATTATGTAGTTCTTGATCGTTTGATGTAGTTATACAGGGTTATTTTTCAAAGACCAGCCAAATTTAAGGGTGTGGTGCAGACCAACAAACCGAACAACTTTCTCCGTGGGACCAATATCGTAATCGCGAAAAATTTATCAACTGTCCCATAGAAAACTTCAATACCTACTCGACTTAAACGTATGAAACGGATAAATTTTTATTCGCAATTTTTACGATATTGGTCCCATGGAGAAAGTTGTTCAGTTTGATGGTCTGTACCGCACCCTTAAATTTGACTGGTCTTTGAAAAATAACCCTATTGTGGTGAGAAATAAATCGTTATTCTTATCATGACCTACTGGTGTTCTTCGTCTGTGCCTGTGATATAAGTGTTTTTCACGAATACAACACAGGCGTTTATTCAGCATTGTGACGTTTATAAAAATATAAGTACCTACCTTGTGAAAGGAATTTCAGGCGTCATGTTTGTAACATTTACCGAGACAGTGACCTTGTATGCATTTGATAAAATTCTACGTACGCTAGTACACTACCTACTGCCTATTTATATCCTTTTCCTTTTTTTTTTAATCGAGGTATTTACAAAGTCATAAATAATTATATTATGCTAACAACTTATCGAAACGAATGTACTTACCTAAAAAAGAAGTAATTTGTAATTATATGGTCCAATGGTCTTAAGTCTTGTCTACTTGAATGTTTTGTCTATGGCTAATTAAATAAACAGCCTACCTAAGAACAGTATGTACCATGGCAAGAAGTTTGACCTTCAACATCACAAGGAGGTCGAAGATACAGAGTCAATTAATGTAGTTTTGTACTTTATGGGTACTTACATATTTACCTGTCACTATGTATACAGCTTTCCTATATCTCATGTTCGTTAGTAGTTCTTTGAGAGTCGTCTTGTTTTCCATACTTTCTCTTACATGAGCTCGCATTATCCTCATCTGGTCTTCTATCACCTGAAATAGAGAATGATTACCTACATTATGAAACTAATCATGAAAACATAATTTTTGTCAGCCTTGTGGGTAGTATAAACGACGTGTTCTACAGCTGTTGATTCCAGTTAATCTCTCATACTGATTGCGCAAGGTTGTTAACAAAAACTGAATGATCATGCATGCCATCATATTAAAAAGATTACTCAATGAGTTGTTAAATCTTTCTGATCTTGGGCGGTAAAGCCCTCTCGTACGCGTTAGAGACTTTCAAGGAGGCAGTAGAGATAAATTACATACATAAAATAGAAACTTTACAAAGGGTGACACAATTGACGGCCTTTTCCACAGAACAGTTTTTCTACAGGTACCCCTGACAACGTGTCGTCCCTGTCCTTCATGTCGTCCCTGACTATTATATTTCTACTGCAATTAAGTATTATGATTTGTTGGGACTCACTTTCACACATCTTTTTTTATTTCAAGATCTCTAAAGTAAATGACTGTGGTGGTAGTGATAGCGACATTCCCAATGAACATAGAGAACAAATTAACCTCTTTACTTAAACATTACGCTAATTAGGTACTCTGTAGAAGGCATTCTATCGGGTAAAGTTAGTACAAGAAAATTAGAGATTAGATTAGTTGATCCCAACAAATCAAATTGAGACAAAATGTGCCGATGACGGCCATGGTAAGAAATTAAAATATGGCTAATAATAACGAGACACCTTGTGCTTTTCCTCCGTGCAAAATTTCATGATGATCAGTTCAGTGGATTAGGCGTGAAAAGGTAACAAACTTACTTTCGCATTTATAATATTAGTTAGGACTACACGTTTAAATAATTATAATCGTGGCAATAGCTGTTTCAGATTCGCGACAGATGGTAAGTAAAAAATATTGGGGAGCCCCCAATATTTTTTCTAGAAAAAAATATATTCTGAAGTGAAAGTGGGCGGTGGGCAAATTAAGTTTGGGAACATGTGCTTTAGCTCTAGCAGATGACGCACCACGTATTCAGAGTGAGCAGATTTTGTACTTGTTGATGTTCTCTAAATGTATTATTGATAAGTCCGCCTTTGTACAGTTTTTACTTGTGCATAAAGTTTTAATAAATAAATAAGTGCTGAGTGTGCTGACTGTCTTCCGGAACAACCCTTTTCTTTCGTAGAAGGAGCTGACGCATCATACCTACTATTAAGTTCTCTATACTCACTCTTTCGTCCTTATTGCCCTGAAGTCTCATGAACTCTTTCTTCGCAGCCTCGATTCTACCATCTTTCAGATGATAATAAGGAGACTCCGGGATCCACATACACATCAACACGTAACATATAGGTATGATCATTATTATGCAGTTCAGGGTTGTGTAGGAAACGAATGGCCCAATGCCGTAGACAGTCAGACTGCCTAAATTGTTCATGACTTGGACTGTCATTCCTAACGCGCCTCGGATCTCTTTGTCGGCTATTTCTGTTACGTATATCATTGTTACCTGAAATAAGGAGATGGTAATACAACTTGAAGATTTGGTACAAATAGGTAGGTATTTTTTTAATGGTTATGGCTTTACAAGTGTTATTTCCTGATTATACAAGGTCAAATTAAACAAGCTAGCGAAACTCCGCAGATTTGATGGGTCCCGATATCTAATAACGATAAAACAAATAAGAAACTAAACTCATCACTTGAACTAACTAAGACACTACCAGCGGCCGTTGACTCCGTAGTCAGCTGTGTTACCTACTTGAAATTAAGAGTTTACAGAAATAAATCATTTATCATTTTAGAAAAAAAACATTGTCATCAGATATCGATAGTCGATAGGTACCCATCACTTCTGCGGAGTTTCGCTAGCTAATTTTTTTGATTTTTTTTTCCCTTTAAACAATTACCAATCTGATATTAAGATTGCCCTAGTAAAGAAGACGTCTTGAACAAATAGTTCACAACTATCTCACCACAGCTATGATGCCAGTCGCTAACCCCATCAGAAACCTGGCCACATACATCAGTTCAGGTAAGCTCGTATTCAGAATTATGACCTGGAAAATATGATCATGATAAGACACTATAATATGATTAATTTATTTACTGGCGTGTTTAACTAATTATGTAATTCATTTCTTCCTAGAGCTACTTGCCTATGCAAGTAGCTACAGTTATTAACAAGAGGGCAAAAAACTAAATTTATCTACACCCATGCTATAATTCCTCTTTAAAAGTTTCTGAAACAGTTAGCTTATTGCCAACATTAAAACAACCAGTGTCATAATAAGCATAATAACATTCAAACGAGTGTTATAATGCTTTACTAAATTTCATTATGCAACTCCTTTGCTTTTTCGATCCCTTCCTTACTCATCAAGCCACATTCTCACTACTCAATTCGTGGTATCTTTATGAATTTCAAAAAAAGAACATTGTCATGCACACGCGTTTCACTACCACAGCGCCGTAATTAAAAAAATAACTTATAGGTTATTCGAATTCACGTCGTATTCCGCCATTTTTGTTCGATAATATTACCTATTGCAAAAATGTATTAAGTACTTTGTTGTTTACAAAAAATGAGTGATACAAGCTTTGATACCAGCAATTAAACTTTCCATGAATTTACATAGAGTTCTTACAACACTGTACACACGGCTACACATCAAGCTATACATGTCCAGTTTGAGTTGACCTCGCATTGTATAGGTTTTTCATACAATCAGAAGTCAGCTTATACTGGTTATGTATAGCTTGATGTGTAGCCGTGTGTACAACATCCTATGGTTTCAGAACCTTTTATAGAGGATTCATATCATGGGTGTCTTGTCTCAGACCAAACAAATAACAAAGACAGGGCTGTCAACAGTAAAGTGAAGCCGGTTTCGTAAACATGGTGTGCACTTAAAGGCGTTCTACACGATCCTAACCGACCGCCGACAGAGGTGACCTTGGTCCAGTTGGTGTGAAAATCTACCGTGTAGACGTTGGTCGGTCGACCAAATATGGGCGGGGTCAAACGACCTTTGGACAACCTTGGTCGGAAGCGCATCCATCGCGACAGGCTGCGTCCGTGGTCGGCCCCAACCGTCTGGAACGCTGTCGGCCGACGGGAGAGCTTCAGTGTGCGTTTGTCGGTCAATGTGGGCGCACGTCATCGCGTGTCACAGCGATATAATCCATCCAAACTAATATTATAAATGCGAAAGTAACTCTGTCTGTCTGTCTTTCTGTCTGTCTGTCTGTCTGTCTGTCTTTGCTTCACGCCTAAACTACTGAACCGATTTGTGTGAAATTTGGTACAGACATAGTTTGGAACTTGAGAAAGGACATAGGATAGTTTTTATTACAAAAAATAAAATGAAAAATAAAATATAAAATAAAATTTATTCCGAACATACAGCGCCATCTATTGGTCAAGAGTCAGCATCAATTCAGTACTGAAAATTCATCGGAAAAATGTAAATAAATAGTAAAAAGGTATGAAAATATAATATAATACAACTTTTAGTACAAAGAAAATGCTCTAACGGAGTATAGATAATTCTATTAGTACTATATGTCGAGTTGGTGATCGCGCAATGGTGTCGATCGTTACACGAGTTCGGTTCATGTTATTGTTTTAATTCATCGGAAAAAAGTAAATAAATAGTAAAAAGGTATGAAAAAAATAATATCAATATAATAAAACTTTTAGTAAAACTAAAATGCCCGAACGGAGTATAGATAAATAATCCGAGTTGTCACTATGCTCGATAGATGGCGTTGGGATCGAAAAATCTGCCGGAAGTCACTATTCCACGCGAACGAAGTCGCGGGCAAAAGCTAGTATTTACTATATTATACTAAATGTGACTTTAACGCATTAATTTGTTAAAATTAACATATTTTTAATAACATTGGTTATTAGGGTTTCGTATCGATTTGAACACATAAGAATAATAGGTATATAAAGTAATATAATTAAAACTCAGCATATATTTATCGTCTATTTTTTTTATCAAAAAATTCTTTTACACTATAAAAACAATTATCAATAAGCCATTTGTGTAGTTTTGATTTAAAGCGTTTTAGAGGGAGTTCCCTTATTTCTTTTGGAATATTGTTGAATATTTTTATTGCTGTGATAAAGCTATTCTTATGACATAATGTGCTTTGATGTGAAGGAATTCTTAGCCGTGTTGGGTCTCGACGAGTATATTTTGAATGTAAGTCGCACGTTATAAAAAATGTAGAGTGCTCTTTATTGATTCACAAAACGAACCCCGCGAACGAGAGGTTCTGACCGAATTTATATCTTTATACACTGATTTATCATGTCTTTGGTACATTGGATCTAATTTATATAAAGATAAGAATAAGAAAATGTTTAATTAATCTTTTTTTCTTTTTTAATAATAAATTTTTCTTCTTCACTCAAGCATACAAAAGTTATTGCCAAACCGACCTTCCGTTGCTTTGAAAGGCAAGGAGCCATATTGATACGTGTTTACGCTGTGAACACTCAATACTCAATATCTTTATTGCTTTACCATAATGTGCACTTAGGTGGTAACTATATAATTTGGATCATTATGGACCCTGTAGGGCACAGCAAAAGGTAGGAAACACCGGATGGAATTGACAAGTTGTTGTCAACCACCGACCGTGTAGAACGAATACAAAAGTTGGTTGATCCGACCAAGGTCACCTCTGTCGGCGGTCGGTCTGGATCGTGTAGAACGCCTTTTAGTGAGGTGTAGTTTGATTGTAAATGGTTGTACTTAAATGTGTGCGTGTGAGCGTGTATACACAGAGCGGGGGTGTAGTTTTGGCATGCTTCACTGTATTGTTCGCAGCGCTATTTCTCGACTTTTCTATTTGGTCTGAGAGTCTTGTATGCAACTGTACATAGCTAGGTATTAAAACACTCATGTGATACTATTATCACATTCGTGTTTTAATACCCCCTATTATACAACAGTTGCATAATAGTACATTATGATACATGTGTGCTATGTTCAACATTGCACCCGAGGCGAGGCGAGCGCGATAAGGAAGCCGAGTGTGTAATGATCAATGCACACGCGTTTCATACGACGCTTTTCAACACACTTGCGACACAAAACACAAAGGTACTTGCGAGGAAAAAAACAGACTTATATTGTTATCTTTAACTTTTATGGAAAACTAGCAGTGCCCCGCGGTTTCACCAGCATAAGTTTCGATCCCGTGAGAATATTGGGATAAAAAGTAGCCTATGTGTAAATCCAGAGTGTCAGCTACCTCCATACCAAATTTTATCAATATTAGTCTAGCCGTTTGTGCGTGAAGAAGTAACAAACATCCTCACAAACTTTCGCATTTATAATATTATATTATTAGTAGGATAAGTAGGATGGCGCGCTGATTTTGTTTTTCCGCGCGCCGCGCTAGCGATGCGCGCGCAGGTGTAAATAAAGGCACTGGCAAAACCACTAAACAGCCTATATAAAAAATATAATAAACACAAAATAATGTTTAGACTGATCGTAGTATTGTCGTATGTCAAATTGTAGTTTAGTTAGTATGGAATTAGAAAGTACTATTGGCATAGAGAAATATACATTAGTTCAGTAAGAATCCGCAATAATAGAACGCCAGTCAGGGTCTTTTCTGTTTGGTTCCGGAAGGGACCACGGACAAGACAATCCAGACTATTGAAAAAATATATATATGTGGCCCTAGGATTCCTTTTGGCATGAAGTATCTTTGATGAGATTAAAAAAGCGCACATCTTCGACTAGTAAATAGTTATCTGTGGCGTTACCGCACTAGTGCGGTAACATAAAGTAAAAAGCACGTGTGTTTAATACACTGCATTATGGACCTAAAAGCGGTTCTTAAGAACCACTTTACGAGCAAGTGTATTGAAAATAACTATTATACAAATTACAACCTACCAAGAAACGGTAGGTAGGGTATTGCCAGTCCTTTCCCTAAAAGGGCCACAATCAAATTGGTAGGTTGCAATAACTACCTATCACCCTATCAATAGCATTGGAAAAGTGGTCTTAAATGTCTAGGTCATGTATGATAGAACGTACCGCACCTAAGAGCGCCGGCACGGCCGAACCAAAGAACGTGCGACGACGTCCAGCCTTCTCGTTCAACACCTGCCCGAAGTAGCACCCGAGGAGCGCCCCTGCTGAGTGCAGGGACACCACCCACGATGTCTGCGTCTGTTCATATACAGCTACTTAACCCCCCATTTTGTAATAAACAAAAGTTACGCAACAAATTCATGGGATACAATACAAAATGTTGTGCTACTTTTGTTTTGTTTCCAACGAATAGGCGGGGCTTTAGTTGCAACAGTCTAAGCCAGGGGTTCCCAATCTGGGGTAGGTACGGGAAAATCTCCCAAGAGTTCTAAGGCTAATATAACCTACCTACTATGATTTCTCAAGAGATCCGTAACGATTACCTTTCATCGCTCGAGTGTGATATCTAGTTCCCCTTTCCTTATGAGATTGGCTCGCATGAGTTGACATAACACAGAAAAACAAAGAGCGGGTAGGTTAACCTACACGGATATGGAAAATGTATGTCACTTCCACTTCGATGTCGCATAAGTAGTAATTTCGATTTAATTAATGATTGTATCATTGTCGTGTATTATGTTATTGGGTACATTAACCTTCACTATACCTAAACATTTTTATTTAATTGAGTAATGACCTCTCAAGTTCCGCTAATGAGACAATTGATTTTCTATTGTATCGTACTACATAGGGTACGCGCGGAGCTTGAGGCTTGACCTACCAAATCGTCGAATTAAATGGTTGTCAATGGTGTTAATTATGATATACTTATAATTTTTTTTTAATCTTTCCCAAGATAACCCCCTCTGACCTTTTTTTATAACGACTGTATGATTGATGTTCCAATACTATTAATTTCTACGAAGTCTTATTAATTACCTACAACGGAAATCTATTGATTGTCGTCCTACTTTATCCTGGATCCTGCTTAAAAAACTAAGCTGCAATCAGACGAATTGGCATTGTAGTACAGAGCTACATTATTAAAGCAACTGTTTATCTTTAATGCTATATCCGTTCGATTGCTAATAATTACTTACATCAGTGATAACAACATTTGCTTCACCATTTTTGAACTTTGGAATTGCCGGCGACGACCATGCCAAAGTTGCTCCAGTGAATGTAAACGCGAACGCAGCTGAAGTTTAAAAAATCATTTTAGAACTGTTTAGAACACTTTGATTTATTTCAAAATTTCGCGCTATAAATATTGTTTACTCACCGCTTACACCCGCCAAATATTGCACTTTTCTGTCTGGTTTTTCGGTCATTTCGTATTTTTTTAGAAACTTGGATACGCTTAACTAAAAATTAGTTATTTCTATACTTAATGCTGTTATTGCGAAACAAATAAAACAATTTCTCATCTGAATTAATACGAAGCAATACAACGGGCTCCTATCTCAACAATCAACTGTCAGGGTTGCGCCGACGTCGTCGGCCCGTACGGTAGTAAATATGACATGAGTGTGCGAGTAGGCGGGAATGCTGTTTAGCCGAGACTGAAATACTGAGTCACAATCAACACAATATCTAAACGCGCTCGATCTAGCACTACGTTGACGCAACTTTTTATCACCGTAACGTGAGAGGGAAAGCAGAAAACTACATCATCGTATCTAACCCGTTAAAATGAGGTTTATTAAAATTTCGGCATTCGATTTTTTTTTTTAATTACTTTCTATGACCTTTTTATTATTATTTTAGTCTCAGAGGTACAGAAAAGTACATTCTAGTATGGACTATGGTCTACTCCCATGGTCTTGTAACTTCAAAGTGTTTCTGCTTACGGCACTTTTGTGATTTTACACGAAAGTGGCGGAAAAAAATAAATGTATAGTCTTACCACTTTTGACTGGTCAGTGGGTTGTCTTAGGGGCGGGACTTCTGTCCCTGAAAATTGAAATTTCACTAAAATTGTCTTAAGTGACTTAAAATAATAGATCTTGCAGTTTTACGAGTGCCAGAGAGATTCAACCTTAGAATAAAATTATAAAGCAATAAACAAGTTTGCTATACTTACTGTCTTTCTTTTAAATAAATGTATTGTAGGTATGTATAATACCTACTAATACTTAGTAAGGTAAATAGGTTTATTGGGTTGTTTAATGCGGAATGTCGTGCCAATCAAACAAGACAAAATATTTGGTAGAATGTCTGATTTTAATACCCACAGAACAGTATAATTTCTTGAGTGTTTGCTTTTAATTATTTGTGGCAGATTTTCTAGTATTTTCTGCCGTTATTAATTTTTTCCACCATTGTTTAATTTCAAGCTAACACATCAAATAATAAAAAACACAATAAAACAAAAACAAAACTTATATACTATACTTACATCAATAAATAAACTGATACATATTCATTTTGGTTCAAAATCTTCTGGCATTTTTTCCATGACATTCTTTATCCGCATAGCAACTATAGGATTATCTGTACTTATATCTGAAATCTTGTATGGCTGCAATAGAGTAACATTCCCTATTACTATTCTGTCATCCAATTCTATTACTGGCAGCAAATTTGTTTTGAACCATGATATAAGTTTTGTCTTTCTTTTGAATATGTCATGTTTTGACTCTGTTGGAGTTTCTTTCTTTTGTGGTGGTATTAAATTCACAGGTCTTTCTTCAAATGAAATGTCGACTATTGTATGACCAGGGATAATTACTGTTTTATAACCATCTCCTTGAGGTACTGACAGGATAATACTGTAACAGATAAAATTAAATAAATAGCTATACTTCATCGTCATCTGCCTAGCCTTTTCCCAACTATGTTGGGGTCAGCTTCCAGTCTAACCGGATGCAGCTGAATACCAGGATTTTACATGGAGCAACTGCCTATCTGACCTCCACAACCCAGTTACTGGGTAATACTATTGTATGTATTGTATACTATTGTATTACCCAGTAACAGTAAGGCTGGTTGTCAGACTTTCGGGCTTCTGACTACCCGTAACAACTGTCAAAGACCCACGAATGACAGCCGGGACCAACGGCTTAACGAGCTTTCCGAGGCCCGGAGGGGTCTCAGTATGTAAAGTTCACCCATCCACGGACCAACCGCGGCAAGCGTAGCGTAACCTGATCAATTGACCTGTGTGGCTGTTATTATTTAGTCACGGGCCCCTTAAATAGCTATACTTACAGAATATATAATGAAAATCAGGAAAAGAAATTGCAGCATGAAAATCTCTTTTCACAAAATAAATTATATGCAAGCTGGTAAGATTTATAAACGCGCATCCCTCCTACTATAGGCCTGAATCATTTTCAAAGCTAAAGTACAGAGCTGTTTATAATGTAATTTGGCAGTTGTACCAGGTGGCTTTGTACTTACAGAAGGACATGTACTTAAATTTCACACTGGAAATCTATAAGTAATGTTAAGTTTGTAAGTTTGTGCACAGCATAATACCTAGCAGTTAACTTCAAGCTTAATAAATAATGTTAATTTACCTGATAGTAACTGGGTCAACCGAGTGCATAAATCCAACATAGGAACAGTTCTTGACAAGGTCAACTTTTACATAATTATGAATAGTAACATTTTCTAATACGGTCAGCAAGCTATTTTTCATGTGCGCTATAGTAAATTTATTCTTTTCGGCTTCGCTCATTTTTAAATTGTTGTTATTTCAAAGAAAATTAGAGAGCAAGGTGAAACTTGAAATTCAATGCAATGATGAAGTTAATAATGCTTTTTACAGCTTCCACTACAAAAACAAACTTCTGCTGAATAAATTGTGGACTTGACAAAATAGAAATTGAATAATTATTATTGAACTAAACAAAAATGAATGTGGAATGTGGAGTTGTTGCACAGAGTACAATGTTGTTGTGGACATGTGGATAGTGATCAATCATTCATAGGCCGCATTCCGAATTACGACAACAGCGCTCACAGCGCTCATATCGATAATTTACGTTCCAAATTAGATATCACGATTATGACAGCTGAGAGCTGTCAGCAATTCGGAACGCTCGTGAACGCGCTCACACTGCTCACAGGTGTTCGCTAAACGCCAAAACATATACATAACCTCAAACCTTGTCCAACAAAGATTGTTTGGGCCTTGGATATTTTTTTGAAGATGGAAGTTCAACGCATTGGCACTTCTGTTTTCTTAGTTGCCTCTATCGACTCTGATAACGACTATATATATATGATATGACTAAGATTTATATGCCAAGTAGCTTGTAGTTTTAAATATTCATGTGTTTAAAAGATATGAGAAGGGATCTTGTTACCATTGAGCCTTGTATTGGGATAGGTATGTAAATAACGTTCAACACTAATAGTAATAAAACATTTTTATTAACAATCAATTAGAATCACAGTTTAATCAGACTAAACGTCAGGTGCCCCGCTCGCAGTTCAGGCCACATTCTTCTCCTAATTATTAATTATGCTAATATAAGAAAAATATCAAACAGCAATAAAAGCCTTAAATACTAATATACTCCTTATCGATTTTAGTAAGTAAATATAATGTAAAATCAGACAAAGTAAAATTAAAAGACCCAGATTTTAACAGGTATTTATATTCAAATCTACTACTGCAAACAGGTACTGATCAAATCCTAAAAACTAATAAAAAAATCACAAGTAGACCTACAAATAATCACATCAGGTACTGATCAAATCTTAAAAACTAATAAAAAAAACAACTATACTGATAATCAGGTAAATTTATGACTGGCATAGGGAACCATCACAAAATCACACATTTTCCTTGCTATCATGTCGTAGACCATCTTATGACGCATTCAAATTGTTCTTTATGTTCACTGTATAGTGCGAGTAGCACAAAACGCATGCCTCGTTCCAAATGAATAGAGACGACTCTTGATTTACTGAAATAAAAAAATAAACATTATAATATTGTTAGTGAGGATTTTTACTGAATTCACCAATGGATGGATTTGAATGAAACTTGGCACTTAGATAATTATGATGACCCTGGAATATTTTATTTATTTATTTTACCATTTATCTACACACATATATAAACAGACAAGAAAAAAACAGAACAGAAAAATAGGTACAAAGGTGATGCTTATTTCATAAGAAATCTCTTATATATTCTTCTCTCTTATATATTTTATATCTAAAGAAAACGCGTTTATTACTTTAAATTGATAGAATCTGAGAGTAAGTTCTTGTATCAAAAGAATTTATTGTCAACGTGCTAATATAACAAAACCTTAGAACACTTTTATCTTCATATTCATATCTTACTTTTATTATAGATGAGCCCCTTTATTCATAAACATTGCTTAAAGAAGTAGGTAGTGATTAGCGACTGTTTAACCATACATTTTTGATGTTTGAATGCCACTTAACTTTAATCATTGTTTATAAATAAACTCCTGAGTATTGGAGTAAGAGTGACTACATAAACTGTTGTCAAGATGATAATAATTATGTTACGCAAACACAACAGGCATATTCAGCTAATAAATATCTGCACATAACCAGTTAAAAATAGGAGGTCAGATAGGCAGTCGCTACATGTAAAATACTGGTATTCAGCTGTATCCGGTTAGACTGGAAGCCGACCCCAACATAGTTGGAAAAGGCTAGGTAGATGATGATGATGAACCAATTAAAAAATAATTACCATTTTGTTCTGTTGGTTCATTCAGCAGTGATTCTTGGCTATGCATATTTCCATCATAGTCATGCACCAATTGCTGTACATAATCAGTGTCTGTAAACAGTAAGTACCGTAAAATGCTGTAACATTGCCTTTATAGCTCAACATTGCCTAAATTCAAAAAAGTTAAATTATTCCCGCTGCGAAATGTTTTTTATTGTCTATGGTATTACTAAAAGCAGGTCGGCAATCTGTATGGCAACATTCGATCATACGTCACTCCAAATTTTAGTTAACAAACTGTCAGTGTCAGTGTCATTGTCAGTGCGGATACTCGCTTTTTACCGGCTCTCAGGAAAATTTCATTTTGTGAGTATTTATGCTTTATTTTCTAGCGTAATATGTTATATAGCAAAGAAAATATGCTCTTTTATGTAATTAAACTGTTCTTTCTGTATTATATCTTAATTTAAACCGTTAAATCATGGTCGGCAAAGTTGTGTCAAATTTTCGCAACTTTTTACTCAACATTATCTAGGGTTAGGGCTGCCACTTTTAATTTTTTCAACAAACTCTTAATCGACCGTGGTTTTGCTTGTGTAATTGTTTTTTTTGTAATTGATCTAAGAACGTTTTATAGAAGCTAGAACTATTGTTTCTTTATTTATCATCATCAGAAATTAAGGATGTCGAATGTAATTTTCTTTAAGTCATTTATAGTACCTACCTATGTTATAATATTGTTCGACAGATTTTAAACATGAGCAACCCACCCAAGAGTAGAAGAAAACCAGGGGCTAGACAGTACTCCGATTATTCGCAGGAGATGCTGAATGTGGCGGTAGATTTAGTCACATGTAAGAAAATATCTTCATACGAGGCGGAGAAGAAATTGTTTTCTTAGAACTTAGATAGGTACTAAGATGTTTTCACATGTTTATGGAAAACTATTTGTTGATCTCACTAATGTAAAACTCTTTGTTGATTTTATGTAAAACTATTTGTTGATCTCTCTGCAGGCTGCTGTTGTAATTTTTATTATACATAATAGGTACAGACGCCAGCACATCAACCTACCCCTAACTGTCAAATTTTCCCAATCAACATTGAACCTTATTCTGTAGCGATAAAGTTGAAAATCTATTACAGAAATCTGACAGATTGTAGTAGGTTGATGTGCTGGCGTCTGTACCAACATTATTATTTTTTAAATGTTATTACCTACCTACATATTTGTTTTCCTATGAAAAAATGTTATTAGAATTTAAGTACAACAATTTGATTTCTTAAAAATATATTTGAATATTAAGAAAAATTGTTGCATTTCCTTTGGGGCAGCCCTACACCGAACTCACTTTTGTATGGGAGTTTTAGAGAAACCTGCACAACTTTGCCTAGCATTGTAAAAAAAAAATTCTTGTGCTATTCAAGATTCAGTGAAGTCTGACGTGGAAAAGAACTTCATGGCAATATGGGTGTCCAATCCGTTACCAAAATACCTATTCATTTAAAAAGATATTATGACAGGCAATGTTGTAGTTTTTACCTCAAGTTTGCCTACGTTTTCAAAGCAATTTTTTGGTGCTTTATAGGTGTTTTTTTTACTAGTAGCAAATGTATTCCTATAGCTTAAAGTCCAATATTGGACAGTAATTGAAAAAACATACGACTTTCTTAACGATTAAAGATTTATCGAAGAAAAACGTCAAAATCCGTGCAAAGTTGCAGCATTTTACGGTACTAGTTTAGTAAACATTTATGATTGATCAGAAGACAATACAGTGGTTTTATGCTCTATACAGACTGTAAGGTAGCTTTTGCAAACGGACATCTAAAAAGCAGTTGTGATGAGTAAAAGATTTTCATCACAATCGTTTGAGCAGTAGGTAGGTAGAACTGCAAGGGAGCTAAAATTCAGCACTTATTTACCTCTCTGAGCCCTCTCGTATTGCTCTGAAGTGAGCATGACAGAAATTTGTCGCCTGTTAAGCTCATCGGCTATATTCACTGGGAAACTCATTTCTTTCGTTAGGTGAACTTAGGTGGCGACTGTAGCCACAAGGAAAATTTCGAAAATGTTAGTATTAGGATGCACAGGCCAATATGATGCGACTCAAAAGAAAACACAACTGAACTCTACTCATCTACTGACAACAACTGTCATTTTTGTTTGACAGCGCTCACGGTGATATTATTTTAGGGCATGGTCGGCGTTATCGCAAGATGGCGCATGTCATGACGTCATCTATGACGATTCACGGGACATCGTTATCGCGCTCACGCTAATTCGGTACGGGTTTAAGCACGCTCAAATCGATTTTATCGATGACATTCGTAACTCGGAACGCACCCATAGAGTAAGTAATCAAAGTAATGTCATAATCACTGATTTCTATCCCTACGTTCCGAATTGCGTCAAAAGCGATTATATCGCGAATCCGACCAAATTTAATAGTCACAAAATATAAGGGCTATTGAGTAATAATTGTGACATTGCGCGTTGGTCGGATTCGCGATATTATCGCTTTTAAGTACGCAATTCGGAAGGTGCCCTATGATAATTGACATTTGCCACAGGGCTGCCAACCCTAAAATATAAATAATGTTTGTAGTTAGTGATGCAAGCATTTTATTTTTAATCGACTTCTAAAAAGGAAGAGGTCGCAATTCGGATGTTTATATACCTACTGGGTTATTGAACAAACATTAACAACCTCTTAAGAGGTCATTATACTCATCATTTCATGTCATTATACTAAGCTGTTCCCTACATTTTGACTTATACGAACATAAATGTAGGGAGCAGCTGTTTTTTTTTTCGCGATTTCATAATACTAATACTTGGTACGTACTTAGATTTCAAAACCTCACATAATACACACAGATTTTGACTGCAGATTTGTCGCTAGCGATTTCAAAATAAAATATGTGTGTGGACGTAAGATTTTGAAGTCGTGTCTTAGGTCGACGCGTGTGTATCTAGCATAATGAGTTTACCATAGACCAAATAGTCTATAGAATTTACCTCTATTCTACTGTGATTTTTTACATGGTAACATACTAATTTTCAATTTTCAGGATTTCCCGACATTTGGTGCTTGCGTTAGTAAAAATTATCTTTATTTCTTGCGTAGTAAGGTCTAATCTTAAGAATTATGATTATGATAATATTCGCCGACGAAATGTAACACGTCACCGAGTGCATTTATAAACGGCGGTCGAATGTGGCAGACGCTTATTGGGATCGGCCACTGCATCGAGCACGACCGCGGTTCGCTTCGGATTCCAGCTTTTTCTCACTCAAAACCCTTACAAGGTAAGACTTTAATCATATCTTTGAATAGATAATTACCTAGGTACTTTTAAAGTAATATTAGTCATCTTTTTTTAATGAAAGCGCTTGTTTATTTTGCCAAAATGGCGTGCCGGTATCGTCTAATAAAGTACTTACCTAATTGTTATTATCCTTCAAAAAGTAATTTTCAGTTATACATACATATAGCTTGTACTGTCTACGCGACATACATCCGCTTTTATCAACAAAATGACGAAACAAAAACGCATTAGGTATCAGCTTAGTACTTGTGCTGCAATTTTATCCTGTACGACGTAAAACTTTTTGTTGTGAATTAGGTACGTCAGTTTTTTATTATATATTATAATCTAATCATCATACATACCAAATCTGATAATCTCTCCATATATTTCTCATTCCAATCATTCTTTATCAGTTGATCGTAACATAAAGAAATGCAAAATGGCGATCAATTTTGCGATACGGGAGCGTCCCACTTAAATGTAAAAATACAAACTTAAGTAAATACAGAGTAAAGTAAACCGCCAACGCCAAATAATAATAATAAAAACTATTCAGTTCAGGAAACCATTGTAACCATTGTTGTTACCCACCATAGATATGAAAGAAGTTTTTTTACATTTCTATAAATGTAAAAAAAACTTCTTACTTCTTGCCCCTAAGACGACCCACTGACCCTTTCTTCTTCTTCTTTCTTCGTAGGGTATACTTACTGTATACTTAATTTTTTTTTTTTAATAGTAATTGTAACATAGATTTTTTACATGCCCTGGACCCCACACTTGATTCGCTGCTGTGTCGTGGGGTCCAGAACAGAAAACCTTGACACCTAAGTATAATAGGTACCTATACTATATGTATACCTCCACTACACAGTAGGGTACTATACCATATTATTATAAATTGTTCTGAGAAGCAGACTGAATGTTTACAAACATTTAAAATAGGTACCAACTTACTACCTACTCACCTTACACTCTGTTATCGTTATATGTAAGTACCTCTGTACTGTAGCTCCCAAAGGAGTTATTTTTAAGTAGGTAGCAATACTACCGTAGCATGGAGAATAGAAGTAGTAGGTAGGTACAAATTATGACTAGTCTCGCTTCCTTGAGAGGTACAGACGCCAGCACATCAAGCTACTACAATCTGTCAGATTTATTTGATAGATTTTCAACTTTATCGCTAAAGCATAAGGTTCAAAGTTGATTGGGAAAATTTGACAGTTTCGGGTAGGTTGATGTGCTGGCGTCTGTACCTAACTATGTAAACAAATAACTTACCTACCTTTCAGAACTTTATTGATTAGTAATTAAAGAAATAAATTACTATTCAATAAAGTTCTGTTACCTCCTTTACGCCGCGCCGTTAACGACAAAACATAGTCCTACCTGTACCTATACTTACATAATATTTTATTTACAACACTTGTTTTTACACCCACCATACTTTACAAAATATACATAAAAACTTCGAATTTGAAGTAGTTAGATGGTACGTCTTGGTAAATCGTTGACGGACGAGTAGGTAGATACATAATAAATGTACAATTTAATTGTAGGTAAGCAAGTCAATCTCGGATTAATTACAAGATGACCATAGTGGGGAAAAAAGGGACAGGGATTCCTCGAGCTGTCATAGTATAGGTAGGTACACACTGTACACAAGACATAGGATAGATAAGTAGGTACTTATGTATAAATTATAATGTTAGGTGTAGCACATCATGCCTGATTATAATAAGTGCAGTCTGCATAACGGTTTTACGCATGCGATAACCCTATAATTTAATACCTATGATGGTACCTACATACCTATTATCTGCTAATATCAATGGCAATGGGCCATTATTTGAAGTAGATAACCAGAATCACTATACATCTTAGAATACACTGTATTCTGAGGTGAACATATTTGCCTTTAGTCGGGATACGATGTATGTCACTGAATGGTACAGACGCCAGCACATCAACCTACACCTAACTGTCAAATTTTCCCAATCAACATTGAACCTTATGCTTTAGCGATAAAGTTGAAAATCTATTACAGAAATCTGACAGATTGTAGTAGGTTGATGTGCTGGCGTCTGTACTATATTTGTAGAAACAAAGACTCGCAGTTAGGTACCAACCCACATACCGTATTATTCATTTTTGGTGGGTACTTAGCAGAGCAAAGGAATGTCAGTAGTTTAGATCATTAACAATAATTTGTTAATGATCATAACTACTGACATTAATTACTTGAAGATAATTGACGATTTTCAACCGTTGTGAGTTTGTCGACTTTTACCAGTAGGTACTTACTTCAATAGAAATAGAACTCAGAATTGAATACCTAGTCTAGCAGACTGGCTATCACACTAATATTATAAAGGCGAAAGTTTATGTGTTTTTATGTTTGTTACTTCTTCACGCACAAACGGCTGAACGGATTTGTATGAAATTTGGCACACAGATAGTTTATAACCAGGATTAACACATAGGATACTTTTTATCCCGATATTCCCGCGGTATGGACACATATGAATATGATGCGGGTGAAACCGTGGGGCGCAGCTAGTAACTTCATATTTTGCTACTTATGTACTATTTACTTATCCCCTAGCAGATTTGCGAGGAGGTATCTGATGTCGAGGCATTGCCATCGCAATCGAATTGAATTCTAAAAAATATCGCCAACATTTTATTAAATCGTTAATTTACCGTACATACGTACTTCGGATAGGTATTATAATAAACTGTTATTAACCGAACATACGTTCAAATAGGTATTATAACTTTGCAACAGTGAACAAAGAGCAAAAAATACCTACATTAGAATCAGTGTTATATTATTATTACGACCACAGAACATTTTATGTTCGGCGGCTACGACCAGTACCTACCTAGTTACAATATACATACCTATCGACGGCCAGTATTATGTAACTTACCTACCTACACATGTAAATAGGTAGGTATTTTATGCTATACTTACATAATATAATAAAATTATGTTAACAATTATGTTTATTTTGTTCACAGAGTATACCAGTAACCAAAAATGGCAAAGGCGAATAAAAAGTGAGTTCTTATTTAGCTGTGAATATACAAACTATAATATTTGTCTAAATTCTCGACAGTTGCGCGGGAGAATCGAGCTTATCGCCTCAAGAACACTTATCGCGGAGAATTCCATTTCTGTGTATCATCAACTAGAAAAATAATGTTTGTTAACAGAGCCGGACCTGTGGCGGTTGACCTGCCAGAATGTCCAGTCTGTATGGAGACTATGAGCGCACCGATATTCCAGTGCCAGTCAGGGCACAGCCTGTGCAACACCTGCACGCAGAACCTGCTGCCGCCGATATGTCCCATCTGCCGTCAGAACCTCACGCAAATGAGGAACTGGCAGTTGGAAGAAATTATTGCCAAGGTAATTTTGACTCTTTAAAACGATATGTGCAACCATGCAGCTACAAAGCTACTGTTACAAAAAGATATTGTCTAGTGTCTACACTCTTATGCTCCAAAATATTATATCAATATGTAGCCACAAACCATAGCTATTATACTGTACTATGAATACACTTGTGCGGTAAGCACACGCCTAGATAAATGCAGGCATGTGCTTACCTCTTAAAATGCCCAATAGCCTTTTTTTTTACTTATTGAATTGTTAATGTGCCTTTCCCTTGAGGACCTCGCGAGGGACGAAAACGTTTCATTTATCAAGTAAGTAGTTATTTAATAGAAGCAAAATATTCCACGAGTAGCCATTGAAACTTTACATACCTAGAATGTAGGTAGGTAACTGAACTGAACTACTATTACTACGACGACGTTGTTAGTATTTTTCAGAGAAAACCAAATTGGTACAAAAGTAAACCGAATACTTCAGCCATAGTTGTGAAAAATGTAACTAAGTCCGTACATGGTCAGTACCTATGGACTTAGTTAAATTTTTGATGGAGGCTGGTGGGACAAACAGCGAGTCAGTCAGAGATACCAGTCTCTCTTCTTTCTATTACATCAAGCTCTACTCCTCTATTTATTTTGTTTCTCCATCTATTCCAGGCGAAAGTGGCGTGTCCCAATAAGTCTTCGGGATGTGTCTACACCATGGTGAATGTGGATTTGGAGGAACATATCAAGGAATGCATTTTCCGAGAAATGGACTGCCCGCTCGGCGTTGTGTTTGGAAAATGTTCCTGGACAGGTAATTATAATATCATTTTGGAAAATTACATCATGGGAATCCTAAATTAAATTATCATAGCCCATAACGGTAATGAACGAGTACATAATCAGCCTCTAACGTTCCCACTGCTGGGACACACAGGCCTCCTTTTGGTGAAAGGGAGTGGGCCGTAATCAACCACGCGGGCCCAGCGCGGGTTGGTGGATGTCACACGTCTTCGAATTTTTGGTCTTAGGACATTCTGGTTTCCTCGCGATATTTTCCTTCACCGTTTCGAGAGCAGTGGTGATGCAATTAAATACACAAAGTAAAGTGCCTGCCTGGGTTCGAACTTCACGACCTACAACTCTTAAGTCGGAGCCGTTACCACTGGGCTTCACTTACATTTTTTTATTTTGTTTACAGGAAAAATAAAAGACATGATGGAACACTTCAAGGATCGTCACGCGTCCCACTGCAACGTCACCACTGATGAAGAAGTCGAACTTACCAACATTGACATCAAAAACGATGATCGTCACTTCTACTTGGTAGCCCAGACCAAGATCCTGTTCATCCTTACTATGAAGATCGACACTCTTCAAAATATGGTGTACTGGACTATTCAGCATATTGGCAGCAAGAAAGCAGCCCATGACTATATTTATGAGATACACGTCATGAGCAAGCAGAATCCTAGAAGGAAAGTCGTGTTCACGGAACATTGCTTCAATGATGCCATTAAGCCTGAAGAGATCTTCCGTCAAGGGAAATGTGCCGTTCTTCCTTTGGAAGTGTTGGTGCACTACATCAAAGACAAGAAATTGTCGTTCAGATTCTTCATCAAGAGGATTCCTCCAGCGCCGGCCAAGAACAAAAATGACAAGGGTGATAACAAGCCAAATCAGGGACCGGGCCCTAAAGGCCCCGGGCCTAAGGGACCTAAAACTGCAGAAGGTAAAAATAAGCAAAATGGAGCTGGGTCTGGTAGTGGGACCAGGCCCAGCTCCATTTCGCTTAATTTTAAGGCAAACACTAAAGCGTAGTCGTAATTTCAACAAACTGCGTACCTATTCCATTAACTCGCTTATATCGTCGAAAAATGGAATAACTTTTACTTTTTATTCTAGATTTTATGTAACTAGATTGACTTGTTATATTGAGGAGGTCAACATTGGAGTTCAATTCTCGTGATTACGTGTACCACATAAGGCTTCATATATGCTACATTATCTTTAGTACGTAATGTGTGTATTAAAAGGCTGCCTTTGTCCGTTCTACAAGAGATTGCGATACTGGAGTAGGTACTGTAGGTAGACGCGAGGGGTGGTTGCAACCAACCACACACGGCGTCGCGTGCAACTTTGCTGGACTAGATACTAAATATTCAGCGTTATAAAGCATTTAAGAGACAAGCAATACGTTCTGCAGTGATCAGTACTAGATAAGTATCGTAGTAGGTGTAATTGCCTTGCATTGCCTAAGTCCTAACACACTGGGAATCGCAACGTCTTTCATTTTGACAATTTGACAACATTCTTTGCATCATTTACGTTGTCGAGCAGAGTGAATTTTTGATTTGTTCCCAACCAGTCCCACTGTAACATGTCACAGTGTGACTCGTTGGGAACAATCGGTTAGGTTAGGTTAAAACTGAGACCCCTCTACGCACGAGCCGAGCGAGCGACGCGAGCGGTGCCGCGGCAGCGGCCGGCGAGTGCCAGAAACGACTTGCGCAAATAGAAAAAAAAGAGCTAAAAAGAGAAAATTGCGATTGTTCCCAACGAGTTACACTGTAACATGTGTGACTCGTTGGGATTTTGGGAACAATCGCAATTTTCTCTTTTTAGCTCTTTTTTTTCTATTTGCGCAAGTCGTTTCTGGCACTCGCCGGCCGCTGCCGCGGCACCGCTCGCTTCGCTCGCTCGGCTCGTGCGTAGAGGGGTCTCAGTTTTAACCTAACCTAACCGATTGTTCCCAACGAGTCACACTGTGACATGTTACAGTGTGACTGGTTGGGAACACACCGAATTTTTCAATCATATAAAGCAATGGATTAGGAATTTATAATTGTGCAGATCACCAAGGTAACATTCAAAAGTTAGTAGAACGTCCGTTATATTGATCACCAAGACCAAGCTCACGTATAAGTTACCAACAGTTATGTATGCAACGTCTCGTGTGGCACGCTAAGGAACCTTGAATATTTAAAAAAAAAAACCAGTCGATCGATTCAAAGAACGACGATAGGCAGCCGCGATCACGTCGGGCATAAAATACAGGGAACCTTTATGTTTGAACGTGATATCCGATTGAGTATATCAGGCAAATGAGATGCTCATATACACACACGTATGTATTTGACTAATGTAATAACTCTATTATGAAGCCCCCTTGTGGTGCGCGAAAAATTAGTTTTGAACTCTTATCAAGACTTTATCACTAACGATCATTGTAGTTACTCAAACACGCTTGTTTTAATTGTATTAGTCTGTAATCTGTAGGCATCTTATATACGTAGCATTTTCATGTTCATTTATTGTTTAGTCGAGTTATGGTATAAGATTATGATTGTAATTTGTAATGATGGTTCAAATGTTGCAAGGAGGCCAAAATTATTGGATGCAATAGTGGATGCGATGCGATGTCCTGACTGATGACATCATTCGCTTTTATGGAGCCCTATAAAAATGGGAAGCTAGTGCTTCTGGACACTAAAATTCGTGATCCTGAAGCCAAAATTCAATTTCAGCTCACCGCACACTATGTATAAGTTTGCTTCAGACTGTTTATTTATGTATACGTCAGCGTGCGGAAATCCTTATTCGGAAATCAATAAAAGTGATTATAGGCATGTTACAAATTAAAAATTAATGGAAAATTATGTGTTGATTATGGTAGGACCAAAAATTTTTATTTTGAAGGGGATTCAGTTTTTAGCACATTTATTGATTCATTTGAATTATTATAAGTTTATATTATCATTTGGAAACTATTTCAGTAAAGAAATAAAAATTATAAATAAAATAACCTGGTTTTCCTTCCTAGATTATTCCTTTATAGATTAAATCCTATCTTAGTAAAGGAAGCTCTTTTAGCATAATTAGCCTATAATGTTTCCACTGCTGGGACAGGCCTCCTCTGTGAGAGGGAGTGGGCCGTAATCCACCATGCGGGCCCGGTGCAGATTGGTGGATAGCTCTTTTCCTTAGCGGGTTGGTGGTAGCTCTTTTACTTGCAGATATACCTACTGATAATTATTACTATCCGCTTAGCTTGAGAAAAAGAAAAACTTTTCTATTGTCATTGAAAACCCGCTTTAGATGACAGTCATAAGTGTATCTGTAAAGTTAATTCATAAAAGGAATAAATAAATAGTAATGATTGTAATACTATTGAAACTACCGTAATACCCCGCTTTACGCGGCCCCGTTATGCGCGGTTTCACTATAACGCGAATTATGTACAGACGCCAGCACATCAACCTACACCTAACTGTCAAATTTTCACAATCAACATTGAACCTTATGCTTTAGCGATAAAGTTGAAAATCTATTACAGAAATCTGACAGATTGTAGTAGGTTGATGTGCTGGCGTCTGTACATAGTCATTGACTTCTCTTTGGTCACGGGAATCCCCACTTTCCAGCGGGGACGGGGAATCCCCGTCCGAGTCGGGCTCGCACACGAAGGGTTCCGTACCATTACCTCAAAAAACGGCAAAAAAATCACGTCTGTTGTATGGGAGCCCCCCTTAAATATTTATTTTATTATTAAAGTAAAAATACAACGGAGTATTTTGTGAATATTTCAAGTGCCTACCTGTTGCCATTATTGATATCGAGCAAAAAAGGGCAAAAAAATCGCGTTTGTTGTATGGGAGCCCCCCTTAAATTATTGTTTATAGTATTTGTTGTTATAGCGGAAACAGAAACACATAATTTGTGAAAATTTCAACTGTCTAGCTATCACGGTTCTTGAGATACAGCCTGGTGACAGACGGACGGACGGACAAACAGCGAAGTCTTAGTAATAGGGTCCCGTTTTTACACTTTGGGTACGGAATACTAAAAAGAGCGTAAAAGCGTAATTTTGGAATTGAAGATGAATGTGTTAATCGAAAACCCCGATATACGCGCGATTTTATCCGGAACGTATCCCTCGCGTAAAGCGGGGAATTACTGTACTATTCATTTATGAACAGAGGTCAATAAAACTATGGACCATCTTTGCCCACATTGATAAAGCTAGCTTTCAACAAGAGCTGTGTAAAGAAGCAGAAGTGAGAGAAGAAAATGCAACTTCTTAAATCAAATCTTATTACACTCTCACTGCTTGTCTTACTTGTACAGTTCTATTGGAAAGAGCCTTAAGCAGTTTCAATTGTGTATACATAGAGGTTTTGATTCAAATTCAAACTACTGAATAAGTTTTTTTAGTTTTTATTGTCCTTACAGCTAGATGTTCATTTCTTGGCCTTGGCCTCGCGTGTGGCTTTCCTTTCTGCAGCGCGGGCAAGCTGCTTTGCGGGTTTAAGGTTACCTTTTTTGCAGAACCTTTGGTTCCTCAGGAACTTGGGGTCCATCTGTAAAAGAAAGATTATTTTGCAATATATTCATTTGGTTTAGCAAGTTTGCAGGCCAAGGAGTTGCATAGTTTTGGGTATCTTTTCCTTTTCTCGAAAATTACTGGATTATATCAGATAATCAAACTAAGGGGGTTATATTAGGTAGCGTATGTATCCCAGAATAATAATGGCATGCCAGCAAACATTAACCTTTTAACCGCTTACGTCGGATTAATCCGACAAATATTTTCGTGTATAACACAGCTCGTTTAATCTGAATTATTATTACATCATCACAGCTCGTTTCATCGGCGTTTATTTCTCGTTTTTTTTTTTTTTTTGTTCGGGCGCTGGGGGCACGACAACTCATATAAAGTCGGGCGGTTAAAAGGTTAATGTGGTTGTAAGATTAAGCATAGGACAAATCAATAAATCACCTCAGAATAATCAGGATTTTGATTAATTCTGAGCGAAGTTAAAGAAGCACACATAAATCCTGAGTTTGAAGGACCACTTCCTTTTTTATTATTTGGTCAATAAAGAAATTGAGATTTCATTAAATTGGTAACTAGTGCCGTATCATAACAATATACATAACCATACACGGGTCTACGTAGCTTCTAATATTAGGTACGGAATTGTGCTATGGGGGAATTCTGTTTTTATAAATAGGGTACTTATAGCCCAAAAACAATGTATCCATGCTCTTTGTGATGTGCCACCATTGACTTCATGTAAACCTCTGTTTAATGATCTAAAAATATTAACTGTTCCCAGTATGTATAATTTGAATGCTGTAAATTTGTCAAAATGCACTCGTACTTATTTCAACATCTTGGAGACACTGTTACGTTGAAGACAAGATATCCTGACAGATTAATTATTCCTCAGATGAAAAGCCCCTTATATCATAGAAGTTGTTTTCCAATGATTATAAGGATATTTAATAAACTACCAAAATCGTATAGGGAACTTCCAATCAATCGATTTAAAACAGCATTATTCAAATGGCTTATAGAAAAATTATTCTATTCTGTGAAAGAGTATTTAGACTTTAAAGATTCACAATGACATGCAACTAGGTCAGTGGGTCGCCTTAGGGGCGGATTTCATTTATTTAATTCATGTAATCAATCATTTTGCATGCTAGTTTTAGCGAATTGTTATAAACTTTAAAAAAACCCGACCATCTCTAATGTACTACAATTCTTGCAAATTAATTCCATTTCATTTCACACACTTGAGCAAACTATTACTTTTATCCTGTACGTAGGTCCTACAGTAACTAAAATGTTAGAATAGGTACTGTGTTTATGTATTCCTGGAAAGTTCAACATTTATTTTGGAATTCACTGAAATAATTTCACTTACGCCAAGGGTGGATTCGTGCCTCTGGTTCCTAGGCTTTTTGATGCCATTCCTGTGGGCTTTGCGGTCTGGAATAAAAGAAATTATCGTTGTATTTACAACATGTAAACTTAACCACAAAATTAACACTTCATCAAAGATAGATCATGTTTTTTACGGTACGTACGGGAACATAATCAGTGTAATTCTCACGGTTTGTAATTCATCTAGGACACAGGGTTTCTCATAAAAATATTATCTCTAGGTACTCACTTTGGTTATGATTTGTATGATTCTTTGACTTTGCCATTTTGTCGAATTATGCGTTCTGTGAAAGAAAATATGTATTCAATTATAACAGTGAACACTTGGTTTCCTTATGTGACGGTCAAAACTTATCAAATTCAGTAAGATTTCTCAGATATTTTACGAAATAATCCCAAAACTTAAAACACTAACCTAGAACAGCAAGAGAAAAAGACAAGAGGAAAACAATTTGATAGATTGAATGTTTCGTTATTATTTTCTACTGTTTCTTAGCATTGGACTGTTAGTATCTCTGTCACACACTGTAATAATTCAATTTGCTATCCTGCTGTCAGACTGTCTCGTTTCTTTGACACAGTTGAAAATCTAGAAATCCCCTATCCTGAAACGTTCTAGTTCCGTTACATTCAGAAAGCATACACACATGTGCACAAAGCATACGCACAGAAGTGAGTAATTGATTGTTGGATCATAATTCGACTTGATTCAACTCAACTCACTTCACTTCTGTAATAATTTGTAGTTTTTAATTTTTTTTAAGATACGCGTAAGTAGTAGTGAAATCACTCTTGTAATAATACAGATAGCTTGCTACATATTAGTAATCTGTGAATACAGAGGGTCAGCGTCAGTGAGTGGAATGGACTGGACTTCTAGTAGACTGAAATGATGATGGGGACATTACATAATCAATCTGGCTCATAACTCATAAAAGTCATAGGCCATATGTATGGGCATATGTCATTTTACACGATCAACCTCTGCAAGACATCATGTTTTGATTTTATGTCAATCTAGACACGAATTAACACGATCAATTTGTGAATTTGCACTTAAACAAAATCCGCACCCTAATTGCGTAACACACTATCAATCGTAATCTGAATTATTTTGAAGCAAATTACTAATCCATTGCTTCATATGTTGGAAAAATTCGTTTGTTCAACACGTAAATAACGCAATGAATGTTGTTGAACTGTCAAAATGAAACCGATTCCGATTGATAATGTGTTACGCAATTGCCCCGCTGTACGGGCACAGAATACAGTCCGCGCGTGGTCCCCCGTGCCAGATCCCCGTACTGTATTCTGCGCCCGTGCAGAAGTATAGGTCTACCAGAAAAAGAATCTAAGGTCACGGCAAAAAAAAAATTTGATAATATCACTTTTTTTTTTGCCCTAAGAAAATCTAATTTTTTTTGCCATGAGATTCTAGTAGACCTCCGATTTTTTTATTATTATTCTTTTTAGCTTGCCTAACCGCCCGGCCACGAGCTTTGGCTTAGGGGCAAGCGGTACGGTTTCTTTTGTCTAGCGTTGGTTGACGTTGTGAGCGGTGCGTCGTGGCATTGTTCATACATTTTAGTATATTTATTTTTACCGCTCGCCGCCCCGCGCTAAGCTGCCGCTGATAGCGGTGAGTGTTCGTGGCCAGGCCGTAATACCTTTATTTCCAAACCCGTATGTTTAAAAAAAAACTATACGTGATGTCAACTGTCAAGACGTGACGAAACACGAACATGATTCGTTCCAGTTTTGCAAATATTTAATCTTTAGCCTTTAAATCAATTGACTACTTTTTCTAGCACGAACATTGTTTCGTAATTGAAAGAGAAAAATCTGTACTTCATGTTCATAATGTAATTATGTGTACTCGAACATTTAAAACATGTGTCGTGTTGTCTGAGAGCTGTCTTGTTCAATAAAATTAAATCGAAAGGAAATATTACAGTAATTTTACTGAAACTGACTAACTAAATTCCTAGCAATTCACAATGGTGGTGTTGGAGGGCGATTCCGGAGATGCCAAACTTTTATCTTCCGAAGAAACTGAAAAAGAAGAAGTCAAATCTCCAAGACTTTTAACATTAGAAAGTATCCTTTGAATTTTAAATAAGAATTTATTTGTTGACTCTATAATGATTTCGAATGTACATAGCATGCTCTGAAATTATTATAATGAGGCATAGTATGTTATTAATATCGTAATCCTCTTATCTTTTATGTCAAAAAGTTTCAATATGTACCCACTCTTGCAATTTAATTTAATGTAAGTAATATGAATATCATAAACATAACATGTTTCAGTGGGCCACATAAGTTTGTCATTGCACCTTGTTTAGATTCCATCCCTTTGAGTTATGCAGAATGGTCATCATGCAATATGTTACTGAACTATCTAAGTTACTAGTGTAGCAATTTCTATTACATATATGTTCCACTTTGTTCAAACGTTATTGCAATTAATTTACCCAGCCAGAATACAAAGCTGTCTAGCTAAAAGTACAATAATTGTGACTATTTTTTATATAAGTACATCTTTTGTAGGTGTTCCTCAATAAATACATTATATTGCTTAGAACTAAAACATTTAAATACATCATCATCCTCCTCCTGCCCTAAATCATTAACCTTTTAACCATGCAACTTCATATCAGTTGTTATGCCCCCAGCGCACGAAAAAAAAAAAAATGAAAAATAAATACCTGGGTGGTGGTACTTGGTCGTTAATATACGACCCTGTTAAAATGGACACGAAAATATTTGTCGTATTAATCATAAGCGGTTAAAAGGTTAATTTAGTAGTACTATCATTCTCTTTTAATTTTAACATAATATGTATTCCATTATCATCATTATTCCCCGGCCCTTATACCAATTTATTTGGGGTCGGCGCAACATGTCTTTTTCTTCTATACTTCTCTATTAGTCATAATCTCGACAGTCACCCCATTTCTAGCCATATCACCATCCACATAGTCAATCCATCGTTTATTTGGTCTTCCCCTACTCTTATAGCCATTGAAATTCACACAAAAAAACCTAAAATATGTATTCTGTTATAAGCCAAAATATTATTTCTTAACTAGAAATCAGTTTTCCGTATCACGAAGGATGCTCAACAACAACATGGTCTTCGCCATGGTGACTACCAGCGCTACCGAGGATATTGTTCAAGGCGCCTCAGGAGGCTGCGCAAAGTGCTCAAAATACCGCAGGTTTGTACCTTTTAATTTTTTGTAACGGGCATCATTGTGTTCTCATTTGTGTTTACGTTGTTCAAACGTTGATCCACTGTCGCTAGATTCCTGTGCTGGAATGAGTTAATCAGCCTTCTTTATAAGGGGCTGTTCAATGGTTTATTTATAAATGTTGCTTAAAATTAAGTAATGATTAGAGTCTGTTTAACCATACATTTTTGATGTATAAAAGTCTCTTCACTTTAAGCAACGTTTATAAATGAACCTCTTATTATGTAAGACAATTAACCACTTTCTGACCCTCCCTCCCCCTTTAGATCTTACGTAAGATTAGTATCTACCAAAATTGCAAAAAAAAAAAAAATTAAAAATATAAAAACGCATTGTTGGTTTGTGTTATAAGAAAGTAACGTTTTAACGATTTGTGATCATACGTTAGTAGAGCCCTTCCAGGAAGGAAGGGCTCTAGACAGTCTAGAGCCCTTCCGCTCCCATGTAAGAAAAAACAAGTCTTGACTCCCCCTCATATCGTCTTCCGTAATAAATGAACAACAACTACCAATATCACAATTCTCTTCCCCAGGGCGACAGACGCCACTACCGTCGTCGTGACGTCACGACCGTGCACCTGACGGCGACTTCTGCCGAGAGCCGATTACTTTGCGTGCCGTTACTGCAGTCCGAGAGGGCTTGGGCGCACGCCATGCAGCTGCGGCAGGAGGCCAACACCGAGCCAAGGAAGAAGTTCCATCTGGTCGCGAGGCTGAAGAAGGCTTATGCTCATGCGCAGACGCTGTTGCAGTTGTGTGAGGTGATTATAGATAGAATTTAATATTGTTTAATGGTGTTAACAAAAGGGTCACAAAAAGTTGGCGATTTTATGAAAGCTTTGATATTAGGCGCCTTATCATCATCCTCATGCCCTTATCCCACTGTTTTTGGTGTTGGGGCAGACCAACATGCTGTTCTTCTACCAAGGATCTCTATCAGCCGTAATATTAATCAGAATTGTGGTTATTTCGGTTATGAGCAATTTTGAATTGAGAAAGTGTTTATTACATGTGTATGGGATTGCAGAAAACCTTTCAAACTACATAAGGAAACGAATGTTTCGCTCCATTGCAAATTGTCACTAAACTGCTTTCTGAAATGAACCTTATAACGTTTTTTCCAAAGCGGAGTTTGCGATGCGCTTATGTATCACGACTCATACTAAGAAATCAACTTGCTCCTATACTATTGCTAGTGAACCACATTTAAAAACGAACCTTCTTTGACAGCAAAACTGAGTTTGAAATGAGCTCACCGTAACGGGAGGCGGGTGCGTACGTGTCGCCGCTCATACTAACAGATCAAGTTCTTCCTTTTATAATACCAGTAAAGCTCATTAAAAAATGAACCTTATTTCTTTGATAGCAAAGCGGAGTTTGCGATGCGCGCACGCAGCTAGAGGCAGGCGCGTACGCGGCGTGGCTGAGCGGCGCGTTGCTGGTGGAGCTGCAACAGTGGCGCCCCGCCGCGGAGGCGCTGCATCGAGCGCAGATTGTGCTTGAGAAGCTGTGTGCAGCACTGCCTGAAGATGAGCGCATGGTTTATAAGCAGAAGGTACGGTATTTTTATTTTATGTACCTATAGTGCAATTTTGAACGAATCATGTAGTATTTTGTCAGTGTCTGTCTTATGGAGTGTTAAAGCTAACATTTTCCCATTACAAAAAACAAGGTAGTTTCTATTTGTTGTATTTGTTACTTCCATCTCTCTCACACTTAACTGATGGCTCAATACTGGTAGTATTAGTAAGCAGAGCTTAATCTAAATCTTTTATTTTTATAAAAGAGAATAGTATTACAATTTGTAAACTAAGGAATTTTAGAGTCTCGCCAGCAAAAATCATTATAGCTAATGTAAATAAAATCAATCTAGCACTATGTTACCTATCTCTTTGTTCTTTCTCGTCTCTTTCTCTCATAAACAACACGTGTATAACTTTATCTGTATACAGGCAGAAGAATTGAAGCCCAGTCTCCGTTACTGCGCGTACAACATCGGCGACGAGTCGGCGGCCGGCGACCTTGTGGCCATGCGCGGACAGGGGCTCATCGAAAACTTGGACACGCTCATGGCGCAAGCTAAGTCAGTTCACTTTTATTATATCTTCACTATGGATGCTCTTAAGTAACCCGCGGAAAAAATATTCCTAATTCATATTTTAACAAACGACCTAATAAAAAACTGCACAAAAGAAACTGAAACTAAAGAAACTGTTAATTTCGCAGTCTACCTTAGAGCATCCACTTTAAAGGCGCCGTGAATTTCTGAGGGTCCCTGCATCCCTGGTCCTGCGTCCCTGTAATCTAGTGCACCTTCGCAGTAATCAAATTGTGTCTGAATTTTATACGCACTTATTCATTTGTGTACATATTTTTCAGAGAGTCCCGCTCTGGCGTGATGCATGAAGTGGAATGGCGCGGTCGTAAAGTATCTGTGAGGCCCGAGAAAGTGCGGTTGTTCCTCATCGCGTTGCAAGATCTAGAGAAGTCCGTCGCCAAAGCAGAGACTGTACAGGCCAAGATCGATATCCTCGAGAACATTCTCATGGATTGCAAGGACGCTATTTCAGCGATCAAAGATGAGATCAAAACTGATCCGAAGTTGAAGACAGCTTCTGAGACGCAGATGTCTGGCATCAACTACTTGCTGTCGTACTTGATGTATGTGCGTCTGATGCGTACGGTCGACAGGAACAACTTGCTAGTCCAACAAGCAGAGGAGGCTCGCAAGAACAACATACAAATCGACGGCAAGAAGGTCCGTCCTCAGGACTTGACTAGGCTCTACGAGATCATCTTGCAGAACTTCACCGAATTGCAGCAACTACCCGGATTCGAAACTGACGCCGCTTACCAGCAAGAAATAGAAACTCTGACGAAGGCATACCGCGCATTCCGTTGCTACTATATCGCCCAAGTGCTGACTGGGCTGCGTCGCTTTAGAGAAGCTCTCGCTATGTTAGAACGATGCAGCAACTACTCTGCCGAATCATTAGGCAAAAAGCTTGACGACAAACATCTGGTGGCAAAGTTGCAATCGTTGAAAAAGGACATCGAAAGCTGCAAATTCGAAGTCCATGCCGACTCCGTTCTTGAAGACGATGAAGACCAAGACGAAGACACGAAGTATTCTTCTGGCAAGTATAAAGACAAGAAACCTCTGGTGGACCGCTTAGACGAGTACCGAGAGGACACTCAAGTCCTGACTAAGAACCCGAACATCTACAAAATGCCTCCGTCTATGGAAGCCATTCCTTGCAAGCCGTTATTCTTCGACTTGGCTTGTAATTTCGTGGAGTTTCCGAACTTGGACGATAAGACCGGCGCAGCTGACAATAAGAAGCAAGGCGCAGGCCTTACCGGGCTGGTCAAGGGTTTCTTGGGATGGGGCAAAAGCGACAAGTAAAAAAGCATTTATATATATAAGGTGCTATAAAAATATCTGCCACGGCTTCAATGGGAGATAGTATTTTGTATATAGATTACAGTAGTGAAGAAATTTTGTACCCCGGAATAGTTAAATCAATTTGAGAAAATAAAGTAATTAAATAAACATTTATTCTATTCTGCATAACGTGGTTCACAAACTACGCGCGATGTGTCGCTTCGTCACATTTTGCGAAATAAAATGACGGTGCGGCAACAGCTAATTACTATGGGACGGTTTCATGCAACTAAATCAATTCAAATTTATATGCACATTTTTTTGTATGAAAAAATTATGACGAAGTATGACATAAGATCAATAATCTATCTTTACTATTGTAATCTATATACAGAATACTGTCTCCCATTGAAGCCGTGGCAGATATTTTTATAGCACTTTATATACACATTTTCATGGGTTTTATTAGTACCAGGATTTGTTTTTGAAGGTTCAAATTATATACATCTATAAACTAGTCAGTTTTTTATTTTGTAATAAGTCTCAGTGACCCTCATTTATAGTCATGACGTTGCGCGTTGCTGTCTGGTTCGTATTCATGGTCGATCGTCCGCGTCTTAATAATTTGTTTATGATGAAAGCGGATTTCCTCGGGGTTCGTGTGCGTTCGGGATCGTCAAAGTTAACTTCATATAAGCCAAAACGTTCCCTGTAAAGATAAAGTCGAATTTAACACAGGTTTTATAAACCATTCCGTATGTATACCAACTTATTTGGGGTCGGTAGTTGTATTATATCATGTTTCAAACAATATAATGATTATTTTTTGGTCTGCTGTTTTCTTTTAGCACATTTATATTTAATTCATATCTTGCCACATGCATCCTCATAAAAAAGGTCTATAGGGAAAAAATGCACTTACGTGTGGATACACGCAAGTGCATTTTTTTTGCAGTTCGGCTGGATAGCCGACCACTCAAAGTTGTCCATCAAACACCATGCGAAGTATCCCTTGAGGTTGATCCCTTCGTCCATAGCCTCTAAGGCGCTTACTAACGCAGCCCTATAGACATAGCAAGCTACCCGACCTTCATCTTCAATACCCTCATAAGTAGACCAACCGTTTTCAGTTATATAGATCGGCACATCGCCATATCTTTGTTGTATGCTTTTCAGAGTGATGTAAACACTGTTTGGGCATTTGCTGGGGACAAAAATAAGTCTTCGGTTATAAAAATATGGATGCATTGTTGTTGACAACACATCATTCGATAACATAACATACGTCTGTAGACCCCGAAGGGTTAGGCAGAGCTGTACCTATAGTACACCTAATTTTTTTTTGCCCGAAGCAAAACTATTAGATAATTTTTCGTTATATATTGAGGACTATAATCACACTAATATTATAAAGGCGAAAGTTTGTGTGTGTTTGTAAGTTTGTCACTTCATTAAGCACAAACGGATTTGGATGAAATTTGGCACACAGGTAGTTTATAACCAGGATTAACACATAGGGTACTTTTTATCCCGATATTCCTACGGGATCGACACTTATGCGGTTGAAACCGCGGGGCGCAGCTAGTAGGATAATAAATTAAGACTGCCTCGTTAGTCTAGTGGTCGCAAGAGCTACAGCTAAGCATGAGGTCCTGGGTTCGACTCCCAGCTCGAGCAAGTGTTTTTTTTTTGTTTTCCGTCAAGGATTTCGCAGTTGCAGCCTGGATTCCGGATTTGTGCCCGGTTAATGACAATAGGCTCGCCCCCTATTACATGGGACTTAAACATAACTGGCGAAATGTGGGTGTACTATAGGCACACCTCTGCCCTACCCTTCGGGGAAACACGGCGTGATGTTATATTATGTAGTAAAATATTTCGATTACGATAACATAATACGTTTTACTTAGGTACTTTGTTTTTATTTTGTTGATTCTGTTCAATGTGATAAGATTGTGAAGGTGCGTACGGATTGCGCGTACCCTGGTACGCGTACTCAGTTTACGCGTATCCGGAACGCCTAGTCCATACCTGCAGCTACGCGTTCACTCTTGGGGTACGCGTACCGCGCGAGCCAACTCGCAGCGCGAGCCACCGTCAGTCGGTTTTTGGTCGCGCGTCAAAGAGGACGCACGCGGCCGGCTACGCTATATTTGGACGGCAAAATGAATAAACACGCGTGTTCTTCGAGTTTCAATAATGAAAATATTATTAGATTGATTCAACTTTATGAATTTCACCGGGTCTTGTGGGATAGCACACTAACTGATTATCGAAATAACGATTGAATATTTATATTTTTATATTTAAAATTGTGTTGAATAATGACTAACGCCGCAGCAGTGGTGGTGCACGCAACCGCTAAGTTTGTCGGAGTCATGGCGAATGACTGGGGCTCGCTCGCGGAGCGCTCTGGATCGATTGACCTCGCGTACAGGTTCGCGGCGGTCCGTACAGGAGCTGTACGCGTATCCAATGTACGCGTGGACAGTGTTTCCCAACTACGCGTAACACAGGAACGCGCTATCCGTACGCACCTTTAGGTTACATAGGTACAAACCTAAAATTAGATTCATAAGCTAATAGGTGTTTTACCTGTGATAGCTACCTACTTCCAATGAGTGGGTAACTTTGCATAGTAGCTTGTGCTTGTTTAACTGAACATTGGTTGAAAGATTATGAAATGCTAATTAATTATGAAAATTATAATGTGGGCAGTTGTTTTAACCGAAAATCTATGCTGCGTGGGGGTTCATTAATTTTAGTTAAAAATTCTGTTAAATCTAAGACTCGTAAAGATATAGTTGATCTGTCGGTTGAACATAACATTGAACTGTCCTGTGTTGAGCTAGATAAGCATGTTATAGTGTGCGTTTATAGACCCCCAAATTATCAAAACTACTCCATATTTGAGTCAGTAATGGAAGATGTTCTAGCAAAACTTGGAACTAGTAAAAAATCGCTAATTATCTGTGGTGACTTCAATATTGATATCTTAGAGAATAGTTCAAATAGCAGTCGATTCTTAAGTCTCTTTAAATCATTCAATTTGTTAAATGTGTTTTCAGAACCAACCCGCATAACTATAAATTCTGCTACATGTATTGATAATGTTTTTTGTTGCTGCGACTACTTAGATAAAGCCATAGTAAACTATCTCCCTTCTGATCACAGCGGTCAAACCGTTACGTTCAGGTCCAATATACCATTACAAAAAATTCAGATACAAACTAGACAAATAACACCAAGCAATCTAAATAGATTTAATAATAACTTAATTAGTAAGTTAAGTGTACCAGGCCATATAAAAAACAATGTAAATGAATTATATGAGGAGTTCTTTTCGATAGTGCGCACCGAGTTCAATAACACTTTAAAAAAGAAAACTAAAACTATTTGCCCAAATTTTTTATTCAGTGACTGGGCAACTAAGGGTATTAGGAAAAGTAGAGAAAAATTGTTTGAGCTGTATGGCCTTAAGCCTTATATTAACTCTGAAACTTTTAATAAATACGTTGCTACCTACTCTAAAACTTTTAAAAATACGTGCAAGGTAGCTAAAGCCTTGTATATTAGCAACAAGATAAAATCAGCCGAAAATAAAATAAAGACGGTTTGGAAAATTATAAATGACGAGACTAACCGGAATAAAAAATATAATAATGATTTCACACTAGAGACTTCGCGTGGTCTCATAAGCACTAACAAAGAAGTTGCTCAAGAATTTGTAAATTTTTTTACCAGTATCCCACATAAAACTACTGAAATCTTAAATTCCTCGCCCTTGCGTTCTATTGATTTATTAAGATCAAACGTATCATCCTGCCAGATTGAATTTAAATTCAAGCATATAAACCCCATAATAGTAATAAAAGCTTTCAAGCAAATCAAGGTCAAACTAACCGAAGATCTATGGGGAATGTCTATCAAAGTTTGTACCTCCATTATTGAGACTATAGCGCCGTACTTAGCCTTAATATTTAATTTGTGTGTGGATCAAGGAGTCTTTCCGGATTTAATGAAATACAGTAAGGTAATACCACTTTTCAAATCGGGGGACAGTAAAGATGCCAATAATTATAGACCCGTATCCGTGTTACCGGTTTTCAGCAAGGTGTTTGAAAAGGTGATGCTGAACCAAATGCTCAATCATTTTAACACCAATAAAATATTACACGACCAACAGTATGGTTTCACCAAGGGACGTTGTACGACTGATGCCGGTGTCACCTTATTAAAACACATATTCACGGCGTGGGAAGAGTCCCAAGACGCCATAGGAATTTTTTGTGACCTCTCCAAGGCTTTTGATTGCGTCGACCACGAAACCTTACTCTTAAAACTTGAGCATTACGGACTTGGAAAACTTGCGCTCAGTTTAGTAAAATCTTATTTAAATGATAGACAACAGCAAGTTCAAATAAATGGTGTTAACTCACTCGGTTTAAAAGTAAAAATGGGTGTACCACAAGGCTCGATATTAGGTCCTTTCCTTTTTTTAGTATATATTAATGATCTACCCCATTTGTTAAAAACCCGACCACAAATGGTGTTATTTGCTGACGATACTTCCTTGATTTTTAAAATTAATAGACGTGCATCAAATCTTGACGACGTAAATAACGCCCTACTGCAGATCCAAAATTGGTTCACTGCTAATAATTTAGTATTAAATGGGAAAAAAACGAAGTGCATAAGATTTTCTTTACCAAATGTTAAAAGTAGTAATTGTGAGATAGTATTGAATCAAGAGAAACTAGAATTCGTCGATGAAACTGTTTTCCTGGGGATCACGCTCGACTCAAGGCTTCAATGGGGTCCTCATTTAACATCCCTTGCAGGACGGCTAAGTTCAGCAGCATATGCTGTGAGAAAAATCCGTCAATTTACTGATGTTGATACCGCGAGACTGGTCTATTTTAGTTACTTTCATAGTATTATGTCGTACGGTATTTTACTATGGGGACGGGCTGCAGACATCGAGTCTATTTTTATTCTGCAGAAAAGAGCTATCAGAGCCATATATAATCTCCGCAGGCGTGACTCTCTAAGGGAACTGTTTAAAGATATTAACATCATGACGGTACCTTGTCAATATATCTATGAAAATATCATGTACGTAAGGAAAAATCTACATCTTTTTAGTAAAAGAGGTGAAAGACACAATTATATCACTAGAAATAGGGACCAATTAGTTCAACCAGGTTTCAGGCTGGCTAAAGTAGACTCATCTTTCATGGGCTACTGTTTAAAATGTTATAATAAAATACCTACCCACATACTTCAACTAAATGAAAAGAAATTTAAATCTTGTATAAAACGCACACTATGCAGCCAAGCATATTATAAATTAGGGGATTACATCACTGATAAGAATGCTTGGCTAAATGCTGGTCCTGCTCCATAAGGACACACAAATAAATTGATTATAGCATTGGAAAATACTGTTGGAGCTGCTGAAGATTTTAAAATACTATTATTGCATTATATAAATTCAATCTCCTAGTATTGTATAATTGCATAGCACATGTGTGAGTACTATGTACATACTATAAAGCTACCATTTACTGGGTACGTCTTTCATTGACTTGAATGTGCTCTGGCAGCTGAGAGTATGTCATGCTCACTCAAATGTCTCTCTGATGGTGGCGCGTGTGTTGGATCATTTAGCTCCCTTCAAAATGGTTGATCTGAATGGTGCTAATACATGCGTCATGTTCGTGAACGGGCGCCGTCAGTGGGGACTGGTCATCTCTTTGCTGCCATGGCTTATTTTAATTTAATTTAATATTTGAATTGCTTTTTTTTCTCGACTTATCATTATGGACGCTTTTAACGTTCTGCATCGTTCTCACATACATAATTTTTAACATGAATGATGTAATCAAGACTTTGTAAACATATTATTTTGATTTAAAAGAGTGTCCATGGAGTTTCTTGCCCGTTCTTCTCCATAGGTACCTACGCTTTGGAATGGGCAACTAGCTTCATTTTACTGACTGACCGACCCTTGACAATTCAAAAGTGCCTGTAATTGGTTTAATTGAAATAAATGCTTTGAGTTGAGTTTTTTTTTGAGCAAAGTTATGAGGTCTTTGCTTCATTATTGGTCCGTAAATTATAGGAATCGGCCAAGGGCTTATTCCACATGGCAAAATTTTTCCGTCTATGGATTCAGACGACAAGTGCAATCGTAAGTTGCGTTCTAAAATTGATAACTTGGAATCGCCTTTTTGAGAGTTCTGAAAAAGTAGACCTCCTAGCTCAAAAATAATGAAATATTCAGCTTCCCCCTTTTATGACTCCACCTGTTATATTTGTCTACACTTCTACAGGTTAATTTAGGACCTTTAATTGAGCTTCGGGGAATGTAAGTGTATTGCAAAAATAAAAACACTTTTACTACAACATACTTACTTGCAGCCAAAAGGAAGCAGCTTGTGGCCAATCATCTGGCTTCATCTGTGCGACTTCTATCATCCATGATTGTAGGTACAGGAAACTGTGACGTAAACAGCGAGGCAGATGCAAGGGCACCCAAATAATGGTTGACGCCGAAGAAATCGCTCGTGCCCCGAATGTAGTCCTTCTCTTCCTCAGTGAAGTCTGATAGTCGAGATCTAGGGAAGCCATGCGCTGCGCTCTTTTTAGCTACAAGTTCTAAAAGGTCTTTCGGAAACCCTCCGTCTTTTGAGAAGATTGGATCTGTATATACAGCCCACTGGAAATAGGAAATCTCATAAAGTATGCGACATTTTTTGCATTTTATGCCATAGAAGAAACCATTAGGCATCAAACACGCCTATATTGGAATGTCACCAGGGCCTGATTAACCCTTAGGCAAATTAGGCTGCAGCCTAGGGCGCGAGGATCGGAGGGGGCGCGCTAAAATCGTGTCTTGGCATGCACTAATCATTCATCATTCATCATTGCATCTACCCTACATATTTCAACTAGACCGAGACCAAACACTAAAACCAAATGCGCTTGAGAGTCCCTAATTTTAACAATAAATTTTGAAATTTTAAAAAGCGCGCGTAAATAAACACTGACTTGTTACTCGAATTGGTCAAACCAAACAAAGTTTGGTTTCTTATGGAAACTGCATGAACTAGACGACAGTTAATTTATTAGAAAACAACTGCATGCCACTGATTTAGAAGAAACCTTTGCAGAAGAATGCGTCCATTTGGCGCAGTTTTTAAAATCTGACACCGAGGCCGAGCATTCTATTTCTGCCAGAACCACAAAGGGTTTGGTGCAGTTAATAAAAAGTTTTAATATTTCATGCATGTTACCGAATGTGGAGGTACCTAATATTAAGATTTTTTTTGACAATGAATGTTATCAACTGGAGCGGCGAAAGGTCTTTTTCAGCACATAAAAAAGTAAAAAATTACTTGCGCTCCACACTCCGCCAGCAAAAACTTGCAGCGCTCTCGCTAATGTACAGACGCCAGCACATCAAACTATCCGAAACTGTCACATTTCCCCAATCAATTTTGAACCTTATGCTTTAGCAATAAAGTTGAAAATTTATTAAACAAATTTGACAGATTGTAGTAGGTTGATGTGCTGGCGTCTGGTTTTCATAGAAAGTGATTTTTTACAAACTATAAAATTTGAAAAAATTGTGGAAAGATTTGCAAACGCTAAAGCACGAAAAAGGACTTTTTTATAATCTAATAATAATTACTTAATTACTATAATTTTCAAATAAATCATTAATCAGTTGCAAAAATGTTTCACTTGTATGATGCCTCTCCTCTTTTTTTAACAATAACAGACGTGTAAATATTTAAAAAATACTCAAGTCTTGTCTATAGAAACTAAGCCAATACAAGTCATGCGGCCAACCACGACATGGATTTGGTTTTCTACTTGGTAGCCTGCAGTCACTTTTCATGATTTTGGTGTATAATGCGTGAGGTACTTATACGGTCAGCTTAAAAATGGTTTGCCTCCCTAAGGTTGAATGTCATGCAGATTTAAGGACAACGTTAGTTTCGCTAGCAGATCGATCTGAAAACTTTTATAGGTAGTATGAACCATGTTAAAATTTTCAGACTACTACTCTACTCACTTACTACTTTTTAGGCGTGTACGTTACCCTAGCAGGAAAGTAGCTCCTAGAGTGATATGAGTGGAACGTATAATTAGTGCGTAATCTGCTGTAAATGTGCGCCAAATAAAAAATTTGTGCGCTTTGTCGTTTTGGAAAAAAACGGAAAAAACGATTCCTGCTAGGGTAACGTTTTTCCAGCAGGAAAATTCTAAACGAATGATCGGAGAGAGAAATATTGTGCATGGGCAGAGAGCTTATATTTGTGCAAAAATGTGCGCTGAAAATATAATTTGTGCGTCTTCAGGTTTTCGAGATATTGAGTTTCCTGCTGGAGTGACGTTTTGCAGAATCGTGTATCTCTAAAACTATTGTATGTGCGCCTGTAGAATAAACATACACGAGTAGCCCTTAATTTGTGCGTATTTGTGACAGAATTAGATTCAAGAAAATATTTATAATTTTCAAGTAATCGCGCTTTTTTGAAAACGCGAAAACATGTCACAGCGCCTAAACGAGAAAACGTATAAGATCGCTGAAAACTGTGTTCGGTCCTTCTTGATGCTTATAATAACCATAACAAGTTTCAAAAGTGTACGTGCATGCTTTATTGAATAATATTGCCTAAAGTCAAAACGACGGGGTCGTAACTTTGACGGCAAAATACAAGAAATCGGCTCAACCCAAGGTGTGTAGTTTAAACCAAAAATTAGTGCGTCTAGTCAAGAATATATAGTTAAAATGTTCAGCTTGGAATGTTTCGCATTCAGTAGATATAAGCAAAAAACATAACATGTAAACAACGGCTGGTTATCCGACCAAATTCGAATGACCACAAAAAAGCGACGGATTCATACATATCGATGGTCTTCTTTATTGGTCGTATTAAACCTAAGCTGTTGTCCGTACAGTTGCGTTCAAACATTTGTTTGCAATTATATGACCTAGTTTTGAGGGAGATTCAGCTTTGCAGATTTCGGCGAGTCACGTGTCGATCGTATAGCATAATTATTTACTTTACTAGTAATATAATATTATTAAGTTTAAAAAGCAAGAAATAAAAGTTAATTTAAAAAAACCCCGACTCAAACAAAAACCTCTAAAAACTAAAAAATAATATATTATTGGCCCTTTAAGTTTAATATAAGTTGCAGGAAATATTTTGATCCAAGCGTCCTCACGTCGGGGTCACCTCATCTGTTTGGCGTTTTCATTAGCGACGGCTAAACCCAGCAATAATGTTTTCATTAGCGACGGTTAAACCCAGCAATAATGAATGCATGCTATTGTAGAAAACATAGCTGCTGTTAACTTCCAATTTTCATTAGCCGTCCCCCGACGTGAGGAAGCTTGGATCAAAATATTTCCTGCAACTTATATTAAACTTAAAGGGCCAATATATATTATTTTTTAATGTTAGATTTGAGCTGACGCTCCATCACAATAATATGTTATCTGCTGTATGTATTTTAATGAAAGCTGGAATGAAGAAGATAGCTTATTCCTTGGAATAGCACATAGGCTACTTTTTATAATGTACTTACTTAATCATGTGCGGAGAGGAGAGGGGTCCGTGGCTAAATAATAACAGCCGCACAGGTCGATCGATCAGGTTAAGGGACGCTTGCCGCGGTTGGTCTGTGGATGGGTGACCATCTTTACATACTGAGACCCCTCCGTGCCTCGGAAAGCACGTTAAGCCGTTGGTCCCGGCTGTCATTCGTGGATCTTTGACAGTAGTTACGAGTAGTCAGAGGCCCGAAAGTCTGACAACCAGTCTTACCAAGGGGTATCGTATTACCCAGTAACTGGGTTGTGGAGGTCAGATAGGCAGTCGCTCCATGTAAAATACTGGTATTCGGCTGCATCTGGTTAGACTGGAAGCCGACCCCAACATAGTTGGGAAAAGGCTAGGCAGATGATGACTTAATCATGTGCAAAGTCACGCAAGCTAGTAGAATATAATCTAATAACAAGTTTATTTTTTTACTTCTTTTCTACTTCAGTGTACTCAGGCACAACACGTGTCAACCGGTTCGTGGGTAAAGTTAAGAATGTCATCGATATGTATGAATCTGTCGCTTTTTTGTGGTCATTCGAATTTGGTCGGATAACCAGCCGTTGTTTACATGTTATGTTTTTTGCTTATATCTACTGAATGCGAAACATTCCAAGCTGAACATTTTAACTATATATTCTTGACTAGACGCACTAATTTTTGGTTTAAACTACACACCTTGGGTTGAGCCGATTTCTTGTATTTTGCCGTCAAAGTTACGACCCCGTCGTTTTGACTTTAGGCAATATTATTCAATAAAGCATGCACGTACACTTTTGAAACTTGTTATGGTTATTATAAGCATCAAGAAGGACCGAACACAGTTTTCAGCGATCTTATACGTTTTCTCGTTTAGGCGCTGTGACATGTTTTCGCGTTTTCAAAAAAGCGCGATTACTTGAAAATTATAAATATTTTCTTGAATCTAATTCTGTCACAAATACGCACAAATTAAGGGCTACTCGTGTATGTTTATTCTACAGGCGCACATACAATAGTTTTAGAGATACACGATTCTGCAAAACGTCACTCCAGCAGGAAACTCAATATCTCGAAAACCTGAAGACGCACAAATTATATTTTCAGCGCACATTTTTGCACAAATATAAGCTCTCTGCCCATGCACAATATTTCTCTCTCCGATCATTCGTTTAGAATTTTCCTGCTGGAAAAACGTTACCCTAGCAGGAATCGTTTTTTCCGTTTTTTTCCAAAACGACAAAGCGCACAAATTTTTTATTTGGCGCACATTTACAGCAGATTACGCACTAATTATACGTTCCACTCATATCACTCTAGGAGCTACTTTCCTGCTAGGGTAACGTACACTTTTTAGGCCGTAAGGCCGTCCGTAACACACCTGGCGGGGTCCGCGTCCTCATAATTAGCCTAGGGCGGTCAGAACTCTTGATCAGTCGCTGAATGTCACTGCCTAAACAATTCCACAGCATAAGCATCTTCTTCGGAATCAGTAAGAGGTACCTACGTAGAGTCCATTGCTATCGTATAGCCAAGCACTCCGCCTTGTGTAGGCCTGAACTCATCATTATAAATATGATACGCTTTAGTATGAGCGAGAGCAAGATTCTTAGGGCAGATATATTCGCCGATACCCGTGAAGTTTAACCTCGGCGCCAACGAATCGGAACCATTAACCGTCATAACAGATTTGTCCTCGTTCATTGAAGGTGATAAAATTCTTAACCCTATCACCAAAGCGTTCATAAACCACTCGGGCGTAGTCAGCAAACCAGTCTATTACAAGAGTTTTGCGGCAAGTCCCAGTGGTATAACGTAACCATGGGCTCAATGTTGTGTATTTTAGTACTTCGTCGATTATTTTGTTGTAGTACGCTATTCCTTAGTGCTTTCCACAGAGTACTTTTTGATAGACTGAAATTTTCCGTGCGTGCTTTGAAAGCGCTGATCTCATCTCTGGGAGTAGTCGAAAATGAAAAAATATTTTTGCATTTTATAACCCAGTTATTGAGGAAGGCTGCTAGATCACCCGCGGGCAGTATTCAATTTATAGACGCCTCTCTTTTAACCTTTTAACCGCTTGTGTCGCATTTATGCGACACATATTTCCGTGCCCCTACCGCTCGTGACGTATTTATGCGACAGACATGCATGATTTTTTCGTTTTATTTTTGTCCTATTAACTGCGTGGTACAACTAAAACCATTATTAAATAGAGAAAAAAACTTTTTGACTATTTTTTAATCAATACAACGATTTCTCCTCCTTATTTATTTTAGGTATTATTTTATCGATTTGTAGCCGGGCGCTAGGGGCACAGCAATGAATATTTAGCCAAGCGCTTAAAAGGTTAATCATATCTTTATTATCTAACATAGTATCTCCTCCGTTGTGACAACACTACTTGAGACTGTCGAGATTATTGTATTTCGGTTTCGTCTTTTATCAATTTTGGTTATTAATTAAGTGACCTTTTATTCATAGTAATATTTTTCGTGAATTGGTATGGGTGAGATGCTTTTCGCTAGGATTCAATCAATATTTTAATGATCTTCAGAAAATAGCATCACTAGGTCACTTTTTCGCAGGAAAAAGTTTATGTTAGGAAAATAACTATGGTTATTTCAAACAAAGTGTTACACTCGAATATATAATTATGTATAAGAGTATGTACATTTATCATTATAAAATTTGTATGCATTGTATCTATACAATGTACATAAATGTATTACATACACAAATGTATTTAAAGTTAAGAAGATGGACTGTTTAGTTATTAATTATAATTTAATTATTTAGCACAAAGGGTCGCAACTCGCAATAAAACCACTAACAATATTCAACAAAAATATTTTACACAAAACTAATGCGTTCTGCTTTAGAAGTACAAAAATATAAGTAATAAAACTTTGAAACAATATATTTTACATCATAACATTTACATTTTACAAAATCACATTTTCAGAGAATTGCGCTACTGTGGGTTGAATATGATCACATAACATTGCACAGTCAAAGGAATATTCTGGCTAGCGAAATACGTGGTCATACAGTGAACACCGAAGTATCGATGTTTTTACAATTATCTACTATAATACGTGGAACAATATCTATGAAATAACTATGTATTTACAAAACATAGGTACAATAAAATCCAAATTAATGTCAATGTTGACTCCCTCGTAAAATTATGACTGTCAATATCTGTAGCTAAGAGTGATGTAAAACATTACCCAAAAATCTAGTCGCAAATCATAGGCACTGGCTGATAGTAAACAAGTCCGTATGGCATTAACAATAAAGTATTCACACTCACTGTCAGTTTGCACTGAAGGCTGCTCGTCAGCACAGTTAGTGGCGTCTATTTGAGAGGTATGAACACAAGGCAGGCTGAGCGGCAGTGTGACGTGTCTAGCGAGGCGCGAGGGGCGGCCAGTGCTGCGTGTTGTGCGCGGCGCGGTCTTCAGGCGCCAGCAGCTGTCCGCAAGTAGCGCACATGTGGAGCTCTTCACTTCTTCCCACCATCAGCTCCTGCTGCTTAGCAATGTCTGGCAATAACGCCACCAGCTCCGGGAAAACAGCATCGAATTCCGCACCTAACGCCTTACGACAATGTTGATGGAACTGCTCCGCACTAATAGAACTGTCACGGAACGCTCGCGACGCGACTTTGAACTCTTCAACAGCCGCAGCACCGCCTAAAGCGACTGCAAACTGCTTGACTAAAGCACGGTTTCTATGCTCGAAGTTCGGCGGCGGCATGTAAGTGTGTAACGGCGCGGGGAACGTTTGTCCGGCCGAGTTCGTGAACATCATGCCGTCGCAAGCCGGACGAGGTTTGAACCCCGGCGGAACGCTACCATTCACCATCTTCTTAGTCGGTAAAGTATTGTCACTTCGAGAGTTTAATGGAGGATAGTCTTTAGCAGCTAAACTGAAGTCTCCATTACCACCATTCCTATTCTTCTCAGCATCATTAACAGTAGTGTCCACAGTCTTAACCTTTTTGTCTTCCATGGCTTGGTTATTATTATTAGCATTGACGGAGGCGTACGACTCCTTCAGTAGCTTCTTATCATTGGTCCCGTTCACGTTGTACGTGTCGAGTAAGTTTTCTTTTTTACTGTTTTGCTTTTTCTTTTCCTTTTTGCTAAGTTTTGTGTTTTCAATGTTTTGGGGCGGAGGGGGGGTAGGTTGAGCTTGCTTTTTGGACTTGGATTTGGTTAAGTTGATGGGTAGAGTGGGGAAATCAGCTACAGCATTGAAAGCGAGTTCCTTGGGTTTCTGAGGAGGTTCGGACTTGGTCGGTTTCTGCTTCTCTTTGGTCTTGGAGATGGTGATCCACTGCGGCGGGGCGACCGGCGCGGATGTAGATGACAGCGCAGGGAACGCTTCAGAACTTAGAGGAGCCTTCTTATGATGAGTCTGGACTTGGTTGCTCTTTAAAGCTTGCATCTCTTGGCTGTTGATTAGAGAGACCTGAAAACGGAAAAAGAACTTATTATTATATTAAAAGTTACATATAAAGTTTATACTTATAAAATTGTGACAGCGAGACAAACAAACGGATTTTAGTCATCTGTTTATTTAAATTGATGCATCTCATACAGGTTACTAAACCACGCCTTCAATGTGACACATTGAGTAAGTAAAGTTTCAGATACTGTTTGTAGTAGAAAGTAACTCTCGTTTGTCTGTCCGATACGTTTTCGCGTCTAAACCACAGAACCGATCTTAAGGAAGATTTACAGGTATTGAGATAGGGTAGCCTGTGACCTGGAGAAAGACATAGGCTATCCTCATATCCTGAATATTTGTATTTGTATTAACAAAAAAGAACAACCGACTTAAAAAAAAATACTACAAAGTGCTAAATAACTTTAATTTCGGAAGTCGGTGTCGACGGTTCCGCGTTTTCGCTTTTTGACATCGACTTCCGAAATTAAAGTTATTTATCACTTTGTAGTGTCTTTTTTTGAAGTCGGTTGTTTTTTTTTGTAAAAAAAAAAAATTTTTGCTTTTTAGTTGTACCTACCCCATAGAAATTCAATTAACACTAGTGCATTGAAGAATCATCAAAATTCGCATAGAAATGCCGGAGATGCAGTACATTTATGCATATAACTTCGTACATAAGAATAATTACCTAATGTATTATATACTAAAACCTTCCTGAAAGTATGTAGATCACATTAATAAAAGAATTATCGAAATCGGTTCATTACTTTTTGAGAAAATCGCGGACATCCAAACATACATACGGGTCGAATACAGAACCTCCTTTTTTGAAGTCGGTTAAAAAGAAAATATATGCAGCCAAAGTCGCGGGCACAGTTAGTCTTTTATAAAAGCTACCTTAGGCGCCTGCACGGTGCCAGCTCCGATGCTCGGATGGTCATCTCTCGAGATGCCAAGCGAAGGGAAGTCATCATCGTCGTCCATAAGCGGCGGTTTCCTGTGTTGTGGCGGCACCGAGATGCGATGTCCACTGGTCTGGGTGAGGCGGAAGTTACTGGCGCTGGCAGGCTGGCTGTGCAGTTGGATTGATACGCTGGGCTTGGCTGGAAGTATGAACAGTGATGTTATAGGCTATGGCTACGTAGTAGGCAATCTTGCGAACGTAAACGAAGCGTATTATTTCCCTACCAACTATATACATTATGGTACGCAATAAAGAATTGAGAATTGAATTGAAAAGGAGTATGTAAGGATCGTAGCAGGTGGCGTCCAGTAGTTTCTGCTTAGTCCCATAAGAAAAAAGTATGGGTTTATATAATTATGTATGTACTATGTATCTTGCGATCGCTATTTAGTTTATAATGATGTAAACAGATGTGTGCTTTTGGAAAAATAACTCGCACAAAGTTCAGTTTGCAACTTGCAACATTTTTAATGTGATTTTAAGAAACCAGGATTTGAAGAAACAAGTAAAATAAAATTAGCTAGCGAAACTCTGCAGACGTGATGCGTATCTATAAAAACACGATTAGATATCGATACATCTGTGAAGTTTAAAAAAAACTGATTTTTGAACTGATATTTCAAGTATCTACCTGTAACCTGTAGGTACAGGTACATTTTTTTTTGTTTTATAATGTTTTCTATACTCATTAGGTCTGCGGAGTTTATTTCCGAACCTCATATTGAGCTAAAAATTGCTATGAGTCGATAAAGTCAAAGTCAAATCATTTTTAGTTAGTTTTAAGTAATGGTAAAAGTAAAGTGGTATATCTATACAAATAAATAAAATTGGAGTGTCTGTTTGTAATATTAAAATAATCGCTTTTTACTAAATGCATAATTATGGATGTATAAACGGTACATGCACCAAAATAACATTTTTTTACAATTTTTGTCTGTCTGTCTGTTTGTTCCGGCTAATCTCTAAAACGGCTAAACCGATTTTGACGGGACTTTCACTGGCAGATAGCTGATGTAATAAGGAGTAACTTAAGCTATTTATATTTTAGAAAAATAATTAGAGTTCCGCCCAAAAAATTAAAACTTTTTCCGTCATTCACGCGAACGAAGTCGCGGGCACAGCTAATTCTAAATAAACCTTGAAAATTTTCAAGTTAAATAAATCTTTCCTCACAGCAGACCGGTGTTATAACTAAACATTAAACTTACTGTTCCTGACGATAGTAGCGGCGACGGTAGTAGGTGTGGGCGCGGCGGGGCGAGGGCCGCGCGACGGGCCCGGCGCTCCGTCCAGTGCGGGGAAGTTCTTGTCGTTGCGCAGGAGACCGCCTACACCTGGAGGAGACAGACAATGTATGTAAATACTGTTGAGTAGCGGGCAACATTTTGTGAGTAGATCAGAAGGCCAATTTCCGTAATAAAAAATGTTCAAAATCTAATCACAATTTCATATCGGCTACAATTGTGCATTAGTGCATTAATGTAGAGAAATTCGAGGCATTTTTGACAGATTGAGACAGAGATTAGAACAAAAATGTGATGACAGAGTGACGGTTGACAAGAGAGAACGGAAGAAAAAATGTGTTGCGACAACCCCTCGTGAAGGTATAATGACGGACAGTACCTTTGTACGCGCGATGCGGCGCAGACATCACCAGTCCGGGCGCGGCGGGCGTGGCGGACAGTCGCGGGAACTGCTCCACGCTGCCTGTGTCGATGTTAGCCTGCGTCATCGTAGGAGGCGGCAACGGGACTGCCACCGGCTCTTCACGAGCTTGGTCCCGGTGGTTCCTGTCTCTGGAATAATGGATAACTTTCGGTTTAAATTTTATAATGTGATAGTAGTGGTAAACCTGACTTAGGGAGTGACCATACTTTTTGGCGCGGAATCGCCTTGAGCCGGTCAGAAAGAGCTTTATGTCCATGCAATTACGATAAAGACCATATTCCCCTCATTTCGGTTCGGGCACGCGACTCTACACCACGTCAAACTGTGTGAAAAGTGAGGTGATACGTGATCGACTCAAGCCGATTCCGCGTCGATAAGCGTGGTCACTCCTTAAAATATCATCTCTTTCTTATTTATATTCTTTCTTTTTGCTTCTAGGTCTAGAAAATGCCGAGTTTTTATTTTTTTTCAAGTATCAAGAAGTATGCCTCACAATCCTCTTCAATAGACGATGAGGGCAGCTACGTCAGTGGTGCGAGGGAGTCGCGTGGTGGAGAAGCGGTCCTGCAGTCTTCAGCGCATTCGCCCAGCGATAGGATTTGTGTTGGCAATGTTTCCATTTTGTGAGAGATGTGTTCTGCGACTGTCGATGACAATTATGAAGATGACGTACCGCCGCTAAGTTCAGTCAAAGTGGCCTCATCTTTACAGGACGACTGATAGCATTTTCATTATTATTTACCTAAATTTAATCTTTTTGTAACTCATTTCATATAAGATTTTTTTCTTATTAACTTCGATATTTGTTACACGTCATTTCAATGGCCATTGCAAATGTGCGCACCTCCAAAAAGTTGTGTTTGCAGACAATTTAATAACAAACATAATTTGCACTGTGCTATTACTTTTTTGTGCACAGGGCACACTGGACAAATAGTCAGTCAGCCTCATTGCTTACTAGCTGCTACGTCGTTAGCCACAATACCTGGGCGTCCTCTGCACGTTGGGATGCGGCGTGATGTTGAACTGCAGCTCGAGCGTGCGTGCCTGGCGCGTGGCGCCGCGCGGCATGCCGCGCCCGTGCACCGTCGCCTTGTGCGCTGGCGGTGGCGAGTTAGATCATTAGTTATTGTTTGGCCCCGAAACCATTGTTAATGACAACGAAATTAAATACTAATTAAGTAAATGATTTGTTAAAACAAATATATTTTGTTTGTATGTCAAAGTTTTTAGAATTCTATATTTTAAATTATAAAAATGTAAGTAAGTTGCAGCGTCGGGTAGCCGGTAGATTACATTTTTGTGATTGGAGTTTCAAAAATAGCCACGAAATCGCGAAGCGAAGAATGTGCTTTAAACTAACCAATAACAACGCCAGCTTAGCTCACGCTATGAAAATGTAGCCATGATCGACGTCAAAAACAATATAAAACCCCTTAAACCAACCGACCTTTAAGATCAATTTCGCTCCTAAACACGGCCGTCAAGTGTTGGCCCGCGCACTCCCCCTCCTCACAAAGATAGTGGTCGGTGCGGAAGTGATGCGCAAGGGCAGAATGCGTCGCATAGTACAGGTTGCGTCCATCGGCGTCGCACAGATGGCAGTACAGATGTTCTTTACGTAAATGCCGGTAGAGCTCGTCTGCGTCCATGAAACGTTCTTCGCAGAACTCGCAGAGAGGATGGCCCCTGTTAAGAAATATAACTCGTATAATACCAAGCCAGTGCCCGAGGAGAATGGCAAAAGAACACCCAGATTTCGCCAATCATGATGTCCCAAGTATTAACCAGGACACTCCACGCACAACGGACCGAATGACAGTCTATGTGCAGACATAGGAGTCCACTTAAATACATGGTGTAATACATTTTTCTTTATTAATTGAAAGAAAGAAATATGAATGAAAAACTTTTGTAAAGTGTATAATAAAAAGCTCACCCTGCATTGACAATGTAAGCCTTTTATTTTACACATTACAAAAATAACATTATTTTTCTAGTATCAAATTATTGAACAATAAAATACTATGGATTGGAATGTACCTATAATATATTTAAGATTGCAGTTTCATGTTCCGTACTTCGTAAACAAAATATTATAAAGTAAAACATGGAAATTGAACATTAGTACCGGGTTCCGTCGTAACAGATCTTAAGTCAAAACACTGCATTCGCGTAAATTTCGATATCGCTAAGCGCTTATCAGTGCTAGTTTCGTCACTCGCGTATTAACTGCAAGTAGTACGTCATGGCCAAGCCACTTGACTGTAATGTTCCAACAGACACTGAAAATGTTCAAATATTTTCGATAGTACTAATTTATCTACTTTAAGCATTAACCGGTTGAATGCCGTAATTACAGAAACAATTAAAAAGCCATTGTGTCTCGCGTGGATCTACGTTCATACGAAGGGTTAATCTAATATAATTTTTGTATATTCAGATTACCGACATATCGGAAGCCTCTAAGCGGCCATGTCACTGACCGGGCACAATTTATACTAGGCTGTTTTTGTGAAATTCTTGGAGTAACCCAGTAACACTTTGCCTGGGAATCGAACCCAGGACCTCCCATGATCAGCAGTCGTGCTCGCGACCACAAAAACGATGAGGCAATTAATAACACTATTAAGGCCTACGGTCCAGTAACCGATACAGGTGCAGCATTGTGATGAAAGCTGCAATCTACTTGCGTAACACACTATAAAATCTCAATCTGAATCATTTTGAAGGATATTGATAATCTATTGCTTCCACAGACATGTAGATCTATGTCTGTGATTGCTTCCTATGTTCGAATAAAACCTTTTAAAAAAAAAACACCCGACTTAAAAAAGAACTGCAAAGTGATAAATAACTTTTTTCGGAAGGCGGTGTCGTTGGTTCCGCATTTTCGATTTTTGACACCGACTTCCGAAATTAAAGTTATTTATCACTTTGTAGTGTTTTTTTATTTGAAGTCGGTTGTTTTTTTTTTTGTAAAAAAGTTTTATTTTTCACTTTTTAGTTGTACCTATTCCACATAAATTCAATGAATACTAGTGCATTGAAGAATTGAAGACACAGACTAGAAGAATCATCAAAATTCGGATATAAATGCCGGAGATTCAGTACATTTATGCATTTAACTTCGCACATGAGAATAATTACCTAATGTATTATCTACTAAAACCTTCCTGAAAGAATCTAGATCACATTAATGAAAGAATTATCAAAATTGGTTCATTAGTTTTCGAGAAAATCGCGGACATACAAACATATACATACGGGTCGAATACAGAACCTCCTTTTTTGAAGTCGGTTAAAAATGTGCTGCTCAACAACGTTAGGAACGCAATGAATGTTGTTGAACTATTAAAATGAAACCCATTGCTACTGATAGTGTGTTACGCAATTACCCCGCTGGTCCATATACGTTATAGTATTTGAAATAACAGTCATGCCAATCAGATATGCAAATTCAACTGATAGCTAAACATGTAGACACTGCACTTAATAAAGCTTTTATCCTTTATTGCTATGATAAGAAATGCGTATCACGTTATACGCTAAATACGTATTCATTTGATAGATAAAAATACTCGTAAGGCGGTATTGTACGGTAAAAAAAATTAAAATGTTTTCGATCTCATCATTGATTCGATTTCCAATTCAAACTACCCTTACGAAAAATCCCAAGTAACCATAAAACAAGAAAACTTACATGGTACTTGCTACCTAAATAATAAATTGTATTCACTTTTATTTTGTTTTTATGGCGTCTCGCGCATTTCGATAATAAATCAGTTTAATATACCGGAAAATAATGTGTAATGGATTTATTTTTATGGTTGTTTTTTTACCTGTGTGACGTATCGTCCAGATCTCCTCTCCGTCGATGATGAGCCAGCTCTTGACGAGTATAGCACTTTCTCTCCATAGTGAATATCTACAAATTGCATAACATGAATTTAATGACGCTGGCATTATCAATCTGCACGCTCTCATTCAAGTAATTGACTATTGTTTACATTATACCTGATAACATATTTACTATTTAGTAATTATAAACAATTTGTCGAGAGTACACTGTCTAGTTAATTAAGGTGATAATTTATTTTTTATAGAGTGTATCCTCTATTTAATTATGCATTCACTCAAAAATGTAGGTAGCTAGCTGTAGATAGCTTGCGTACGTAAGCTATGATGGCATAACCACAATTAAGGTTTTAAATAAATTTCAGGCAAATATGTTTCTAGGTAGTTACTATTTCTTGTAATGTTTGGAATGAACATTGTTATACCTACTGTTTTACCACAATATTATTCATAATTTAGATTAAAAACACTATAGGCCGACCGCTTATATGAGACGTTGCCTGAGGTAGCTGCGCGGTGCGGGAGGAGTGAAAGTTGTCACAAGTTGACGAATCTGAGCTCTCGCATCACGTCACCGCAACCCTCCCGCATCGCACTGCTACCTCAGGCAACGTCTCAGTTAATGGGTCGGCCTATAGACAAAAGATGACTTTAATTAATTGTGGTCAGTCCATTATTTTTTATTACATAATAATTGTCATTAAAGTAATACATATATCAGTTTATAATTACGCAAATTAATATGTCCCTTTCATTACTTAATGGTTTTCCTATGCTGTTCAATAGATAAGCATATTAAATAAATATTATTATAAGGATATAATTACATCAGAAACAAAAACAATAGCAGAAATGTATGCAGTTATAAACATTGTCGAATGCAAATAAATATCTGAAGAACCATTGTGTAATTTTTGCAGTTATTTACTATCCTCATTTCCAAAACTCTCTATCGCACTGAGGTTTGCTGCTAGGGAACCCAATTCTGGGTTAAATTACAAAAACAATAATATTAGTTTAATTTTTTTTTTTTAAATTTATGTGTACAATAAAGAATAAGTCTTACCCTTAAATGCTTAACGCAGAGATCACAGAAGTATCTTTCATGGACTTTCCTCATGTGATCATTCAGCATAGTGAAAGTACGAAATGGTGGTATCTTGTCACAGATCTTACAGCGGTTCTCCAACAATAGCTCGTAAGCCTGCTTGATTTCTTCACTGCAGAACCCGATCTTGTATTGCCTCTCAAAGAGGCGGTCAGTGAAAGCCCTGTTGCGAAGCTCCTTATAAGGTTGGACAGTGTCCGTGAAAACAACCTATGAAATATTATGTAGATTAATGTTACAAAATGGACAGGTTTTGAAGGGAAACTAGAATTAAGAAATCTCACACAAAATGCTTTGGTTTTTTATGAATTTCGAGGTTTTCATGCATTTTGTAGTGGGCTGGCTATTTTGTTTCATTTTAAAATCAGCATCAAATAAATAAATATTAAAATTATTATCAATTATTGAACTCAATTTTTTCCATCTTCCATACAAACTGTTCATTCAAGACTGATTTTATATTTTACAGATTATTTGGGAAAAGTTGTTCAGAATCTTAGGAAGGCACACCATGTAAGGACATTAAAATGTATGTTGTATTAATGTACGGACGCCTATAACATAATAACTTGCACAATAACTTGCCTATCATCAAATAGGTTAGGGTCGGTCCAACTTGTAAATATATAAAAGGGGAAGAGTCATTGGGCCCATCTTAATTTACTGGTCTAATATTTGCTTAGGCATTTATCTATCAACAGAGTAATAGAGATCTACCTTTAGGAATGGGCTACTAGCTTCAACTTTCTGACTAACTGACTGACTATTTAATTTTGACAATTCAAAAGTGCCTGTACATGGTTTAATTGAAATAAATGCTTTGAGTTTAAGTTTAAATACTGTGGGACATTGTTTTTAATCCCTCCCCTCCCCATCCAAATACCCTTGACAAAAATCTTTACTCCGTATTTATGCCAAAGTAATATCATGTTCAACTCAGCAGCACTAGGTAATGTGCAAATCAATTCCAGGCCTTGAAAGTTTTGAGAGCACATTATTAAGATGACAAGATTAGACACAATTTAAAAAGTATGGTGCAATAATAGATTAGATGTGTCAGCATTAAGTAATTATAGTTGGATTACTTCACATAGTTACTATCCACGTAAATATAGAACAGTACCGATGTATAATAAATATCCCCACAAAATTATTCACTTGAAGGATTAAGTGTGGAAAGCAAACCCCATAACATAGAACTAGTATATTAAATATTTATAAATTCAACTAAATCACTGAAACTGGTCAGAGAAAAAACCTATAGGTGTTTTAAAAATGTTACACACATAATCTCATCCTGTCATGTATGAAAAGTTTATCAACATAGAAATATGCTATTGTAGGAATAAACATAGTAGGGGAAACATTCGCCTATTGTGAAATAATGCAGAAGATTCGCTGAATGTGTTTATAATACACAATGTTGCACAATGATAGTCTGTGCACTGAGGATGTGAGAAACATAACAATCATAATTTTATGCATAACTCTAACTTACCCTTGAAAGGTCTTGCCTGCAGATAGGACACTCATTCTGCAGGCAGAGCACCCGCATTCGGGTGGAACACTCGAAACATACGGGATGGTCACATTCGCCAACCGAATAGTATAAAACGTTCTTGAAACACACTACGCAAGTATTCTCGTTTGAATTATTTTCAGCCATTGTTCCGAGCTGGGTTCTGGAAAATTATACACGGAGCTAATATGGAGACAAGATTTGTGGCGATTATTGGTAAAATTTGAGGGATAAATACTGTATATACCTACGTAAGATTGAGAAAAGGAAGGACGAAAATTTCGTAGTGCTGAAATGACAACTAGATGAAATAGTTGCCATACCCAAATAATTCTGAGAAATAAAAACCTCTGTCCATGACACGTTTTGTATAAGTCAACAAGGCGATGGTTTATTGCTCTAATGAGGTGTCTCAAGGATAGCCTAGTAAAAGAACTTAGAAAACTGTCGACTGTCTGTGTGATCTTGCCGTGCGACTAACCAATAAAGTTGGATACACAGAGTACATTACATACATTTATATAGAGGAGGTTGAATAGTCCGCGAGCTTGCATAGGATAACTGACAACTGTGCTAACGAGCCAGTTGGTCGATAGTTGGAGAACTTTTTAATTGTGCGTAATCGGAAGGGAATTTCGATTCTCATACGATCGGTGTCCAATTAATTAGTTAGACATGATGTGCGGGCTAGCATAAAGTCACTATACCTATTGGTGTACTCTGCGATTTAGTCGGCCAACTTATAATAAATAATTGTAAATCTGCGGTCTCTCTAATTCTGTCTATGGGTAATATCAATTCCTTGATGGTCGTTCTCTATCACAGAACACATATTATTATACTCCTAACGGAGTTCTCTATGTTCTCTCTATGCTATTCAAAGAGTAAAGTAACTATAGAGGGAATGCTATTGTCGAAACTGTGAACGGGTGAAGAACGGTTTGAAGTTTGAATTTCAATTCAATCAAAATCAAAGTTCGTTTGTTATCCAAGTTCAACAGTTTTTACAATAAAATGTGTGATAAAATAAAGTAGTAAAATCGGTGATTTACACAGTGAAGAGTAATACAGACTTTCCAATAATGTATTTCCAAGTGTGTATCAGCTTATTGTGCTAAGTATTATTAGAATAATAAATGTTTCTATTGCCTGCTGTATTAATATGGATTTTGTTGCAATCCTATCTGATTTTATTTTATTATTTTAGATTGAAAATACTCCTGAGCACATACGAAGGGCTCGTCGTACGGAATCTGTTGTGAAAGAGTCTCCCAAAGAAGAATGTCCTCGTCTCGTATTGGCTCCGTTTTCTAGGCCTCCACAAGTGGTGTTCGACAATGTCCTTATTGGTTCATCTTGTGAGAGGAACCTGGAGCTGTTCAACCCATCAAAACAAGTACAACAGGTAACAGCCACAAAATATTATATGTTTTAATATGGTATTAATTAATAATTTAAGTAAATTACTTGTGAAGGGATAAGGGTCAGTGGGTCGTCTTAGGGAAAAACAAGTTTAAAATTTTAAATAGGTCAACCATTATTAGTATTTATCCTGGAATAACAACAATGTCTTGCTTGCTCATAACTCATACATGATTTTTTCTACTATCTCCAGTTGGTCTGTTATTTCTCTGCTAACCCACCTACCAAAACCAGTCTATATCTTGCGGTTTTAATTACCATTATCTACTTTCAATAAAGCAGCATGTTATGTTAAACCAAATTGTTTGTTCTTCTCTGTTTTGGATGAACATTATTACTACTTGATTAATATTTCTAATACACATTATATTTATATTTTTTATATCATAATAAAATTATAAGTCAGAGGGGTTTGTGGCTAAGTAATAATAGCTGCACGGGTCGATCGATCAGGTTAAGCTACGCTTGCCGCGGTTGGTCCTTGGATAAGTGACCAATATCATTACATACCAAGATCCCTGCATGCTTCTGAAAGCACGTTAAGCTGTTGGTCCTGGCTGTCATTCGTTGATCTTTGATAGTTGTTACAGGTCGTCAGAAGCCTGAAAGTCAGACAACCAGTCTTACCAAGAGGTTTTGTATTACCCAGTAACTGGGTTGTGGAGGTCAGATAAGGCAGTCGCTCCATTTAAAATACTGGTACTCAGCTGCATCTGGTTAGACTGGAAGCCGACCCCAACATAGTTGGGAAAAAGCTAAACAGATGATGAATAAAATTATAAGTCATCAGCAAAAACAATAATTTTCAACAAAATAGAATTAAACTAGCTTTTTTGCCTTGATGTCGGAAAGTATCCCATGGGATCATACTACCAGGATCAAAAGTACCATTATGTGTTAATCCAGGTTTTAAACTATCTGTGTGTCAAATGTCATCCAAATCCTTTCAAGCAGTTTTTTCACCAATATGGGACAAACATCCAGACAAACAGACAAATATTTTAAAAACTATATTTTCGGTATCAAACTCATTCCTAAACTTTTTATCTTTACTTTTCTTCAGATTACCCTTGGAAAATCTCTGCCCCCTGGCTTAGTGATACATTTGCCAGGAGAATGGCTGGTGGTAGAACCGGAGACATGTTACTGCTTGACTATGATGTGGACACCCACACAGCCAACTGGCATCAGGGAGACGTTACGCTTCACAAACGAGAACAGAGGCCGATATGATGTCATTGTTGTCCTCAAATCTGTTATGGTAATATTATTGAATTTTTTTCATCATAAAAACTGTTGAGTCAGCCAAGTAGATGTAAGAATGACCACTTGGCATAAGTTACTGGCTAGATTCCTAGATTGGTCAGACAATTGTTGAATTTAATATTTGTAGTACCAGCTTGGGTTTTCAAATATAAGGCAGGGCACTATATTTTATTTATCACCATTATCCTATAAGCTAAGCTCTTGAACGCAGGCTTCTCAATGAAAATGAATAATTATGATTATTCAAATTGTCACCAAGTTTAGCAGGCTTATTGGTGATAGCAGTATGTTTTTATTGACAGCATAAGAAGATGCTACTCAACATTCTGTGATGACATAATGCCTTAGTCCTCTTTATCACTATCATGGGAGGAGAAGGGTTGGGGCTACTCACCAGAAACCATATTATTATTTCCTAGCGTGCAATAGTATAACTTTGAAGATAAACAGGTGTGATATAGTAAGCAGAATATATTTTTCAAGACAATGAACCTTTATGGATATAATTCAAACTTGTTTCAGAACATAAAAGGAAATGGTGGCCAGGCTAAGGGCTTCAAAATATCACCAGGTAAAATAAAGAAAAAACCAACTAAAAAATCTCCTGTATCTCTTTACAAGAAGAAATCTGAGACCATTTACAACACAACACAAATTAGAAAGACATACAATGTTATCCATTCCCAGCAAAAGTTGACTCAAGCATACAACAAAGAAAATATGTCCATGAATAATTATTCGATGGACTCCCGTCCAGATAGGTGTCCGTTTGACTCACCAAGTAGTGTTGATTTCAACTTTGATACTTCTGAAGTTTTCTCTAACATGCGCAAGACTGATTTTTTACTACAACAAACATATGACAAGTCTTTTGCAAGCAATACCAGATCAAATAATGTACCCAACAATGTACTAAAGCCTTCCAATAAGCAGCAAATTTATGACGTATCAGGCACTGAATTGTTTGATAATCTCACGTTTACTCCATTGAAAACAACTAAAGTTGAAAAACTTGACAAGGGACCTAAAATTATCCTTAGTATGAACTCCGAAAGTGACGACTTAGATGATAGTTTAGAGAATAGAAACTACAATAAGGAAAACCAGGTGCATTCCATAGTCAGCGTAACATCTTCACAACCACCTAATAAGTGGTTGACAGTCAATCACCACACACAAGTCGACAGCTACGTGGAAACACCCACTGTTCTAAATAAGAAACAACCAAATACATCGTCACCTAAAGAATTAAACAGTCCTAACTTCTCTATAAACACGGAATTTTCCCGCATTAGTGATCTATCGTTCTTCCCACAAAGATTTTCGACTGAAAGGAAAACCTTTCCGAAATTGAACAACGACACGCATGAAATATTTGACGATAATCTTAAATTGAGCTCTGATACTTACACCAAGGATTCCCCAAACACGCCAGTGGAGCCTAATTTCAATCAATTGAATGAAATGAAACCACCGCAATTCTTTCTGAAGGACCAACCGAAGATGTGTAGGCAGTCTCTTTTTAGAGAGTACCAACATCAAAAAGAAGCATATGATCAAAGAAATTTCGTTAATACCTATGAACATAACGCGTGGCAAAACGACTTAAGACTGGACACGCGGTCTCCTCCTCCGAGATCTATAACACCTCCTCTTCAGTCTATTCCTGAAGAGAGTGTACAGTTCTCTGATACTCAAGTTTTCGATAGAACTGATAAGCAAATGTCTACGTTCACCATAGATCGGACTTTTGACAAAGTTAATGATAGGTTTTCCTCTGTACCTTCGACTAGTCAAATGCAAACATGGTCTAAAAAAGCTGTAAGGGCGGAACCGGATCTTTGGAAAATACCTGTTTCTCATGTAAAAAAAACTGTGAAGAATAGAGCATCAATGAAGGGTAAAGATTCCATTTGTAGTAAAGTATCGAACGCGACGTTTGAGACTAACAAAAGTATAATTCAGAACATGACGGTTAACCAGATCGGAAATGTGTATTCTCAATCTGCTACAGTCGATCCATTCCTGTCTTCTACATATTTTTACGATGAAGAAGCTGTGGAAAGGATTGAAACAGAATTCAAAAGATGGCTGAATTGTATTCTGACACCGCCTGCTGATCTTGACAGTAACGTCGAACAGAAAATAGATGTCGGCAAAGTGTGGATTGATAACAGAAATAAAGAAGTTCCCCTTGCGCCTACCAAGGAGCAAGTTTCGAGTGCTTACCACAACAGTCATAGACTGGAAAGTCTCCGTAGATCCGCACGAGCCTTACTAATGAGTCCTGAAATCGCCATAGTTTTTCAGAAATTGACCGCCCAGATTGATAAGAAACTGATTGCTGTCAGGGTGGACCGGAATCTTCATTTGGATGTGGGGCTGCAAAAGATTATCATGGAGATATTGTTGTCGTACAATCCATTGTGGCTCAGAATCGGACTTGAAGCCATATATGGCATTGTTTTGCCACTCCATTCAAACAGTGACATCGAGGGACTTACTACGTTCATTATTCAAAGGATGTTCAAAAACCCTTTCCTCAAGAACAAACACTCGAAGTCAAATGCGCCGAACATGTTACTACCAGCTTACATGGAGGCAATCAAGAAATTCACCTTAAAGAAGTTTTTCATGCTTGTTTTCTTTTTGGATCAAGCGAAGCAGAGAAAACTGATATCGCACGATCCATGTCTTTTCTGCAGGAATGCAGTCTGTAAAGAAAGCAGGGAAGTTATCATAAGATTCACGAGAGAACTTATCGCAGGCATTGGCGACATTACGAAACATCTTAGACCGCTTGGGTATGTCGTGTGCCATAAACAGTCGTATTTAGATGAATATAAGTATGCAGTACACAACATAGCCTTGGACATCAGGGATGGTGTAAGACTGACCAAGGTCATGGAAATAATTTTGATGAAGGATGGCCTATTAAATCAACTTCGGACGCCCGCTATTTCTCGCTTACAAAAGATCCATAACGTGCAAGTCGCATTAAACGCTTTGAAGGAGGCTAATTTTATGATCGTTGGCGAAATCACGTCCAACGACATAGCTGATGGTCACAGAGAGAAGACACTGTCTCTACTATGGCAGATCATTCATGTATTCCGCGCTCCATTGTTTGAAACAGCCGCTAATGTTATACAAACTTGGTGGAGAAAGAAGTACGAAGTTATTGTGGAGAAGAGAAGGGAAGAAGAGAAGAAACTTCAGAAACGAATTAACGCGGCGAGTGTGATCCAATGTTGGTGGCGCCGTATTCAGTACAACCGCCTAGTCGAATGGAAGATGCAACAAATAACTACTGCGACTATCATAGTACAAAAGTATTGTAGAATGTGGATACAGAGAAGTCGCCTTATAAGATGGAAAAGGAGTGTTCTGAAGATAGAAACCTGGTACAGATCTGTTAGGATGATGAGAGAAGCTAAAGCAACTCTCGAGAAACTGAGATCAGAAAGGGAAGAGTCGAGACGTAAGGCAGCTATTCATATACAATGCCAAATCAGACGGTGGCTGTGTATCAGGCAATACACGATACAAATCAAGAGGATTGTTACTGTACAAAGTTTAGTCCGCAGATATCTCGCAAGGAAACAGTACATTCGATACAAGCAAGCTGTCATATGCATCCAGCAGAGATATAAAAACAAATTGTTGATGAAAAAGGAAATGCAGGATTTCGCTACGAAGCGCAAAAGCGCTGTTCTTATACAAAGCTATTATCGTATGATACAACAGAGAAGATACTTCTTGAAACTCCAGGACTCTGTTAGAACAATTGAAGAACGTTACAAAGCGCTGCTTCAAATGAGAACCGTTCGTAAGGACCATCTAGCCCTCAAAGAGAGCGTTATTAAAATACAAGCTTTGTATAGATGTAAGAAATGCCACCAGGAATACATGAGACAGAGAGAACTAATCATGTTACTCCAAAGAAGGATCAAAGCTCACCAATTAATGAAAACGGAAAAAGAAAATTTCTTACGATTCAAAAATGCGACGATTGTACTCCAAACGTATATCAAGTCGTATTTAATCAAGAAGAAGTTGAGACAAGATTATCTGAAGTTACGTCAATCTACGGTGCTAATCCAACAATACTTCCGTTCCTATTTACTAGCAAAGTCTCAAAGAAATGACTATATGCGGTTACGAAATGCCGCAGTAGTCTTACAAAAGTCTTACAGAAACTTTTTACTAATGCGTAAAGAAAGATCTGAATATCTAGAACTTAGGAAGTCTATCATAGTCATCCAACGAAGATATAAAGCTCAAATACTAATGAGGAAACATCGAGAAGAATATACGAAGCTTCGTCAAGCTACTGTGGTCATCCAACACAGATTTATGGCCCTAATTAAAATGCGTTTACAAAGAGCTAATTATCTAAAACTCAAATCGTCTTGTACCACTATTCAGAATGCCTATAGAGCTGTCGTTTTAGGCCGAAAACAAAGAAAGGAATACCTTCAACAAAAACAGGCTGCTATTCAAATCCAGACCTGGTTTAGAAGTTGTAAGAAAGGAAAAGAAGTGCAACAGCAATATCAGCAGTCGAAAAAAGCATGTGTGACTATCCAGAAAATCTATAGAGCGTACATAATTGGTAGGAAACAAAGACAAGAGTATGTTCAAATCAGGACAGCAACTATCTGCATTCAGAAATATTACAGATCGTATATCGAAATGAAAATAGTAAGACAGCGGTACATTACAATTAGAACATCCACTATAACTATCCAAAGATACTACAAATCGCATTTGGAAAGCAAGAAACAAAGGGCGACCTATTTACAAATGAAAAACGCAGCAGTGCTCATTGGGGATCATTATAAACGTTATAAAGAAACTCAGAAGGTCAGACAAGACTATTTCCGGCTTCGAGAAGCTACGTTATGTTTACAGAGAAGATACAGAAGTGTTATTGCTATGAGAGTTGAAAGAGCAAATTATTTAAGGATTAGACAATTGATTATGCTGTTGCAACAAAAATACAAAGCCTTACTCGCGATGCGAAGGGACAAACAAACATATTTACAGGTGCGAACAGCCACATTGACCATTCAAAATAGATACAGAGCACAAAAACTAATGATATTGGAAAGAACAAGATATGCCACAATATTAAAACAATGCATTTCAATTCAGAGGTTCTATAGAGCGTATGTCGAAGGCAAGAAGCGAAGGGCTGACTATCTTGAATTAAAACGGTCAGCCATAGTTTTACAAAGAAGGTACAGAGCTTTGTTGGCAATGAGAAAAGATAGAAAATCATATTTAAGAAAGAAGTCTGCGGCTATCACTGTCCAAAGGAAATACAGAGCACATTGCCTCATGTTGAAAGAGCGGCAAGCGTACACAAATATGCTGAAGGCTTGCATGACCATACAAAGGACATTTAGGGCGTACTCATGCGGTAAACGCCAAAGAATCGAATACAATAGAATTAAATCAGCAGCAATCCTAATTCAAAGACGCTTCAGACTGGTTAAAGAGACCAGTAGAATTCAAAACGAATATCAGACTCTAAGAAAGGCAGTTCTGCTAGTACAAAGTAGGTTCCGGTCGAATAAAATTGCTCGGATTATAAAAGAAAATGAAGCAGCACAGAAAATACAGAACTGGTTCATCGCTACGAAAAAACGCGATCTATGCCGCCAAGAATTTGAGACACTTAAAAAGAGTGCTATCCTGACACAGTCTGTGGTCAGAATGCTGATTGCTCGCAAGAGATTTATAGCTATCAGAGATGCTACATTGTGTATACAGCGGATCTATCGCTCGTACAAACTAACTGTAACAGAAAAGCAAAAATATATTCAGACTAGAATTTCTATAATCAAAATTCAGAGCCATGTTAGAACATTTATTGAAAGAAGGCGTTTCTTTAGATTGCGATCGGCTGTAGTAACAATTCAAGCTGCATATAGGCTCAAAAAGAAGAGGGATGTTTTGAGGGCTCAAAGAATAGAAGCAGCAATATGTCTGCAGAAATATGTAAGGCGATACCTTGTACGTTCGTGGTACATTCAATATATGGAGCAAGTGAGATTTATACAAAAAATATGGAGAGGAAAATTACTTACAAGACTGATTCATTGCGAGTTTGTACAAAAAAGAAGGATTATTGTCAAAGTCCAGGCTATCATTAGAGGATACTTGGTGAGAAAACAAATACAGATAAAGAGGGAACAGATCTTAAAGACCAGGGAAGAGCAAAGAGTATACTGGGCTGCTTCCAAGATTCAGGTAAATATTTTCTTCCCTCTTTAACTTAAGGCAAGATTCACAAAACACTGTGACTTAATTTTGCTCAGCTACGTTAGCGTTTCATACCAATATGAACCTTTTTCAAGTGTATAATGTTAATATTCGTATGAAACAGTAACTTAGTAAAGTCAAAGCGCTGTCTGTGAATCTCGCCCTTACATTAGTTTGCCACTATAGTTCAATTTTCCTGTGACAGATAAATCAAAAACAAAAAACTCATATTTAAATTTTCAGGCGCTATTCCGCGGCCACATAGCCCGAGTGAACATTGCCTACGACAAGCGCGTGGAAGCAATCAGGCGAAGATGGCGAGATGGTGGTCTTAAGTCGAGCCAAGAGTCGATGAAGGAACGTAATGAGGAAGCTATGGAGGTCCTCCGCAATATCAGCGGTATCGAGACTGTTATCAAGGCTTTTAGATCCCTTGGTAAGTGTTTATTTATTTATTAAAACCTTATGCACTAGTAAAAATACCGTAAAAAGGTGGACCTAATGCCTTAGGCTACGGACACGAAGCGCCCGCTGACGCGGGGCACAGATTTATATGGAACTGGCCTCGAAGGCCGCGGTGCGGGGAGCGGCGTACGAGCGATGCGCACCGGTCTAGCGGTGTCCGCGCGTCTGCATTGACGTAGTGTTGTGCATTTTATTTTTTGCTTTTTAATGTTGTCGTCGCTGTTTACACATTTCATTCGCGAACAAAGACACTAATTTCTCATAACACAATTACACAACACTACGCCGCGCCATCTGCGAGCGCCCGCTGGCTCCCCGCGCCGCTGCCACCCCCGCCCCGCAATCGCTGACTTCGAGACCGAGGCCTTACCGCTCGGCCACGAGTTTTGGCTTAGCGGGAAGCGGCGCGGTTTCTTTTGTCTAGCGTTGACGCTGCAAGCGGTGCGTCGTGGCATGGTTCATACATTTTGGTATATTTGTTTTTGCCGCTCGCCGCCCCGGCCGCTGATAGCGGCGAGTTCGTGGCCAGGCCGTTAGGCATTTACTATAAGTCTAACATAAAGTGTTATATTTTGTGTGTAATTCTGATAAAGAAAATAGTACAAATAAGTAATATGTTAAAAAATGTGCAATGCTATTGTATTTCCCAAAGTTTTTTCAATAGTCAGATAACTTATATCTGAAGAATCAATATGAAAGTTTGATATAATTTCTTTACAAACTGTCCAACCGCAATATTCATGCCTCAGATAAAAATGATCTGACTTGTGAAAAATCAGGCCTTTAATTCTGGATAAGTTACGGCTAACTTTTCTGGTGGATATTTTTTTAGAAATTCTGTTCCATTTTGAATCTAATAGTACCTACATTGAAACTGAAACAGTTTTCATTCACATTCAAAACTAAGCACTGAACTCTTTTGTAAATTGTACAGGTCCTCGTCTTAATCGAATTAGTATATAATACAAAGATTAACAAGTGCCCTTTATTCCAGAATTACTAACGGAAGTATTCCCGATGTTGTACAATGACAATGCGTCGGCCATTGTCCACCGTGTGTACACCTACATGTCAGTTACGAACAGATCCATTTCTAGCATAGAAGTGCTCAAGTCTGCCGCCGCCGTGCTCGTCAACCTGACTAGGTATAGGATCACAGGACCGAAGATATACTTGGTAAGTATAAATATATAAGTATAAATAAAAAGATACGAGATGGCTAGATAGGTGTATATTTAGGCTTGGGCCTTTACAGACTAGGCGCATTTTTTGTAAATTATCCAAACCTTGTACGTACGACATGTGATTGGGTGTGCGTGAGCTCCCTCGTATACGTTTAAAGGCCTACCTAAGCCTACTTAGAGACCAAACACACCAACTAAAGAATGTGCTATCCCTTTACACTAAAAGTGATTGGTAGAATGTGTTTGTTTGGTCTAAACTGACCTTTAAATGTATGCGCGTGCAAAAAACACCGAAAGTATGCTCATTCATTATGACTGCTGTCAGAAAAGGCACATCTAAAAAAACTAAGAGCCTAGATGTATGGGTAGATTTTGCAGCTCGCTCATATAGTCATGTCTACTGCTTTCAATTTCGTATCGTTATCATGTGTAATCATTTATTTTATTTTCTTTGCAGAGAGATCGTATACCGCCTATTCTGAAATTCATGTGGAGGTTCAGCAACAGTGAAACTCAATTGTTCTGTATTATGGCAACATATCTATGGCTGTTTTCCAAATATGAACCTGTGAAGAAGGTAAGACTATCAATGTCGTAACGTTCGTAATGTTTATTTCCATCCTGAGCCGGATTTTGTCGTTATCGTCAGATTCTTGATGTCTGGTTTACGTAGCTCTTTTTCAGTCTGTTTTTACCCGACTACGGCGAAGCAAAAAGGAGGGTTATGATTTTGACTGGTATGTATGTATGTTCATCTGTTCCCTTAACTTCTAAACTACTTGTCATAATTTAACAAATGAGGTACCGTTATAGGCTATGTGACGTCACATTAAATTGAATACGGCGCCCTCTAGCGGAAATAAAGTCAAGACCCAAAAAAAAATTATCATGCCGTGTTGGGTATCAAATGGAAGGGCTTAATTAGCACATTTCAAAACTATAAATATTACTGAAATATGCCCCAAAACAATTAAATAAAAATAAGTTTAAAAACTAAAACCCAAATTCTGAAAAGGATGAAACAAGAAACTACCTTCCCGTGGTCGCATGCTACCATAGCTTAGTAGATATGTTAGTACAGTGGCATACGACCACGGGAAAGTACTTTCTTGTTTCTTCCTTTTCAGTAGTCTGGTTTTAGTTTTTAAACTTATTTTTTTAGAGAGCTAAATTCAAAAAGAGCTTTTGTTGTATTTTTCACAAATCGATAGTGTTTCTCAGAGATTAAAAAGCCGGGTCAGCTTATCTATTCCTGTATTATAAATGCGAAAGTAACAATATGTCTGTTACCTTTTCACGGCACGATAATTTTTTTCCCGGTAGTATGTTCCCGCGTTATAATTTCCGGCCTCGCCAGCCAGTGTTATATTTAAAAAGTGTCTCCTACAAAGCTTTCTTTTATTTACAGGACTTAACTGAACTGCTAAACCAGCCCGAAAACCACAGGATGCTAGTTACAATGAAAGGAAATGTCGAAAGAACCAAGCGAATGACGACCAACATTATGAGAAGCAAGTTCCATACACCACAGCCATCCAAATTTATCTCCCATACAAACAACCAGTCATTGAACATGAGCTTGTGTAGTTCAGGACTCAATATTGTGTTGCCAGCTTTAGAACCAGATTACGGAATTGCCAGGGTTGATAAACCGCGGTACTTCGAAGACGCTCAACAAGCCATTAGTTGCCTATTCCTTACATATAAGTTGTGATTATTACTCGTTTTTTTGTGTGTATTGAGTTTTAAATTAGATTAGATCATTTCATATATTCTATCACTGATATTATGTTATTGTATTTAGTTATTACTGCCATTAAACACAACTTAAATTTTTGATAATTCGCTTTACCTATTACTATATTTTTATCTCACGCAGCGACGCGCTTTACTTGTGGTAACCATGTGTACAAACACGCTGTGAATATGTACGTAAAGATGAGTAGCGTCAGCACATAACACATGTGCACACACAGACACTTCCAACTTCGCCATTCTCTCGGACGGTACCGAGAGCTCCTGCGCTTACGTACACATTCACAGCGTTTTTGTACACTTAGTAACCACAAATAAAGCACGCGTGGCTTCGGGAAATAAAAATATTGTTTATATACAAATTAGTCTATGAAATTGTTTCTACTAAAATTTTGTTTTTAACCGACTTATAATTGGAGGAGGTTGTTGATATACGCGCTTAGGTTTATATAATTCTGTTCGTGTTAGTATTTTTATTAGTAATTTAACTAGAGTTTTATCTTATGAGTATTTGACTAATTAATTTAATATTTACTTAAAATAACAATCATGCTTCCAGTTCATATTGCATGGTTACAAAATATGAAAGTATGACCAACGCCGTCTTAGGGCAGGCCGGATCCCTTGGGCACACAAGAATTTGGGGCCCCTTTGGAAGGTAAAAAAGACCAGTCAAGTGCGAGTCGGACTCGCGCACCGTGGGTTCCGTACAAATTTGTAGATATGTAATTACTACCGTACGGTTTTCAGATTTTTTTCTTTACTTCTGCTACATGACATTGCTTTTTGCCAAATTTCATGATTCTAGGTCAACGGGAAGTACCCTATAGGTTTTGATTCCCTTGCGAGTGTCAAAATATGCGCTTTTTAATGTAGCTTGTAATAGCAGTAGCTTGCGTTGTAATATCTGCCTTCCGGGGCCCCCGTGGGGTAAAGGGCCCTGGGCACGGGCCCCGTGTGCCCTTATGGTAAAGACGGTACTGAGTATGACGATGTTAATTAAACTAATTATGACATTGTTTTGCTGTGTTTTGTGTGTGGTTATGAACTGTTAATATTAATTGTAATCGACTTCCATGTTTAACTACTAATATTTAACGTAATGTTATGCATTATTTCTAAAAATGGACAATATAGCCAATAAAGGACTTAATGTCAATACTTGTATTCTTTTATTTACAATTTAAGTTCACAAACTCGTCCAAAAACTACTCCGTGTACTAAACTACGCGCATAGACGTGAAGTTGCGGACACCAGCCCGTATTACTATTATTAGACCCATCCCAAGTCTCTTCCTACAATTATCTTGATCTATCTTTATCAAGCAGGTGGTGTTCTGTAGTTTCGGCCTATCCCACTGACCTGCATAGCTATTCACAACCATCCGACAGATTATCGTATCGAGAATAACACATTTCGATAACCTGATTTGCCTTGCCCCCGACAGCAAACGGCTGTCGGAAGAATAGCGGTCGTCTATTTGATTTAAACTGACAAAATTTCGGGTTTTGGACGTATGACGGTATTGAGCAGCGCTTAGAGGACTCCTACGATAACATTGATGTTCGATACGGTACGGAAGCGTATCGAGTGGTTGTGAATAGCTATGCTGTATTATCTAGTTTAATAGAGTTAGAGGTCAGTGGCCTATCCCCATGTCAAGAATGCGTGAGTTTATTTATGTATGCATTTTGATTTTTCTCAAGACCGACAGCGGGTAGTTTTCAAGAAAAGTTTTTACGGAATAAAATGATACTCAACGACAACTGACGACAACTCTTTCTGCTATATCAAAGAGTAAAGTAACTATTGTGATTTGTGCTATTTTTTTAGTCGTCTGTCATCTTGTTGTCAAACTTTATAGGTTATGTTGTCAAATGTCAATCCTACATTAAAAATAAAAAAGTCCTCTGTGCCTACAAAGCTAAAGCTTAGATAACCAACTGATTTATTAAAAAACAATTAAATAATAAAAATATAAGTGCTATAAAAGGGAATTACTATGGATGAGTTCGTAAATTATTTACTGATAATCTTGGTTATATTGCCAGTGCTTCTGTTCTTCAACTTATGGTGTGGTATCGGCTGGGAATTATTTGAAAACAACTAGCGTTTGCTAACATGAGAATAAAATGTTATTCGCATATTATTATGGTTACACCGTCACCGCCTTGAATAAAGACTCTCTATATAGTTTTAAAATTAAAACTAGTTAAGCGGTTATTTAATGTTAATTACTTATGCTAAGGGACTTATATATATTATGATAAATTAAATAAACGTTTTTCCTTATAATTTTTTTATTGATAACACATTTATAGAATCTTAGCTCTAGAATTATCACAATAGTGTCCTAATTGATAAATCATAACAGTTTTCAAAATTATTGTAAGTAGCATAATTTTTTGAATTCCAAATACAGGTCTATAATATCGTATATCTTAACAAAAATATCACATCGATTAGTAGAAAATATATACATTCAATTCCTCATCTCTTCCACATTCCCCAATCATAAGAATAGCATCTTGATAATCTTTATTCAGCCCATAAAAGACAGGCATTCCATTTTACATAAGTTTCTTCATAATCAATATTCATTTTATTCCACTTTCTAATACTTACAATACTATATATCTATCGAGAATACAACAATTTAATAGGTACACTGACTAAGTGATAACATAATAAATTATTATGCTGCAAATCAGACATCCAGCAACCTTCACTGGGCCCATGTCCCACTTCCTCTCACAGGGAGGAGGCCTATGCCCCAAAAAAGGAACATTATAGGCTGATTATGTAAATCAGACATACAACTACACATTACGTGACTTTAAATTACTTTGATTGGACACTAAAAACTTATCTCATCATCATCATCTGCCTAGCCTTTACCCAACTATGTTGGGATCTCAACATCATCATCTGCCTAGCCTTTACCCAACTATGTTGGGATCGGCTTCCAGTCTAACCAGATGCAGCTAAAAACCTACCTGTAATCACTTTTTCATTATCCTGAAATATATTTAGCTTTTAATACACATAAGACAGTAAAATTATACCTAGGCTTGAAGTCAAAAATAATAAAAAATCATTTAAAAAAAATAAAACATTTGTCATATTGGTTGAATTTTGCTAAAATTATTTCTAATTGAAAGTACGAATAACCAACCAAGGGTACATTTTTCAGCCACAGGCAGACATTTATTATGCTGTAAGAGATCTAGAAAAAAAAGATGGGCTCTTAATAACCCTTTGAGTACCGGAATGTAGGTGCACGCGAGACACAATGGCTTTTAATTGTTTCTTTAATTACAGCATGCAATCGGTTAATGAAACTAAAAACACCCCAACCCTGAACAAAACATTTCCGAAACTACTAAACGCTCATTTAATGTCAGAGTAACAATAGGACTTTGCCCGTTTAGATCCAACTCATCCCAATCTGCTCCCCACATTGATTGTCTTTGGTTTTTCCCTGCCTTATATTTGCCGGCAGATATTGGCCGAAAGGTGCCATCGCCAAAACTGTTTCTTCGGTCGGACACAGTACTAATTTGCTAAATTTCACTAGAAAGTATTAACTCCTCCATTCCCATGTGTCCTCGGTGTCGCCATACTCGGTATCTCGCAATATCTTTTCGGGTTACCATGCCAACCACCTGCAAAAAAGTAATAAAGAAATATCATGTAAAGAGTTGGTAGTGCCCAGTTTAACAATTTTCGTTATAGCTAGTATAAAGTGAATTTACCGCTTCTCGAAAGGGTTTTTAGGCTATAATTTCGCTTTTAGGAGCTTTGGGACAGTGCACAGTATCAAGAGTGTATACAACTCCTTTTTTTTAATTATAGCGTAGGTTTCGATTAGGTAAAGTTTACTTACATAATTATACATCATAGTTACCTCATTAACATCATTCACTATAGGCAGGTGTCGTAATCCTAGCGCTCGGAACAATCTGAACAAGCGCGGCAGTGACGCTCGATGCGGCAGAGTATAAGGCGAGGGATTCATGAACGGACGCAGGTCTATAGTGCAAGTCTTCTCCCACTCTGCTACGTCTAACTACGAAAAGAAAAACATAGAGGTTATGAGTACCTACATTGCTTTATTAGGGTTCCGTACCAAAATGGTACAAAAGAAACCCTTATGGTGTGATTCAGTCTGTCTGTATGTCCGTTTGTCACAGTTGAATATCTCAAGAACTACTAATACTATCAACTTGAAATTTGGAATAGTTTTAGATGACGTTTGCCCAACTATTTTGTAAATAAGAAAGAAATAAAATGATGTTTTTTTTGCAACAGGGACTGAAACGGGATCTGAAAAATTCGAAGTGGGGCTACTAGGGCATGTGGGGTATCATATGAAAGAGCGCAGTTTGCACATTCTCAAACATTTTTTCGTTTTCTTTTAGGCCGCATAGTTTTCGACTTTTGATGAAAAATGTAAAAAAAAATACCCCCCCCCCCCCCTTATCTCCGAAGTTTGCAGAGAAAAATCTAAAATAATTCTATGTGATAGAAGTTTATGTAAAGATTACAGGAAAAATAAAACGGTGTCTCTAAATAGCACACTTTTTCAGAAATCAACAACAAAAGTTACAATAGTTCCACTATCGGTCAAGAGATGGCGCTGACCTAAAACTGCAATATTCTACACCGCAGCGCGCAGTGTTAAAATTCTCTGACAAATATAGGCCTCGCCGATAAAATTTTAAAAACATTTATTATGATAGTACGGAACCCTCGGTGCGCGAGTCCGACTCACTCTTGAGCGGTTTTTGTTTTTTTATAACGAGAAAAGCACTCTTAATATAACACCGCCTTATTAAAATGTAATGTAAGGTACATTACATTTTAATAAGGCGGCGTTTCAGTATTACCCCACTAGTAGACTAGTCCCGAATGAAACATTTGAAGCAAAACCGTTAACATTCATGAGGAATAAATGCAAATGCTTTATCTCATCAATAGAAGGATGCAAAACATCACGCATGTAGTTCCCGAAGGCAGCCAGGGGTAAACCCCATTACATAGAACTTAAAAGTTCTATGTAATTGGGGCGAGTCTATCGGCGAAGGTACCATACAACTCGATTCCCACCGGCTTCCCTTCGAAAATTCAGAACATAACCACTCTATAGTCAATTCATCACTGAAATTTACTTTTGGATTTTTTTTTGCTCCGGCCTACCTCTATCATGAATTCACCCTTCGCTACTAGAGTCTATTGCCACTATCCCAGATTGAATATAGACTTTGGGCTGCTATGTAGAAATTCCTAATAACAATTTGCCCGCCCTGGGCATCTATCCCAGGATCCACGCTCAGTAGTAGTGCTTGCAAGTACTAGACGAACGAGTAATTATTGAAGGATACAAGAATGTAAAATAATTCCTTACCTCATCAATAGAAGGATACCGTGGATACTCCTTTCTGAACATATTCATATCCACGTTGAAGTTAGACCACGTAGTGTTGGCATTCTCATTGTATATCTTGTTCTGTATTAATACTATTAATTGCGACCGTAGGATCAATCCGCGTAAGCGCTTGTAAGTTGTCACTTCCACCTAAAACAAAGAACAATACTGAGCAAATATTTTTACCTCGGATTTTTTTAGTAGTACGATTTCAATGAAGTGAAATGATTACAGTCAAGGGAGGTCTCCCTTGACTGCTTTATGCATATATTATGAAAACGATATTCATCTACCTGTAAAAATTTTGTTAAATCAAACAGAAAGGTCACATTTAAGGTTTTTGTTTGTTTCTAGAGCCTTTATAGTGCTTGTGACGTCATAGTAGGTAGTCAAAAATAGCACGCTTGGTTTTCATACAGATCGTGATACTTGCGTTATCTAGGTCTATCTATATCTGTGGTGTATACCTATTTAGTTATTGTTTGTTAATCAGCTTAATGTGTGTTAATTAGTTACAAATTGGTCTTTATCTTATCTAAAAAGCACATGGGTCAGACGCTACGAAAATAATTCTCTGGATGATAGGATAGTATAATCACCGCAGACGTTGAACTCTTATACGTTGGACTAATATCGATTAATGTAGCTTTATCACTTGTATAGTTCACGTCAAAATTTATGGCGTCTATGAAGTGCGCTACTCGCTGCGCAGTACCTTACCCCCGCTGACACGTGAATTTGTTACTGACCAGAGACGCCTCATGTTCTGAGACGCCATAAACCGGGCTGTACTAGGTACTATTAATCTTCATTCATAAAACAAAATACTTACATCATCAGCCAAAGGCGGATCAACAACAGGGAATCCATTATACGACACAAGTTTGAGCAGCTCCACAATATGGCCGACATTCTCAACGGTGCGCAGAGTGAAGACTGGATGCGACATCACCTCTGACGCGTAGATGTTGTGCGCTAGTGGTGGAGGCTCCCAAGGTAAGAGGGGCACTGCTGCTAACTGGATGTGAATGTCGTAGATACCCTGCAAAGGTGAAGAAATGGTATAAAAACACAAAATATAATTACGAAAACCTCCGAATTCTCGAGAAGTCTGTAAAGTAATTCTGAGGATGTCGCAAGACCCGCATCGTGGGACTTTGCTTATAGACACGTTGATGGCCATCGATGTTGCAGACGAAACCAATTTCGAGATATTACGACGCCTGGTGAATAGCAGGTTTTATTACAAAAGATGAATCACAGCAGTTTTTATTGCGTAAATCGTAATAACCAACAATATTATTATCGATTAATCAATCGAAAATATGAATGTCATCTGAATCACTCATTTCAAAGCGTTATGATACTGATCACTTTAATATTACTCCCTGAAACTTTCCAAAATTATAATTCCCTTACCTCATTGAAGAAGTCTCCGGTCCATTTAGCGACGACCAGCGTGATGATGATAGGCAACGCATTGGAGATCTGTCCTGTAGTCTCTATGATGATGACTGTCAGTGATATGGTCATGCGCACCACACCACCGAGTTGAGCAGCCGCCCCGACTAGCGCGTATTTCGCTGGGTTGATTGTCTGTGGAAAAGGATAAGTGATATTAAAATAACTACTGTACCTATGGCTACTTAGATCCCTACATCAACAAGGACTACATGCCAATTAAACTACTGAGCCCCTATATAAATTGAAAAATGCTATGAAAACGGTCTTAGCGTTTGGGGGCAAAACTTTGGTCCTGTTATGGTTTTCTTAAGAATTTTGCCTAGGTGTTCGCTTTTACAAAAGCTGACACGCTATTTTTGGGTGTACCTCCTATGTGACAAATAAATCTAAACACATTTACAATATGATCAAAAATACATTAGGTAATATTCCCTAATTGTTAGGAGTCAGTAAAGATAGGAACTAAAACATAATACAAAAGAAAAACTTACATTAGAAGGCAGCATATACTGTATAGCAATAGCCAGTAGTCTTCCCCAAGCGGCGCCCGTCAAAAGATTCGGTATGAACAGTCCACTGGATACAGAAAGGCCAAACGTCCACGTGGACAGTAGGAAATAGCACACGACGAACGTGAAGATCGACCACGGCTTGTAGGAACCGATGGGGTCATGGAGGAACGAACGTACTGACGCTTCGGGAGTTTGGAACCAGATCGCTGCAAGAGCGTTGTATTCGCCGTCTGCGCAGAATAGCTGGAGGAGGAAAGAAAAATGGTTTAGGTAGATATATTTACGCAAGCCTTTAAAGTATTCAAAAAACTAGATGGATCACAAATCTAGATGAATATTCAGCACTGAGGGACCGATTATAAAGAAGAATAAAATATTTATTGTTCTGGTTTTTGTTAGGGCATAAGAAAAGTTTTAAGTTTAAATCGTCAGATCTGTGTTCACAATTTGGGACATTTCGTAATTTATGAGTTTCTGTCCACTATTCCACAAAATTAAATTTATTTGTTTCAATAGCATTTACAGAAAATTTCATGAATCTTGATAATCAAACCGAGAAAATAAAGTAACAGCTCTTACCCTCATTTCGTCAATTTATTTTAGTTCAAAGCTAAAGTAAGTTACCTGTAAAGGTACTTTAGTGGGGTCTTCACCGAGTGGCCGACAGTCATTCAGTAAGAACATCATAAGGAACCCGCAGGTTGCGCTCGCGGCTGCCACAAGACAAGCTTCCACTACGCGCAGCCAAGGAGTTCCTATGTACCTGGTGAATAAATAATACTGACTTAGGGCCCGTATCACCTTCGAGTAAGTTCCCTTTAAAGACTTGAAAGATAATTTCATACACGTATACTAATCGATTATTCGGTGTGCTTGCTTGTGACGTGGTCATTATGACCTGAATGTCTAACGTGGGATGAATTGTTGGGAGGTTAGAAAGTGGTGGGATGATATAAACCAGTTAATTAATTCGATTAACACACAATGTTTTAAATATTTCAACAATTTGCAAAAACGACCTTTGTCAGCATTATCGACTGTTTCATCCCGACCTCTAAAAACTTTTCTTAACCTTTTGAACGCCACGGACGTTTATAGACGTCTAACGAAATCGTGCCAAACACGCCACCGACGTCTATAGACGTCAAGAAAACGACATTTTTTAAATACAAAATAAATATACTAAATTAAGTTTTCTGTGTTTCTTTTTCCTATTATTTCAAACTACTTTAGTGAAATATTGTAAATTGACACAAAGATATATTCATTATTTGAATTCACAAGAAAAAACAATCGTCAAATATTGCTAATCGAAATCCGTAAAATTGTGTATTTCCCCACGCCACAGACGTCAAGACACGTCAGCTAGTGATGGGTAGGTAAGGTAACTTATATTCCAAATTTATGAAATATTTTATTGAAAGTAGCTTACTATTACTTTGACAATTACTTTTTACTGACAAATATTCGTATCTGAATATTCCTAATGTATAATATTTAAAAAAATGTGGAAAAGAACTTATAATTGATATCCTTAAATCGATAGTTTACTGTCCACTCTCGCGCATCCCTATGTAAGAGCTCATAGACAGTTACCTGTACGCCACAGACGGGAATGGACGTCAAGCGGTGACGTCATTAGCGCGAGAAAGTTGTCAAAAGTCGTGCCAGCCACGCCAGAGACGTGTCTTCACGTCGGCGGATGACGTCACGAACCAGATTAGTGATGTACCTTATTATTGATTTATTCGTTTGTAGTTCTAATGTTTGCTTTTAGGTTGCTTAGAACTTAGTAACTGCTGTTTAATGATAGTATGATACCAAATAGGGTCAAGTTAAATAAAAGACCAATGCAACGAATAATATTTATTTAAAAAATATAGAACGAAAAGCACGGATTCATTGGTTATCGATAACTTTTCGTTAAGATGTTGGAATCACTATTTTTTTTTGTAGGTTTTTGTACTGAATTTGTGGCTTGGCGTAGAAGGGGCGCCGATGTGTTTACGCTCTGGCGTTCAAAAGGTTAAGTACCTCGTTAGATAGCTGATTAGATGTCTTTCCCGTAATGTACGCTTAATGCCATAGTATAATTTATTATGAGACAACTGAAGGCCAATTCTCGTAATTTAAAAATCTAATCGCAGTCTCATCTCGGCGACAAACAAATGACAAAAAATTTTCAAAATGTAGGGAAATTAGAGGTATTTTTGACAGTTTGAGACTGAGATCAGACTGTGAACGTTCTTAAAATTACGAGAATTGCCCCTCTGGTGTCAAAACATGAAATTTGACACCAGTTGATGTTGATGATTTTTGTAATTGGTTAATAAACTACTTCCTTTAACTTGCACTGTTAAGTATTTTAGGAAATTTTGTTACATCCAAAGGTTTGTTAAATTATTAGGTACCCAATGGAATAGCAATGGAGGCCATTAGAGTGGAGTGGAGTGGAGTGGGAGTTTAGTAGAGAAAGTTGATATTTAGTGACGAATTCTGAGAAATTTTCAAAAATACATAAAAATTGGGTTTTCTCGAATCCCATGAATTTTCGCTTATGTTTTACTAGCTTCTTCCCGCGACTTCGTCCGCGTGAAATTTCACCCCCCCCCATTCACCCCCTTAGGGGATGAATTTTGAAAAATCCTTTCTTAGTGCACCCCTAGACCTCATAAGGAACGTACGTGCCAAATTTGGAATCTCTAGACCCAGCGGTTTGGGCTGTGCGTTGATATGTCAGTCAGTCAGTTCTCCTTTTATATATATAGATAAAGTGCTTAATTGTTGCAAATATGTCACTACCACGTTCTGGAAGGAATACGTCAAATTATAAGTCACCCCGTATATTATATACAAACAGACCATTACTCGATTTCTCAGAAATCTGCCTGGTGAGAGACATTTAACAAGCATATAAGGAAGAATCAGAGATATCATTGTTTCGTTGCAAAAAGGGGATGACGCCATTTGCCTTGCTTGCTCTTTTGCTCACGTAATGACTTTAACACTTGCTTAAACGGCCCTAGCCTAGATCGAATAGCTTTTCAGAAACAGGGTTTTCAGTGATCAATTTCCTTTCTCAAGACAATGAAACCTATCAAAGTACCAAGGATAGTTTTATTGACCTAAGTAGATTGTGTAGCTGTCTATCTATATTGGACCATATCTTTACACAATCGTATTTACCTACACTAATAATCTATATAATATAAATGTGAAAGTGAGCCTTTGTTCGGTTCATATCTATTGAAATGACAGAATAAATGGTAAAGTAAAGACATAGTTACATTAAAACGTTAATTATATTCATCGTCATCTAATCTCAGTCAAAAGATTTCAACTGCGAGACATTTTTCATCCAGTGAAATTATAAAATACAAGGCGAAGACGCGAACACAGATGATTGCTAAAGCATTTTCAAGGCTCACATCACAAAATAATTAAAACACCACTGCTCTCAAAATGGCGAAGGAAAACATCGTGAGGAAACCGGCATATATCCTAAAACCAAACATTCCAAAAATGACAGTCATGTGACATCTACCAACCCGCATTGGGCTCGCATGGCAGATTACAGCCCACTCTCTCTCGAAGAGAGGAGGCCTCTGTCCCAGCAGTGGGAATATTATAGGTTGATATGCTTATGCTGCGCTCAAACCTTACAAAATTAAATAGAAACATGTAACTTACGTTATCCTAAACACAGCTAGTCTATAGTTGATATAGTTCCAGAGAGCGCCGAGTAATCCGCCGACTACACCGAAGAACATGAACACAGGCAGCTCATAGAATTGAAATGGGAATGGTTCCATCTTGCCCAAGTTCAGGAGACCTAGAATAAAAGAGGCTTATTTACTTAACTTCCTTTAAGTCATATACTCTATTACTTACAATAATCGACTTGTCCTCCAAAGTACAAAAGGAGATAAGACTACATATTATTATTACTATATTTTTTTTTATGTAAAGCTAGACTATTACAACCTTATTACAAAACAATGTTTATCTTTAGATCCAGGTTTAAACCATCGAGCCATTTTTATATTTCGAACTATAATCCGACAAAGTTAAAGTTCCTATTACAAAAACTGACGTTAAACCCGACTCTAGGTTGTCTATTTTGCATCAAGAAGTTTTCGTTTATCGGAATAAAGTTCAAAATACAGTAACTGGCTCCAAGTTTTAGGCTAGGTCTGAAGTTCGAACTCGTTTTGTAATACGACCGTTAGTGTGTGATAGAAGTTTTTCAGAAACTGAAAGCACCTATAAGATTTCGGCTGAAAATCATGTTTCGAATGACGCTGCGTACAATATTATTTACCGTTTTCATACCTGGAAAGCTCAATTCTCCAGCGCGCCCGTGATATGCAGATAGAGCGCAGTTCAACGTGAACGTTGACACCACAGTACCGAAGAACGTTCGCCATGTTAGCGCCTGATTCCAGAAACTGGTGCCTTCTTCTAGGGAGAACAGTACTCCACCTGAAAGAATAAGAAAGACTAGAAAACGGCAAGAGCAAGGACAGGCAATGACTACAACGGAATCGGCTGACTATATAACCACTTGACTGCGCATACAGTGCCCCGACACTCGAAAACTATTAGTATTTTGTCGCCTATGTATAGGCTACGGTTCTAGTAACCATTTTAGTAGTGTCCTAGTTACACCTGTATGCACGCTAAATTAATACAATTTTTATAACTTTTTATGCAATTATAATGCATCAAAATGCCTTCATGCGCGGTGAAGTGGTGTGAGAAACATTCCAAGACATCTAGTTACAAAAAGGATGGCATAACTTTTCATCGGTAAGTAAACAGTACGAAACATTTTTTTTTTATTTAATCAGATTTTGAGCCACCGCAGGGGTCTATTTAAAAGGGGAATTATAAAACGATCGAATAAAGAAAAACTTAGCGACTGATGATGAGATACTGTTTTAATAACGTGATCGGTATGAATTTGCGTAAGCGAAAAATTAACTAAACTAACGACGAATATTGATTAATAAAATCCAGAACGAGCTTACAAAAAGTGGGTTGTGATTAATCCATTTCCGATATTAAAATTCTAGTCGTGCGACTAAATTACTAAGTGAGCGACTAGAAATACAGAGAGGGCACCCCGAGGTTAGGTTACTTTAAACCCTTTACACAGAAATAGGGGCCCCGCAGAGCGGGGCTCCGTCGACATAGGATGCAAGAGCGAGCGAAGGGCACCCCGAGGTTAGGTTTGGTTAGGTTACTTTAAACCCTGTACATAGAAATAGGGGACCCGCGAAGCGGGGCTCCGTCGACATAGGATGCAAGAGCGAGCGAATGACAATACAAATACCTTTACCGTGCATCGTGTATTTTAAGTAACTCAAATAAATGTTTGTCAGTTGCTGTTCTGTTGATTTCTTGTCACTCGCTCACATAGTAATAATAGACAATTCTAATGCTTCTATACCTTTCTTGCCCTTTGTATGTTTAACGTAAAAAATAGTGCTATTACCTTTAATAGCTGAAAGTTGATATCGAAAATAATAAAATCAAAATTGATACCATTTTTATTCAATTCACATACTGTAATAAAATACCTATCTAATTTTAACCGACTTCAAAAAAGGAGAAGGTTCTCAGTTCAGTTTGTTCTCTCTGTCCCCGACCGGGACCGATCGGTCCAGGATAATTTTTATGTCATCAGGCACCGCTGAGACCGATCGGTTCGGATTCAAAAATATGTAGACGCTCGTCTATAATTTTTTACAAAAAACCATCAGGACCCTAAAACTTTTATTCGAAAAATATACAAAATTAATTCATTTTAAAAATCAATAATAACAGGATACATGTTTTTTTTTGTAATTTATTGATTTTGATTAAATATTATTTCTATGATTTTAATTGAGTATTTTTCATAATGTTAAAATCAATTTTATCGATATCGACTATTTTCCCTTAATGAAATAGAGCAGTCCTAACGATAGGCATACCTACAAGAACTGACCAATTGCAGCCGCGCGTTCTTCCTCGTCCCCCGGCCCGCGGTAATGAGTCGTGTGCTTTGAAGAAATCGGCCTATACGCTCTCTAGTGGTTATATTCTCTATGGCTGTACTAGTTCACAGGCAGAAAATGATAATCGTAATTTGACAATTTATAATTAGTGTCCAATCGAAAAGAGTTTCAGCTGCAATAGCTGAATCTAAAATGCATTTAGATTCTGCTGTTTTGCTGCTGAAACTCGAATCACCGACCGGCTACAGCAGAATGCAGAATTTATTGCCAACGTTAATGGCAACCACGGGCATAAAACGGGGGAGCGAGATGACACGAAACTCCGTATTAATTCTTTACCGTTTCATTTGCACGTTTTATGACCTAGACTTTTAATAGTTTGTGACTTGTAAGAGAGTAACACGTTTGTTTTTTTATTCTCACCTATAGGAGCACCGAAAGCAGCAGACACACCAGCGGCCGCGCCTGCCGACACAAAATCACGTTTCTCATGATCTTCGCGGAAGTACTGGAATATCTTGAAGTCTTTGTTGAACGTTGTGCTCTTGCCTTGTGATATGCCCGCTGCGACCACTGCTCCACTGTGGATCATAGGTCCTTCCTAAACAGGAAGTACAGTGAATTATTTTTGGTTTATTTTCAGTAATAATACATGACACACATGTGGTAGTTACATAAAGCATGCTATTCAAATATCACACTTTAATATAATAGACACAGTAAAAAACCAACGACCAGCACGTCAAATAAAACATAATTAAAAAAATATAAGTATAATCTATCTTTTGCAGTATTAAAATCATTTAGACGTGCAATTATAGCTCCAGAAATAATCTAGTTCATATTCAGCTTATAATGTTTCCACTGCTGGGACAGGCCTCCTCTTCGAGAGGCAGTGGCCTGTAATGCACCACTCGGGCCCAGTGCGGCTTGGTAGATGTCACATGTATTCGAATTTTTAGTTCTAGGACATGCCGTACCAGTTTCACCGTTTTGAGAGCAGTGCTGATGAAATTATTCACACAAAGTAAAGCGCCTGCCTGGGATCGTATACCCACGACCTACAAATCGTAAGTCGCGGCCGTTACCACTGGGCCACCACTGCTCTCACCTCTCTCTGTTCAGTTATAAGCATAAACCAACTTAATTACAATTAATGTATGAAACAATGTATAATTAGAGGGAGAGGCACCAAAACATATACAAAAAAAAAAAAACTAGACAGTCAAAAATTTCCAATTAACCTGCCTACAAAGTCATTTGACTTGCTCACCTTGCCTCCTGCGAGCCCGCCAACGACCGCGGTGATAACACCAACAGCCTTCACTACTAATGTCTTGATCCTCACCACCCGCGGCACTTTTACACCGTTGAGGTAACATTTCACTTGGGGAATACCGCTGCCGGCTGCTACAGGCTGAAATGTATTTTGAGATTAGAGACCTTAACTACTTTGAAATAAAGTTGAGTTTATGTAAGGGCTTATGGCGCTTTAATTAATTGCGTCATTCTGGAAAGCTGACACTACTCCTTACAACTTTGATTAAAAACTTATCTGCTAAAATTACGTCAATTATTTACGTCAGGCGCTGATTAATCTAACAGGACTAAACTAAAATTTATCTTCTGTCCTTTTCTTAATAAAATAGAAAGAAAAAGATGCACTGAACTTAAGAGCCTATACAACCTCAGCTCAAATCGTAATTTCGCCCCCACTACCCCGCGCCGCCTCACTCTTTATCTCGCTCGCACACTACTGCTCGCGGTCACGCGGGCACACAAGGTCAGAGCGATTTTGTTAAACTACCTACACTATTATCGGACGAGTATTATGGAATAAAATGTATCAATCATATTTTAATATTAACTTTTCATTATATATATTATGAACATAAAATAATACATCGCAAATTTAATTTCAATGTACCTAATAACGGCTACTCATCAAGCTATATTTTCCAGTATAAGCTGACTTCTCATTGTACGGAAAGCCTATACAATGCGAGATCAGCTTATACTGGAAAGTAATACCTTGATGTGTAGCTGTGCGCACTATTTTACCTACTGCTACAAAATACTAGTCAAGTGCGAACCAACTTTGCGCTGAGGGTTCCGCCCATTGCTTTAGTAGTAAGTTTGCGTTTTATAGTTTTCGCCGTGTATGTATGTAATGTGACAGCCGTTTGCGTATGTAATTATGTAGATAGTAGGTTTATGCAAGTACCTAATAATACATACATAAGATTAGAAATTTTGCAAACTGATTTTAAACCACTGCATAAATCCTAAAGCTACAAAAAACTAGTCAAGTGCGAGTCACCATTGCACTAAGGGTTCTGTAGGTACATTGCCTTGGTATTAAGTTTACACTTTGCCATTTTAGGTACAATTTTATAACATAGTTTTCGCCTTGTGTTAGTACTTTCTCAGTTATTATGCATCTACATTAAAAAAAATCGCCGAAATGTATATACAGTAGGTAGGTAGGGTAGGGTAGATAGGTATGGTATATACTATAAGTTTTTGGAAAGTAATTAAACATCTTCAAAATTATACAATATTTATTTTAGTTCGCTTATATCTCTAATTGGCATATTTCGAACATGTCTAGGATCGCATAGCTCAGGCAACATGCATGTTATATAAAAATGTTCTAATTTTGGTTCTATTTCTCCAATATTGGTCATCTCTCTCTATAATTTCAACTTTGATGTCTTTGTCGCATCCAGACCATACACCGAAAATACATTTTCGACTGCCGGTGATGTGTAATTGTCCCTGCACTTGTATATACCAAGGATGTTTTTATTTATGATAAGTTCATTTTTAGTTTTCCTCCAAAAATTCACTTTTTTCTTATCTATAGCTTCGTTCAAAGATGTTTTAAATGCTGTAATTGGACACTTGATTTCAATGATTGTGTCTTCTCCCACTATTCCGTCTGGAGTTGCACCTAGAAAAGGCAGCTTTTTATCTATGAAGAGACCACAAGGCTCTATTTTAATTTATAATTGTGATGCTATCTGTTCTGTAGCTGTTGCTTCATGCTCTATACCATGTTTCAAAGATGGCACATGGCTTAGATTCTTTGGATATATAAGATTGGTTTGATTTGATTTGGATATATAAGGTGCTATAAAAATATCTGCCACATCAAACACGTATGATACTTACAATTCTATATTTTGTAATGTAATATATGAACATTTGTTTCGTCCGAATTTATTTCTACATCTTTCGAAGGTATTTGGGTCCTGTAACAATCACACGTGGCAAGTTAATAATACCTACCTAGACCTTACATATTTTAATTTATCATTTGGATATGGAACCCTAAAAATATACTAAAGAAGACGAAATCATCCATAAAAGCAGACTTGCCGCATGAATAATCTATGTTTATTATGGAAATACAAATTTATATACAGGATGCCTATACAATGTGAGATCAGCATATACTGGAAAAGTATAGCTTGATAATTATGTAGCCGTGTGTACTAATAACAGATCAGTTACATGTTTAGGTAGGTAGAAGATACTCACGAATTTACCGAAATATTCTCTTTATCACCATTGGCTTCAGTACTGTCTAAAGTGTGTAATCGACGTCTTCTAGAAACATACATTATAATATTATTTAGCTAAACTACCAAGGTACGTCAGTAGGTTCATAATTTTTATGAGGTGGTAGGTAGCACTACAGTCGAATAAGTTACAGTTTTGTTTCTCGTAGTTAGGTAAGTAGATACTTACCGAACATACTTATATTTTTTTATTACTTTCTAAGCGCTTGGCTGCTGCACTACGGGTCGCGGGTTCGATTCCCGCACGGAACAAATATTTTTATGGCCTAAAGATAGGCCGGGTCTGGGCGTTTGTGAATGTGAAGATTTGTGTGTGTAATCTCACCGGCCCCCGATTCAGGAGAAATCCTGGAGTGGGGCAACATTATAAAAAAAAACAATAAGCACATTAATACCTACTTATATTTTTTTATTAGGCATTCTTATACAGGCTTATTTTTTATCACCATCCAAATTTTTACAGGGTGTTCTACCCATGAATATGAACAAGTTTCACTATGGGACCAACTCTGAAATCACGAAAAAAAAATCTGCTGTTTCATACAAAAGTTCAATACCTACTTGACCAAAATGTATGAAACAGCTGATTTTTTTTCGTGATTATAGTTGGTCCCATAGTGAAAGTTGTTCATATTCATGGGTAGAACACCCTGTAAAAATTTGGATGGTGATAAAAAAATAAGCCTGCATTGTAAAAACAAAAACAAACCTATTTAGGTCACTTTCTTATTTTTTATAAAAGTTCCCCACACTGGATTTCTTCTGAATCGTGGACGGTGCGTTTACAAACAAAAATGTTCACATTCACAAACGCCCAGACACGGCACAACTATCAATATTTGTTCCGTGCGGGAATCGAACCCGCGACCCGTAGTGCAGCAGCAAAGCGCTTAGCCACTGCAACCACCAAACGTGTCGTGTGTCGTGTGAACTCGTGTGCTATCTACAGTATCTACCTACATGTTTGTAATCACTAATACTGTAAGTAGATACTTACTTCATTACGTTTATCATAATTATGGGTGCCTGTTTCTTTACGCCAACTCGCTCGCTTCTTATTTTTATTACGGTTATTTCCCATTGCGCCAACAATATAAACCTAAGTACGTCAATATTTTAATTTTACGTCGTCCTGTTGCGTAATTTGTGTTCTGAGCGCAAGCGACACAGCTACCCCGTTCGAACGCCGAAGCGAGACTGAGCGGGGGTGTCGGGCATCAGGGAACGAACTTCAAGACGCCAATAGTTTAGGTAATTTCTTTTTACGGTGAAAATAATGGTAATTATAAAAAAATAAATAACATAAGACCTGCTTTAAACTAAGTTTAGTTAGTATGCAAAGTTTCATAATCTAATTTGAAGTATTTTTTTAATACCAGCGGTTTATTGTTCGGTTTAGAGGTAACTTTGGATTTTTTTTCTATCGAGAAAATTTTATGGAATCGTGTTTTCGGCTAACATAGGACTTAGCATTAATCCTCAACTTTACCATATATTTATTTCAAAATTAATGGTGCATTACTTTCGACATAACGGAGGATCATGCTAAGCCATTTGAGGTAGTATAGGCCCTTAAAAGTTTAGTTTGTGAACAACAGAATCGGCACCAGGCACCATTGTTTTATTTGGGAAATACCACTTCTGGTTCCTACAGGCTGAAATCCCACTAGTGTTTTGGGATAAGCAACCTCAACTACATTACGCAAGGTTCAGCTTCCATTAAAATCGTATGAGGAACCAAGATAAAAAGAATTCTTCATGCCCGCGATGCCGCGAAACTGATGTCGGCAATTTGAACTTTGAACTCATATCTATACAAATAAACAAAATTGGAGTGTCTGTTTGTAATATTAAAATAACCGCTTTTTTTACTAAATTCATATGGATGTATACACGGTACATATACCAAAATATTCTTTTTTATAATTTTTGTCCCTGTCTGTTTGTTCCGGCTAATCTCTGAAACGGCTGGACCGATTTTGACGGGACTTTCACTGGCAGATAGCTGATGTAATAAGGAGTAACTTAGGCTACTTTTATACTAGAAAAAAAAGGGTCCCACGAAAAAAAATCCACGCGGACGAAGTCGCGGGTAACAGCTGGTTTTGTAGTATAATAGAAATGAACAGACACAATCTGGTTAAATAATAATCTATACATAATAAAATAGTAACAAATAATTTTTGTCCGTTTGTCTTGTATGCTCCGGATTGGCGCAAAAACGGCTGAACGGAATTGGATGAAATTCCACACAGATAGTTTATAACCTACATTACCACAGAGGGTACTTTTAGTCCCGGTAGTACGTTCCCGTGGGATATTCTCCGTCATCCACGCGGGCGAAGCCACGATGAAAAGCTAGTAATTAATACTTTAGTACCTACTTACCTCAACATATGCAACCAGCATGGAGCCAATAAACACGATACAAATGTTTGATAACACCCACAGTAAGTAAGGAATGTATAATTTGTCTTGTACCACATATTTGTCCACAGCTGTTAATGAATTAGTCATGGAAATCATAATTTGTACCTAATTGAATTGAATCAGGCATAATTAAATGTTAATTTATTATAATATTTCAGTTTAGTTGCATTTATTCCGCGAATAATATAGGCTTACAAGGAAGTGTGTCTGTTTTTGGGATTACCAAAGGAAAAAAGGGCACTGTTTCATAAATCCCAAAATTTTATAAATGAGTCTGATTGACGGAGAGCAAAACCAAGTCTATATGTTCATACATGTCTGCTTGCTCACAGTCACCTGTGAGCAAGCGGACATGTACACTAATTTTAATTACTTTTTAACAGTGATAAAACAGCACCCTTATTGCGCAACACACTTTCAATTATAATTTGAATAATTTAATTTTTTATTCTAATCCATCCATACTTCCTTACTAATATTATAAATTCGAAAGTAACTCTGTCTGTCTGTATGTTACCTTTTCACGCCTAAACCGCTGAACCAATTTGGATGAAATTTGGTATAGAGATAGAGTGAGTCCCGGGAAAGGACATAGGATACTTTTTATCTCGATATTCCCACGGGATCGAGACTTTGCGGGTGACACCGCGGGGCGCAGCTAGTTGCTTCATAAGTTCGAAAAATTTGTATTATTTTTTTTACAATTCTTTGAAAAGGATACATTTCTTTAGCTCCCTGTATTTGATTTTTGAGAATTCTTCAATACATATGTCTATGAAAAAAGCTATGAGAGCTGTTACTATTCCGATCAGCAGTATTATGAACCACCTTGCGATGTCTTTCCAGACGATGAAGGCATATCCTCGTTTCCGTTCCTCGTCAAGGAGTAGATGGTTCTCACATGTGTCATAGTCTAAACTCTGAAATAGTGAAGGAGGTTAATTTGGCTGCTTAACAAAGCAACATTCAATAAATAAAGAAGATTTTTGTAATAGAATTTAAAGAATATTATTCAAAGTCAACGTCAAAATGTTTATTGCATACTAAACTTACTTCATATTTAGCTGAGAGAACATTCATGGAGCCTGGTTCGATTTTTTGTTGTGGCTGCCTCCTTCGAATTCCATGGCTACCATGAAATTCATCATCATCTGAGTCCTGCAAACAAAAACAAAAAAAAAAAATGGTTCCATATGTCCAAATGAAAAACAGAACACTTATAGGACCAATTAAATTTAAATTTGATACACACATGAATTTCTGTGACCCAAACACAGATGTGTAATGTAAATAAATGAAATTTGAATTTGGGAGGCAAATTGGAAAGTCAAAAAAGTTTGCAAACTGAAGTTATTTAAGAAAATAGATGAAATTTATTATTCTTGGGATAAAAAACATGGTAGATAAGATATTCATCATACAAACCCTCACCCAGCGAGTTTAACTCGCACGTGTCTGGTTTTTCTCCCACTATACTATTTTTACCAAGACCATGTCTTAGTAAAATATAGTAGGAGAAAAAACCAGATAAGTGCTAATCTAAAGTATTACATTTCTAAGACTAATCACCTAAATTCACATTGTGGAATGCAATAAATATATGGAGTATTGAGTCACGTGACTTTGTTAGTTATTCTAAACCAATAAATTTGTTGATTACACAAAGAGGTCATAGGCCAATGAGTAATATCAACAATAATTGAGTGGCATCTAATACTCATAATGATATTACACTGCCTGCAAAGATATAGAAACAATAAAAATATTAAATAGCGCAGAGGTGGATCTACGTAACTTTAAATGCTCTACATACCTCGAAATTCACAGATTTATTCAGTTGAGTGTAATTTGAAGTGCTGGCATCTTCAGTGCTTATTAATTGAGCTGTGTCCGATGTAGTTTCTATATTACTTATAGAACTAACAGTTCCATCAGCATTTGAAGTTGACGAGTGGCTCATTTTTTCATAATCATGCATAAAACCAAATAAAGGAAATAGGTTTTTTTGTTCCTCTTAAATAGTACGCTACAATGACCGATTCACACCATAACCGTATCAAATTTATGTTTCCAACAGCTAAAATATTTACACTTTATTTTAAATCACTTTCATACGTGCTACTGATTTTTTTAGATAATAATAAATAATATTATTATTTTATCACCACTACAGGCTATATAGACATTGCGATACATGAATGAATGAGATTTGAGAATTCTTACATGACATTGACGTTGACGTTTAGTTGCACAGACTTTTTCATTCATTCAGTACCAAGTAGAGTGATATTCTCGATGAAAGTACATAAGACACTCGAAATGTTTTCATGAAACTTGCTAGAATCAGACCACATTATACTGAGTGCCATTATTTTCATCAAATATTAATTAATTTATGATCATTATATCAGTGATTTCAACATATTTATAACACATAATATATTATTATGTATTCCGGTAGTTTCAACAGGTTTTTTTTAATGTTCACAAAAACTTATAGCGAAGATTATTTTTGAAATAATTTTATGTTTTTAATATTTCTACGGTCATTTATGACATTAGGACTGTTCATTCATAAATTTTAATCAATAACAGTATCTTTTTCAACAATATTGATAATACAAATCATTTTGATAATGTTATCATTTTATCAGTGCGTAAACTAGAACAAACTTTCGTGGCTCACACACACGACGCGTTCGATGCTTCGTAAACAATAGATATTTTCAATGTGTGTGTAGCTTGTTCGTTCGTTTGGTTGACAATCGCGATGTGATGTATTCTACATCATCGCATGCTGAGTTATATTTTCAACAAAACCTTTTAATTTTTAATTAAGTTACTTGATTAATTTCTAAATGTTTTCTTTCGTTGTGAATACCTTTCTCTGTTTTAATTTCTAAATATGTGTAATTTGCCGCCGAAGTTCCATTCAGTGTGTCGCCTTTGTTTATCATTCTGTGGCGATAATTGCAGTGATGTTAAACTTCCAATTTTCGATCGTGATAAGGATAAATCACGTCTTTCCGAGATGATAATGGCAAATTTGTCAATAATGGTAATAATTTTGGACTATTTCTCGCAATGATTACTAAGAAGGAGGAGTTTTCTCGTGTGAAAGTTTAGCGTAAGCGTATGAGATTGTGGATGCTGATAAGCGCCATTAACTTTCTCGCGGGTGTTGGGTATTTTCGCATTGTGATATCATATTACGGCCCACGCGTCGATTGCTCGGCCGTATGACTAATGTCATTCGTGGAAGTGATATGCGAGCGTGTGGCAGGCGCGCTGTATCAGCGGCCGCGTCGCTGATAACAAAGGAGCGCGGACGGCGGAGACCACCTCGCGCTCGCCTCACACCCGCCCCGCTCCTGCGCTGGCCCTCGCGCCCTCGCCTCGACTCCTCCACAAATACTCTACTCAAACCAATGCTCTCTTTACAGTGCTTATCCACATTATGCTATGCCCTGCTATTTTGAGATTTCAATATTATCTAAATTTAGATTTGTATTTTAAGGCAATCAATCTGCAGGGGGACTGCATCTTCCCATTTTTGTCACAGTGTGTGTCCTCCTTGGAATAAGAAACATCTTTTGGGTTTCTTTAATTTGTTTGTTATCAGATTGCCACCAATGACTCATCATCTATGATTACACTTGCAAAAGGTCACTGGCCACATCAACTCTCTTAATGACTGGTCTTGTGAAACTAACACAGGTACTTGTCTAATGTTGTGAATAATATTTTTAGGTGTCCCCTGAAGACTTGCTGCCACAAGTTGTGTGTGGGGGCTGTGCACACAAACTTGATGAATTTCACACCTTCAGAGAACTATCACACAAGTCTGAACGACTTTTGGAACAGTTTGTGCAATATGCAAATTCACTATCTGGTCCAAAAGAGGTGAGTTTTATATCAGTACTTATATATTTTCTATTTACTAAAGAAAAATAGTATAAACAAGGTTTTAAAAATGTATTAATAATTTTCCAAAAAATATTTCATACAATTTCTATTTACATGTTTTTGTTACTATCTAAATGTATGCTGACAGTTTAATTCTATTAAAATATAATACAAATGTGGGCATAGTAAGTACTAAGTAGTCTTCATGCATAACTGGTATCTGAGTTTATGATGTTGATGTAGCGAATTGGCTGACTCCTGATCTTGTTATTGTAGCAGGACTTCATAGCATTGACAAGTAGGCCTAGCAGGAGGCCTAGACAAGTTGCCAAGGCTACTCCTAGGATGCTATAGAGGACATGTTTTGGCTTTAGATTAGCTAGGGTGAAACCTCTGGAGCGGTTGGGGGCAGATGCACTGTCCAAAGTGGGACAGTAGGATAGTGTGATGTTTGTTATGTATGCTCCACTGAGCCTCATGGGTGCTGCACAGCTGTAAATTAAAAAAAAACATAACATTAAAACACTACAAATGCTATACTCAGAAGTAGTTAGAAGTCAGAATATTCTTGAAGTAATAAAACTTAAAATAGTTTGTTTGTCATCAAGATTATTAGATATCAACTTATGAGGCAATACTTATTAATCAATACCTAGTGTTATTATTAATCTGTTGATCTTATGATTGTAGTTGTTTTGATTCTTGCTTATCCCAAATTGATAAGGAAGGTTTAAAATATCCATTATTATTTAATTCATATAAAATTCTAACTTGGAATTACTAAAAAAAGTTGAAAATCAGTATGTCACAAAGTGACATTACCTAATGTAAGTTAGTATTCATTTTAATGAGTTGACACTGCACCATTGAATTAGCCACCCGTTGAAGCAATAAAATCCACTGATTGGATATGGGACATCTCATTGACCACTCCAATGAATGGGGGATGATCCAATTATGGCACATACTTGCTTCTAACCTGAGTAGAATTATCTAGACATTCTTGGAAGGACTTAACTTTTTACAAAAATAATTGTCTCCTAAGCCTTTTTGAAAATTAGAAATGGGTAAAGAGTTCCTGAAAAGACTTGGGGGAGGCCTTTGCCCAGCAGTGGGACAGTGTAGGCAAGGAAAAAAAAAGCCTTTTTTTGTATACTTACAAAGGAATCTCTCCTATCTGGAACTTAGTGCCTGCTTCCTGATTAGTAACAATGTTGGCTAGATCACAGTTGCACAGCCAGTTGTTGCCAGTCATTCCTAATATTTCTAATTTGTTCCATGGCATCAGGTCAGTGGATAGCTCACTGAGATAGTTATTATCTAGGTACACCTGTTTAACAAAGGAAAATATTGAAGAACATAATGTAGCATGGGGAGCACTTTTTAATGATAAGGGACATACTTTTCATCAATATAGAGTATCCAATCTATCTTTCTGGCAATTTGCCCTGAATATGAATAAAATTTTTTTTTTTTCAACTGTAATAATATTGTAGGACAAAACATAGCATGAAGAATAACTTTTTAATGATAAGGGAATTACTTTTGAATGTTCAGTATCACATCTATCTCTCTGGCAATTTGCTCTGAATTTACATAATGGAACATTATTTCTAAGGAAGCTTTTAAAACTTTATCTCTGCTAAAGTAGGAAAACCACTTAAATGTTACTGATAAAGTGTGTTAAATGTAGAGAGCAAAAATATATAAAAATACTTGAATACAAGAGCTGATTAATGTCAGTCTTATCAGTGTTACAAAACATAACTCATGTGTGCTCATGTTTTGGGAATTCCCATAGGAGCTTACCTTTCCACCTTCTTGAAAAGTTGGTACTTATATTATACATATACCTACCTATCTACATCTCAATTGTCAATCTAATTAGTGTAATTGTTATTGCAATAGTGTCAATCAATTTCGCTCCAGTTTTAGGATAAATGTGGCAATGTACTGATTGATTGTGTATCAAAACATAACACTAATATGATTAGTAAGCTGACCCCGATCCGCGACTGTCATGTAAGCACTCAAAAACTGGGGCAAATTGGATTGCATGCAGTCTATAATTTGATGATTATATGCTTAACAAAAAGTGTACAATAAGTACATTTATTTCTGATAAACTGTTACCAAGAGTTTATAATAGAATATCAGTCACAAATAGACGGGTGTCGTCATCCTGAGTAACATTAATCATTGTGAGAAAATACTTAGAGACATGGCCAAACAAGATTTTGTTCGTTAAAAATATCAGAATTAATTATTTCCGCTTTGATAATAGCTTAAACGCACCGAATTCGCATTACGCATACGAAAACTATTGAAGGGTTTTTCCGCGTTGATGCTACTATCTAAAGTTGCTTCAGACATGCGTTACTCACTTCCTTCAAGGTCCATTTGTCTTTCAATCCGCGGAACGCATTATGGCTGATGTATCTCAGATTTCGGTTGTGACAAAGGTGAAGTACCCTCAAGTTCTTGAGTGGGGAGAACGTGCTGCGTTTCACTTCGTCCAAATAATCGTTTTCGCCGACTTCCAACTCGATCAAGTTCGTTAAGCCTGCAAAAAAACCGATTCTATTATAATTATGTACTTCCGTATTTACGAGTACGTATATATATTATTTCACATATAGATAAACATCTAAGGCGATTTATGCCGCGGATTGTTTACATAAGTACAAGAGTATCGGGAATTTTTAATAGTTTGTACCTACTTTTCTATAATGGAGTAAATAGAACATAGTTATTCTTAAAATAGATACTTTGATAGATAAACTTCATAATATGCTCCAGATTATCATCGTTGCCAAACATCGGATCCAATTCGTGCTAGATTAATAGGCTAGTGTTATAAAAGCACTCGAGTGTTAGATTGAAGTAAAATCATGGCGATTGATTTGGCAGTAGTAAAGATAAACAGCGTCATAAAAATCTTCTTTGAACTTGGTATTCCCCTTAGATGATAACAACAGGTTTTATGAGTCAACCATCTTCATTATGTCCAGTAAATAATAATTATACTATTTATATCTAGTTTCAACACATAAATTACTTAGATAACATATTTTTTGTTATGTCTCGCAACGCTAGAACTAAACGTATTCTACATATTGGTTCCGCACCAATTATTGATACAATATAAATATATACCTTGTACCTACAGTCACGAGAACTAACATGTCAACACTTGGTAACTTTCAATTGCGATTTTTTCGTGAAATAACGAATGCAACGTTGAAATACATTTTACATAAACCTATGGATTCGAAAACACTGTGTTCGTAATAAATAACATAAAATTTCATTCAAAAATAAAGGAGAAAATCGCCTTTGAATAAAGCCAAGTGTATACATACTTATGCTCGTGAGTGTACCTACTAACTAATCTATTAATCATTCCAACGAAAACTATGATTACATGTGTATTTTACCTACGAAACTGTCATCATTGAGTTCGACGATGGGATTGTTGTTGAACGTAAGGTACTTCAGGGACTCTCCGACGAGGCTCAGACTTTCCGGCACGGTAACGAACTTGTTGTTCGACAAATCGATCTGTTGTAACTTCGCCAACCCTTTGAACGCATCTAGCGGTATGCTATCGATATCGGTCTTGGCCAAGTCCAAAACCTGAAATTAAAAAAAAAAGACATGTATTTATAGGTGAAGGATAACGCAGCGGGAGTCCCCGGCTAACAATAGAAGATGCTCTTCTCAAGGGTCTATATGAAGTTAGTAATAGATATCTGAGATTCATTTCCTTTGGTATAATATTGGAATGATCGTTGTATGTAATCTCGGTCATTAATCTTTCATATATTTTAATTCATGATGGCGAGAGTATCTTGTATTTACGTAACTAATACTCATTGTTCTTGACTTTGGAAAGTCCCTTCTAGTACTAGACTTTTTAAAATTCTCGTGACGTCTTAGCTGAGGTTGACACAATACTTGAAGAATTTGTCCCATCGTAAATCAGAATTTTATTGCTTCAATAAAAAGGCAGAGTTTGATAACCTCGTTTTTTATCAGGTAACTTGCGAATTATCAACAGATACATAATTATCTAAACTCGATTTAGGTTTTCAATCTCCTAATGAGTACCTATTCTGCAGGTGTGGGTTACGAAGCCAAAGTCTGTTTAAGTAGTTTTTTAGTTGAGACCACTACTTACCGACGACGATACATTCGTGAACTTTGTTTTATAAATTGTAGCGATCGATGTTAGTGATAGTGATCCCTAAATAAATGTAGGTCACCCCATTTTTTGGGTTTCGTAAGTGGCGATTAAAGAATTATGTCAGTTAGATGAATAGCAGCGCATACATCACTTTGCGCAACCTTGGCTTCCCTTGAAATTGTAAAGTTTAAAGAAGCTGCGATAAGATCTCTATGTGTTATGCCACGAACGTTTTTAATTATCCGATTAGGAATGAACTTTTTCAGCCTAAACCCACAATAAGAAATCCGCCAATATAGAAATCCATAAAATGAATCTTTCTCTTACCTGCAAATTAGTAGCACTAGCCAAGGCAAGGATAGTCACATGGTCGAGGATCTCAATAGGGTTGTTGTTGAGGTACAGTCTTGTCAAGTTCGGTGTGTACTGGAACAGATACCGGTCCAGCGAGTGGATGTCATTGTGGCCCAGGTTCAGCGTCTCCAGGGCGATTTTGCCGTATGTTCCGTCAATATAGCGCCCTTGGAATATCTCGCTCCTCAACACTTCGCCTGGAAACATACATTATATTTACTTTAGTAATAAAACAAGGACCTATTTCTGTTTATGTTTTAGAGAAGTGTTGTCTAAACTCAATGCACTTGTAGTTTTTGCGTCAATATAACTTCCTGCTTTGTATTCATTCTGAAGTTGCATACGGCTTATTCCGTCCGCCCACTTTCCTAGTGATTCATAGTTTTCACTGTGCCAGAACGGTGGTTGCATTTTATTCAATATTTATTAGTTTAGATAAATACTTCACCTCTGTATTATAAAATGAATGATGGAGAAATCTGCCCAACAACCCACCCTTGATCAAAGTCAAGAAAGACAATGTTAAGCTGAAAATAATAATGATCACTATACAATTTGCGCAATCTAAATATTTGTTCTGTTGAATGTTGTATTACTTTCATCTCGAGAGACAGACTCTGTGGCCTTTGTTTGATTAATTATTGACTAATGAGCATTAATTGCGATACGTACTTCTAATATCTATAGTTTATCATGCTCTCGTAATTGTTTGAGTTTACTTTCTAACGAGCAACCAAATCGACAGAATATTTTCAGAGATTACCTCCGTGTGCACACACTTTCTTCATGTTTATGTATTTATGTTGATTAGATAGATGTATTTTGCGTAGTGTATTTGCGACTTCTTATTGTACACATGAATGTTGAGATAAGAGATAAAATACTTTATCACGCGTATATTTCCTATACATCTATGGTTTAATAGTGCCACTATCAGAAACTTGTTTGTGTGGTCCTCAAGGCGTGTCCTAATTTAAAATTCTATTTGTCGGTTCAATACAAGGAAATCTTAAATTAGAAAATTGTCTCACAAAACTATAATTACGGATCATTGAACCGGCCTTTGATTGAACTGTCGCTTGCTCGAGGATTAGTTCTGTTGTTCTTGTATCTCTAATGATTTTTTTGTCGGCCATGTTTGCACGTTAGGTAGGTATGTTCCGTTTAGACTATGTTGTTAATTACTTGTGGATCTGAATGCGATAGGTGTGTAGTAGTATAATCTAGATTCTTAACAATAGATGAGAATTTGCTTTATTCTCTTAGTAATCTAGTAGGTATTGCTTCATTTATACCATTAAGATCCTATCTGAGTTAGTCATCACATTACAATTGTAATTATTATCTATAAATAATCTATAAACCATGTGTAAAAGCAATAAGGATCCAGTTATGAAGGGTAGTAGTCGCAGCTGGTGACAATTGGACGACCAACCTCCTTGTTTCCTGCTATACTTATGTCCGAAACGACGGCTTGCCAAAATCTGGTGCTCTTATTGTCCAGTTGTGTATCTTCCGGAACTGAATACTTAATATGCACTTAGACATACAGAGAACAAAACTCCTCTGTACATGCATGTTTTAGTCATGACTATTGTTAGATGGTGTTTATGACATTTTTGTGAATCAAAGTGTTGCAACGCCGCGCCCGTAGCGTTCTTCGGCGAAACCCTTTGATTATATAATGTCTAGATAGAGCGTCGCCCTACAATCAAAACAAAGAAAACGAGGCAACAATTTCAAACATGTGTGCGTGCGGGCGGTGTTTTACACTGTGCATCTATGTCTCTGTGTGCGTGAATAATGATACCAGCTACTACAATTCTCCCATTCAAAAAAATTGACTATACAAATAATATAAGTAAGTTTTAGGTGTATGTTTGTAGTATTATTCAGTTTTAGTAGTGTCTTTATTTACTTGTATTTATAAATAAAAAACACTATTTAATTGAATTAGAGTTGTGTGTGTGAATGTTGTGTTATATTAAATCAGCTAAGTTAATTCAATTAGAATATTTAACTTTTTAGGCAGTTTGTATTTGGAAATTTCAAATGAAAGATCACAGATAATACGAATGGAATAAATTAATCTTATTAAAATTACTCTTGGCACCTTTGAAATCAGTTTATTGGACCCAATGCAACAATAATCATTAAAATGGGCTCATAAACAAAAAAGTTATACGCGAACATTATATTATTATAAAAAAAGTACAGACGAATTGAAAAACTTCACCATTTTTGAAATCGAATAATAAAAGTACATCAACTAAATAATATAAACGTAACCATAAAGCAACGAATATACCCACAAAAAAAGGACGTTAAGTTGGGAGAATGGAAAAAGAAACTGGCAACACTGATAAAATATGGCGTAATAGGGCGTAATTTGGTAAATATAAAAACAAAAAACAAATACGTAGTTTTTTTGGTTACTTAATGATGATATGTGATGTGTTTGGTGTTTTTTACCCTTCCTTTATAATTTCGGCACAGTTTAATAGCACATACCGTCATTTTATCGCTGTTATTTGTTTATTACTTAGCGCGCGTAATACGTAGTGACACCAAAGCGGTACGATCGGCACTAATCGGCGGGTAAGTACTTACAGTCCAACAGTTGGCTGGTATTTTTTGACACGTTTGCGCGCAATTGATGCTCTATCTAGACATTATATAATCAAAGGGCGAAACCATATAAATAAATGTACCGCTGACGGTGACTAATATTATGAAAGATGTTGAGTGAACGCTCGTCGTATCTGTGTAGAACGTGAAAGATAACAAATTGTTTACTACATTAGCAAAATTATTGCGCTAACTGATTTCATACATTTATGCTATTATATTCATTGCATTGTAGATATGCAACTATGCCAAGCCATTTCAAATACGAATGGATCAAAATCGCAAAAAATGAAATTCTGGAATGGGTTTCCAATCTAGATGTATTATGTATATCACGCCACGTTTGAAGGTACATTTAGTAGAATTCATTCACCTTTAGAATGGAAAGTTTGAAATCATAGACGTAATGGAAACTTCTACACTTCACTAATGTTGTTTATGGATTTGTTAGAATTATTTGCTTGGTTAGGGGATTTAGATCATCTTTATTCAGAGTTTATCTGTCTGGACACTTATTCTTGTATAGTAACATGTGGGAGATAGCCTTATAATATTAAGCCAGCTAATGTTTTCCGAAAAAAACGAATCGCTTCTCAAATTATTTGCGGATATTTATCGTCATTCAAATTGGACTTAATAAGATAAACGTTTAAATAAATACAAGTTAAATAAAGTAAATATGTTTGTGCTATTTATAAAAAAAAGACCATTACAATTATATTATGAATGAACAAAAGTGAAGCAAGCGTATATATGCTAAGCGCTTGTCTTCAACGGGATCTATATTCTAATGTCACCTGGCTGATTGCAGTAATCATTGTTACTAAGCATTTAACTTGAACAGTGTATGTAGAACATCACGTCTGTTTTGTGATACATGTTTGCTTTTCTTGTGAACATAAATATCTGACCCAGATAAGTATTTTCTGATCAATAATCACGTATTACGTCTCTCACATCCATACATACGTTGGCGCATAGCTTAACGGTTGGGGTGGTCAACTGGTAAATCTTCACGGCCAGTTATTATTTATTTTATTTGCAGAACACATATAGGTTCAAAGGTAGGGTCAGGTACTTTCAAAAGTAGTTATATTACTTTAAAAAATTGGTACTTAACTAGATAAGGAAATCATTATGGCGCATAAGTAGAAAAAGTGAATTATTATTTTAGCAAAATTAGAAATATAATAAAGTAAAAATATAATAAAACTTCCATTGTCAAACTATGTTGTCCCCGTTTAGTCAACAATCATCAGGTTGCCCTCAACTTGTTTGTTGACCAAACAGAGCACTTATCTCGCATCTGGCTTGAATATTGTGTTTGCCTACCTGTGCCTGCTACCTGTGTAGAGTCAAATGTTATCAACATCATACATACCTGAAATGTAATTGTTGCTCAAATCCAAGTACACCATTCCCTCGATGTTACTGAAAGCATCATCCTCGATGTCCACGATCTCGTTGGACTTGAAGCTGATCGCGACCCTCTTGCCCGGCACCTTGGGCAGTGTCGACACGTTCGAAATCGTATTGTTGAAAAACGTTATCAACACATGCCCATCTGGAATGTCCAAAAATACCATTAAGTACCCACCTACCTTCAACTCTCCACTACTACAAACAAAGGTTACTCCAAAATGTAGTAGAAATATTTTGCTTAAATCACGTTAATAACGGTTTATAGTCCTGTTAACACTTCATCAATATTCGTAAAACTAAGTATTATCATAAAACCTAATCCATTCCACCCACGGTAAACTTCACTGCATCCATAAGCGTACGTACGTAACGTATGCACGACTCTCCGAATTTATTATGAATAATTTATTATCACACTAAAACTTATCAGATGTAACTGTAAGTATAATAATATGTTGATTATCAACCTATACTTATTTTAAGGTAACTTTGAATGTAAAACTTAATAGAATTGCAGCTTTTTGTTTTCTTTGCGTCATTCTTTTGTGATAGTGTACGATGACATATTATCCTTCTCGACTTTCTCTTCTTGTCGGCGATGTTACCTTTATCTACGCTGTTTATCCTCTCCGGCCATTTTTCGGGAATCTCATCTATGTTACGGCGCGAACAGTTTAATGTTAAATTGGATGAATCTTGTATGGTAATATCACATGGAACGTTTTCCGCGTCGGCCTCTTGTGCTCGGCTCGACGAAACTAGGACGCATAATATCATTAACACCTACAACAAAGAAACACCATTACTTATATAATTTTTTCGGAACACAAACAACGATCGTCTCTGTTTTCTATCTCGGTCACTACGGTCACTCACTTTGCATATCATTGGGAAATACATTTTCATCAAAATTAGAAATGGTACTGGAGAACACCTTCGGATCACAATACGTTTTATCTTATCAGTTAGGAGCCGCCTGATATCACGAGTGACATGAAATGAACGAGCGTCTCATTGGTCGACGTTTGTTTGTGCTATCGTCCTACTAATAAGTATGAAGCGCCGCTTGATGATCAAACATTCTTTTATTTTTAGGAAATCCTGAACATAACGGCGGCAAAATTGGAAGAAATTATCAAACCACTGAGCGATAGCGAGTACGAGCACGAGTTGAAAAACAAATATGCCGAGATCGGCTCTCCGGACTCGACTGAGGAGATGAAGAACTTGGAGAGCCGGCAGGCGGCGGTCACACTACTACAGATAAAAAATTACGACCCAAGTAAATATGCGGTCAAACAGGAAGACGAGCCTCATATAATGTTCAACAGTGTGCAGAGTTTACCGCCCTCGGACAGAGCGAGAGAGGTGATGCACTGCAACACCGTCATCGATATTATAAGCAAGGCTGTGGCGGTCGCCCAGCGGGAAAACGAAGAATCTCAGAAGTATCCACCGAACTACGCGGGTGTCATAGACAGGACGCATGCGACAAGCGCGGGCGACAGCTACCCGCACGAGTACGCCGACGAGCAGTACGCTGCGTACGCGCCGGCGCAGCACGTCGACAGCCCGACAGGCAACGAAGACCATGACAACAAGGAGATGGACCTCTCTCTATACAGTTCCGTCAAAAACGAGCCAAACGAACAGAGCGAGCAGCAGGATCACACGAACACATACTTCCACGGTGCACTCACACACAAGACGAACTTTGTCGATGAGTACAAGCAACACGTTTTCGGACGGACTAAAATGAAAACGTCGAAAGAAAATTCATCGGTGTATGAAGATTGTAGTAGGAGCAGTAGTGGGTCGGACCCCGACAGGCTACAGATGGATATATCTCAGATGTCGCAGGTGAGGCCCTTACACAATTTAATAAGTATTAATTTCAGTAGCATGTTTAACAGAGGAAGGTCAACTAGGTATTCTGCCGTCCACAATAGAAAACGAGAGATAACGAACAAGGTTGGGATGACGTCATTCATTGCATCCAGCGACATTGAGTGATATTTTTGCAACCTGTGTGACCTCCAAACATTTTACTGATATCATCAACCTGTTTGTTATTTTATGGGTTCAGTCCCTGGGTACGATCTGATATCGGATGTTGACTACCTCATTGGTCTGAAGCGCAAATGCTGACCGTAGGATTACTGGGTTCGATTCCCAGGTCAGGCTAAATGTTGATGAGTTTTTCTCACCAGTATTTCTCAGTAGCAGTACCGGATAGAATAACTGCTCACCCTTTCGGGGCAAACAGTCATAATTTAAAGCATAATAAATCTTTTGTATATTACAGGACGACCCTGAAGAGACACAGTCAGCTCGATCGACCCAGTCTTCGCCGCAGCCGCCGATGGAGCACGAACAAGACAAAGAGTCGCTGTGGCAGGCACTACACAGACAAAACGGTGAGCAAACACACACATCCAGATACATGTAGATAGAGATAACGATGATTGACAGGTTGCAGGATTTGCGATAGCGAGTTTATGTTTAAAAGCGTTATCTACAAGTCGCTATTCATTAAAAACAATCAAAAAGGAAAAACTGTAATTTCTTTTAAATGATAAATGATTACTTATCATTTGAAATGCTAAACAACAGTTCTTATAAGTGTCAATTAATTAGCAGCAATTCGGGCAAAATATATCGGGTTAGATTCACGGCTAAAGCGCCTGCGCTTACTAAACAACTACCCACTTTTCCTTATAGTTAAGGATTTTGCTCAGAAATTCTATCTCAACAATTCACACTATATACGCTGGCCGGGACATCGTAGCGCAACCTGTTACCATGGATTCAGTTCATGATACTACTACTACTAAAAATAGCTATTCAGTACATTTTGACCGCGTAGGTGTTGCACTTTTCTATGAAACAGCAGTTTTTTTTATAACCGTAGTAAAATTTCTACCCTAAAAGGTTTCGAATAATGTGCTGAATTCATGGTTACAGCTTTCGCGTCGATGTCCCTGCCACCCTGGATGAATCATATCGATTTCTCGAGTATGAGTATAACATGTGATGGGTCCTCACTGTTTTTCACTTTTGTATTTGACATTGAACTTTCGAACTTTTACTTTATTCACATTTATATCAATATTATGCAGAATAATTTAAGTAATGCTACTTGTGTATGTGCCGGGAATAAACCGTAGATCTGACATCCATTAATGCAAACTTGAACTCTGTGACAACAACGATAAGGTTCAATTTCGTTTGTATTGAGTCTTTCGCTGATAGGGAACAACCTATCAATTGCATTATTTTATTGCTTTTAGTTAAACAACAATAAGCTCTCGTCAAATCCCTTATAAGTAGTACCTAATTACCTATTTTGTGTGAATCTTTGAACGTAGCCTCCGTAGCCAAAAAGTACCGGTTTTGGGAAAGGGGATTCGGGGTCAGGTAAATAAAGCCTTAACATTCGTAGCATGTGAATTTTAAGGTCGTTAATAAAGTTGTTACTTGCAGTTAAAATGCAGGCCCGTATACACCGACATATTTTATTCCGAATTTCGATGTTCCGATTTTCAAAAGTCCGAATTTCATAATACCTAAGAATTATAATGTCTATTATTAAAAATCACGAAATTTATTTTACCGAAAGTCATAAATGCGATTTGTTTTCCGATTTTCATATGTTCGAAGAATCAAATGCTCGATGGGTTCTCGGTCCGAAAAACGACAATCCGATTTTCAATACTCCGAATTATTTCCGAATTATCTTTTCTTTTTTCGCTATATAGTTACGTTACCGCACCCGAACCACAGAATACTTAATAGTACTACGTACAGAAGGGACACTCCCTTCCCCGCGCTCATATCAGATACCGCACCTCACCCCGCACTTCGAGGTATTCGCCGCCGACTCTTTAGCAAGGGCGCTCGCGTAATCGTATAAACCGCAGCACTGTACTGCTGACACTAACAATTTTGCGATTTAAAAGTTTTATTTGAGTTTTAATCACGATGGTTGCATATTGTGATGCTTTTCCTAATTTGTATTTACATAAACTGTTTGTAAGATTTCGCATTTTTAATACCGTGCGATTTAATAACCGATTATTTAGAGATAAGTAATTTAAACGAAAATATTTAAGTATTTTTATTTCATTACTAACCCAACTATATAAATAAACAATTGAACTACAAGGTCACTTCATAATAATGCACACGTTCGGTTCGCCAGACGCAATTCGCTTTCAGCGCCATGTTTTACACTACGCACGACAGCCAACCCTACTAGAGTTTACGCACACATTTGCACATGTACAAACGTCATTTGGTTATGTAGTAGTAATAGGTAATTATTTTGCGAGCGTTGTATGGAGTGTCCGAGGTGTGCCCGAACGCAATATGCGACGTAGGATGCCATAGCGAGCGAAGGGCACCCCGAGGTTACGTTTGGTTAGGTTACTTTAAATCCTTTACACAGAAATAGGGGGCCCCGCGAAGCGGGGCTCCTTCGACATAGGATGCAAGAGCGAGCGAAGGGCACCCCGAGGTTAGGTTTGAGTAGGTTACTTTAAACCCTTTTCACAGATATAGGGGCCCTGCGAAACGGGGCTCCGTCGACATAGGACGCAAGAGCGAGCGAATGACAAAACAAATACCTTTACCATGCATCGAAGTCAAGTAGTATCGCAATGAAAATCTTTCGCGGTAACGTGCATCGAAGTCAAGTAGTATTGCAATGAAGATCTAAAGCGGTAACGTGCATCGAAGTGTAGTGGCGTCGCAGAGACGGTCCTTCGCAGTAACGTGCATCGCAATTTTGTAGCATCGTATTAGCATTTATCGATATTTTGTGCGTCGAAATTCCGTATTCTACTCGTATATTTGTCTTGCTATTCAGTTTTACAAGGCGTTTTTATTTCGGAATTCGTATTTTTGATGTTTCGAATTATCATTAATTCGGACTTTTTGTTATTCGATCTATTGAAACTCGGTATTTTGAGAATAGTAATTATAAACGTTAGGAATATTGAAATTTCAGAATTATAAAAATAGGATGAATGATAAATCGGAGTTGTTACATTAGGAATTTTGAACCATTCGGAATTATGAAAATCGGTATTTTGAAATTCGTATTTGTGACTGTCGGAATAAAGTTTTTTGTATTTATGTAGTGTACCCATATTCATAAAATGAGTCGTCGCGTACTGATCAAATTAAGTCAAACACAAAATTGGCGTTGCTCAACTGACCATTATATATCCTTTAATAAGAGTGGTTTAACGACACTGACCCTAACCATACTTAATATTATAAATGCGAAAGTACCTGCGGCTGTTACCTTTTCACGCCTTAACCGCTGAACGGATTTCGATGAAATTCGGCACACTGATAGACCGCGACCTTGGTTAGGCCATATGATGCTTTTCCCTCGGTAATACGTTCCCGTGGAAATATTTCGCACATCCAAGCGGACGAAGCCGTGGGCAAAAAGTAAAATTCTCAACTATTTCTTTTTTTATTTATCCAGGTCGCAGCGGCGAAGCAACACAGTTACTACGGCGTCTGATCAACAGCAAGCAGCTCGGCATGACAGTGTCACCGCTCAGGACGCCCGCCTCCCCGCTCTCTAGCACCATGCAGCAACCGAACAACGGAGCTGTATCGCCGGTCAGTAGTTATCTCATTCAAAGCGAATCTTTAGCTTAACTAAAGCTACGGCAGAACCTATTTCCCCACGGGGTGCTAACATTTTCAGGCTCGCTTAGCTCGCTCACATTCTGTTGATTCTCGAGCTTTTCTTCATAAGTCGACAAAGAAAGTAAGTCCTTTTGGAATGATCAAAAGAAAATCTTCAATGTGCAAAATTTTCGAGCTCGCTTCGATCGCTCTTGCATTCTACGTTCTCGCAGTTGCTTGGGCTTGCCTGCATAAGTCGGCAATGTAACTTCTATTTCAGCTTGAAAATATAAAACAAAACCTAAACAAACCGAGGCGGGTTGTTAAAATTTTCGATCTCGCTTCACTCGCTCTTCCCACCCTACGTAATCTAATCCCCGAAGGTTTAGGCAGGGGTGTACGTTCATATAGTACTTACACTCCCATTTCGCCAGTTATGTTTAAGTCCCATGTCATAGGGGGTGAGCCTGCTGCCACCCACCGGGCACGAATCCAGACTCCAGGCTAAACCTAATAACACTTTACCCAACCTAGGAATTGAACCCAGGACCACTAGACCAACGAGATGTACCTCCCTTATTACTATTCCTCGGCACCAATGGTGACCCCCCCCCCCCCCCCATCCCAATGTTAGGCTGTGACCGCGCCTGCAGTAATGTGCGTAGCTTTAAATTTTAAAGCTACCGGCACATTACTATACTATTAACATTTAATGTTAATAGTTTGAGTGAGTATCCCATCAGATCAGTGTGTCATAATATCAAGTAATTGCTGCACTATTAACACTTGCATTTGAAGAATGACTTCCCTTGAAGTTATACTAATAAGCTACTTGCATATCAAAGTAGATAACGGAACGACCAATAGATAGCTGCTTATTTAAGTATCTGATTAATTTCTACGAAACGTTGATATGAAAGTAAAAACAAGCCGTAGAAAGATAAATTATCCTGCGCATTTCCTATGCAAGAGACTAGATAATATTTGATGGATACTCGTAAATAAACGATACCGCGCTGGGCTGATTGACAACCATCACTTTGTAATCTATTAATATATATTTTTGCCCAATACGCACTACTTTATAATAACATCGTGCATATTCCTCATGCCAGTACATAGGAACTTAGAAACTGCCGGGTTCTACTTGATAATACCGTGTTGCTTTACTCGCTTTTTCTTCGTTTCCCGTTATTTTCATAAACGCGCTTCTGTTCTGTCTGATTAGTCCACTTTTTTGTTCTAAAGTTTCAAGGTCTGAGGGGCAATTCTCGTAATTTTAAGAACGTTCACAGTCTGATCTCAGTCTCAATCTGTCAAAAATACCTCTAATTCCCCTATATTTTGTCAAGTTTTTGACATTTGTTTGTCGCCGAGATGATACTGACTAGATTTCGTACGTTTTGCATTACGAGAATTGGCCTTCTGGTATCGGTCTTCCTTTCCTAGATCTTTTTATCAATCAAACTCGTTATATGACCAAATCGAGAAGGTAACCAAACAGAATTTTAAAAAGAAGGTCCTCATTTAGGGTTTCCCTTCACTATAGTTAAAGTTTAGTTACGTGCACGCTCCTGTGTCAGCCTCATCCAGGTTTGCCCCCGATGGCAACAATGTCGTCTGCCCATCTCGCCGCCGGACGACCGACATCTCGTCTTCCAGTTACGTTATAGTCAAATATGATTGTGTAATCGAGACAATTCGTAGAACACAGTTTGTTATGTAGGTATTCGTTATGATAATTTACTACCTTTTACTTTCAACAGTTTATGATTGAAGACTTACTATAAAACTCTATTGTGTTAAACGAATAAGGAAATATGCTCGCATACGTGTTCCGCATTTGAGTGTAATTTTATTATATTTAGTCATGCACGGGACGTAATGAAACAATATCCATTTCGTATCAGTGCTGTCTTCAAATTTGTATCGTGATTTGAAATATAATAAACGAACGATTCTTTAGATGGCAAAGATCATATGCCAATTTGCCCCTGTGATTGATGACCAATGCAAAGAATTAGTCAGACAGGTGGATTAGTGATTTCAGAAAAGTATTTTTTAAGTTAAGTTACTTCGAAGTTTTTTTGCACATGTAACTTATAATATGTGGAAATCATTTGCTTAATTTTTTTCTAAGATCTCTGTTTAGAAGCTCTGTTTTACAAACATGAATAAAAATAAAAACCTGAATAGAAAAAAACCGGTCAAGTGCGAGTCGGACTCGCGCACCGAGGGTTCCGTACAAATTTGTAGGTATGTAAATAGTTTATCACGGGATTTTTTTTTAACCGACTTCAAAAAAGGAGGTTCTATATTCGACCAGTATGTATGTTTGTATTTATTCTTATGTACGAAGTTATATGCATAAATGTACTGCATCTCCGGCACTTCTATGCGAATTTTGATGATTCTTCTAGTCAGTGTCTTCAATTCTTCAATGCACTAGTGATAATTGAATTCGTGTGGGGTAGGTACAACTAAAAAGTGGAAAATAAAAACTTTTTTTACAAAAAAAAAAACAACCGACTTCAAAAAAAAAACTACAAAGTGATATACAAATAACTTTAATTTCGGAAGTCGGTGTCAAAAACGAAAATGCGAAACCAACGACACCGACTTCCGAAATTAGTTATTTATCACTTTGTAGTTTTTTTTTTGTAGTCCGTTGTTTTTTTTGTAAAAAAGTTTTTTTAATGTAACTACTAGTTTACGGTTTTCGGACTCTTGCCATTACTTGTGCTACATGACTTTGCTTCTTGGCAAATTTCATGATTCTAGGCCAACGGGAAGTACCCTATAAATTTTGATTCCCTTGAGAGTGTCGAAATATACGTTTTTTGCGGCATAAACAGCCGTATCTTTTCTTTTACGTTAACTTATAAGTTTGAATTTTTCACAGCTTCAAGGGAATGTAGACCTGAGTATATGGTTTTAATTTCAACTCGATACCTCCATGCATTCCCGAGATAAAGGGTCTTGACAGACAGACAGACGGACAACAAAGTGATTCTATAAGGGTTCCGTTTTTACCCGACTGCGCCAGAAGGAGGGTTATGTTTTTCGAGAGTATGTATGTATGTATATTTGTTTGGCACGCTTTGTGGCCTGAACGGCTCGATGGATTTTAACTTGAGAGGTGTCGTTAGATTCGTATTTACTGTGAGAGTGACACTGGGTATATCAAAATTAAAAAAAAAAAAAACAAAATAGCGGATTTCTGGCCCGAAATTATGTCTTCAAAAAATCTTTTATTTCTCAAAACCTATCGATTGGGGTATCAATATAAAGGGTTTTAAAAGGTGATTACAAAAATATACCTATACGACTTATACGAGTATGGTTAAAAGTAATTCGAAGTGACAAATCGTAAAATCAAGAACTAAATCGCCTGCGAAATCTTTCACATTTGTAAACTGAAAAGCTGGAAAAAAAAAGTAATTAAAAAAATTTAAAAACCCGACTGCGGTAAAAACTTTAGCTAAAAAACTGAAAAGCTAAAAACAAGCCCATTTTAAATTAAATAAAAGTTGGAAGCAGGCGGGATCCATACCATGTTTATTATATTTTCAAATTAAAACGGTTCCCCCTGCTTCCAACTTTTATTTAATTTAAAATGGGCTTGTTTTTAGCTTTTCAGTTTTTTTTAGATAAAGTTTTTACCGCAGTCGGGTTTTTTTTATTATATTATTATTTATTCATCAATCAAGTAACGGACTACTTTTTTTCCTTTTGAGGTACGAAACCCTAAAAACAACAGGAGTAGTACAAAAAAGATAGGTAATGTAAAGTTCACTCCAATATTTGCCTTGTCTTATCTGTCCTAGCGCTTTCTTGGCCTTTTGCCAAGGTCCGCAGCGCTTGAAGGAGCTATCTGCTCATGCGCATGTTATCTACAACCATATGATCCGCTTCGTCGTCCACTCTATGACTAATTTCTAGTTTTAGACAGGACGACTGTTTGAATCTGATATACACTATCCTTGAGGCGTTTCGGCATCGTCGGTCCGATTGAACATTCATTGTTTTGTAGATTTACGCGTAGATTGTCGGGACAGTTAGTTGTCGGGACACCCGTCGGGTAACTAGTATAATTATTGCCGCTTATCATTGGAGCACAGACTATCTGATAAGCACATATTTAAGGACTAAAAAAAAACCGCCAAAATTCGAGCTCTGTCTGGCAACAAAAAACATCTGCATAATGCAGCTGTATACTGCAAATAGTAGATAAGACTCGAATTTAAATTAAATGATTACATCGGTATTATTTAATTACTCCTAATACATTGATAGATAGCAGTACAATGTTTGATAACCACATTTTATGAACAATGTGTTTGTGATAAAAGATTACCTTACATTAACTACGATGTGATGCGGTAATAAAATATTATTAATGAGTCAATCAAATAATGGGCTATCAAAATGTTATAGGAGCAATCAGTACACAACAATATACTATTGTTATTTTAAATAGGTGATGCGAATGTAGGTAAATGTTAATAATACAGTCCTTGGCATAGAAAAAAGTTACCTTATTTTCTAGTGTGTCATACGTCGTCATTTGCCTAGGGTCGGCTTCCAGTCTAACCGGATGCAGCTGAATAACAGTATTTTACATGGAGCGACTGCCTATCTTACCTACACAACCCAGTTACTGGGTAATACGATACCCCTTGGTAAGACTGGTTGTCAGACCTTCGGGCTTCTGACGACCTGTAACGACTGTCAAAGATCCACGAATGACAGCCGGGATCAACGGCTTAACGTGCTTTCCGAGGCACGGAGGGGTCTCGATATAAAGATGGTCACCCATCCACAGACTAACCGCGGCAAGCGTAGCTTAACCTGATCGATCGACATGTGCGGCTGTTATAATTTAGCCACGGGCCCCTCGTGTGTCATACATGCCCTAGTGTGTCATACATAATGGAGCTTTGTAACGTTTGGCAATGGAAGATTTGTATCTTTATCCTTAAGCGAGGTATCGACGATGTTCGGATCGGATTAACCGTCATAATTATCATATCAAACGCTTCATTTGAAATGAACCATCATATAAAAACTAGTATCTGCCCACGACTTCGTCCGCGTAAAATTTCATGCTTCCCCGACCCACCCCGTCACATCGCATCGCCTTTTTGTTTTTTGTGCACGGTGGATATCCTCGTGGACTTCCTCCACCGTGGGGGTGAGAGGCGCATGCCGGACTCTTACCGGCTACAACCACCGCGATGTTCCACCTCTACCTATGGCCGGCTATAAGCATTCACCGCTCCCCCGACAGGCCTCGACCCTCTGTTCCCCAACGGGTCCCACCTCCCTGTGCGCCCATTCCTATAATGGCCGCACCCACTCTCGAGTGGCGCGCGTGGAACACTGCAGCGCCAACTCGGGCCTGGTCGGATGACGGATGCCCCCAGTCCGCCGCCCGCAGGCCACCTCTCATGGAGGTTGCAGATCGTTTTGCGCCCTTCTCGGACGCCCGATGCGTCTCCTGCGGGAGGCGAGAGAGGATGCGGCTTCTCTCCCGCTCGGCCGCCTCCTTTGCAGACATGACATCCTCGCAAAAGGAGGCAACTCCGTCCCATGCGCTCCCGTTCTCGACCATCTATTGAACGATTGGCTGGAGCGAGAGATCGCTCCCGCCTATTGCCGCGATGGCCCGCGCTATTACATCGTTTTCACTTAGCGTTCTTTCTGACTTTATTTCTTCTTGCTCGGCTCCTAAGGGCCCTAGAGTGATGTTAAATAGCCTTCCTCAAGAATTAGGCTATCAAATTTAAAAATATTTTTAACCGACTTCAAAAAAGGAGGTTCTGTATTCGACCCGTATGTATGTATGTATGTATGTATGTATGTATGTATGTTTGTTTGTCCGCGATTTTCTCAAAAACTAATGAACCGATTTTGATAATTCTTTCACTAATGTGATCTACATACTTTCAGGAAGGTTTTAGTATATAATACATTATATAATTATTCTTATGTACGATGTTATATGCATAAATGTACTGCATCTCCGGCATTTCTATGCGAATTTTGATGATTCTTCTAGTCGGTGTCTTCAATTCCTCAATGCACTAGTGTTATTTGAATTTGTGTGGAGTAGGTACAACTAAAAAGTGAAAAATAAAAACTTTTTTACAAAAAAAACAACCGACTTCAAAAAAAACTACAAAGTGATAAATAACTTTAATTTCGGAAGTCGGTGTCAAACAAAAAACGAAAATGCGGAACCAACGACACCGACTTCCGAAATTAAAGTTATTTATCACTTTGTAGTTTTTTTTGAAGTCGGTTGTTTTTTTTGTAAAAAAGTTTTTTCAAATCCGACTGATAGTTCCAGAGATGAGCGCGTTCAAACAAACAAAAAAATTCTTCAGCTTTATTATTAGTATATAGATATATCTATGAAATGGTAACACTAGTATAGCAAATTGCCATTGCAATACAATGTTAGGATAAAGTGAACTGCTGAAACAATAATACTGTCACTGACCTTCATGCTATCCTCTTGTGGTTGGGCAGAATTCCAACTAGTTACTGCACAAATTCCAGCAGTTTAATGCTCTATGTCAAGACCTCAAATGTGTTTAACCGGTCAAGCTTCGCGCGTAACCTATGTAGTACGATATAATAGAAAATCAATTGTGTCTCATTAGCGGAGGTCAATGAGTTAATTACTATAATAATAACAGCTGCCTCTGATGGACATGAGTGTCGTTCTTACCGGCATTGCTAATAGTCATTAATATAACTTGTTTTTACGGTGTTTTTTTGGGTTTAGTTTAAATGTCAAAACTTAGTTCCTGTAAAACCAGTTCCTCAATAGTAAAATCAAACAGTGTCGCTTAAAATTTGACGTATTATTGTATTGTAAAATCGAACGCAAACAACGGCCGATATGGAAGGTAAATAGCTTATCTTTCGGTGGTTCTTTTAGTTTAAGGCAGCAGAACTAATTCCAAATCAAAATAAACTAACTGACATTTATAATTACGTTTGATAAACACCATAGAGATTAGATGACGGTTTTTTTTTTAGTTAAAAGTAGGTCCAGTTACGACCGACAATCTCTGGAAAAAACATTAAACCTATTTACAAATAAACAGCACAAACGCGAAACTTTCTAAGCATGGTCCATCTAATCACACCATTTATAAAGACTACACTACTTTACAAATTTAAATACAACTTGTGCGTTAGAGTGTTCACTTCCATACTGAGAATATTCTACGCTAATAATACAAGTTAAAAGCAGGGCCACATAACAGAATGAATTAACTTCTTTATTGTTAACTTTAATGTTATGTTAATTTTCAATACATTTTCCTTGTCTCGTTAAAGATATGTGCTCATTGTTATCACTGCTCACATACCTATGTACTATCAATGCTAGATCTTCGAAACTGAGATAAAATGTTCGGTTATATGAGAAATGCACTTATCTGTCATGTGCTTGGCTAGAACAGTGTATGTAGGTACCTAGTACATGATATATTGTCGTGTCTTTGTCACAATTTGTTCATTTTAATGCGTAACAAAAAATAAATTTGCCTGTACTCTCATTTATGCTAATTTCGACAAAAATAATATGCAGGGTTATTTAATACCAAGCATATTATTGTATAAGCTATTATATCCTTCGCCATCGAACGTCCAATGGCAGACTTATTTACTTCACGCACCTCCCAAACTGCGTGATTACTCTTCGAGATTCTCATAGCCTTTAAACCACTGTATATGATTGAGACCGACACGCGACGGTTGAACGTGCTCGCCTAATTTCTAAGGCGTGATTGCATTAAAAGTTCGCCAAAAATGTAATGACATAAGCTATTACTTATTTCCCACGTCATCGAACGACCAATGGCCAATGGCAGACGTTTATTTACGTTGAACGTGCTCTCCTAATTCTTAAGGCATGATTACGTCACGCTAAAAATGTTAACAAACAAAAGCAAACTGGCATTATAATCTCAAAAATTACGGTTAATCAACATCAATTTATGTTTTCTTCAACAGAACGGTGAATGGCACAGTTCAGGCCGCGGTTCGAGCGTGGCGGGCACGGCGCGAAGAAAACAAAGCTTCCCTGCACGAGCACAGCCTCTCATGGCCGTCGACCCGCCTGCCACCAACACACAATGGCCACAAACAGCGTCTGAAAATGTTAGTTATTGCATTTTTTGTTAATCATAGCGGGAAGACATTAGTCTTAGTGTCATCGTCTTGTTAGGTCTAAATAGCAGCGGCCCACAAAAGTCAGAAAAAGATACGTCTTATCTTCTACTTAATAAAAATCTTAAATTCACTGACAGACAACGCACAGCCTAAACCGCTGAGTCTAGAAGCATGAAATTTTGCACATAAGTTCCTATTATAATGAAGGTGAGCACCAAGAAAAGATTTTCAAATTGCACCACCTAAAGGGGTTAAATTAAAAATGACGCATACAAAGTTTGTATGAAAGTTCGTCGTTTTTGCCGATGAGAAATCCCATCGGACTCACGGCTTGTCACTCATAAATCTACTAATATGAAAGTACTGGACCTAGCTCTAATGTAAATAAGTAACAGCGAGATTCAATGTGTCATCAATATGTATTGCGGATCAGTTAAATCTGAGGTTAATAGATATCTTACTTAATAAAGCGTGGTAACTTTTCATAACATCTTATCATTCCTGTATGCAGCAGGAACCACCAGAAGCATCATCAACGCCAGGCGGCGCGGGCTCCGCTCGCTCGGGACCTCGCGTCGAACTATCTTGCAGTAACTGCGGCACACACACCACGACAATATGGCGGCGCGACGCGCGCGGCGAGATGGTCTGCAACGCGTGCGGACTGTACTTCAAGCTGCACGGAGTTCCGCGACCTACGGCCATGCGACGTGATACTATACACACGCGTCGTCGCAGACCGAGACATGATGGCAAGCACACTAAGAGCAGTGAGTAGACAATTGAACCAAAACCTTGTTTCCAATTGACAAATATCAACTTTATGCAAGTCTAAATTCGGTTGATTTTAGATTGTTTCGATCTATCTCAATGAATTATCGCATGCAAAACATTGTGCTTATGGGTGCATGCAACGGTACAGGAGTTGTGGGGGTATTTAAAGTTAAGTTATTGTGCGGAACCGTACATTACCGACTTACGCGCCGTGCTCTCAGCACACACAGCATTAAACCTATTATTGCAATTAATATGTAACAATATTATTTTTCAATAAATCAGTCTTTGACTAACATTCAAGCCGGTCAGTTTTATTTCATCACAACCTAATAGAATTACCCTGTTATCATATATCAGTAATTGTATCCCCACACTTACTGATATGATAACAGGCAACTCTTAAACACTAAAGTCATTAAATAGGATTAAATGAACTTAAGAGGGTTATATTGATGATTTTAAAGATTATAATTCTGTAAAATCATATTTGTTACGGTCGCGAATCATATTTTAATCAATATACAATCTGACACTGACTGAAAACGTAGGAAAATTTGAATTTCGCAGGCTACCCTGGCGCTTCCCCCTTAACAACGTTAATAACGCAATCAATGTTGTTGAACTTTCAAAATGAAAGGCATTGCTACTGATGTGTTACGCAATTATCCCGCAAGTATCTAGTACAAAAAAATATCACAATGACGAGGAGTGTAAGCGTCTCTCGCCTTCGTTAAGCATCTTTTTACACCTACCTACATTTTCTAAATAGATACGTGATTTCCAAAATTCCTTTTTTTAATCGTCTCCTTGACACGTGTTCCTTAACGTCATCAGCCACAAATGGAGAGTACTATAAGTGGGTGGTGGGGGCGTATCGTTAAATTTTCAGTAGTATATCATAATAATTATGATTGCAGAATCTCGTCGCGCCGGCAGCGGCGGCGGCGGCGGCGACACGTGCTCGCCGGGCGAGGGCGCGGGCAGCGGCGGCGAGGGCTCGGAGGAGGCCGTGCTGGCCGCGCTGCGCCGCCAGCTGCAGCCGCACCTGCTGGCGGCGCTGCACGCGCACAACACGCGCACGGTGCGCCCGCATCGCGAACAGGTACGTTATAATTAAATCACAGCCTATTATTTTTACTAATGAAAAAGTCGTCATAATTTTTGAAGTTCGAGCTCAAACTGAACTTATAATGTGGGTATTAAAGTTGTTATTCTAAAACCAAATTATTTTTTTACATGTTTGGAAACTAAGTTGCGAATGAAGTTATTACAAGTATCCACCAGAAAGCAGCGCAGTATCGTGATCAATGGAAAGAATGAAGAAAGACATTTTTCCAGCAGTTTACCCACTGATGGGAACACGGAGGAAAATGAGACAGTTTTTCCCAGAAATGGGAAAATTGCTGTAAAAAACTCGCCTTCTATTGTTTCCATGGTCGCGATTAAGCTATACTTTCATGTTCGTTAAACTTATACAAACTGAATTACTGACCATGAGCACCGCACAGTCACATACTATATAAAGATTCTTTCAACTCCTTACAACAATATGTGCTGCAAATAAAAGATACAGGTTTGGCGTTACTCCTACAATTTTCTTGTAGCAAAGGATCTCTAAATCTAGCCCCGAATGTTTACTGTTGAAAACTAATCTATTCTAATGGCATCTTTCAAATCTCTTGTTCCCTTGTCTCTGGAATCCCTTCTTATATCGACGCTGACAAAAATAATGAGAATAGATCACGCGACGGACCACTAAATAGCCCTTACAATCGCAGGTCGGTCTGAACGCTCCCGAGTACGACGAGGCGCCGCTGAACCTAGTAGCGAGTCACGTAGCCGCCGCCGAAGAATCGCACTGACTGCCTCTGTGATAGCCACGCAACTCTCGCCACCACCCACGACGCAGACACCGCATATGTCACCCCAACACATTACATTGTTTCCTTACAGAGCATTGCGTGTATCTTGTATCGATAGCTTCTCTTCCAACCTAGATATACAGTGTTCCAGCGAATGTTTCACAAAAGTAGAACAATTACAACACTTTTGAAAAACAGTCGCTGCAACACTCAGTCGAAAAGCAATATAAAATTTATATAGATAAGTATACATGCAATAACATTCTTGGTATTATATAGTACTAAATATCTATTTAGTGATAGTTCAGGCCAGTTTGATGACAATAGAGGGAAATATATATTTAAAACGGTTCATTCCTTTCGTCCGGTCGTCATAGTATAATGAAATGTGAATTATTTTATAGGAGATCATACATTTTCATAAACGATTCTCATTTAGCAGTTTATTGATGGGTTTGGCTTTCCAAATAGGATATCAAACGACCGATTGAATTTCGGAATGGCAGTGCGATAAGGGGTTTTAAAATTGGGCATATGATTTTCAACTTTTTTATAAATTTTGGCATAGTTTTTACTAGATACTGAAACTGAAAAAAAAATACATGTCTCTAGTTTAAAACATGTCAGTAATTTTCGTAGTCGACAGTCCTATGTCCGATGTTCAAAGCGGATCGTCTACAAAGATGGTTAACAATATACAAAAACCAGGGCATTACGCATTATAAGTTCGTTATTTGGTCGCGGGAAACAATACACATTCATTGTATTAGTGCCTATTTAATGTACAGGAAAGAAAATGGTACCACAGTGAATGTTATGCGAAAGAATACTTTCCGTGTGTACATATTTTCTTACCATGTGATATGTATGATTGTTGGTCATGCATGTGAAAGCATCGTGCAATTTGTGATATGGCAGCTCGAAATAATCCAAACATGAGATTAGTTCTTGCAGCCGTATGGAAACTATTCGGGTTTTGTCGTTAAAACTACGCACAGGCGCCGATTTCGATCTGTAATTATAAATCTCAAAAAGATAATGATAATGACACTATGATATCGGGTTTAATTATAGTAAGCCTTGCCTTAGAATGCTCTCTTTGATATTATTGAAATTATATTTTCGGTTACCTATTGCAGGACGCAAGTATTCTTTTAGTTATAGGTCATATTGTAAATTTTATTGTTTACTTAGTAGTTATAATGCTTAAATTCAGTAAATTATAAGTTTCTAATTTATTTCCCATTTCGGTCAGTATTTACAATGTAAGTATTTTTTTATTTCTGTCGAGTATTTTTCTTAGTTAAGGTAACGAAATGAGAAGAAGCAATAATGACAAACAAATGTGGTTCTGGAAATATTGGAAGTCCAGAAATCATTAATACCGTAGGGTTATTAAATTATAAGTAATACAAAGTTACTTTTGGGATTATAAGAAATACATATTTGGTTTACCATGCTTTTTGCATTATCTTAAATAAAAAAAATCCTAAACTAAAAAAAAACTTTCGAACATAAATTGTTCACAAATCTGTGACAAATAGTATACTTATCTCATTAACATTATATTTATATGATGTTGCCTTTATACATTACTAATAAAAACCTGTAACTTTGGCATTATTAAAATAGATATATGTACATCATAGGTAAAAGATTTATTTTAAGAATTAATTTTTCAATCCATTTATAATATTGGGCATTTTTTGGTCGTGAAGAGTTAGAACAAACCATTTAACAGAAACGTTGTGGCATTATATTGAGTTAAAATCTACCGGATTCACCTCATGATGGTCAGTGTTATGTTTATATTTATAGCAGAAAGCATTTACGTTATCTGTACCTTGAACTGGGCTGTTTTGTTATTGCTTCCATTCGACTTATTTAGCTGTGAACTCTGTCACCGTCCTTTACTTGACGTCTCTACTTAATTTAGTGTTAGTTCGTTTAATTATTATCGAAACCCCACGGGCCAGTAAAATACAGCAGTCTATGAGACATTGTGATAATACTTAGCTAGACAAACTCAGCTGTAACGAAGCTGAGGCATCTGAGCGTGTGATTCTGTTGCAGCTAACCTTCAACGTTACGTCAAGCTTATCGTATTTAAAAAGCTTTAAAAATTGAGATTATTTATTCATTCTTATTGGGATCACTGTATAGTTGTCGGTGTAATGTGTACCGTTTAGTATTGCTTACGTTTATTTCGGAGTAGCAGTCTACCTTGACAATAATGTTTCATTCGCTTCTATGATGAAACTGTAATGTACGTAAATTCTAAAACTTTCGCTCTCTAATTAACTTTAGCTCTCTTTATGATGATATTAAATTGGAACTCAAAAGATTTATCCATGATAATTTTTGAACTTGATATAGTAATTAGGGCGTGTTTATTTTTCTAAGAGTGTATCTTTGATCGAATTTTATCTCGAAATATTTTTTATGTAAATGGGAGCCAGAAGTAATGGTGAAGATTCAATAGTTTAATATTTTTTTCGAATTTGATTGTAATTGTGAGTATACCATTTTGATTCGTTCTTATATAGGAAAATATACACAGAATCCTATCGACGCTATTCAATAAGGAGTAAGTGGTTGTTGCTTCAACGCAAGCCAGTTGTTTATGGAATACGTCGCAGTATAGGGGATTCGTGTTACTATAATTAGCGTACGTAGGAATATTGAAGGAATCCGCGTACATGGATCGTTATGACAATTTTAAATCTCCACTAATATTGCTGATTGCAGTAGTGATACAGTATTATTTTATTCAACTCTGTACATTTGTCTTAGGTTTATTATTTTTGTATTTTTTATAGGTTTTATCTAGATTGACTTCCGAATTTAAATTGTTAATTGTAGTTGTCGGTGGTAGTGGAATGTTTGGTTAGATATTCTCACTGGAACATCGTCGCCTCCTTGCTGCAAGAGCAACTCGTTTCGTATTTCTCTGTGTCTCACTCGATACATACAGCAGAATACAGCTATGATAGATCTTCCAATTTGGTTATTTATTATGTTAGGTTAATTTATGGATATATCGGTATTAAGAGTTGATGAACAATGTATATCGTCATTTAGTTACTAACAAACCGGTTGTGTTGTGTGTGCTTACGCTCTAACAAGCATGTGTTTGTGATTTTGTTTTTATTATCACGTCTGACAGAGATGCAGACAGTACCAATACTGTTGTGTATTATTATAATTTATGCTGGAATATGGGCTTCGTATTCATATCCTAGGAATTCCATTCGACATTGTATGTAACATCATTTTTCGAAGATTAAAGACTGACAAGAACTCTCATATGTCTTATGTTTTTTATTCTCTCGCATGTACTATTTCACTCGAGTTATTCGAAAAATGATAATGTAAAAGTATTTTTATTCATTGTGATATATTTTGTTGGAGAATGTAGATGTGTGTATCCGAAAAGCAATAACATTGTGATAAGTGGTGATGAACATTGTATGTTAAACTGATCAGTAAATTCTGAATAATATAGAATGAATATTGTCAATTATATATTGTGCGCTGGACGATTGAGCTCTCAGTCTATTGTGATATAGTTCGAACTAATTCGAGTAATGTTACGATAGCAATCAATTTGACGAAAGCAATAGACCAGGATGGTCCCGTAGCCTTATAATATAATCCAAATTAAATATAATAACCGTAGTTATAATTAAGATAACATGTTGTATTTGTATTTACATAGAAACTGCGGACTCACTCGCCCAGTAGCAAACCTTTGAAACGATAAGCTCGTCTTTAATGTCAAATTTCAACTCGTCTAACTATAAGCAGATATAAAGTAAGTCTGCAAATAATTTTCTTCGTAAAGACGTATTTATATATACTAATGTAAAGCAATAAATTCCAATATAGAAAGCTTGAAGGACCATTTGTTATTGTTGTTGTCAAATTACATAACTGTATTTATAGTAAGTTTCAGCATAAATTATCCGTTTGAGATTGTTTAGTATGAACACGTGGCCGGAATACTCATTGTGAAACATTAGTTATTGTTGTATAGATGATAAATAATGTGACTTACGCAGGGATGGATACTTAAATTATTAAAGTTTTAACTGATATATTGGCTATGTAGTGAGTAGAATATTTTTTTACAAATAAATTATAGCAGCTATTATTTTGTTTTACTTTTTAAATTATAAATTCCTGTTACCCACTAGCTGTCCCGCCTAAGAGGCTAAACACAATACATAAAAACCTTTTCCCAGAGACTGACTCTTTTGTTCGAAAGTACCAACACTTTTACACAAGTGAAAATATACATTAAGTTACAAAAGCTACCATGCTCTAAGCTAAAAAGTAATAAAAAAAGACTAAAATACCCGACTGCGGTAAAAAACTTAAATTAAAAAAAAAACTGAAAGCTAAAAACAAGCCCATTATAATTAAATAAAAGTTGGAAGCAGGCGGAACCCATACCATCTACACAAATAAATAAAATTGGAGTGTCTGTTTGTAATATTAAAATAACCGCTTTTTACTAAATGTGGATGGATGTATACACACACGGTACATATACCAAAACAACATTTTTTACAATTTTTGTCTGTCTGTTTGTTCCGGCTAATCTCTGAAACGGCTGGACCGAATTTTGACGGGACTTTCACTGGCAGATAGCTGATGTAATAAGGAGCAACTTAAGCTACTTTTATTTTAGAAAAAGAATTTGGGTTCCGCGCAATAAAGTTAAAACGTGTTCCATCATGCACGCGAACGAAGTCGCGGGCACAGCTAGTTTTTATTATATTTTCAAACAAAAATGGGTTCCGCCTGCTTCCAACTTTTATTTAATTTAAAATGGGCTTGTTTTTAGCTTTCAGTTTGATTTTTAATTTAAGTTTTTTATCGCAGTCGGGTTTTTTAGTTTTTTTATTTCCAGCTTTTTAGTTTACAAATGTGAAAGATTTCGCAGATGATTTAGTTCTTGTTATGTGTTTTTTTACGATTTGTCACTTCGAATTACTTTTAACCATATAAGTTGTATATATATTTGTAATTGGATAGTGACACTTTTTCATTTATTTTGATACCCTACTCGATAGGTTATAAGAAAAACATTTTTTTTTTAGACATAATTATGGCGCCAAAAATCAGCCATTTTATTTTTTTCAATTTTGATATACCCAGTGTCACTCTCACAATTAAGACGAATTTAACGGCACCTCTCAAGCTGAAATCGATCAAGCCTAGGCTACAGAGCGTGCCAAAAAAATATACATACATACACTCGAAAAACATAACCCTCCTTCTGGCGTAGTCGGGTAAAAATGCAATTAACCAGCACCCTATAGTCATGTCAATTAAAATATATAAGTACTAAATTACCAGAAATAATTAAAAAACGACAACGCTCATTTCACATTCATAAACACATAAAAATAAACTATTATCCAAATGTTATTATAGTATCAATGAATATCTAATAGCAAATTTTAAATTACCTACATAAAATAATTAAGTACGTCTTAAATAATATACTAGTAAAACAAGTAATTAGTTCCTCTCCTACTTTGCTGTGCCCAACAAGGTCAACAATGATCATATCTTTGTAAAACCTACCACCTAAGTTCACTATGTGGAATGCAATAAATATATCGAGTATTGAGACTGTCGTATCTGTAAAAGTATAATGAAAATCGTTCAGCACTTTTTGAGATAACTGCTTTCAAACAAACAAACATTTTACTATGTAGTGATAAATTTTCGGTGTAATGCACATTCTTCACACACATTCAAAGGAAAGCTAATGACAAATAATACAAAAACATAGCTAAATTACATATTTTATTCTTAATTTCTAAAACTCTAAATCCTAAGTAACGGTGACAATAGGTCGTTTCACCGCTTGTCTGGCGCGTCTCCGCTTGTCTTTCTTGCGGTTCTCAGTGAACGCTTCCCTGAACAACTGCTCGCTGTCGGCCTCCTCGGCGTCGCGACGTAACCATTGCAGGGCGTGCACGTTGTAGCCTACCATGTCCTGGTAAGTAAACAAAACAATTATGAAAGGTAGGTAGGTAAGTGTTGTTACAATGAGGCAGTGTTTCAGAAGTCTTCTAAAAATGCGGATAATGTTATCAGCTCTGTCTTTCTCTGTAAGAACTCCCCATGGCAGAAAACAGGTCGTAGATCAGGTAAGAACAACATGGCAAATCCAATCTAAAGGGCCTGCAAAAACACGATCATCATCAAATCTTAAGTTCTACATAAGTATATATGCCACCTAATGACCTAAACCGGTCAACTTTGTTTGTTATCTCAACGCTTAACAAGTTTCTGGCTTTATACATATAGACTAACGTATACGTATATTCAAATCCCTGTTTCCGATTGATTTTATTTCCACTTGAACGAATATCAACTTTATGACAGTTTAAATTAAATTTATTTTAGAACGACTAGTACCGATGAAAATGTCATAAAAATGTTTGAAGTTTTAGCGCAAAATCAACTGTATGTGTGGGTATCAAAGATATTTTCCCAAAAAAAATATTTGTTTACATGTTTGGAAACAAACGCGAATTCAGAGTACATCACAAATTGTTTCAAAATCGCAGGTACGTTGCGACGTAAGATGAAAATAATTATAATTTCAAAACTCACTCGTAACTCATTGAGCCGCATACTCGCTTTAGCCTGTATCTGTATCATGTGCTTCAACAGCGCTTGATTCGCTACAAGCGGCGCGTGGTGTATCTTCAGTAGGAATATGGCGAGTCGACAGAACAGCTCCGTGTTGTCGCCGCGGTCTAACAGTTTGGGCAACATCTTTACTATGTCGCATGCAACGCTGAATGGGATGAGCAGGAGAGCTTCTTCTAAGTCACTGGAATTAGAGAGTGATATTTGTTATGGCTGAAGTGAATTACGGCTCCTAGTACTTTCACGTTTGCCGAAGATAAATAAATTTCGGGGCTGATGGCGAAAATGTATCGTACTTCAAGCAGGTCGTGCTGTTTGATATAGAATCGGGTAAATTCGGCATAAAAAAAGATACCGCTCAAAAAAATGAAGTACATTTCGAATTCTATTGTTACCAATATTGGCTAGTCAGCCCAAGATCATCGATTCACGATCAGCAATAAAACAGCTGAAGATCTAGGTACCAAATGCGAAACCCAAACAGTCTATCCTGTGTTATTGCACTAACGATATCTATACATACCTAGATCGTATCCTCTTGACAGTTTCTACAAGGAAGTGCTCGGGTGTGGTGCAGTTGTAGGCAGCCATTAGTAGCGGCGGCTGAACGAACTGTCCGCGCGCCTCAGTCAGCTCACGTTTGTACTCCGCGCCCACGGATAAACATTCCATTATGGAATCCGCCTGGAAAAGTTAAGTAAGATGAACAATGCAGCAATGGCATAAGGTTTAAATTACAAAAATGCATAATTTTGCTACACAATAATTGTTTTCTTCTCTGAACATTTCATAAATCATAGAACACTTGTCTTATACTTACAGCTTTTTCTGCTCCGATCGTTTTCTTTGTCGGCATAGTTAGACCAGGCAAACCTGGGACTGGAGCCTGTAATTAAATTCAAAGGTAATGAACTCCGCTGATGATGGAGAGTTTAGGCATTTTAGGACTCTTTTCAAAATTCGGTAGCCTCACAAGTAATTAATAGTGTGAATACAGCCTTATTTGCGCGGGTAACGGCACGGTGCCAACACACGCCTGATACTTACATGTTGTTCCCCTGTAGCGAGCCCCTCTTCTTGCTCGTCGGTATCGCCGAGTACCAGCGGCTCGTCGGTGCGCGAGTACAGGCGCAACGCACGGTCACCGCCGCACGACACTGCGTGTAGACCGCCTGCGCCCACGGCGATGTTCCAACACTCGCCTGCGTGGCCCTGGTTACATGGACATATTTTTAGTGTCATATCAAAAAAATGTGATCCTATTGTCGCCTAAATGGGGGTGAGAGAACACGCAACAAATTCGGGCATCAGTGGCGCAACAAGTTGTCAACTTTCAAACTTTTAAGACGCGTTAGAATGGTCGGCACTTGAGTCCGTAACAGGATATTTTAAAAACGTGACATTGCAGGCCTACCTAACCACCTATTAGTAGAGAGGTGAAATTTCATATAGGTACGGAAAACACAAACTTAAACAAAACCTTTAGCACCGTCAATTAAGGTTCCGTCAGGAAATTTAAAGGAAAAGGCAACATAAAGTTTAAGTAAAATTACCACTCACATGTAAAGTAATAATATTATCGTAACTATCTGCATCCCACTGCTTCACCTTCCCATCTTTCGACGCCGTAAAGAAGTAATGTGTTGAGGGCACAAACTGCAATGACGTCACTGAATCGTTGTGTGCGAATATGGACTTGTGACAATCTCCGAAGTCCATGCCCCATATCTTGACGTTGCGGTCTGCGGAGCCCGTGGCTATGATGTTGGAGTCGTAGCTGATGTCCAGGCAGAGGACGGGGAGTTTGTGTCCGTAGAGGGATAGATAGAACTGTAGGGGGAATTGTAAGGTTGAGTTTATAAGGCCGGCCATTTTACGTAAAATTGTTTAGAAGGTCTATGTACAGCAGACGCCAGCACATCAAGCTACCCGAAACTGTCAAATTTTCGCAATCAACTTTGAATCTTATGCTTTAGCGGTAAAGTTGTAAATCTATTAATGAAATTTGACAGATTGTAGTAGCTTGATGTGCTGGTGTCTGTACGATCGACCTGGTGTAATGAAGGCAAAAATAATAAAGCACGGTATGAAGTTACGTTGAAAGTAACGTCATTTTAACTATTTGTGAGCTTTTTCAACGCAACATATTGGCGATATCCTTTACCAGTGAGATGTCGCTGATATACAGACATTGCACGAGCTACTGTAATAGTAGTTCATAATTGAAAACCACTTATCATAAGCCTTATTAATACAATATTAAAGTTCACAATCCTTTTTAACACAAAACAGTTTTGCCAACCTTAAAAGTATCAAGGAAGAATATCTTGACAGTAGAATCTAGCAGAGCTACTGCAATAAACTTGTTGTTTGGACTTATTTTAACTGCGCACACCGACTCTTCTAATTCCAACGTCCTTGTATGCAAGAGCGAGAGGACCTGAAATATAACACATCAATTATTATCATGTATCAAACATATAAGTTTTAATACATTGCAGGGGACGTATAAAGATGTCTCAAAGTCATTATTGTTCTGGTACAAAAAGAGATGGAGCTATACAGGGCGTATAGCGCCATCCTTTTTAGCAAAGGAACACTTCCCTATACTAGAAGAATTTATTTCTTTGTTACCTTTGCTTTGGATTCTCCCGTCTGGTCTTCTATAAGTTCAAACTGCCACAGTTTGACAGTCTTATCACCGCCACCGGAATAGCAACCTCGCTGCAAGAAAACAAAGATAGAAAATATAGATAAGTCTTGCTAGAACTAGTCACATTTGTTCCAATGATAGTTTCTCTAGTTTGCGATATTAAACTTGCAGGAGACGAAGTGGTTCATTAAAGCGGTATAGACACAGTTTTATAAATCTGATAGTAAACACTTGCAGTTTCCTGTCCTCTCCGGCTTTCTCTTTTCTACAACAAGTATTCTACGGCTAGTCCTACAAAACTATGAACTTACCATGTCAGGTGTAAGTCCGACAGTAGAACACTCGGCGGTATGTGCAGGCACTTGCTCCAGTACTCGCCCAGCGCCTACGTCTATCAGTAGAAGGGAACCATCGGCACATCCCACTAGCGCATGTCTGTCACCCGGCGCGAAACAAATGCTGCATGGACGACCAGACGGCACCGGGATGGTACGGAGGCAGGTTTGTGTTGATCTGTAAAGAAAACAGATTATTAAATGGATGTCTTTACTAAACTTTCCTCAAGAAATAAAACGCATTAAAATCTGTGAAGTGCGAGTCATTTCAATTAAGACTTTATGCCGCTCTTATAAAACTCAATTTTACACAAGTAAATAAAATTCTTATTTTGTAAAGCCGGCGCCAGACATTGGGATCAAAGTTTGAGCACACATTTTCAAAACTTTGATCAAACTTTATGTGCGCAGATGTATCCGGCTAGACTTGTATTTCAAATGATTTACGGGCACACTGGGCACAGTTACCGCAAAGATGGCTGACAGAATAGACGACGATTTTGATGACTCCGTCAGTCTGTTCATCGCATCGAACGCGAACCACGTTGGTTTAAAAATCTCATCTTTCCTGAGCCTGTTTTTGTTGAGTCTTTAATCTTTTTCAAATTATCTCTGTACTGTGTTAGTAGGCTATTTCTCTTCTTTTTAAGTTCTTCTACAGTAAACGGCACGGAGAAACTATTTTTTATTCTAATCCATGCGTCGTTTACCAGGTTTCGATTTTTGTGATCCCTGTTTTTCGGATTCTATATTGAGGGTTCTGTTTGAAGTAGCTCAATAAATTCTATTACTGCGTCATTACCCCACTCCATTATTGACGCTCAAAATACCACTCACAGATTAATTATTGCATACAACTGCTCCGTTCAGCGGCGCACACGCGACTAAACACTGCAACAAGTGTGGCAGGCCGCACAAACTTTGAACTTTGTTTACTTTGATGTGCGCACTAAAAACCGACACATGATGGCAAACTACAAATATGTGTTCAAACTTTGCACAAATACGCAAATGTCAGTGCCACACTTCGCGACTTTGTAGGTATTTGCGTATTTGAACACATGTCTGGCGCCGGCTTTACAGCGACTTACCTGCTCCAAAGTTTGACAGATTCAGCTGAGGCAGAAATTACAGCTAGATTGTCTGAACTGATAGCCACACATCGCGGCTCCTTTTGGTGGCCCGGTTGTGTAATCTGTTTAAGACATTGTACTGCAAAACAAAATAGAAATGTTATACCTTCAGAAAAGATTTTTAGAATACAGTAATCATCAAGTTATAAACCGACTGCAGGTGTGCAGGGCCTAGTTTAGGATTAACGTAACAACGTTTTATTTCATAATATCTAACCTGATAAGAAGTTGTTCTAAAGAAAACCAAATCGAAGGACAAAAAAGCCTAGTGTTTGAGTTTATTCAAGCAATATTCCTCGGAAAAAAATTAGGCACGCGAAGTGCATACAGGCACACAATTTTAACAGATTGAAGGACACTGAACGAGAGACAATAGAAATTTTATTGTTATTAAGTCGAGGGGCGATAAGTTATGATGACGTCGAGGGGCGTTAAGTGCCCCGCAGTGTTAACTACCTACCCTCATTCCCCTCAGCAATTCTCAAACTATGCAGTTCAACAGTGTTATTGGCTAACGTCACGCCAACACGCAACTCTCCCGTAGTACCCAGCAGCAGGGTGGTAGACTTCAACTTGGCCTCCAACTTGATTGACGACAAGCGCTTCACTTCGTCAGTCAACGTCAGTAGCTCGGGTACTTCCGTTGTTTCGGCGTCTGCTTCGCCAGTTTCTTTTAATTTCCTGTAAAAGGAACAAGTGAATGTGATAGCCAAAGGGCCAAAATAATAATAGGTATAGGGGTTTGCTTATAAACGTTGCTTGAAATTAAAAGTAATGATATAATTATGTATTCTTAGCGCTGATTTTACCAAAGTCAGATATCTTTATTCGTGGAATAAAATGGACGTCTGACAGTTCTAGTAAGGAAAAACTGTCAAAAATTCAAAATTTATTCTCAGGATAAGATTTATTCTAGGTATAAAAATTTGGTGGAATGCGGCCTAAACCACATTTTCTTTAAGTTTAAGAGTCCCTATCAATTTCTGCGCGCTACTAGATTAGGTAATTATAGGAGCGCAATGTGTCTGTGTGCGTTCGAACTATAGCTGATAATCGTAGTGTGCGTTGAAGCGTACGATGAAGCGGGAACAAATAATCTTGGTCCGGAACCGCTATTATTAGTACTCCATAGTTTTTACTAAGATTCCGTAATACTGGATGGATTTTATTGTGATTATGACATGTTATGTTTAGGTCCCCTAAATACAATAAATATCGTTGAAATAAAAACATCTTAACCTAGTATTCACTATAGCAAAAGCAAATTACAAAGTGTGACCAGCGTATACAAGGTACGTCTGAAACGAATTACACGTGTTATTGTTTACCTAATACAGAACGAAGGGGTCTGTAGTATTTCCCTCGCTATAAGACCGCACACCATGAGAGTATAGTATAGCGAGCTATTTTGTCTTATTTATTTTATTTATTTATTAGGCTTTTCAACAATGAGTACACTGTTACTTTATAATTTGTCTTGTTTGTGTGTTTGTATTTGTGTTTTTGCTCATTGATGATGTTCCAAGTAATATTTGATTTTTGGTAGATTTCTGCCATGTAATTCTCTACAAATACAATTAAAATATTTTTAGACTATATAAATAATAGTAAATTATTACAATTTTCTTAATTAAGGTGATTGCAACAATTATTATTTACCTAAGAACTGCACGTGCCTTTCGTGTTTTTTCAGCTTTATTCTTTTTACCTTTGATTTTTCCATGATAATAAAGTTCACTTTTTCGACCCATTTTCTAAAAATATATTCACCATATTAATAATAGTACAATACAAAACATTAATAAGTCACACTATTAAAATAAAAAAATAAATATACTTAGTCTCAAAACTGGTCAGGCGTAGTACAAAATCATGCGCGATTCGCTAGTTACGTCGGGAGCGGCGAACGTCACAGGCGACACAGGTCCGTCGTCGAGAAGCCCTCGAGCGCGACTGAATGCATCGAGCGAGCGCATCGGTTTATAAGGCATTATTTAAATATTTTACTACAATTAAATAAGTAGTCTAAATTAAAATATAAAAATTGAGTTTGGTAGATAAACACCTCAAATTTTAAAATATTTAACACTTATTGTTATTTTCAATGAATTCTTACACATAGACGACGGTTTTGCACATGATTTTATTGGAGTTTTTCAGCGTAGTCAACATTTTTTTACAAGTACTAATTCATTAAACTTTAAAAAAATAAATTGTAGACTTACTAATATACTATGTTCCCAATATTTGGGATTTTTTTCGGATTGTTATTTGCTACCAGTAAGCTAAAAAAGCAATTGAAAAACATGGTGTTTCGTGTTTACGTAAAAACGTGTGTTAGATTTTTATTTTTCTTAATTTATATTAAGTAGTTATCAAAATTTTAATTTGTAGACTTACTAGATAAATAGATGATAAATAACTGTGCATTTAAAAAAAAAGTAGATAACTTATGGATATTGAGAAAATTGCGCTGAAAAAAATGGAATTTTCTGTTTTTAGACAGCGAAATTGATAGGGACTCTTAAACGTGTCTTAACTTTAAGCAACATTTATAAATATACTAGCTGTACCCCGCGGTTTCACCCGCGTAAATGTCGATCCCGTGGAAATATCGGGATAAAAAGTAGCCTATATGTTAATCCAGGGTGTCAGCTACCTCCATACAAAATGTTTTCAAAATTGGTCCAGCCGTTTGAGCGTGAAGAAGTTACAAATATATAAACACACACAGACACTCACAAACTTTCGCCTTTATAATATTAGTGTGATTCCATAATGTTTCATCTTATAACAGACAGTTTTTAGGCCTTTAGGGTTCCGTACCCAAAGGGTAAAAACGAGACCCTATTACTAATACTTCACTGTCCGTCTGTCACCAGGCTGTATCTCATGAACCGTGATAGCTAGACAGTTGAAATTTTCACAGATGATGTATTTCTGTTGCCGATATAACAACAAATACTAAAAATAGAATAAAATAAATATTTAAGGGGGCTCCCATACAACAAATGTGATTTTTTTGCCGTTATTTGCTCGATATTAATAACGGCAACAGGTAGATGCTTGAAATATTCACAGAACATTTAGTTGTACAGACGCCAGCACATCAACCTACACCTAACTGTCAAATTTTCCCAATCAACATTGAACCTTATGTTTTAGCGATAAAGTTGAAAATCTATTACAGAAATCTGACAGATTGTAGTAGGTTGATGTGCTGGCGTCTGTACATTCACTTTAAAAATAAATAATTAAATTAAAACAAAATAAATTAAGGGGGGCTCACATACAACAAACGTGTTTTTTTTAATATATGTAGTGTTAAATATTGTACGGTGGTATGGTACGGAACCCTTCGTGTGCGAGTCCGACTCGCACTTGGCCGGTTTTTTTATATATTCTGCACTGCACTTATTGCTATTGAATTTGTCATGTCAATCAGTGAAGACCAGACAAATATATCAAATGTGAAATCTGGGGGCACGGTAGTGCCCCAGCCAAGACGAGCCAAGCGAAGCGCAAGGGCACTACCTACCTTTTCTCGAAGCGCTTCGTCGTTATTTTGAACCCTCATAACTCGGGTTTGGGTTATACCAGATAAACAAAATTCTCCGGATATGATGTTAATAGTGGACTTATTAAATATATAATTGCATAGCTCTTACACTTTAGATTTTATCTATACAAATAAATAAAATTGGATTGTCTGTTTGTAATATGTAATATTAAAATAACCGCTTTTTACTAAATGCATATGGATGTATACACGGTACATATATATATCAAAATAACATTTTTTACAATTTTTGTCTGTCTGTCTGTCTGTTTGTTCCGGCTAATCTTTGAAACGGCTGGACTGATTTGGACGGGACTTTCACTGGCAGATAGCTGATGTAATAAGGAGTAACATAATACAAGAAGAAGAAAAAAATAGGGTCCCACGAAAAAGAATTAAAACGTTTTCCGTCATGATGATATAACACAACATAACACAGCAGAGCAATGACATACAAAAGAACAGAGAAAGCACTAGAACCCCGCCAAAAGACTCACCGATGAAGCTCGACCTGAACCAGCCTGGCGGCAAGGTCGTTAAAAGATGCCCATCCATAGATAATAATTACCCATCTCTCCACTAGTCCAATGCTTATTCTAGAATGCATATCCAGTAGGCTCTTAAATCCTTCGCTATCCTACGGGCACGTCCTCTCTACCATTACCGCGCCCCCCGGTCTATTCCTTGATATGCAATGGTAGCTGTAGCACCATGAACATGAGGCTACTAGGAGCTAGTGCGAATCTTGGGGTTCATTCGATTAATCGAGTCTGGTTTAACAAGGCTGGGATCGGTGCAATTCATTCATTCGTTCATTCATTAATTCAGGATTAAAAAAAAAAAAGAAAAAAAAATTTTTTTCATATGCAACTTACAAAAAGATTTGAAATCCCACCAAAACATTTTCATGTAAAATGTTGCCAAGACGAGACCACATATAGCTCGCACTGTCAAAATGTTATCAGATCTCATCTAGAGCCAAGCTTCTAACTCCACAAGCCCTAACTTCACCAAACTCTACACTTTACTCACACCCACACACGCACGAATACACCACCACACATTATATCCATCAGGTGGGTGAAAGGGCACAGTGGAGTTGCCGGCAACGAGGCAGTAGATGCTGCAGCAAAACTGGCCACTCGACTTCACAAAGCTCCGGACTATAGTAAATACCCGATGTCATATGTCAAACGCGAGTTAAGACAAACTAACCTGGCTAAGTGGCAGGCCAGGTATGCGTCAAGTGAGCAGGGACAACATACCAAATCGATATTTCCAACAATAACAGACATACATAAATACCGAAAATATACCGAACCAAATTTTTACCTAACTCAAATCTTGACTGGCCACGGATTTCATAAAAAGTACCTACACCGTTTCAAAATCACTGCAAATGACAATTGTCCCTGCCACGACGGCACGGTGCAAAGCCTCGACCACCTCCTCAGGGATTGCCCCAGATTCGCCATGGATCGCATGCAATATGAGGCAATCTCTGAGAGATTTGGTATCACGGCATATGACATCGGTATGCAAACGCGAAAAACAGAAGTCGTACTTGCTTTCACTAAATATATCACAAAAATTTTAAGCGAACTGAAACACTTCAACGGCACATAGGAAATACAAAATATATATCCATATATTTTAACAATTAACTATTTATTTAACACTTAATATCATTACCCTCACCGCGACTTAAACTTCCTAAAAAAGACAAAATCTGTATCAAATAGCAGATATTGTCAAAATAACTAAAACAAATAAACTATAAAATCTCACACCAAACAAAGCGAATCAAATAAAATGGAAAAAAAAAAAAACTCTACACCTTAGTCAAAATATGTGGCATGGCCGTTTCGCTACCATCACATGGGAGTAAGGTCAAACATTTTTTCACTGTTCATTTATACACTACATATATTCATATACTGTTTTCTGTTATATAATAGTTCTTGTAGTAACGAAACGGCCAAGCCTCATATTTACATGAACATGTTTTTGGTGGGATGTACTCTTTAAAACTGTGTGGCTGACTCTGTTCAGAATTTGAGAGTACAGTTCTCTGCTACATGTTACTTCTCCTAAATTTTCTTTCCCAGTTGGTCAAAGTAAAAAAAAAATACTCACGCCAATTTCTTCCTTTGTTTCCTGATACGTTTGTCCATCCTCATCTTGGCTTCATCATCAGAGCAGAACGAGAACAGTTCCAATAATGCATCAGTTCCGTGACACGCCAACACACTCTGTCCCGGGTCTGTGGAGAGGCCCACCACGCGGCCTCGACCTCCTCTCACTAGGGTGCCTACTTGGTGACATTGCAATACCTACAAATATTTTAAGATGTCAAAGAAGTTTTCGTACACTTTGTATCTAACTGAACATTCCTTTTGTCTATACTATAGATTACTATAGACTCCATAGTACTTTTCACAGTGGTGTATGGATCGAGGGATCCAGCAACACTTTGGTAACTGCCCGTTCCGAGTTGGTTCTAGTCCAGTTAAAGTCCCTTTTTTGAAATTACAAGATTTTGTATTAAGGGGTAAGTAAATGTCCTTAACACACAGGACATGATTATGTGCTGTGTATTCTATGGTAAGGACTGGGCAAGTCAATAGGCTTAACACAGTCTGTTCCTTTTTCACCATAGTATTACACCAGTCTTATTGTAACTTATCTATAAAGCAACTTACAGAAGAGTCCTCCAGATTGTCAGTTTCTTCAAGCTTGACTATTTCAAGTTGCCTGGATAGTTTCTCTTCGTCTTTAACATCAGCTGTCCAGTTCAGTTTCCATACTCTCAACTCCTGATCCATGCTACCTGTCACTAGGTATCTCTCCTCTTTTAAAAGTACTGCTGACCATACCTTAAAAATATTTTATTGTTATTATTTATGATCTTCATGATAATTGGTAAACTATAAATTGTTAATGCTATGGCTACATTGTCGCGATAACGCGAGCTCTCTCTCGTGCACTGCTCGACGTCTCGCTGTACTGTAGTACAGAGAGACGACGACCATACCATAAGAGTAAATGATGGATTGGTCACAACAGGCAACACATAGAAAGGTGTGGAAGACTATTATTGTGGGTAACCTTTGCCTATAAATGAAATAGAGATACTGAAAGAGTGATAAATAATTTGCATATCAAAATACAACATTAATCTACAGCAGCCAGTGTGCCTCCAGAGGAAATGTATCAATATGTCATTTGTGTCTCAATAGTCAAGACCTAACAGGTTAAAATAGATTGGATTTTTTTATACATACTTCCATTTGATGTCCTCCTAAAGTCTTGAAGCAGTGCTTTGTCTCAATGTCCCAGAACTTAACAAATGTGTCTTTGGAGGAGCTGATGACACAGTTCTTGCCATTAACAAACAGGACACTGGTTATAGCCCCCTTGTGGCCACTGAAGCGAGCCTTACCAGTTTCTGAGACCACATCCCATAGGATTACCTCTGTATCCTGTGAAACAATTATAATGAATCAAATTATACTGTTATAGTACTAAGAAGAAGTTTTCTGAAAATGTTATATCTACTAAACAAGAATTTTGTGTCAGATAACAACCACAACAAACAGTATGTGAGTACACACACATACATATTTATTTTAAGTGACATTTACAGTTAGTTAAATATCTCACCTTAGCACCTGACACCAAGCGGTGTCCCTGTTCATCATACTGCAAGCATGTGACAGCAGATTTGTGTCCAGCAAACACACAAACTATTTCATTGTTCACCAGTTCAAATACATTGATGTTTCCATCTACATAGCCAACTGCTACGTGGTTACCGCTAGGGCTGGCTGCTATCTGTGATACTACTACGTTTTCTCCCGGAAGAACTTGAGCCTAGGAACAAAATAACAGTGTGCAGTGTTTTTCAACATTAAATTGGGAAGTTCAACAGCTGTTATAATGAAATATTGTCCAAATAAAATTGAACGGTGTAAGGATAAATGTTTGTACGATTGTTTATATAGTTTTTCAGTCTTACTTTCTCCCCCAGCCTCATATCCCAGATCACAACATGTTCGCATGCTCCAACAGCCATGTATCGGCCGCTTACGCCATTTAAAGACACATGAGCGCTATTACAGTCGGCACTAGCTATCACATTAAAGGTCCCGCTTGGTGCGTAACGTAAATATTGCTTCGTTAGACCCATTTTTTGGTAATATTTCTGTTTATTAAGCTATCATAACCTCAAATCGAAAACACTGCACACTCGTTTGTTATGACATTTAATTAAAGGTGTTGCCAACCACACAGCCAATGTGCCGTGACGATTGACATAAGCAGTTGGTGTTGGTGATCCCAAAATCCACTCCATAGACTAATATATATAGTATGAGATCCACTCTCCACTCGACTGTCTGTGTGTCTGTGTCTGACCACGTGCAAAGAAAAAATTGTTAATCGTGTTTTTCGAAACATACGTAAAGATTTGACGTATCAATCGAAGTGTTCTAGGAGTGTTATCATATTCAAAGAGGAGTAGAGGAGTGGTAAAGGATAATAAAAGAACAAAACGAGTGATATGAAAAAAACGTAAACAATCAATTTTCATTCTAATATTTTGACACACACTTGAATACATTCATTCAAATCATTCTATCGTACCATTTTATCTGTGGCGGCTCCTAATCGGTGATTCCGTAATTATAATTATTTTTACTCGTAGTAGCACATTTAAATATCCCCCCACATATGTTTAAAAAAGTGTAATTAGCGGAGGGAAGTTCTTGGTTTATTTAGTTGAAGTTTTATTTTTCGTTCTGCGGTAATACAAAATATCTGCCTTCAGGTTATTATGTTACTCAACAAAACCAGGTTTATTGTTTTTCTTGTTGATCCAACGTGCCGTCCCATTCCTTAATTTAATATATTAACATGTGGCGGTCGGTTGGCCGACGAATAAGAAAACGTGCATGACTTTTTTGCAGGCTGGTGGGTTTCACTAATAGATCTCGCAAGAGCAATATGGAGGGTACTAACACGTCAGATATAGTGATCATTAGCGGCAACTCGCACCCTGAACTAGCCGAATTAATCGCTCAGTAAGTTTCTCCTCCTCACCCATATCATAAGTACCATTTCAAGGTTTCAAATATTGACCTAGTGATTGACACTTGCAGAGGTTAAGTAGTTTGACCTCATTCAAAATTTATTATAGATGGATATAAATTGAATTAGTGCTAGTTTACTATCATGTCTTTGCTGCTGTAATAAGAATAATCTTTCCTTGCAGTCGTCTGGGTGTGAGAAAGGGAGGATGCTCAGTTTACCACAAAACCAACAGGGAAACTATTGTTGAAATTGCCGATTCTATTCGTGGAAAGAATATTTACATAGTTCAGACTGGAACTAAGTGAGTATTGCTAATAAAATCATGATCTACCAATGGTACACCATACAACACTGATTGGAAATAAACAAATACTAAATAATGTTTAAAACCAAGAGTTTACCATATCAAAACCTCAACAAATGTTGATGAACTCAAGACAAGTCCACAAATTTGAACGTTCAAGCATTAAAATGACTTGTACACATATTCCATGTAATGCACATATTCCAATGTTAATAAGAGTGTGGTTATGTATCTGGTTCTCAGTAATCAGCCTGATGGAATCTCATAATGTACATTGTCAACTGTCCATTATGGTAGCATTGTTTTAGTTTCATACAATGTTATTACTGAATGAAGGAGAGTATTGTGCATTGAGTGTTATAATAACAATGATTGTGTTTATTAAATGTTTTATACAAACCAACAAATGGTGCAGAAATATCTAACACATTGCATTAAAAATGTTTTGATAAGATTTAGGTCCCCAGCTTTTTGCAAATTTACAATGCTTAATTATAAAAGGAAATAATAAAAATTTAAGCTGCATGTCCCAAACATGCAGTTTAAATCAATCCTCCAAAAGTCTTCAATAACATTCGTTTTTGTAGTCTGTTTTTAAAATTTTCTATTTTGGAGACTAATATAAATTATTGTTAGCCTTGAACCCTCACTTACACTATTACACAATAATTAATATTAATATTTTTACAGAGATGTAAACAACAACATAATGGAGCTACTTATAATGGCTTACGCTTGTAAGACTTCCTCCGCAAGGTCTATTGTGGGAGTGATTCCGTATTTACCATACAGCAAGCAATGCAAAATGAGGAAGCGTGGCTGCATCGTAACAAAACTCCTTGCTAAAATGATGTGCAAGTCTGGCTTGACACATATCATCACAATGGATTTACATCAGAAGGAAATTCAGGGTTTCTACGAGTGTCCTGTCGATAATTTAAGGGCATCTCCTTTCTTATTGCAGTATATTCAAGAAAGTGTAAGTTTATTTTTAGTTTTATAATTTTAATTCTGAAGCTCTACAAGTAGAATAATTTTAGTTCTGAAGACATTTAAATTGAAGGCATATTAGAGACATGATTGACGTCAATTTTTATTGCCTTGTATAGTCAGTCACATTTTTGGCAAAGCAAACACAGTATTTAAATTAAATTACGATCATGAAATTCAAATTTTCCACCAAACCTCTTTTTAATGTATCTCTTGGCATATTATGTCCAAAACATCACCTACAAATCAAGAAGGTGTTATTTTCCATTCAAGTCCAGCCAACCTGAAACGGAACCATCCCTCCTACTTCCTTCATATGTAATTAAATAATGTCAATTTAGATTCCAGATTATCGTAACTCTGTGATAGTGGCTCGTAACCCAGGGTCTGCTAAGAAAGCCACCTCATATGCTGAGCGTTTACGGTTGGCCATTGCTGTAATCCACGGAGAGCAGAAGGAAGCTGAAAGTGATGAGGTTGATGGACGGTACTCACCGCCATGCTTACCTAAGTAGGTATCTTTATTACAATTGATCCATATAAATCATACCTTATAGGAATTAACAGTAAGTATGACACTGATAGGTCAGCGGTGGCCAGCGGTATCGGTCGCGACTTACGAGTTGTAGGTCGTAGGTTCGAACCCAGACGGGCGCTTTACTTTGTGTAAATTATTTCATCACCACTGCTCTCAAAACGGTGAAGGAAAAGATCGTGAGGAAACCGGCATGTCCTAGAACCAAAAATTCGAAGATATGTGATGATGTGACATCTGTCAACCCGCACTGGGCCCGCGTGGTGGATTACTGCCCACTCCCTCTCACCGAGAGGAGGCCTGTGTCCCAGCAGTGGGAACGTTATAGGCTGATTATGTATGACACTGATAAGATAAGGAGTACTCATATAAAAATTATCAAATTTTTTATTAGTGTTTGCATATGTCGATTTAGGTCTGATAACACTATTTGAAGTTGCTTATCTTCTAAGTGTTGATCTAATTGTGATAGCAAATAATAGGATGATGACTTGATACACAACAAGCAATAACCAACTTCAGATGCTAGCAAATTGCCTATGAATGATATAATGATAGAGCGGACATTTTCTTTCTAGTCGATCACGCACCATGGATGTATCTGTCGGAGTTCCCGTTCACCCAGCAAAGGAAAAGCCGCCAATCAACGTGGTTGGTGATGTTGGTGGCAGAATAGCTATTATGGTGGTAAGTACCCCTGATACAGTGTGGCAGGGAGATCGCGACAGGGTGGCAGGGACATCGACGCGCAAACTGTAACCATGAATTCGGCACAGGATTCTAGACTCAGTAGTGTAAAAAAATTTCGTTGGTTATGAAAAAAAATATGCTTTTTTATCCGCCTTCAAGAAAAGAGGTTCTGTATTCGACCCGTATGTATGTATGTATGTTTATACGTCTGCGATTTTCTCAAAAACGAATGAATCAATTTTAATAATTACTTCATTAATGTGATCTACATACTTTCAGGAAAGTTTTAGTATATAATACATTAGGTGATTATTCATATGTATGAACTTATATGCATAAATGTACTGCAGCTCCGGCATTTCTATGTGAATTTTGATGATTCTTCTAGTTGGTGTCTTCAATTCTTCAGTGCACTAGTGTTAATTGAATTTGTGTGGGGTAGATACAACTAAAAAGTGCAAATAAAATCTTTTTTACAAAATCAACAAACTTAAAAAAAAACACTGCAAAGTGATAAATAACTCTAATTTCGGAAGTCGGTGTCAATAAACGAAAATGCCGAACCAACGACTCCGACTTCCGAAATTAAAGTTATTTATCACTTTGAAGTGTTTTTTTTTTTTGAAGTCGGTTGTTTTTTTTCTTAGAAAAGTGCAATACCTGTGCGGCCAAAATGTATGGAACTAATTTTTTTTATTTTTGTTAACTGAAATATTTCAACACGGGGGTTCCGAAGCATGCAGGGGCGTCGATGTACACCTTGTATAGAAATTAAAATCTAGTTTTTGCAACACTGATTATTGAGAACTACCATCAGCTATCATCTTTTCATCAATTACAATGGAACCAAATAAGTTACTACTTTTTTCCCAGTTCAAAATCTTGGATGGGTCACACTATAATCAATCAATCAACGTGGCCCAAATCTCCGTTCATGGCCAGTAATAAACCACTTATCCTATTACAGGACGACATGATAGACGACGTCCAATCATTTGTCGCCGCAGCAGAAGTTCTAAAGGAATGCGGAGCGTACAAAATATACGTACTAGCAACCCACGGACTGCTGTCATCTGATGCACCGCGGCTTATTGAAGACTCTCCGATCGACGAGGTTGTGGTAACCAACACGGTGCCTCACGAACTACAGAAGATGCAATGCAACAAAATCAAGACCATAGATATATCTGTCCTCCTCAGTGAGGCAATCAGACGCATTCACAACAAAGAGTCCATGTCGTATCTTTTCAAAAACGTCACCCTCGAAGATTAATCAAACCTGATGTTGCTTTCCATGTTTTAATGTTAAGTATTAATTAAGTATTATGTTCCTCTTTGAGTTTTATAGTCACTGATTATTATTGTTTTTCCAGTGTACCTACAAAATTGCCATAAACAAAATTAAGTTGACTTTAAATCAATAGAAGTATTCTGCAAAGTATTAAGAAACCTCTGTCAGTGATTATAAAACTCTTATATGGAATGGTTATATAATTCCTTGTTTTGTGTATTTTATTTCTTTAAGTTGCTTGTATTATTATTATTATGTTTAATTTTTAATCAAAATCAAATGTTTACTTGAAAACTGAACAATAGATAATTATGTATTTATCCATATCTATTACTGCAAATTCTAAGATGTTATGAGGCCAGTCTCGCTTTTACAATTTTTTTTTTCTTGAGTTATTTCCTTACACTGCATTTTGTTTCTATTATGTTGCACTTTAATTCGTTATTTTGTGAACTATTAACACGGTGATCCGTAACAAAAATAAAAGGACACACACACAAGGGCACATATAAAAAAGAAAAGTTATAAACTGTATCATAGTTTTAGGAAGTTAGGAAGTTTTTTGTTGTACTATGTGGAGGTAATTATTTTTAGGCGTGTTAAGTATTAAATGTATATTCATTAATGATGACTCGAAGCGTAAACATTTTTTTAACGTATTCTTCCATCTTAACCAGTAATCGACGTCCTCATAATCTGACTAATACCGTTTATAAAACAAACTATGAAACTCGGTATGAACGGGACATTTTCAGTATTGAATATCAGTTATACACGGGTTATACCTCAATATTTTCCGTTTCAAACTTATTTAAGAATATTTTTGTAATTTAATATGTATATCAAAATCATAATTTGTGATACGGAGATGGCCTAGGGTGATGCTACACCAGCGCTTATCCAACGTCCGAAACTTAGTTTAAATGGATATAGAATGCGTAGAGAAATTAGTGATACGGCTATATTAGGGCCTTATCACACAGGCGATTTTCAAGCGAGTCCAAAGCGAGGCGAGTGCGCAGCGAGCTCACCGCGAGTGCGCCGCGAAGACGCCGCTGACGCGCAGCGAGCTCGCCTCATATTGGACTCGCTTGCAAATCGCTAGTGTGATAAGGCCCTAGACGCTTCACTCATTTTACACTTGTTCGAGCCAACGCGTGACGAATCCGGATAATGATAATTATGTCCTTTCCATGTTTTAAATTAGAAAAAAATATTACCAAACAAACGGTTAAAAATATGCCTTGCCGTCTGAGATAGACTGAAGAGATGACCTATATTCCAAATAAAATACGAAATGTCGACCTTTTTATAAAAAATATAAGTATATATATGAAAATGTCAGTAAGTTGCCCAGTGCTTGTTGGTTCTACAATGTTTATTATATTAGAAGACACTTCCTTCTGATCTTTATATTTTATAGAGTGTTATATATTATGAGTCCATATTTTTTCTTAACATGTTTGTTGATAGGTAATTATAGCGTTTGTGGATGATTTTTAGATGCGTGTATGTAGCAATTTATGCAACTCGATAGTGGAGCTATAAATTGGGAGATAAAAAATTAACGTTACGTCCACGCCAGGTGTATTGTCAGCCGAAATGAGCGAGCTGTCTGGGAGACAAAATGAGGACGCGTCAGTTAGATAGGTGTTAGGTCCAATCTCGACTGTTGTCAAAAAGCTTATTGCTACTGTTGTTGGTTCATTAAGGGTCAGCGCAGACAGAGAGGAGCGCAGCGGTGAGGATTTTATTAACGCACTTGAAAATTAAATTTAAAATGATTACAATAAAGTGCATAATGCTGCGAGGACGCGTCTTCGAGGATTCGCGAACATTTTTGTCAGGTTCAAGCATTTATGCACTTTATAGTAATTATTATAAAGTTTATTTTCAAGTGCGTTAATAAAATCCTCTCCGCTACGCTCCGTTCTGTCAGCGCTGACCCTAAGAGTATCAGCAGTGCAAAGTATATTTATTTTGCAACTTGCTGAAACATGAATTGAAATAACATAAATCAATGGGAAATACGCTAGTGGCAGTCAAAGGTGCTCTGTGACTGTCGCCTGGCTGAGTGCTGACACCTGATGTGGATGCGTCCGGATAAATTGTTATATACAAGATTTAATGTGAGAATTATAGTAATAAATTAATTGTATAGGTAAGAAAACATCCTAAAATGTGTACTACTAAGTATAGACTCCATTATAAAAATAAATAAAACTGTGGCATATTTTGATTAGTTTTTCTTTGCATGAGTACCCAGAGTACCTATCCCTTTCTCCTCGTTTACCATTATTACTTTTCCCGTGGTGATTCAGTGTGCCGGTTATTCCGTTTATCCACCCTAACGCCAAGGTGGATACGCGGAAACGCATGTCCGAGAATACACTTGATTTAACTTCTCTAACTGCCTGGGATGCACTCTCCCTGCCGACAATAAGTATATAAAACATTTTAAAGTTCAGGAGGCCACGGAGGCCGCCGGCGGGTTCCAAAGTTTCTGCTTGTGAATGCCGTGAGTCAAAAGTCAAAATTATTACAAGAGGCTGTGGATGGGATACGACGGCGGGTCAAAAAAAAAACCTCCCAAATTCAAATAGTTTTTACAACTACTGGCGTGCTGTTGTGGAAAATGTGATAAAAGTATTAAAAAATGTACTTTGACTTGCTGAACAAATTTTTTGGGGGTCGTCGGCGGTTCCCATGGCCTTTATTACTTGCGTTATATAAATGTATTAGTCGCTGTATTGCGCCTGTAAACCCTAAGAAGTCTAGGGTGGTATCGGTCTTGTATACGTACAAATCATCTTAGCTTACCTATTCATTTTACCTAACAATAACTCTGCAATGTTTACCAAAGTAAACATTGATCGGGCTCTGAACCAATTTCTGGGTAGGCATTTGGAGTTTGGTAGCGCCATACATTTAGTGAGTGTCACCCTTTGTATTTACTCCGTGGTGTCACCTGAGGATTTTCAAAGTTGTTAGGTACCGAATAAATGCGACCACTACGTATTTAATGTGGTTGTCGTTAGTAAAATAGAAGCCTTTAAAAGTTCAGATTCGGAACTGAAAATTCAAGTTTCGGTTTAATTTATAGCACAACGTTCCTGAACGAAATCTGTCATGTCAAAATTATTGATAATCAAATATGAGCTTTACGTTGCTGTTCATAAGTTTTATTTTTCCTACGCCCTCAAGCCTCAACCTTTATCAAATACAGGAACACTGGTGAATCCGCGACAGTGAACTCACAAGATTTTGCTACAAAAATGAAATAAACGTTGTTATGTAATGTTTGTAAGAAGAACTGTATTATTAAAGTCATAACTCATAATTTACAGTTTTAGAAAAACATTAGCAGTTCCGTTCTTGTAGATATAATAAGATTGAGGTTATATTCCTCAAACAAATAGTTTTTATTCAGGAACTTATAAATTAGTATTGCCATGAAGTTACTGAAACAAATAATGTGTGTGTCCAAGACAACTTGGCTACAATCGTACAAAAGAACTTATGCCAGTGCCAGTAGAAATATTTTAAAACTTAGTGAAAGAGGGATGTATCAGGATATGTTTCCCAATACTGCCGGGTAAGTGTCACATAACCGATAAAGTACTTTACTTAGTACTCATTTTATGAAGTAAAGAGGCCCTGGGCGGTCCTGTGAAAACTATCTCATTCTCCCATACCTTGTAAATCTTCTTTGATTGTGACCAAATATGCATCTTTAGGTACTTCTATAGCCCACTGTCTATTTATCACTAAATTAAAACATAGGAATTCCATTTTATTGTGGTAATATTCATACAGATATAAGTCAATGCAGGATACACATTTTGTTCCAGATCTGAAATATTGGACTTATTGAATAAGGCCCCACAGTGTGTGTATGCTGGCTTCGACCCCACAGCTAACAGTCTTCATGTGGGGAACCTGCTTGTTATAATAAACCTCTTACATTGGCAGAGAGGTGGCCACTATGTTGTTGCTTTGGTAAGGCATTATTCTATTAAAATGGCTCATTAGAATTCTAAAATAAAAATTAGAATCTTTTAACCTTTAGTCCATATAGAAGAGATAGCAAGAGTGGCTAGCGTTGCATTGGAAGGCAATAATAATAATTGCTATTGCTTATAATTGGCTTATAATTGTCTAATACTTGTAGCAGTAAAAGCACAGTACTGCCACATTCTTTAGACTAGCTCAACACACTATTTTGGGCTGAACAAATTCAAAAAGCTATAATTATAATATTTATTTTTCATGTTATTTTTGCCATCAACATACTAAAAAGAAGAAGAACACTTCTATGTTAGAGGCACTTAGTGGGTTTCGTTTCTGCACTTAAATCCTTATGCATGAGATCTTATTTGTTGTTACTGTCTATTTCTTTTCTTTTTTGAAGGCATGTAATTAAAATAATAACATTGGCGCCGATTCCCTTGGTCACAAACTAAACTAAATTTAAGTTCAGTGCATCTTATTCTTTCTATTTCATTAAGAAAAGGACAGAACATAAATATTAGTTTAGTCCTGTCAAATTAGTCAGCGCCTGATATAAATTGACGTACTTTACATACGTAATTAGTAGCCAATTTTTTAATCACGTCTAAACTTGTTTATGGATGGAGTATCTTGATTTGATAGGACTAAACGAACATTTATGTTCTGTCCTTTTCTTAATGAAATAGAAAGAAAAAGATGCACTGAACTTAAATTTAGTTTAGTTTGTGAACAAGGGAATCGGCGCCAATGTGCAGGTTAAAATTAAAAATTTGCACTCCTTAAGTAATGGTAGAATGTAAAGGGGCCATTATAGTTAAAGATCATACATTGTAAACCTACATTCTGGCAAATAAATGGATTTGATTTGATTTGATTTAGTCCTTCGAGTGGACCATTGTGGACCATGGCAGCCGTCGGTGTTTATGGTGAAACAAACAATTACTATGCACAAACGCACATGCAATATAAATTGTTAACTAATACTATCCCACAAACATTTCTTTCAGTTAGGTGGAGCCACAGGGTACATTGGTGACCCAAGTGGAAGAAGCACAGATCGCATTGCTCTACAAAGTGATATCATACAAGAGAATATTAAATGCATTCAAAGAAACCTAGAGACAGTGTTTGAAAACCATAAGAAGTATATCTGGACGAAAGATGAAAGTAAACTTAAACCTATCAAGTAATTATAGTCTCCTACCTAAGAAAACATTTCACCAGAATACTTACATAATAATATATTATTATGTTAATCATTGTAATTTGACCTTTATGTTAATGGTCATAAGAATCACCTACTGCATGCTTATGACAACGATAGAACCAATATAACTAAAAAGATAATATTATTCACTTTCAGGGTAGTCAATAATGAGACATGGTATAGAAATATAGACTCTATACAATTTGTGAGTGAGATTGGAAGAAATTTCCGAATGGGCACTATGTTACTGAAACAAAGTGTGCAAGCTAGAATAAACTCAGAAATAGGAATGAGTTTTACTGAATTTGCCTACCAGATATTCCAGTCATATGACTGGCAGCATTTACTGAAGGAATATAATTGTAGATTTCAGGTAAACCCTTTTCATATTGACGCTTGAAAATTTGACTAAGCAACATAACGTTAACTTTACAGGAAAACAGTTTAAAATTTGACTTTTAAGAAAATAAATCATATAAATTCTGATTCAGATGATAAAATAACATTTCCAAAACAGTAACAATTACGCCTACAACCCTAATTCAAGAATTTATAAGATTTTTTTTTCTGAAAAATTATCCTTTAAACTGTTCACCTGCAAAGGTAGCCCTATGTCGCTTAGTCAATTTTGCCTTTCAAGTGTCAAATTATGCTTTACATATTCATCTTTTTACATACAGTTGAAATGCTTGTTACAATTCAAAAACTGTTTTAGATAGGTGGCAGTGATCAGATGGGCAATATAAGTGCAGGGCATGAATTAATCAGCAGAACTGCAAAGAAAAGTGTTTATGGTAAGTCTTGAAATACAATTGAAGTCCTCATCCTAATAACTAAAACTATGTGTAAATACATTTGTACACAAACCACCCATTTTTGCGATATTATGGAACTAAACTAAAAGAGTTTAATTATATGAAAGGAGGGTTTTAACATTTAGTAAAAAAATAAAACGCGCAGAATGCATAACCATTAACCTCCTCCGTTTTTTTAAGTCTGTTAAAAAGTTACACAAATAATGTAGTTTATTCTAAAAATACTATAGAAATGTTATGTTGTATATTTTCAGGCTTAACACTACCTCTAGTCACGACAGAAGAAGGGGACAAATTCGGCAAATCAGCAGGCAACGCCATATGGCTAGATTCAAAGAAAACTAGTCCTTACGGCCTATACCAGTTCTTTATTAGGACAAAAGACTCAGAAGTAGAGAAACTGCTGAAGTTGTTCACATTCTACAGTTTAGGAGAAATACAGGACATCATGTTCAAACATAAAGAGCATCCAGAACAAAGATATCCACAGACCTGTTTAGCTGACCAGCTTACAACATTGGTACATGGAAGTAAGTATTTACTTATTTAATAACTCTGGGCTGGGTAAATAATGTGCGCTCCTGTTTTAGAACAACTATATTGTTCTAAAACAGGAGCGCACATTATTTGACTTTTTGTACTGTGACATTGGCGCACACTCGCCTAAGACTCGCAGACTTTCGTCTCTCGAAGTTTCCTCGAGTAAACGCGCCGTTAGTCATGTTGTATTTTTAAAAGTCAATTTCTCAATTTCCAGAGGAGGGATTAGAGCGAGCAATGAAAGCAACAGAGGCGATATACAGCAAAGACGTGAAGTCTCTAGTCGCACTTAGCAGTACAGAATTGGAGCAAATATTCGAGAATGCGACTGTGACAAACCTGCTGCTTTCGCCTGGTATCACCGTATTGGAACTTGGCTTGAAGGCCAAATGTTTCCCCACTGAGAGTAAGTTATTCTTTAAAAATTTAGTAGATTGGGTTTGATAATATATTTTAGAGCTTAAAATAATGACATTGGACAATACACTTTATTGTCAGTAGGGTTTGATAATATATTTTAGAGCTTAAAATAATGACATTGGACAATACACTTTATTGTCAGTAGGGTTTGATAATATATTTTAGAGCTTAAAATAATGACATTGGACAATACACTTTATTGTCAGTAGCATTAAGTTTTAAACGTGTACGAACATCGATAGATCAAACGGTTCCTCAGGTTGTCTCGTTTGCATTTTGACACTAAAAATAAGGTCAAATAATAAGTAAAATTTAAGGTCACGAAAATTCCCTGCCTAAAGCGACAATCCCGCTATGCTACTGTCTCTTGGCGCCCCCGTTCTTATTGGACTCAGTATTTTAATGTTGTGCTGATTTTCCCCTTTACAACTTCATGTGAAGTACCTATGTACCTAAGAATAAGCAAAACCATAGTTTTACTTATTTTGTATCAAACTTTTGCAACTACGTCGTTTTGGCATAGTAACTAAGTTGGAAGTTTGGCAGGGTGGAATTGGCGCAATACATTTGCATATCCCCATATACACATAATTACAATCCATCATCTTTCCTCATCAGATGACGCAATGAGGATCATACAAGCCGGCGGCTTCTACATCAACCACCAGAAAATAAAGAAGATAGACGAAGTTATCACACAGTCTGCGCACATTCTACCGAACTTACTCTCGTTACTTAGGGTTGGCAAACGTAACTACTACATTGTGAAATGGCAGACATAATTATATAGATATTTATTGAAACTTTTGTTCTATTTCGGTTTTCGGACAGAAAACGAATCTGCGATCCTTGAAAATATTGGGTTAGTAGCTTTGTAATGAAGTAAAAAAACACATGTAATGTTTGGGCTATTTTATTAATACTTACAACAGAAGCTGATATACTTGAAGTATATAATTAATAAAATGCATATCACATAAGATTGTAAACACTACATAACATACTTACAGCTAAAATAATAGTCATTGAAACAGCATTGCGTTGAGTACTAACTCTAATGCATTGACAAGTCACGACGACGGTACACTGCCATTAGACACATTCAGTTGGTCAACGCCGGATCTTTATAAATACAATTAATTTACTCTGAATACAAAAAATAAAGTCTATGTTTAGCAGCCAATTAGTCGAAAAATGCGTCTCAATGGCTAGCAAATAAAATGACTGCCGGCGCTGGCCAAATGTCTGCACGTCAATGGAAACACACCATCTCAAATATCGTAAAATATGGCTGTTTGTTACAATAACATTTGTGCATGCTCCCGCTTGCGGTCACCGACCGGGAGTGGTGATTATATTTTTCTAATATCACAAGTATTAATTGCAACATTCACTCATTGTACAAACTAGTTTACAACGTTCCATTATTTTAATAAAATTAGATTGCATATAAAAGCTACATAGACAATCTAACCGATATGTCTTTTTGGAATACCATTCCAGGGGTCAATCATTAATCGTCAGACCTAGTATTACGCAAAAGCTGTAACTTCTATTTTGGTAATAGATAATATTATTCAAATTATCACGTGTTATCTTATTAATAATGCTACACTTTTACAAAAATAAATACATAATACTCATTTGATGCAAAGAAAAACGATTCTCAATACCTTTTTCTACGCGACCGAGACACGGCTTAGCAGAAAATAAGAGCGAACATCAGTCTCGTTGCGACTTCATAATTCACGACAGCGGGAACTAGAATAAGTGTGATAGAGTACGACCGCGACGCACTTCTGTCGTGCCCCGGCGAGGTCGACACGGTGAGCTAGCGTCGGCGCTTCAACCTCGGCATGGGCACGGGGCTGTACGGCGGCGGCTAAAGATCAGTACTCTCTCTTTGTGGTTGCACCACCTGGGCAGACTGGGGAGCGGGCGCGGCCGGCTGGGCAGCGGGCGCAGGTGGGGCCACAGGGGCCATCGGAGCAGGCGCGGCCGGCTGGACTACCGGCCCCACCGCGGCTGCAGGAGCCGGGGCCGACACCGGGGGCGGCGGCGCGGGGACTAGAGGGCGCGGCGGTCGCCCCGTCTGTGGCCGCGGAGACGGGCACTCCGTGATGTCTCCCTCCGACTGCGACAGCTGCCGGCTCGCCACGCACAGGCTGCGCGGCTCCTCCAAGTCCCCATCTCGACCTCCAGAACTGTGCGTGCGCTGCACGGTCGCACGCGGCACTTCCTCTCCCTCTTTCTCCACCACTGCCGCACTCGCTCCCACTTGGATGACCATGGGGTGTTGTTTGTCGACGGTGTATATGTGAGTGCGTTCTAAAACTGTTGGAGAGCCGTCCGGGGCATCGGTTAGAGAAGAGCGCGGGGCCCTGAAGCTCTGCGGGCGCAGCGTGGCGGGGCGCTCCGGCACGGCGGGCTTGTGGCGCAGCGTGACGTCGGCGGCGTCGTCCGGCAGCGCGGGCACGATGGTGCGCGGCGCGGCGACCGGCCGGGGCGGCGGCTGGCCGGCCGGCTTGGGGGCCGGCGCCATGCGCACAGGCGTCGCCTTATCTATTGCGAATGTCCGCTCGGCTCCTAGTGACGCAGGACCGCTGTACGCGTCACCGACCACCTTCATCCTGCCCACTACACCCGTCTGTGCGGTCACGTTTTTCACGATTAGTGTGGTCTCTTTTCCGTCGGGCCCCTTCAGTATGTCGAGCTTGTCCTTGTCTAGCTCGAGGCTCTGCCGCCGCGTGTCGGCGAGGTTCTCGCGACTGCCGCAGCGCGCCGCCTCCTCCTTCATGGCCCGGCTCTGTCGATACGTGGAGCGGTTGATAGTCTGTACGCCGCTGATCACTTTGCCGGTGTCTGCTGATATGACAGGTCTGGGAGGCTTGGCAGGCTTGTCGATGTCAGCCTGAGCCTTCGCTGCACTCGCCTGCTCTCTCACCACTTCAGGAGCCGCCTGGGGCTGGGGTTGTGGCTGTGGCTCTACTTTCTTATTTTTATCCGGGGTAAAGTTAGGCGGCACTGGAGCTAAAGGTTTGTTTTTTCGCCTCATTATCGGCTTTGGACTTCCGTGTGGGGGACTAGATTGATCAGACAATGAGCTGTTGGACTGAGCCTTTTTGATTTCATTCTCAAGCAATATTAAACTAGTGTCGTGACTGTTGCTCCTCGAGTGCCGGCCGCCGTCCGTCACTTTGCTCAGACTTTGGTGATTGTAGTCGAACAGAGACTTGCTCATGCTGCTGTAGTCTCCGTTCGCTGGTTCCTGACTCAGTGCGGCGGTTTGGTTGTAACCATGGACGAAGTTGGGAGAGAAACCATACTCGCATTGATCTGGAAGTAGATCCTCTTTGGTGAATGAAATGAAGAAATTGACGTCGTCTTTATAGAACCAGTCGGCATGCTTGATGAGCAACTCCACGATGCAGTTTACGGCGGTGGTGATGTTCATGTCGAAGGTGCTGTCGTCGGCCGCCCACAGCAGGTTGGGCGCGACCACGATGGCGAGGTTCGAGGGCGTCATTTTGTTTGTACTTTGGTTCTGCGTCAAAGTAGACAAAAATTTGATAAGATACCTAAGATTTTGGAAGTTCGCCTCGGGCAGTAAGTGTATGGCTTCCCAGAGAGCGTTCAGTCGAGTTTGTTCCGAGGGCTGTCGGGACGCGTTCACGAAATTTTCGTAGAGGCGGTACGTTAGGATGGGCTCGGGCAGTTCTCTGAGGTAGCACTTGAGGACCGAGGCCACTACATGCATGTCCCGGTAGTCTCTGGGTAGCGGTACAGTGAACAGGCCCGCGTTCAGAGATAGTTTCATTCTGCGTACTTTCGACGTTCCTGGAAGAGACAGACTTTACTTATTACCGCCATTGTTGTGATAAACACAATTGAATCAATCCGAGTTCTAATAATACACATCTGTTATGAGACCGTGACAGTTACTTCGCAACTAATATTACAGAATCAATGAACAGCATTGATCACGCTTACGCGCTTGGATGGTGGTAATATGTAATGTAAGATACTGATGTTTTGCATACGACAATGAGCTTTTCCTTTGATCGAACAGTTGAGTATGATATTCGTGCTCTGCTATTTCCTGGGTATATCAAATTAAATTATTACGTTATTTATTAAATTGATTTTCCTAATCAATTTGCCCACAAAACACACAGTAGTTTGTTATGTCAACTCATATGATTGGTAGGTACTTGTTAAGGTAAGGTAAGTCATCATAAATTGTACGAGTCATCAAATAATTCGTCAAACATATAAGTGTACAGTCAGGTACATATAACATGTCCATGCTAATATGCATTAGACATAAAGGTAATATGGATTATTCTATGTATTTAAATTTTATGTTGATTAGTCACTACAAGTGAAAATTTAATTATTCCAATGTATACCGTTATATGTATACCCTAATTGCATAATACACTATCAATCTCAATCGGAATCATTTTGAAGGATATTGCTAATCGGTTGCTTCATTTATGTTAAAAATGTGTCTGCTCAACAACATAGATAACGCAATGAATGTTGATGTTGTTGTTTGTTGTTGTCAAAATGAAACCCATTGCTACTGATAGTGTTACTCAATTAAAGGAAAATATCCGAGAGTACCTCCACCATTTATTATCGCCGTCGCAGTGACCTGATCGACGTTCACCACGATAGCATAGGAAAAGTTCGTAAATTAATTATTGAATACTATTCGCACAACTAAGACATCACACTAATATTATAAAGGCGAATGTTTTTGAGTGTGTGTGTGTGTTTATATGTTTGTTACTTCTTCACGTTCAAACGGCCGGACCAATTTTGATAAAAGTTTGTAAGGAGGTAGCTGACACAATGGATTAAAATATAGGCTATTTTTTATCCCGATATTCCCACGGGATCGACATTTACGCGGGTGAAACCGCGAGGCGCAGCTAGAAATTTATGAATGGCCAATTTGTTAATTAATATACTTATTTAACGTTAATTAATTTTTAATAATTATCTAAGTAATGTAAACCAATTAATTTTATATATTTAATTTAATTTGATAATGTTGATTTGTTTGTTAAATTGCAAGATTTATGCTTTGTTTTATTTTCATTCAAAATTATATCATTCATAATTATATTATTTCATTATAATTAATTGCAAAAATAAAAATGTATAAGTAATATAAATAAAATAGTGCATGTGGTGTTAGCCTGTAAGTGATTGATGCACTTATAAATGTATGTATATCGTGTACTTTTAAATGAAATGTAACATGTAAAGTAAGCTACCTAAATAAATAAATTATTTTTGATCATCACAGTACTATCAACGAATGTCCCATACAATTTGTTGGAAAATTGGAAATGACGTGGATCAAAATATTAAAAATTACAGCATTTTATTGAAAGTTTATGTGTGTTAATGTTTATCGATCATATGTTGCTAACTGTATCTACAAGGCAATGGCATGGCAGGGCAGGGTATTATTATAATATTTTCCTTTTACTCACCACCAGCGATCCGGAATAGTCCCTCCTCATTTAGCGCTAGTTCGTGCAACGTACAGACACACAGCTCTATCGGGAACGCTATAGTGCGTCCCGTTACCCTCAGGTGCTCTTCTAGGGGATACCCGAACACCGGCTTCACGGCACTATCGTCTGAAACAAAAGGGTTTGTTACCATTACTATTTTTTTCTTTATTAGTGCGATGTGATAAGTGAGTCCAAAGTCATCATCACGCAGTGAGTGTCTGAAAAAGGCTCGTAGCCTGGGAGGCGCTGGGGTGATGACTTGAGCGTTCATGATAGATTTGACAAGGCAACGCATAGAGGAGAATAATCAGCCTAATAATGTCCCCACTGCTGTGACACTGGCCTCATCTCTGTGAGAGGGAGTGGGCCGTGTTCCACCACGCGGGCCCAGTGCGGGTTACTGGATAACACATATCTTCGAGTTTTTGGTTCTAAGACAAGCCGGTTTCCTCTCGATGTTTGTCCCTCGCCTTTTTGAGAGCAATGGTGATGAAATAATCACATAGAGGAGCGTGGAAGGTTATTGGGGAGACCTTTGTCTAGAAGTAAGACAATACGGTTGGAAATAAAAATAAAGTGGTTCTTTTTTAAGATGTACACTGTAAAGAATAAGTGACTCTTGTCCTTTAGGAGTTTTAATAGGTAACTATTGGCGTATTTGTGACTGGGGCTGAGCTAGTTTGTATTGCGATAGCAAAGTTATAACAATTAAATTGGCGACCCGATGGACCTTCCCAAGTTGGCTTATTATTGCATTGTATAGAATTTTAATGAAATCCAAGATCAGCTCCAAAAGTCATTCTACAGGCCTCGTCTATACGGAAAGATGTTCCTTTTATTATGGAAAAGGGGAAACGCAGCCAACAGAAAATATTTTAAACTGTTTGCAGTGTCATGGTATAAAACAGATTTAATTGCTCATTCTCAGTATATTTTTCAGCGTTTTTGATGGAGGAAGGACAATTGCGTTATCACCGAGCCGGGTGCAGTTTTCAACATGTTATTTATTATGATTCTGTTTTAGGCACTTAATAATTAAATAATAATGAGGAAAACTATTTATGGCGTAAGCACTGCTCGACGTCTGATTGAAATTGTACCTAATCTTCTAATTATCTATTTTAATAAATACCTACCTATTTTTTTACAATATTATTTTGTCTTTTATTTCTTGTTCTGCGGAGCAATTGCGTAACACATTATCAATCGGAATCGGTTTCATTTTGACAGTTCAACAACATTCATTGCGTTATTTACGTGTTGAGCAGAAGAATTTTTCCAACTTATGAAGGCAACGGATTAGCAATTTGCTTCAAAATGATTCAAATTCCGACTGATAGTGTGTTACGCAATTAGGGTGCTGTTCTTTAATCATAAACTAAACATCCAATGACAATATTCTGTCTTTTTATAAAATATACCTACAATAAATTGTTTTAAAATTTTGACCAAATTGACTTGTAAAAAGTGTCTCACAGAAATAAACATTACATTTCATTTCATCTGAAGAGTTATACGTATACCTATTGTCTTAACAATGATAATTAAAACAGCGATCTTTGTTCTTTACAAAAGAAACAAACATTGGTGCCGATTCTGTTGTTCAAAAAGTAAACTAATTTTAAGTTTAGTGCAACTTTTTCTTTCTATTTCATTATGAAAAGGGCAGAAGATAAATTTTAGTTAAAGTAAATAATAATTTGACAGGACTGTTTAGTTTAGTTTGTGAACAACATAATCGGCACCATTATCTTACAACTCTTTAAATATTAAACTAGATACAAAAATACAGCTACACCTGCCGAATACATCGCTAAATTGTTATAGTCCAGTCCATCGGTGGCGGAAGTATTATGTTGATGTATGTACCTACGTGTTGACGACGGATGTCGACATTGGACTGATGCAAAGGAAGCATACATAATTTATTGAATGGAGATTTGGAGACATTCAAATGCATGGCTTACTTTGAATGTTTTATTTGATATCATGATATCAAATGAAACATGGCCCATGGGCCATGGCTTATATTTTATTTATTGTACTTGCAAAAATATTTGGCACCTTCGTCGTCAAGGTAGACCGCGGCGAAGGTACTGTGACAATTTAATCATGTTTGCGGGGCCAACATGGCCAGAGATCTCACAAAAAGGGGTATGGAAGGCAAAAAGGGGAGGCCTTTGCCCAGCAGTGGGACACAAAATAGGCTAAAAAAAAAACTTGACTAATTTTTGAATCTGGTAGAACCTGGTGTATGTGAGTACCTACCTATTATAGAGATTGGTTGGAGAGGCCTATGTCCAGCACTGATGTTCTATCGGCTGATCATAGGGATCAAGCTAAGATGCATCATCGTCACCAACACATACCTATTTATGTAATTTTTTTTAAATATAGTTGTTTTTATCCATACTAATATTAAAAAATCGAAAGTAAGTACCTATGTCTGTAAATTATATTTTCACGCCTAAATCACTGAACGGATTTTGATAAAATCTGGCAAGAAGATAGATGGCATCCTGCAGAAGCACATAGGCTACTAGCACGTTCCTGTGGGATAATAAGCCGCGGGCAGAGTAAGCAACATTTTTATTTAAACCATATGATATTATTCTACATGGGTACTTCAGTTTAATAGCTAAACATCCTGTTACTGCATATAAATAAAATTAAAATCAAATTGCTATCAGCTAACCACCAATGCTTAACATTAGGTATGACAGGATAATTTTTATGTGACTCAGGCTGGCTGGACAAATCTTCAAAATTGCTCGCTTTTAACTAGGTCAATAGGGCACTTTATGTGACGGCTAAACACCCTTATTTCAGAATTTGTAACGCTACAGAATCTTAGATAATCGATCGAAAACGTGTCCAGCCATCTTGAAAAACCACTTTTCGCTGGTCTCTCAATCTCGGTAACGGAAGTGATTTTGACGACTTTTTGCATATAAACGGGCGTTACATAAAATTGTAACAGGCATCGAGCTAAAAGCTTTGTGGTACGTACAGCGGTTTAGTAGAAAAATGCAAAAATCTGTGTCCAGCCAGCTTGATTTTACGTATAAAACTTTTGGCTGGCACTTCCAAATCTCAATAACGGGAGCGTTTTCGAATATGGTTACTTTACTAACATTTAGTAACGCAATGTGTAACAGTAATAACGTTTGATTTATGGCGTCACATGTAAGTGTTTACGAGAAATCAATAAAAACTTAATGTCCAGCCAGCCTGAAATCAAGCTGGCTGGACACATGTATCTCCGCTGCCTGATGATCTACGACCTTCGAAATGTGTTAAAAATTTTGTACCGGGGACGATAATGATAACCTGAATTTGTAACGGAGAAACTTTGCGTAGTTTCAAAGATATTGATCATTAAAATGTTTTCATATAAACACTGCAGTAGGGTTACCAATCTTGTAGGTTTTATGTAGGACTAAGTATATTTTAAGGTGTTTTCTTTAATGGACGAAAATCCGTGTATTGGTGATACTAATACGAACAACTGTAGTTCACAGTCTGATCTCAGTGTCAATCCGTCAAAAATATCTCTAGTTTCCCTTCATTTTGACAAGTTTTTGACATTTTTTTGTCGCCGAGATGAGACTGTGACTAGATTTTGAACGTTTTAAATTACGAGAATTGGCCTTCAGGTATTGTGTCACCCCAAATAGACCACATGTCTTTACTCTTTAGGATAAGGTTTTGATCAACGTTCGTAATAACGTGTTCTGCCGGTGTACCTAATACTTAAATAAATAAAACAGGGCGCATACATCCAACTGACGACACAAATCGTAAAAACTAACAACTTTTGCAAAAAAACATTGTAATTCACGTTAGTTACCAAGGGCACATTACCTATTAACAAAACAACAGTTGTATAAAAAGACAGTACTTATCTGAAAGTTTATAACGGTCAGTTACACACAAGTCACACACACAGATTACACACAAAGCAAGTCTCATCATGGCCGCGTTCCGAATCGCACTCATGAGCGCTAAAATCGCTCTTGCTGGTAATTCATAGAAATGGGTTAGTAGTGATTGAATGTTATGAAGTTGCAGCTGGGTATTGTTTATTTAATTATCAGAATAATAATTAAATAAACAATATCGATTTCAAAATTTGAAATCAATAAATTGCGTAAAAAATGTAGTACGTCGGGGGACAAAATAACTGTGAACGGAATGTAATACTTACTTCCATGATAGCTGATGTTGGTGTCTCTATCTATTGCTTAAAGTTGGTACTACTAGGACAACTGGTGGAATCTTAACTCTTATTTATGTTGTCTACCGCAGATTAATTAATAGTTGTCTTACTCTGTTTAGTGATGACACTTCGAAAAGTACATACAATGCCGACTGTAGAGTTTAGTTCTCATTTTCAGTTACCTAAGATAATGAACTAAACGCGAAATACAAGTGGGCTCTCTTTTGCAGCGCTGGTAAGTAGTCAATAATTATTTTGAATTAACACATACTTACGCTTTTTACTGCAGGAAAACCTTTTATTCCCACGGGAAAATCAAATACAAAACAGGCGTGGCTGCTACCGGCCGATTCGTCGATTAAAAAGAAATCCTTTATTTATGTAAAAATTATGGTCACCTCACAATATTAATGGCAGTTTGTATGGGAAAATTTAAATGATCAATATCTTTGAAACTACGCAAAGTTTCTCCGTTACAAATTCAGGTTATCATTATCGTCCCCGGTACAAAATTTTGAACACATTTCGAAGGTCGTAGATCATCAGGCAGCGGAGATACATGTGTCCAGCCAGCTTGATTTCAGGCTGGCTGGACATTAAGTTTTTATTGATTTCTCGTAAACCCTTACATGTGACGCCATAAATCAAACGTTATTACTGTTACACATTGCGTTACTAAATGTTAGTAAAGTAACCATATTCGAAAACGCTCCCGTTATTGAGATTCGGAAGTGCCAGCCAAAAGTTTTATACGTAAAATCAAGCTGGCTGGACACAGATTTTTGCATTTTTCTACTAAACCGCTGTACGTACCACAAAGCTTTTAGCTCGATGCCTGTTACAATTTTATGTAACGCCCGTTGATATGCAAAAAGTCGTCAAAATCACTTCCGTTACCGAGATTGAGAGACCAGCGAAAAGTGGTTTTTCAAGATGGCTGGACACGTTTTCGATCGATTATCTAAGATTCTGTAGCGTTACAAATTCTGAAATAAGGGTGTTTAGCCGTCACATAATGTGCCCTATTGACCTAGTTAAAAGCGAGCAATTTTGAAGATTTGTCCAGCCAGCCTGAGTCACATTAATTTTTAATATTTCCTTTAAGTTATACCTAACAGAGCGCCAATGTCCGTATCATTGTATGGAAATCATTATTGAATAATAATAAGAGGATGTTGATAAAACAATTTGCATATACATCTAATTATAGAACTAACAAAGACTAACTACTGTTAAATTAACTAACGATTGATAATCATAATCACTTTCTTAATTATTACATAAGTAAATAAAGAATATTTATATTGAAGGAAACTATTTAAGTTTTTTAAGGAATTGTAGTTTAAATGCACATTATTTTTTGATACAATGAAGACAAAATAAATTATTTACGAGTTGAGCAAGTGTTTACAAATAATAATTTTAAATGCAAGATAATATCATCATAATAGGTACTTGGTAATGTTGATGAGGTTTACTGAGTTGAGTATACAAACACACCATACTTTATAAATAACCAAGATTTATAATGGAGACTGAGCTCAAAACACAAATTAATATTGACAGTTGTGCTAACTACAATTAAACAGAACTGCGTCTATTTACCAATTCAAAATACTTACTAATGAATCGCTCTAGCTCTGGGACTGTATCTTGTAAGGAATGTAGTGCGGACTCATGGTACGCTCTCTGCAGTTTGACATACTGGAGTAGTGTGTGTGCAAGCTGGGCTTCTTTTGCAACAAGTGCAAACATGTCGGCAGCCAGGGCATCCCTTGCCGCCTCCACCCGTATTCCAACATCCTCCAATTCCTCTCGTGCAGCATTTAGTTTGGTTGGGTTCTCTTCTTTTTGGCGCTCTAAATGCTATAGAAAAAAATTATAAGTTAATGTTTTGTGTGCAACCTTATCTTGTGAATCCACATTGATATCGGAATGTTATATCTAATCAAAATAAATGACAGTAAATCTAAGTTTAAACCAATTTGGCATGCACAGAGATATTAAGGAAAATGAATTTACAAAATCATTAAATTCTAACTAGGCTGAGCATTAGCATTATTTGAATGTCACAAGTAACAACAGGCAGTCACAACACTAACATATCATATAACATAACAACTCTTTAACACTTCTTAGTGTTGTGAGCTAGAAAGAATAGAGGGAAGAAGAAAGTTTTTACTTTTCAATATTTTAAGCCTAACTTTACAGACTGTTAGAAATGTGACAAAGTGGACCCCTAACTGCATTTTTGTACTTTATATTGCAAAATGCATAATCAGCCTATAATGTTCCCACTGCTGGGACACAGGCTTCCTCTTTCTGTGAGAGTGAGTGGGCCATAATTCTCCATGCAGGGCCAGCGCAGGATGGTGGATTTCACATGTCTTCCAAATTTTTGGTTCTAGGACATGCCTGTTTCCTCAAAATGTTTTTGTTATGATGAAATCAATTACACAAAGTAAAGAGCTTGCTTGGGTTCAAACCCATGACTTACAACTTGTAAGTCACGGCCCTTAACACTAGTCCACCACTGCACTTGTGATATATGGTTTGAAAATAATCATTTAAACATCAGTATGCACAAGTGTTATTTTAGTTATCTGTAACTGTGTATTTGTGTCTGTTTACTGAGTTAGCCATAGAGAATCAATATAATTTTTGATGGCAAAATGCACATCAAATATAATCATAAAATATATTTATCTTAAATAATCAGATTAGTTTTAAAAGCTCTCAAATATCATAACATGGTTTAAAGGTTTTGTTTATATGATGCACATATCTGTTAGGACCAGATAAGGCTAATATTTAGGATGAATTGATCTTAAAATTCAATGTTTAGATAACTTTGATAAGTGAGATCACTATGAGATTATAACTCACATGATATCTGCTGGCGGCACTGTCCTTCTCACTCATAAGCCTGTTGAGCAGTTTCTTAGCTTTCATTATAGCCGGAAGATCTTGATCACTGATTGTTGTTAATGGAGCACATACTAACTGTTCCACTTTCAGTTCATGCTCTGCTATCTCATTTGCAAGAAATTTTTCAGTTTTACCTAAATGACAAAACATAATTAAAATTAATTTTAAACACAATACATGTATCAAACATAGATTTTTCCTGTAATGGTGGATAAGGTAAATTGAACACTTACCACATTCAAATAAAATATATTTTAAAATGCTATCATCATCATCAAAGTTGCTGGCTTCACACATAGACAATCCAAGGAGGTATTCAGGTAGTTTCTTTAGTCTTTTCTCTCTAGCTGCAGGGTCCTGGCCCTGTGTACTGCCTGCTCCTGTTGACAGCCGCTTGCTAACCAACTGTAAGGCATTTCTGAGGTGCTCTACTTTCCTGTCTGCTGTTTGTAATTCATCTGTTAATCCTTCCGGTTTTCCTGACCTGCGAATATGAATATTAATCACCAAATGTTGTTATAACTAACCCTTAAAAAAACAACAAATAACAAGATGAAAATGTATATTATTACTTTTTTCTCATGATACTAGCTGCTACATAGGTTTTAATGTTACTGATACTGGTAAAAAGATTACAATAACAACTAACCAAATCCACAAAGTGATTCTTATCTGATAGCTAAGATAATGTAAAGTACTTGGTATACCTTGAAAACGTTTGGTCGGCGAGTTGCTTAACCCTATAGAACTGTTTCTTCATTGTCACTAATCAATTTCGATGAAATTATTTTTAAGTTACAAGGTCATTGGACCCAATAGCAAAATAATAAAACGATCAAGATTTCGCTAAAACGAACGTAATGTCAGAAAGTCAATGAGATCATCCTCATCAAAGAATGTTGCAGTCGAGATATCCGAAAATTAACTTCACGAAACTTCCATTAAGGCACTACATTTCCATTATTCACTTAAAACACTAAAATTAGCTTATTTAATTGTAATTTTACGTATAAAGATTCAGCACTAAAATACACTCGATGAATCAGAAAAATAAAATAAGCACAGATAATTTAATAAAAAGTTACTTTATTTGGTATATATTCTGTACGTGGTAACAAAACGTGATGATGTCATTGACATCGAACAAAACGTTTCATGGCGTTGGGTACTGGGTCGGTCGAATTTATTAGTGCGTTGTTCAGACAGAGGCCGTTGCAGGGGCACTGGTGGCCCAGTGGGCCCGGTGGGCAGATTGTTACATACATACTATATGACATTGCGCCTGAACAACTAATTATGTTCAGAAATTAACATAACTTATGAAAATATCATCCATTCGATGGGTTAAAAGCCACCCTGAACCTGAATTCCTCACAGGTAATCGCTGGCCTCATATTCATTACCAAATACTGGATGAGTGGATGGTAATTCGGGAGCATACTTATTACGTTCTAAAGCCATCTTTGTCAGATTAATAGTGTAATGCTGCTAATTTCATGCATAATAATATTATGCTCAAATTAGAAATTGATTATATTATATCTATCACAGACATAATATAATTTATACGTCTGTGATATCTATACATTTTGATTGACAGCCTGAATGTTTAACTGTTGACAGGATTGAAGTGATACCAGATTGATTGTCCAAGGTTCCCCATTGATCCAACAAGATTTTTACTGTAATGTTTTGTATAAATCAAGCGCGATCTTATCTTAGCGACAATAAATGTCAAAAAATTAAAAAAATGTAAGGAAATTAGATGTATTTTTGACAGATTGAGACAGATCAGACTGTGAACGTTTTTAAAATTATGAGAATTACCTCGCTGTCAAAACCTAAGTGTGGACGTGGGATTTTAAAATCGCCACGGAACCGCCGCCCGCCGCGCCGCCTACTATACTTCATAATACACATACATGGGAAGAAGGCGTGACTTTATGTATGTAACGTAAACCTTCCCATGGGCTATCACTTGTCAAGCACTATCCTTATACCCTCCTTTTGCCTCTTTAACCTTCATACATCTGGCCATACACACACGCCGCCGGTGGCGAGTACTACGTATGTACACCTACCAGAAAGGTAGGTGTACCTTTTGTAAAGAACATCACCAATAAGGTGACCATATTATTGTCCTTTTATGGCATCTCCTCTCGGCGTTTCAGTATTGTTCTAGGGATATGAGATCTAGTGTTTCAAAGCCTCAGACTTGCTCCAGCTCCAGGTGATATTCACGCAACAGGACGAAAAAATAGGTTGGCTATAAAGACTAAGTCCAAGAACCAATGAAAAAAACTGACTATAATGTCAATGATTAAGAATGTCACTTGAATTTTGACATTGACACTTGTTAGTTAGATAAAACAGGTTTCGTGTCGTATATTTATTTACATGTAAGAAAACATAATTTCTTTGCTTTTATTGCTCGCGTGTGCTGGTGGAGGGAGTTCGGAGTTGCGTGTAATATTATTGAAAAACTACGTCAACAACTCAGTTCTCTTTTACATGTTGGTCCGTTGAGTCCCGTGTTGCCTCGTATACGTATCGCTTTTAGTTAGTAAATAATATAATTTTTAGTTTCGTTTAGTAGTTATAAACACCAGCAAAATGAATCGAAAATTTTTAAACGTTATAATCCTTGGATTTGGATTTATGTTTGTCTTCACTGCATTTCAAACTATGGGAAATATAGAGGTAAGTTTTACATTTCATATACTTACCTAATTATTTGCAGTCAGACATGCTGATGATCAATTTTTAATTATTTTATTGAATTTATCCCCTTTTCGTCACATCTGTTTTATTATAAATGAGTCGCATTTACATGACATAAAACCTTAGAAAAAAATGTGTAAAACAATATTTTTATTCTAAATAAATATACATCAGACATTAAAATTTATTAATTTTTTTTCAAATAAATACATACTACGTACTTTGCATACAAATTATAGGTGTTTTAAGACACATGATAAATAAACATAACCACAATTAATATTACCATTAACATGAAAATAATTATTAAATATACCTACTTACTTTGTTGAAATAGCAAATTGTTTTATCATATTATGTCTGCTGTGAAAATAGTTGAGCATTGCCCATTATTTCCTGGGTCATGCAAAACTATGTTGTCCTAGAAAGGATGCACATTCCGCAGGTGTCAGCATCAACACAAATGTCAAGCAGTGGCCTTGAAATTACTATCAGTAGGCTCTGCATGACCTGTTTAAAGCAAATCAAATGTCATATCACTTATTATGAATATTTAAGAAAAAAGAAAACAAAAGCAAGTTTTTTTGTTATTTTTTTTTTAATGTTGTTATTTGTCTTATCCAACAATTCAGTAATTGTTGAAAATAGTTTGTTTGTTTTTAAAATTAGCTCTAAAATTGACAACACAGAATAAATTGTACATTTATCATCATACTGTCACATAAAATGAGTCTATTATGTAGAAACTTGTTCACATCCCGTTAATTGTTCCATGTTTGATAAGAATTAAATGTAATGTATTACATAGAAGTACTCGTAATTTATTACTATTACTCTGTCAAAGGTTTTCCTTATATGTTTGCCCATTTCTATTTATTTAATCACTTTTATCATGTTCATTATGCTATAAACATCTGTGGGTAAATTAAACTTTCACCTAGATAATAGATTTATTATTTTACAACCAAGTTGTTGAAATTGCAGTTTATATGCTATCATTAGCCATAAAAGCTAATTGATGGCAGAATCTGTTTTCAAACTATTTTTTTAAGTTCAACAGGTAGTTCAGTTCAGTTCAGGTATGTTGAGTACAAAGTCAGTCAGAATATTAAATTCTCTTATTGGTTTCATAATAATGATAATAGTTCTCCAGATTGAATTTCGGCTATGGCGGCCATGTATCCACATTTGTACTCACTCTTCCATCACTCTCATAGTCCGATGGGACAGCAATCCGACACGACTGGCGAGAGATCAGGTGTAGGACCAACAGGTTCGTGCTTTCCGAAGCACAGGGGTATCACACCATTAACTTCCAAACTCCGGCTATTACTGAGAAATTCCTAATGGAAAACCGAACCCAGGGTGCTCAGCAGTCGTGCTTGCGACCACGAGACCAATGTGGCAGTTCAGTTCACAATATTATGTAGATAGTGACTACTTATCCAGTTTTAAGATGGGTGATTATGGGTTTGATTTCTGAAACCTTTTAGCAGTCACAATAAGGAGTCCCTTTTAAATGAGGGCTGATGAAGGTGAGATGATGAGACTGGTAGAGATAGAGGTACTGGCATTAATTGCCAATATTCATGATCAAAAAGTCCCAAAACAGCAGGGTATGGTTTGAACCTGTAATTTACCTAGGCCCAATTATTACGAGAGACATACATAGATTACATGAAAGTATAATTTCATGTAGATATCTATTATGAGATGCGCTCCAATAAACGCAAGTAATTTTAAAAGTGTGAAGACGGATTAAAACGAGTGGGTGTTGCGGCACATTGTCGCATTTGTATACAGGGTGAATTTCCAAGTGTACGTGGATGTCCAAAACTATAGAAATAGCGAAAAATACTCGAAAGAAGTACCTGTGCCGATTTTAATCTGTACTAATAATAAAGTTGAAGTGTTTGTTTGTTTTTCCGTTTGTTTGAACGTGCTAATCTCTGGAATATAATTAAGGATCTGGAGGTTTGATAGCCCAATTCTTCAGGAAGGTAATTTTACATTAGGCTACAACCCTTAGGAGACGAATAAAAAGTAAAATAGTAGTAGAAAGAACGAACGCTTAGCCAAAACGAAGTAATAGCGCGGGCGGGCGATGGGATGCGGCTGATACGGAGGCCGAAATTTTATGCGGACAAAGTCGCAGTTAGAAGCTAGTAAAAACTAAAACGTTGTCATCAAAATGGTCTCCAAATATCCTCTTCGCTATTTCTTATAGTTTGGCCATCTACGCACTGCGCACACTGGAAAACTCGCCATGTGCAATATCATAACGCAATATTATCTATGTAGGTAGGTATGTAGGAATTTTCTATGTAAGAAATTAAGTCCTACATGCAGTTGCGTTAATCATTATGCTATGAATAAGAGTGTGGACGAACTACACAATAAAAAATAATAAGAATGTATGCAATCTGACGACCAACGGAGTGTCAAAACAATACCACGATGAATACCAATGTCAATGTGCTTGGTGATTTTGACGTAGGAGGCGGAGGCGTGGCGGTCGGATCGATCACCGCTTTGTGTTGCTTTTGTAGCTCAATAATGTCATGACTACTAAAATGTTTTATATCGTCGCGGCACTAAACGTTTGTTTGGAAACCGTTATGCGGGCTCTGCCATAGGTACCTACCTACACTGCTCCTACGAAAAAAGTTCTGAGTTGGCACAGTTTGACCCTTTGATTGACATAGATGAAAAAAGTGCGAATCAAAGGAATTGCATTCAGCAATAATCATAATCATCTTTATTTATCTCAATTCTCAACATCATAATTATAGGCACTGATTAATAGAATGCACAATCTTAAATAGAGAAAGGTGTCTGAGATAGGAGGGTCCTGAGTTACAGATCACCCGGCTCTGTTATCTTAGATTAGACATGTTAAATTACGATCCCTAAAAATATGTCTTATATGTCGATACACATGCACTTGTCCCCATTTATCCAGAAAAGCGTCCGTGAAGATAGCCATAATAGCACAATCTCAATCTGCAAAGAACGACGCAAGTCGAAAATCAATAAAATCCTTAACATCCAGTCGGCCTTACCTACATTGTAAACAAGAATATAATATGCAAACGGATGCCTCTTTGACACTACCATACATAGTTGTTATTTCATAACACATATTGAGTAACAGATAAAAGCACATTATTTAATTTTATTTACGGCTCGTACATTGATGATTAAGGAACGGTGACATAAACCACTTTATGAGCATGTTCGTAAGATACCTTTTAAGTTTGGCTTACGCAACATTGTAAATTTAGATCATCGTCCGAGATTCGCAATGGTATTGTGTAAGTACCTACCTACCTCTAGTGCAGACCTCCCCAATCTGCAAATGTCATAGAGGTGTTTACTGATTAGCACGTGCTTAGTGTGAATGTACGGCAATACAGGAAATACGATCTATGTTACAATGTATTTTGTTTTAAATCCTGCGAATATACACATACATACATTACATCACGCCTTATTTCCCCGAAGGGTTGGGCAGAGATGTACCTATAGTACACCACATTTCGCCAATTATGTTTAAGTCCCACTTAATAGGGGGCGAGCCTATTGCCATCAAACGGGCAAAAATCTAGACTCCAGGCTGCTACTGAAAAATTCCAGATGGAAAAACCCAATAACTCTTTGCCCGACTCGGGAATCGAACCCAGGACCTTAGCAGTAGCGCTTGCCATCAGTAAACCAACGAGGCAGTCCTGTGAATATGTTTTCATAAATAAAACACATAACATCCTGGTAGAAATTATATTGCAGAACAGCTACCTATGTCAAACGGAAATTATTAACTAAAATAATTACGAGTAAGTGCCTAATCGTAAAATAGTGAAAAAACATTCTGTTGAATGTTACAGTTACAGCCCAAGCGACCACCCAATTCAACCCTCTGCTCCTTTCATACTTATCATCGAAGGATACCTTACCACCTGCCATCACCTAACCTAGTTCTGCTGTAAAATGGTAGAGGCTCTACCGCAGAGAGATATAAATTGATGTTCCGAATCTTGTCATTATCAATAGTGTAGACTTAGTATTTTGTAGCATTGTGAGTGCAAGTAAACCCTGGGGTTTTCAAGAGATCACCGATATCTGATAATTATGATAGATATCGATCAGAAAAACAACTTTGTTGTTTCAGCGATTAGAAAAGATTTAAGTATAAAATTGGCAATAAAAGTCATGGTATGTCGTGATGGCCCAGAGGATATGGCTTCGCCTCGCTTGAGGTTTTGGGTTCAAATCCGCGCAAGTACTAATGTGACTTTTTCAAATCATATGTACTTTCTGAGTTTATCTTGGACATTACTGACATCGGTGACGGAAAACATCTTGAGGATACCTGAACTAGCTTCCGTCCGCGGCTCCGCCCGCGTGATATGTCGATAAAGCCTATATCAAACAGGGATCAAAGTATCCCCATACCAAATTCCATTAAAATCGGCGCAGCCGTTTAGCCGTGAAAGCGCTCACATCAGCTTTTATAATATTAGTTAGGATATAAGTTTCAAATTGTCAACTCGACTTGAGTAAGCGTGGTGATCAATGCCGTTCTATCTCTGTATGAGAAGACTTTGCCCTGCAGTGGGACAATAATAGACTGGTATTATTATCAATAAATGATTGTCATTTACACAACCTACACCTACAGCTATCATCATTCTCCTGGCCATTATTCCAATAAGTATTGAGTCTGCGGCGGCGCAGCATTCGATCTTGTTCTAAACATTTCTATCAACTCAGTAGGTATTCATCATTCACATCTACACAATACTCTATTCACGCCCTAATTTGGATCACCTCATTCGTTCAAATGAAGCCAATACTCAGTATAATTTCGTAGAAAGTATGCAGTCTGCAAATAATTACGTAAATATTGGTTACGGATATTGCACGGTTGCACAGAGCCAATTATTTTCATAGCAACGCTTCAGTGGAACTAACCAGTGAGCTGATTAATTCGACTCAACAGCACTTATAATCAGTATGCTGAAGAGCTTGTAAAGTGGGATATTGACCTGCGTTACTCATTGTTATGTCACTTATATTTTTATCAATCAATCATGAAACTAGGTTGATGGACGATCGCCGCTTGCGCATTGCGCAGTTCAGACGGGAGAAAGGCAGAGTTGAATGCATTTGAATATTTTGAATAGCTTATATTACATTGCTATGCTCTATATCTATACTTTCCCTTCTTATCGCCATCGATTTGGATTTAATGGCATCTATTTATTACGTATGAAAGCTCACTTTCAATGAAACGGGTTAAGCTAATCTCTCAGAACTATTATAATATGGCTACGATGAACTAAGAAATAAAGACATCGATATATTATTTTACATGGGTGTTGACGAAAAACCGTAAAAGTGTTTGGGGGTATCCCAAATTCCCAACTATTTTGAGGATGACGTCTAATCAGATGGTGCTGACTCGACTGGCTCCACTTTTCGCTGTGCTAGGGCACCTAGATCGGTTGTGAAACTGTCATGCTCAAAACGTGGAGTCATACATTTTGGCATGGTTTTCCGGTGGAAAAAGAGTAATGCCCCGGGCGGGGTGATCTCATTAGTTCAGGCAGAGTGCGCTTGTTATAATGATTGTTACGACCGCAGTATTTTTTATTTATTGTTCCATTAGCTGATTGAGTACCATAATCTCCTTAGGGTGTTAAGGTTTTCCTTCACCACGATTGGCGACCCTGTAGCTGTATACGAAGTACCTAGATGACTCTGACTGCATAGTGTTAATTAATATACATTAATAAGTCTCTTTTGACTTACAGCGGTTAATACAAGTGGATATTTATCATTGTTTTGTTTGTCTACACTCGATAAATTCAAGGATTTGTTAGTACTCGATTTAGGTCAGATAGATTTACTGGTAAGATATTTATTTTCAAGGGTCTTTTTAATGATGTGTCGATTTCAGATAATTGGGAGGTCGAAAGTGACGCGCAGTGAGATTGTGATAGTCAGATAAGCTGGGTTGTTCCGGAAAATGTCAGATTTTCAGTTTTCATCACAGTACTTTTACCTTTTGATGTTTACAATGGTTTGTAATTTAAAGAGTTTTGCTCTTCAGCAAAGTGCTGCAAAACAACCTCCCACAAGAAAATTGAAATCGTGGTGAGTGAAATGAGATAGCGCATACCTATTGTGGTAATCTACGCAGAAATAAGAAATTCTGTTAATATAACTTAGTGATTGGGTGTGTTGTATTTACCGCGCAATTCTTTGTGTACTTGCTGTACATGGGTGGCGTTCAACGACCTCCTTACATAAAGATAACAAGTTTTGGTGACTATACTGTACCTAGTATCAAAAATCTGTTTCCCCAATAGACCTTTATATTCTGCCTGGGGCTTTTGCCCGTTATACTGTATAAAACCTCACGACAGGTGGTGAGATTATTTATATTGATGTTGCTTACTTTTCGGACCTTACATATTTTTACTTTGTTGCTCAGGTTTCCATTAAACTAAGTGCATACTTTCGTTGTAGTAATGAAAGTAATTTGCGGTAAAATGTTAATCATCATGTTGAACCTTTTTTTTTTTTGTTGCGCGGTGGAAATCCTCATGGACTTCCTCCGTCGTGGGGGGGACAGAGGGGCATGCCGGACTCTTACCGGCTAAACTAAAACCACCGCGGTGATCCACCTCTACCTATGGCCGGGGGTGCGGGATTCGCATAAGCATTCACCTTATCTTAGTAGCGTTCTATATTGAACTTGCCATTTTGCAATCTAACATAACATCGCACCTGCAGTACCCGAACCCGAAGGGTAAGGACAATTACTATCTTTGGGTTAGGCAGAGGTGTATCTAGCAAACCCACATTTCGCCAGTTATGTTTAAGTCCCATGTTATAAGAAGCAGCCTATTGCCACCAACCAGGCACAAATCCAGACTCCGGACTGTTACTGAGAATTTCCTCATAGGAAAACCGCCCGACCTGGAAATCGAACCCAGGACCTCATGCTCAGCATCTAGATCACTAGATCAACGACGATAATTTTGCAATCTACTTATGTACATAAATATCACAAAAATGTTCAATGGGATTTTCCACTCTTTAAAAACTACAAGGATATGCTCGCGACTTCACAAGCAGTGAAATGTTTATTATTGTTTTCGAAACTGTTAAAAAAATCGCAGTCACTCCTTATAAAGACACGTTTTGGTAACATTTTATCGACATCCTTGTATATCCAAATGCAGATGAATATTGGATTTGGTTTATTGATACTAAAATTTAAAATTTCGAAATCGATAGTATTGTCACGGTAATGATATCATTACCGTGGTATTGTCGCCTCGATGCGTTACGACACTTACGAGATTTTAGTGCTTTATCGCAATGATATGCGCTTATAAATAAATTAATGGACTGGTACTGACGATATTTTTAAAGCGGGATCGATAATTCGATACTGTTTTAGCGAACATCCCACGCTTTCTGGTTTCGAAAGCAATCCTACTTAGGAGGCTGTAAATTTTTGGGAGCAGCAAGGTTGTATACATAAACTTCCAAACTTGAGTACATTGCATTGCAAGATTAAAATAAGAGAAAGCGCTGGGTGACTTCAACTCAATGACATTATAAAATTTTAAATGGTTATCTTTCTCATGAAAATAAAAATGAAGTAATCCTGCCAACTTTATTTTAACAACAATATGATGTCTTATCAGCGTGTTGAATAAGCGCCTGACATCTCACAATGTCAAGTACTGCGGTTATTCTTGATCTTTTGACTATGCGAAACTGTTTCAAGGTCCAATCTAAGATAAATCTTCGTAATGAGCATTTCGTATAAGTATGTACTTATTAATTTCAGAACTGTCAATAAGAAATGAATTTTGATAATAAGATGCACTGAATTTAAATAATAATGGACTTGGAATAGCGATCTGATGTAAGATGGTGGTCATAAAACTCAGAATACAGAAAAATCTGTATTCTGAGTCATAAAATTGGCATAGAGCGTCATCATCATCATTTCTCACCTTGTGGGGAGGCCTTCCAACGCTACGTCTTCCGGTACGCGGTCGCCACTCCAGAACCTTTCGGCCCCATCGTTTTTACTAACATTAGGTTAAGACTTTTACTAACAACATATGGATCTTGTAATTTGATCTGAAATAAATATTTATTATTATTATTTATTATAGTCCTCTCCATTGACCTTTGGGTGACTTTTAGCCTTCTAATAAGGCCCATTGTGAGCGACCATGTTTCAGTGCCATAGGTCATCACTGGTCAAAAACTTTCGTCTTGAGACACTGCGGTATGTGGGACGAGAAGATAGTGCGTAGCTTCCCGAACGCTGCCCAGCCGAGTCGGATTCGACGATTGACCTCTTTCTCGAAGTTGAACCTACCTAACTGGACAGTTTGTCCTAGGCAAACATATTCGTCCACGACTTCGACTCCGATCTTCATGGGAGTGGGTGTTTTGTCCATGTTCACTTAAAGACCCGCTCTTTCGGAAGCTCTACTGGGGTCAACGAGCATTGCACTGAAGGTGAGTTATATACTCGCCATTGGTGTTAATGCCAACCCGTTTCCAGTCCAGAACCTTGAAGAAATCCTCCAGTGCAGCGGTGAACAGTTTCGGAGAGATAACGTCTCCCTGTCTCACACCTCGCTGCAAAAGAGTTTCGAGGTTTGATCCTAGAGCCAGACTGACATAGTGGCGTTTCCGTACAGACACTTTAGCACCTTGATTTACCGATAGTCGATCTGGCACCGTTGAAGAGACTGCAGTACAGCCTATGTCTCGACCGAATCAAAGGCTTTCGCGTAGCCCACAAACGATAAGAAGAGAGGCAGGTTATACTCCTTGGTCTTATGTATAACCTGTCGCAGCGTTTATGTGGCCTACGGTGCTAAAGCCTTTACGGAATCTGGCTTTTTCGGGAGGCTGGAAGTCGTCAAACCTACGCGCGAGACGGTTCGTGATGACTCTTGAAAACAGCTTGTAAACATGACTCAGAAGTGAGACGGGCCTATAATTCTTAATAAGGGCATTGTCGCCCGTCTTAAAGCCACACCTCTGTTCCATGCCTGTGGTATTTTACCCTCGAGTATAGGCATAGAGCGTAGCCTAGAGAAATTTTGTAAAAGTGTATTTTGGTTATTTAAATAATTTTCTTTTTGGAAATAATTTCTTTATTCAGTAAGCAACTAGAGTTTGAGCCAATTGATCGGTGTCTTAGAATAACTTTTCCTGTTTCTTGTTGATTTTTCTGTATCTAACCACAGGAATTTAACATTTTATCTAGTTGGTTTTCTCAAATTCAGGATTACTCAACTGGTAAAATTTGGGATTACCATAGACTGCTTCAAGAACGGCGATGTTGAAGCTGTTTTGACCGAATGTCAGGATACCTCTAGACATCCTCTTGAAATGCCTACCTTTGTCTAAATCATATTTTTTGTTCACAGAAAACTGTGTTGGACAGCATATCACACGATGATCCGGAATTCACAGGCGATGGCTACACGTCGCTGGCCATCATCTACGCCACGCTTGCCATTTGCAATTGGATGGCCCCGTCTATCATCACCATCACTGGCCCAAGGGGAGCCATGTTTATTGGAGGACTTACTTACTTGTGAGTACAGAGTTTTTTCTTCGATCGGATGCCATCGAGCTACGCAATACTGTCAGCAAGATAGTAGCAGGGCTGACTGCATATAATGGAATGTGTTTATAATAGTTCTAGTGAATAAAACAGGGCATCTACCTAAATGTTAGTGTAGGTACCTATCTAATACCAACCACATTCTATCGTATCTTTAACTGTTTGGCTGTTAACTGCAGGAAGTGCACCTAATTTCATAGGTATTGATTAATTAGTTAATAACTACTAAACTAATGATTGCCCGCTGTAAAACGTTTACAAGTAAAAGAGCAGTATAAAAACAACTGTTTGTAAAATAGAGATTTTTGTGCATTATAAATAATGTTGAATCATCATAGGGGTTTCAACGAGAAAGTTAAACTACAGCAGAAAACTTTCTCTGATTTAATACCTGAGTTTCCAGCCTCCTGGAAAAGTTTGTAACAAGTACTATTGAGTAGATTAAAAGTCCCCTGTAGAGAAATACCTACGCTGCTTAGATATCTGAAGTATTATCTAACGGACGTTGTGCGCGTGTAACATTATACAACCTTTTTGTACTAAGTGCGAAATGCTAATGGTCTGATGTCCATCATCTGCCAATTTGTAGACCGTAGAACAACTATTCAAGTTTGTGAATCATCCAATATTATGATTGTCATTCGCGAAAATGGAATTTGTCTGTTTTCTATCTGTTCAACAAGTTGTTTTCGATTTGACGCGTAGGCATAACAATTTTGGATTTAAAAAAATAATTGAGTTTGAATTAGGGACTGGTTTCCATGATACTTATATTATTTAGCTTTCCAATTTTGTTATTTTTAGACATTGATATTGCTTTCCAAATTACCATTTTCGTATAAGACCATCATGATTTCTAGCAGTATAAAAGATTTGTAAACAATATGTGATATGCCTACATTATACCTAGTTTACTACTGTCAAGAGTTAACTCGCGATCATTTTACAGTTTTGTTGATAATTCTGTATCTGCTAAAGCGGTTTTTACAGGGAGATTAGATTATTTTCCCATTTATTAGTATTTTGGGTTTCTCTATCTGGAATTTCGCAGTAGCAGCCCGGAGCCTGGAATTGTGCCCGGTTGATGGCAGTAGGCTCGCCCGCCCCCTATTACAATAGGTATACCTCTGCCGGCTGCCCAATTCTTCGGGGAAACAAGGCGTGATGTTATGTTATTAGCAATTTCAATAAATAATATAATCTTATAAAAATTCAATATTATTTAAGCACGTATACACCAACCCGCACTGGGCCCGCGTGGTGGATTATGGCCCACTCCCTTTCACATGAAGAGGAGGCCTGTGTCCCAGTAGTGGAAACATTATAGGCTGATTATGCAAATCTTACACCTGAAATATTTTCACATTTAAAAGACAAAAATCGCATAAGATCCAAGTGAACTTTCACCGTTAATTTGTTTGTTGGCGTCGTGTAATATCCATTATTATCACACTTGTGTGAACTTCTTGCGCGCGCGCAGCTAACACTCCATTTGCATTAAAATGTTACTGAGAAATTGCGTGATTTTTTGTAGTTAGTGATTTAAGATGTATGGGTAATATAAGGTAATAAATCTAATGCATGTCATGTTAACAAAACTCTGGATTTTTAATCATCTTTTGCAGAAAATTCTTGGTAAATACCAAATTTGGGAATTAGGTCTTCGTTGTTTTAGATAGAAATCAAACTCCATTTGATATCAATTAACTCAGCTTGACGCAGTCTGCTGCTGGACAAAGGATTCTGGTTCTCTACCTTCGGCATCCAGTCTGTGACTGTCCCGGACCTCCAGCCGCCTTTCCATCTGGGGGCTACGCTTGCCGATTCATGGTACCTTCTCTAGAGGACTTGTCTGCTCCAAAGGCTCGGTCCTTTAACGGACAAGCTTTATCGGTTCCTGTTGTTTATATGGACAGAAGAACTGAGAATAGCAACGTATCTACATCTTTATGCGGCTTCGAAGACATCAAAAGCAGCTTTATCCCAAGAGAAAATGGCATTTCAAATAAATAAAAGATGTTTGCTTTTCAATGGTAAAAGTAGCGTCTATTGCGTCGTAGTCTCGCACCGTGGAACTAACATAACTGCTCGTAGAGTGTGCCAGTACGATCCGTTACGTCCAAGCAGTGTTGTGCATATTAAGTAATAATTTTTTGTTTTGCTTTGGTGCTCGCAATCTAATTACCAAACCATTTTTGACACTGGCACTGGCACCTTTGATCGTTTGTTGGTGAATTTACTTCCAAGTTGTTTATGTCATAGCCTATTACAATTTCAAGGTTTTTACTGATGTCGTGGGTTGTTTGAACGGCGAATAACCACAATTACTTACTCTTCTCTATTTCTTTCTTTTACTTTATGCTTGAAAGCATCATAGAGCTGTTTCAGCATAGGAGTTCATCCGGTTTTAACTAGCTCTTTAAACTTCTTATCTTCTATCATGCAGTAGGTAATGCATACACTACCAAATCCCTTTATACAGAATATTCTGTATTGGCATCAAGCTTTATATTTCGTAAAATAACGTGAAAGCTCTCAACTTGGGTCCCTAAAGTGTCGAACATTCTTGCACGTTTAAAATTTATTACGAGATTCAAATAGTAAAGGAGACATTCTTGAGGGAATCACACTTCAATAATACATTCCAAAGGTGTATGTAATGTAATGCCTTGAGGACGAGGCAGTATATAATAATAATATCTATCACGGGGACAAAAAGCTATCGAGTAAAAAATAATACTTTGTTTATTTGTGTACACATGTTAAACATTTCTCTATCGCATTGTATGGAGTTCGATAAACTATGAGTCCTACAAGTACATCAACAATATTACGCATTGTGTAGTACTGCAGTGGGCGTATAAACAATGATTTTACGTGGTAGCGAGTGTGTACGGTACTTTCGTTTCTGAAGCAGGTACGGCCTTGTTTGAACGATGACCCCATGGAAAAGAAATTATCTTTATACCGATTGATAACGTGTATTGATAAGGGAGTTACCCTATTGTCATTCCGATTCGTACGTTGTCTCCTATCGAGAGTCGAGACTACGTTTTATCTTGGAGATCAAGGCAATCCAATACTTCAAGGCGTCAAACTTCAAAGCGGCGTTAAAGAAGAAGAAGAAGCCTTCTCTTGGAGCAATTCAAAGAATGTATTTTTGTAATTGGATTAGAACGTCCACTTGGGAAGCTAATTCCGGAATTAAGACGGCTGCCTGACACTTTTGATCAGGTACATTATTGCCCGTAGATATATCAATAAGGTTTTTCTATCAAGGGAACAGGTGGTTTACAATCATTTACCGCACTAGCACATACATTCCTTAGTTGTATATCGAAATATTTTCGCTCACAAACCTTCACTAGACTAGATCACGCCCCCTCAAGGTTGCCCGCTGGCTTTGTTGCATAGTTCCTTTCATTTATTTTAACAATATATTATTTATAGTATAATGCAACGCTAGAGGATAATAATATTAATTTTTTTAAACTATTGTTAGTCGCGTCACGACTGTGCGTTCTTCCTATGTGATTGGCTTTTTTTTCAAAGCGTGGTGTTTTGTTTCTACATTTTTTTTATTTTTTTAAGGCTTGCCGGGCCTTGTTAAACATAATGATTTAAAATGTTTGTCCAATTAACATTTTTCGCTAAAAACCTGAACGTTTTAACAAGCACTTAAACTGGAAACTGGATCAAAATGTTTTGTTGCGGAGTTGTCAACGAAAGTAGGCGTGTAATTAGATTATTTAACAACATGTTAGAGAATACTGTAGTGGCTATCTAATTGCGTCACCATACCTTACCAGAAAGTGACCTTGTCTTGATTTGAAGGCACATTGAACTAAATTCAAACTAGTTCTGTCTGAAGTGAAATTAGCTGTTAGCTTAGTTTTGCAAAGTTAGGAAATCCTAGATGCCATTTTCCTGTTGTCCAATTTTCACTACCACCTTTATTAAGGAGTCCTCATTTGGACTTTGCAGGTGTTGGTGTAAATAGGCCCGAAGTTGGCCAAGACTCCAGAGCCAGAACGCACCGATGTTTGCTAACCAAAGATGTTTTATTTTTATTTTCCGTGAGATAAGTACTTGAACCGTTGCTGTGGAATACATAAATACAAGGCCCACTGAACTTATTTTAAACTAGTTCTGTCTAAAGTGAAACTAGCTGGTAGCTTAGTTTTGCAAACTTACGAAATCCTAGATGCCATTTTCCTGTTGGCTTATTTTCACTCCCACTTTTAAGGAGTCCTAAGTAGAACTTAAGTGTTGATGTGAATAGGCTCGAAGCGGGCCCAGAGCCAGAACGCCCCGATATTTGCTTGCCACAGATTGTTTTTATTTCCCGTGAGATAAGTACTTATTACTGTACCATTATTGTATATACATACTATGGTTAGTATTGTAGCTAGTAGAAATGGGGTTATAGTTAATTACCCATAGGTACAACATTTTTCTCTACATATTTGTGTTCATTTACAACGGTGCAAACGTTGTGGAGAATGTGGCATTATCAGCCATAGTAATCAAGTTTTACGGGCTGTAGTCCCTGTAGTACTTTACGTATATATGTGTATACCTAAGTAAGAGACGTGTAACAATAGTATCCTATGTAACATGTGTTGTTGTACCGTTAGTTACGCAAGTCGATGCCTATCAGTCAATGAGCAGAAGTTTTGTGTTTATGTGTAATTCACATGAACGTTTTATCAACTACGTACATATTATTATTATTAGCCTGTGATGTCCCACTGCAGGGCAAAGGTCTCCTTACTCTCTTTCCACTTCTCTCTGTTCAAAGCTGCTAAGGACCAGTTCTTGTTGAAGGAGTTCAGCTCATCCCGCCATCTCCGTCCATAGATAAACTAGAGTAATTTTAGTAACAAAATTACTAGCGGCCTACAGTTTAGCTACACTACTATATTTCTCAACATAAAAAATTGCGTCTAACTTGTAAGAGTTGTAAGTTGTAACGTGATGTAAATTATCATAAGCACCATTTATGTCGTAATGTCCTTTCCATTTTCCTTACCGTTTTGCGACACGCGCATGATTAGAAGATAATGATCTTTATTTTTCTTCCGGTCTTAGATTATATTGCGAGGAACAAAAATAATTCAATAGTAAGTATAGAAAATGGTTACTGTAGCTTGTTTTCCTATATTATTAATTCGTTCTTCCATAAAATCTCTTTGGCAAGGTGACGCCTTTGTTATTCTAGGTAGGTAAGTAGGTATGCGAATCGTGTATGGCTGTAACCTTGACCACCCATCCCACTGATATTATGAATGCGAAAGTTTGGAGGTGTGTCTCAATCAGGCCGTAACGGCTGAACGGATTAAGTAAATGAAATTTTGTACTGAGGTACCTAGTATGTACCTATCCTAGACTACCTAGTGTTAATAGGTATCATTAACACTTTTCTAAGGTATTTGATTTTAATTCGGGGAAATAAGGAGTTTTCACGACAATAAAACTGCAAATACACACAAACCCCCTTTCTAATAAACCCATTATATCAGATGAATAGTTAGATACCGATTTCTCTATTTCAGTCGTCAGTAATTTAACTTTTGAAAGAAAAAGACAAAGCACTGTATAACTATATACAGACGCTATACAAAATTTATTAGTAAGGGGGAATTCACAGACATAGATCTACATAGATAACGCAAATGCATGCACTTCGCGTGTCTGAACCCCGGCCAAGCGTCGAGGTTGGTCGCCGCTAACTTCAGTCCCGCGCGTCCGTTGTTGCAGCCGAACGTCCGCAGAAAACTAAACAAATGCCTCGTTGCGTGATAATTAACTGCAATAGCCCAAAAATTTCGAACACCCAAAGGCAGGAACATATTTCCTATCACAGGTAAGTTATTTTAAAATTATATTATGCGTAAATTCATATTAAAACTATTTTTAAGTATTCCAAGCTGCGTGTCGTTCCAGAATATTCCTAACTATAAATTACCGTTAAGTAAACTTTATTCACATTACATTGCCGCGTTTGCTTTGGACGTTTGATCTGACGTTGTGTGTTAGGAGACGATGAATATCGCACAAGCGATACTGTCGCGCATCGCTTCGACTTCGTGATACAGGCAATTTGTCATTCGTCTGTCAATTGTAGCAAATAGTGCTGTTCGTTCTACAACATATATCAATAATCGATTTTAATCGATATCGGACTGACGAATGATATAAAGAAAGCCAATTTAGTAGATATAACAAGCTCATATGCATGACCTAATTTCACAGGACTGCTATAAAAAGGAGGATATTTTTTTTAGGGTTGATGTATTTAATGTGTTTTTGTCTATCCTTTCAACATTATACGACTATTTTTATATATTTAATGTGTTTATTTTCTATTGCATTTAAAAATATTTTTTTTTAGTTTCCCACATGATCCAATCATAAAAGAAAAATGGATTGCGGCCACGGGACGGAAAGACTGGTTCCCGACTAAACACAGTACTATTATTTGTACTCATCTACTCACGCTTATACAACAAACTATATCTGTGCAACAAACATCCAGCTTGACCAATTTGCTTTATTCATAGGATCCTTTGCCTCAATATGTGAAAAAAGTTGGCTACCTCAAAGATGAAACGCCATGTAGGATGTGGACTGGTAATTCCTCGAAACTCTCCCATTCAAATATATCATTCGTCTGTCTATGTATCATTCGTCTGTCTATATCATTCGTCTGTCTGAAAATCGATGTCATTCATATTAATCGATTTGTAATTTTTAGGTTATCTAAACTACTGTTTCTTATCTTAATCATGCATGTCTATACTAATGCTTTGTGTTTCAAAGAAATATCAACAAATATATTTTAGTAAACTTACTTGAGATTATGCGAAAGTATCCAAAATGTAGAATGAAATTGCTCTAAAGCGCGACGCGACTGCTCACTTTTAAACAACTCGGCGTACTGACGATTGCTGTGAGAGCGAGCGGGACAACAGATATAAAATATATGAGTATGAGCGAGACGATCACGGTGGCAGCTTCAGTTGAATCGTAGCGGGGCGAAGGGGCATCGGCGGCATCGATGGCTTTGAATCGGTTTGGATGTCCCGTCACTAAATTGCAGCTGTGACGTCACAGTAGGTATAAAAAAGTCGGCACGCTTGGTTTCAATACAAATCGTAATAATTGCGTTATCTATGTAGATCTATGTCTGTGGGGGAATTATTCAATAGTGAATTAATTAGCTACAGCAAAAGTGCATTATTTTGTTTGTATTGCACGTAAACAATTTCTTGATCTTTATTTTGACTGTTTTATCTGGACTGTAAGGTCTTCTTCATCCACCAGCCATCAGGTTCAAGTTGTTACAGCTGACTGTTAAGACGCTGCAATCATTTGCATTTGGTGCACGCCTCTTAATAGCCTATGGCATTCCCAGGTGGTCCTCTTCTCTCCCATTTCAATCATTATCAATTTCTTTACGCTGGGTTTAGAAATTATCGTCAATAGTCTAGCGTTCTGCGCTAATGTTACTTACCAAGGTACGTTGTCCTTTTCACGGATCCGCTGCATTATTTTTGACCGTGACAGCTAAATTGTTTTCCTTAATATTTGTTAGTCTTACCAAAGTAAACACCAGCCATTATTATTCAAACCAGGGACCGTACAACCCCGAATATAAGTTAATTCTTTCGAAAGTGTTACAGATTCTACGCCTACAGTAACGGAAAATGTTACCTCTTGGTAGTGTTAGCCCTTTCATAACACTAACGTTAGGGTAACCCTATCAATAAGTTAACTAGTAGAAGATGTTACCGGCTCTTGTATGATTTCCAATTGAAGCAGATAACCCTTTGAAAGGGTTTGTCGGGGTAATCAAAGGGTTTTAAATCAAATCATTTTAAATTACGTTGGAGTGGAGGAATAGATTTTGACCTTGAAAGTTTGGAATCATATAGAATTGTTCATTAGTGTTTCTTACTCGGTTTGATAGGACGGTGCTTTCTTTTTTAAGTTTTAATAACGTCTGAATATTGAAGATGAACAAAGGTAAGTAAGTGTATTTTAATTAAGTATCATATATAATAAAACTGTTAATAACCTGTGTCTGTACATTGAACGTAATTTAAACTTTTAGTGGGGTTGTAATAAGTAATTAATATAGATACCAAATCACCAATTTTTGAACATTTTGTCTGTCTTTATGTATGTTTGTGCACGCATCACGCAAAAAGTACGCGACGGATTTTGATTAAATTTGGTATGGTGATAGCTGAATATCCTAGTGAACATTTATGGTAACTTTTACTGCAGGAAAATGTCTAATACCGACAATAAATCGTCGCGGGCATAGCTATTTTTAATAAATATAGAGACAGACAGACAAAAATACCAAAAAATTTTTTTGTTTTTATAACACTCTTATTAAGACTATATATGTTATATCTACAGATAATATGCCACTAAAATGTTTATTACTAGTTTTATAATAAGAATTCTTATGTTTTTAGAGCACATATATATTTCAGACAGCGACAGAAGCTCAGACGAAAGTGAATCAATATATTTTCAGGAATTAAGGACAACCGATCCTTCATGCGTGTCAATACCGACATTGCAACCGCCATTAGACGATAATGCGTCTACTCCCGATTTGTCTTTTGAAAATGACTCTAAAGAAATGGAAGATACTCGTAAGGCTATAAATACTGATAACTCAGACTATAGCAAGGAAGATGATATTCATGAGTGTTATTCTTTTTCTTTATTAATTGCAAAATATCTAAGCAAGTTAGAAGAAGGACGACGTAACAAATGTATGCATCAAATAGTTCATATGGTCATGCAAAGTGAACAACAATCAAAACAAAAGCAGTAATAATGAAAAATTGTGTATTTTAATAATAAATACCATGTTTTTTTTAAAGATTTTTATTTATTCACTGACGACATTATATAATCACCTATCCACGAACCGATCAAACCATACGGCTCTGTTATCACGAGCAAAAGAAAAAAAGCACGAGTAAATGATGAGTGAGACGATCGAATGACATTTATGATTCCGTAAAAAAGGCAAGATTATACTTGAAACAATCCCGACTATTCCAGAAAAAGAATACATTAAACTTTAAAAACACTGCAATAATAACCATAATCGTATGTATATGGACTGTGGAGTCGCTAAGTCCTAGACTGCGTGTTGCGACTTGACGCGTACCTTCCGAATGCATGCAGTTTAGTAGGTACTTTAAAGTAAGGCACGAGAGATAAAATTATAATATTTGTAGTCCGAATGGGTAACTCTGTTACAGTCGTTGAAGGGGTAACCCGTTCAAAACGTCTTACTATTAAAAAGTGTAACCCACTAAGAATGAGTTTTTGAATATACAAGTAAACAAATCGAAAGGGTTTGGAAGAGGTTACCCATTGATGAGGGTTTTCGTAAAAGAGTGTAATCAATATGAAATTGGTTTTAAAACAACACTTTGTCAAAACCCTATCAAAAACCCTTTCAATGGGTAACCAAAATGGTCCCTGATTCAAACATTAATAATTTATCTTAGCCCGCCTAGGTCCGAGGCGAACTTGTTAGCGGTCATCCGAACTAAGTACCTAATTCAGCGGGTTGCATAACCGATACTTGTTTTATGTTATAGTGAACAGTTGGACAAAATTTACCTACAGTGTTGTAACTCGTAAACACAGCTATTGCGCAACAAACAACATTGCATTTACTTGACAGTGTGTTAGTGGCCCACTGGACATCAGATTTAAAGTTCACAGTCGTAGTTGGATGGCATCGTGCCAGAGATCAACTTCCCTACCAAAATTAAAAGCCTTCGTCTCGTTTCTCTTTTTTGTTCCATTATTTCGTAATACTCGTGAAATTGGATTAGCAAAGCTTACGTCTACGGTGAACAATGAAATGAAGCTGTTCTTAGAATTTGTTTTCAATTTGAAATGTTTTGGACATAGATTTTAGTTATTACGTCATTTGAAAAGGAGCTCTATATTATAGTAGGTACACTTCTCACGATCAAATCTTGGGGCTATTGTATTTGAGGATTCTGTATTGAAGCCCCTAATACAGCAGAACATTGCTGTTCTTCTGCATGTATATACAAATATTATAGTCTTCCAGACTTTCCATTCCACAAACCTTATACCACATGAAAGTCTGGAAATCTAGCAGAATTTTGTTAGCTGTTTTGTATCAATAGGTATTTAGATCGATTTTTTGATTTATCAATCAAAAAATCGATCTGGCTAATATAATTTGACCACTACCGAAACGGACTATCCAGTACCTATCATCTACCATTGCAATCACATAACCATAGAAAGCAAGAGAACCAGACACATCATTAACTACATGTACCATTGCAGGTTCTTCATCGTGACTTTCTTGTTCCCCCGCACGTGGCTGCTGTACGTGGCGAGCGTGCTGATCGGCGCAGGCGCAGCTGCGATATGGACTGGCCAGGGCAACTACCTGACGCTCAACAGCGATGCGGATACCATATCCAGGAATTCTGGTGTCTTTTGGGCTATGTTGCAGTGCAGGTATGTAACTACTATTTGGTTGGAATTCATTGACTTGAAATTTTATATTTTGGTGGTTGGAGTGTAGTTATTATTTAAATGGATCTTGAAGCATCCAAATGAAAAGTTCACGTTAGAATTTCAAAGATTATATCTTTCAAATTATTTTTGCTATAATATTCTAGTGCGGATTAGAAAACCTATTATAAAATATGGATAACAATCTTGTTAGCATATAAATTGGTCAATTAACGTATGGATATTATTTAAAGTCAATGACTGCTGTGTCAGAACGTTTCAGCACGCCAATCTTAATCGATTGCTTTCTCTTTGCAGCATGTTTTTCGGCAATCTTTTCGTGTTCATAAAATTCCAAGGAAAGACCCAAATTGATGTGGAGACCAGAAATGTGGTATTCGGTGCGTTAACAGGAGTCTGCGTCGTCGGCTTAGTTTTCCTCATGCTCCTTCGACCAGCTAAGCGTATGCCCAATATCGAAGATGCCAAGGTAAATAGCACCCTGTCCCATTGACGTAATGTATGTTTTAAGTAAAACTAAACCACGGTCGACTAGGTCTTAAATAAGATTTTATTGATCCACCTTGATGATGTTTTTGGTATTATCCGATAATATAAATACAAATTATTATTAACGCAAGGAGAAATCGAGAACAGCAAGTTTCAATTCCCTTGATCGCATTTTCTTTACTTTAGCGTAAGATTTTTATGAGGCAGCATTTTTATTGAGGGCTAACTGGAAGGTAAATGGCAAGTAGGGCCGATGGTCATTGCGTAGATTGGGCTTTAAACTGTAAATCGGAGCCCCATACATCGACATTATCGAGTCAAGGTAAAGCCCTGATTTTGGTAGAGCATTACCGCCCAAACGTGAGACGGTGGCAATGCGGAAGGATATGAAATAAAGTGCTTACGACTCTTATCTTTAGGTACTGTTTATTGACTGCCTCGTTGATATAGTGGTTGAAAGTGCTACTGCAGAGCATGAGGTCCTGGGTTCGGTTCCCAGGTCGGGGAAAATGTTATTGGGGTTTTTCTATCAGGATTTTCTCAGTAGTATCCCGGAGTCTGGATTTGTGGCCGGTTGATGGCAATAGACTCGCTCCCGATTGCATGGGACTTAACATAACTGGCGAAATGTGGGTGTGCTACTAGGTGTACTATGGGTACACCTTTGCCTGATCCTTCGAGGATTACAGGCGTGATGTTATGTACTGTTTATTACCTATAAGTTGGCTGAACACTGTTGATGTTTTCAGGGAGAAATGGTTTCGCATGAGGTTCAGGAAAGCCCTATGGATGCGTTCAAAGGTGCCTTGAAGTTGTTTTGCACCCGGGATATGCTGTTACTGAGCGTTACCTTCATTTATACTGGTAAGTTAGAAACACAAAGGGAATTAAAATAATATGTTCCACATTTGTGCGCAAGTCCCAGAACTATGGGTCTAACCTATCAAAAAGGTTTTGTAGATAGCTCCCATAGCTTTGTGAATGGCGCTGTCCGTCCAGTTTGTACTGTACTTGTAGCGGCTACGTCGACCTAGGTATCCTTATTTATATTATATTAATGTAAACATACAATGAAACAACAAAGAACAGTAAACCCAAAATTGTCCAACAGAATAGCATTCAAGGCTGAAGAATGCTATTAATAAATGTTGATTGCTATCACCAGATTATCGATAAACACCGTTATTATATAATTTTTTAAAGGAACACCGAGGTGCTTATAGGAAATAAAATATGCGCATCCAATCTATTTCACTCGTCAGAAAAAATCATTATGACCCCAAACTCGAGGGGTTTACTAGTAGCCACTGAAGAGTTCGACTATCCACCTCCTGGCTCCATCATCATATCAGCTCCATGACACCAAATTATAGTTTTGTCATCCGAACAAAAAACAAAATTGATTTAATTTTGATACGACAATTAGGAGTAGGTAAGTAATTTACTTCTAAGAGTTTATTACATTGTTTGTTAGTTAGTTACAACTACAAGTGAAGCTAATAAATAAGGTACGTAAAAAAACTTGAAGTGAAATGGTTTCTTGAGTGGTTATCCCAAGAATCTGGGATTATTGACTGCCAGTTATATGTTTCACCTGAATACTAATGAAACTGACTAAGCCAGATATTTATTGAGTACGTTATAAATTAAAAAAAAAAAGTTTAGAAAAATAATTCAAGGTTCTCACTAGTTAAGACTAATATTAGGATTCTAATTTTAACGTGTCTTATTTTATAGGCCGACCGCTTAACTGAGACGTTGCCTGAGGTAAGCTGCGCGGTGCGGAAGGGGTGATAATTGTCACAAGCTGACGAATCACTGAGCTCTCGCAGCACGTCACCACACCCCTCTCGCACTGCGCTGAAACCTCAGGCAACGTCTCAGTTAAGCGGTCGGCCTATAGATTCGGTAATGTATTTTTCGACCCCTAAAAGTGTAGGTCTTAAGTTTTTATTTTTGGCGCGGTCTGGGTAGGTAAACAGATCAGACCGATGTAAATTAAGCGGTTTAGCAATGAATCTGCACGTGTAAATGTCATTAGCATTGCAGCAGGTATGCAGGTACCTACACGAAATGTGAATGTCAAGATATTTCAGGCGAATGACACTGTTATTTACATACTAAAAAGTGACCTGAGAATTCGTATTATTAAAAATGTAATTATGGGTTTTTCTAAAGTAGGATATTCTAAGGCTTTAAAATCAGATCCAAGTGTGTTATGGTGATCATAATTGAAAAAGGGCTATTAGGCAACTATACATATTGTATACATATATATATATATATACCCTATGTATGTTACGCGACTTTTGATAGTTTAGGATCTCCTAAACTCCAAAAAAACTAAAATTTTTAATCCGCGAATTTAATGACCGTAAAAGTCCCAAACCGCATTTCAATAAATAAAAAAACTATGCTTTGGTTTTTATTGTAATACCTACTCCACGTATCACTATCGTCATTCGTACATATTCTAAGGTACGTAATGATCTACCTCATTGTAATAAATACGTTAAAAAAATTAAAGACCGATACTAAGTAGTTTACTAGTGGATAGGGGGGGGGGGGGTCCGCAGGCATGGATTGCTTAGGGCTTCAAGTAGCTGCTACACAGGCTTTTTCTCTGTGAGAGGGAGACGGCAATAATCCGTAGATAGATAGACTGTGTGAAAGATGATATGGCTAGAAATGGGGGTGAATACTGAGATGAGTGACTAGAGAGATGACTAGAGAGTTTGAAATACGCCGTTTCAAATACAAATAGCTGCGCCCCTTGCTCATATTATTAACGTAAGCATAATCTCTGGAGTATTTCCAGAAAGTCTAAAAACTGTAATAGTTAAACCAATATATAAAAATAATGATAAAGACAAAATGGCAAACTATAGACCAATTGCTCTAATTCCCATCTTCTCAAAGATCATAGAAAAAATTATCTATGAATCTCTCTACAATTTCCTAACAAAATATCACATACTATGTGACGAACAAAAGGGTTTTAGAAAAAACAAAAGCATCAACATGGCTATCTTCGACTTTCTCCATAGAATAATGCCAAAAGTAGACTCTAAAATACCTGTATGCGCAATATATGCCGATATGTCGAAGGCTTTTGACTGTGTCGATCACGATACCCTCTTAACCAAACTTCACGCATACGGTATTCGTGGCAATGCTCTTAATTTAATAAAAACGTACCTAAAAGGTCGTAGACAATGTACGGAGATATCGAGCCTTTGCTTAGAATCTAGAAGGGAATTAAAATATGTATCGTCTTTTAGAGAAATAAAATATGGTATCCCGCAGGGCACCGTCGTCGGACCTTTATTATTTTTATTATACATAAATGACCTGCCACGTCATATAATTCATCCTATGGTATTATTTGCAGATGACAGCACATCAATTGTTTCATGTATCAATAAAGAATCATATGTAAACGACATTAACAATACAATTAGTAATTTAATAAAGTGGCTTGACAATAATAATTTAGTTATTAATCTCCAAAAAACTAAAATCATGCATTTTTACCAACGAATATTGGCGGGAGATATGGATATAAACCACAATGGTCAAACTATACAAAAAGTGAATAGCACAAAATTTTTAGGAATCATAATTGACAGCCAGTTAACTTGGAAGCCGCAAGCAGAAGATATATGTAAACGTTTAAGCACAGCCGCGTTTATGTTGCATAATCTATCAAAAAAAGTAAATTTACCGACAATATTAGTGGCTTACCATGGTCTAGTAATCTCCATCTTAAGATATGGTGTAATATTTTGGGGTCACTGTAGTGAACGAGAAAGCATTTTCAAAGCTCAAAAACGTTGTCTGAGAGCTATATTTGGTCGTAAAGTAACAGACAGTTGCGTACCTATATTTAAGTCTCATAAATTATTAACTTTCCCGTGTCTTTACATTCTTGAATTAGCAATATTTGTAATAACAAATCGAAGTTTATTTGCAACTTTAATAGAAACTAGAAAGCGAAACACAGCTATGAGATCTCAATACCAGAATCTATTATGCACGGGCGCATTTAAAACTAGCTTACTAAAAAGAAATGTGATTTGTATGGCTCCTGTAATCTTTAATAAAATACCTGACCAACTTAAAAACTTACCGTTGCAAAAATTTAAAAAACGTTTCACAGAATTACTTGTAGATAAATGTTATTATTCTGTGCAGGATTTCTTAAATGATAATTTTTTGTAATATCTTTATTATCCACTAATTTGCATGCTATATTAAGGCAGAATGTACATGGATTCTATTACATAATTTAACAACTTATTTTTATGTACCTACATTCTAAGCAAATAAAGACCTATTCTATTCTAAATACGTGCGCGCGTTTTGAATACGTGTGCTGCGCCTATCCATACTATAATATTATAAATGCGAGTGTGTCTGCCTGTCTGTTACCTCTTCACGCTTAAACCGCTGAACCGATTTAGATGAAATTTGGTATAGAGATAGTTTGAGTCCCGGGAAAGGACATAGGATAGTTTTTATTCCGATATTTCCACGGGATCGACACATATGCGGGGCGCTGCTAGTCTGTAATAAGTATGGATAAGGCCAAGAGCATGATGATGTATTTGGCCATATCCGGCACGCGCCGGCCCAATGTGGGTTGAAGATAATCGATGTCGAATCGCCCGGCTACCATGTCTATTCTTTCAAACGATTTTTTTTTCATACTTTTCAGGCGTTGAGCTATCGTTCTTCAGCGGAGTATACAGCCCTAGCATCGGCTTCACACTGTCCATGGGCGAGAATGCTAAACAGCTGGTGGGGTTGTCCGGAGTCTTCATTGGTTTGGGAGAAGTGCTCGGTGAGTTGTGAATTTAATGAACATTGCCATAAGGTTTAAATTACAATGATTGACCGGTCGTGAAATTATACGACTAGATTGGAGGCATTGTTTTGGATTAGAGTCGTAAATATTTATGCTTATCTGGCACCTATATTATGTCAATTTGATACAGAATTTTATATTTACCGAAGTTAAAACATGTCTAGGTACGCTACTTACGAAAATATATCAGCATCACTAAATTAATTATAATTAAAATTCCTGATGTTGCTCATACCGCCAAAATACCAACTCATTGTAAATCTTGTACTTAACTAAATGCATATTGCTTCACAGTTGAGTAATTTGTAATTACACAACGCTAAGCCGGGTAGGTAATTATAAACAGTTTACTTAGCATTGTATCGATTTGTTATACTTATTATCTGATCGATGCAATACATTATATTGTTATAGAAAACCTTTTAAAATTAATCTTGAGATAAGTTATTGTCGTTGATGACTTGGTGTACAAATATTTGGATTGGACAATCAAAGCTTCTAAATATCAAATAGGTAATAGGATATCTTGACTATTGATTATTATTAGTTCTAGAATTGCGTAATTAACTTTTAAATCGTGTATGAGCCAATAACACAGATAATTATTTACTCGACACCAATATGCAATAAGTATAATTTAAACTTTGTGTCAAACGTCATAAGATTTATTATACCTAATTAATTACACAATGTTTGCATACACATAATATATCATTTTGTGGGCTGACGGGTAAGTATTTAATCAATTGTTCCGGGCACATGACAGTTTAAATAATTTGCTCTAAACATTAAAAAAAGTGTTAAGTACAGACGCCAGCACATCAAGATACCCGAAACTGTCAAATTTTCCCAATCAACTTTGAACCTTATACTTTAGCGATAAAGTTGAAAATCTATTAAAGAAATTTGACAGATTGTAGTAGCTTGATGTGCTGGCGTTTGTACACAAGATTATTTAGATAAAGCTTCTCAGTTGTTATTCCCCACAGTCTCATGCCAAAATTCATACTTAACCAATAATAAGCCCACCGCCGCAATAATAAGCGCCGCGATATTAAAATTAATATCGCGGCGGTATTTTATCGCGCACTGGATTTTCCACTGTCGGTGTTGAGCCGGGAATTGAGAATCCAACAGAGCGCAAACCAGCGCGTCAAAAAAGAGCGGCGCAGACAAAACGTGTCCGTGCGAACCCGAGCTAATGCCTTTAATCACAGGTCTTTTACTAAAACCACCCTCACATTTTTCCAGGAGGCGCATTGTTCGGTATCCTTGGCTCAAAGACGACTCGTTGGGGCCGCGACCCGATCGTTATCATGGGTTACTTCATCCACCTAGCCAGTTTCTTCCTCATATTCATCAACCTGCCGACCGTAGCCCCATTCGGGGACACCAACGAAGTCTCCTACATCACCCCGTCTCCTGAACTGGCGATGTTCTGCAGCTTCCTGCTAGGATTCGGAGATGCTTGCTTTAACACTCAGATTTATTCGATACTGGGAGGCAACTACTCGGATAACAGTACTTCGGCGTTCGCCTTGTTTAAGTTTACTCAGGTGAGCACTTGGATTTTTTTTAATTATAAGTAAGAACGTAGGTACTTAAACCGCAGTGTGAACAGTAGTGTTTGCAATGCAGTCGCCTTCTCTTTTTGCAGGTATGATCAAATATTTATAAATGGTGATGGCCCAGTGGCAACGGCCCCGACTTAAGAGTTATAGGTCGTGGGTTCGAACCCAGGTAGTCGTTGTGCTTTGTGTACTTAAATAATTTAATCACCTCTGCTCTCAAAACAGTGAAGGAAAAAATCGTGAGGAAACCCGCATGTCCTAGAACCAAAAATTCGAAGACACGTGACATCTACCAGCACTCACTGGGCTCGCGTGGTGGATTATGGTCTACTTCCTCTTACAGAGAGGAGGCCTGTGTCCCAGGATTGATAACATTATAGGCTGATTATACCTATGTTAAATAAATGCAAACTTTAATCATGAACAAAACAGTCGATGCAATCAGAGAAAACCACAGTCCAATTATGTTCTATCTGTCGTGTCTTCTCGGAATAAATCTTGATATACGATTGACGATACAAAAGGTCATTTATCTGAATGAATTATAGAGGAAAAAATAACTTGCTTTGTTGTCGACACATAGAGATAACCTTCTTTGTGAGGAAGTGGGTTATAAATGAGGATATTCAGTACTGCAATATGCGACAAAGGTATACATTATTTTAAATAGGTATAACGAAACTGTTGTTATTCGAATCGCATAAACTGTAAGACCTTATCGGGAAAATTGTTAGTTTTCTTACCTTGATATTGATCGTTAGTAGGTACTTAGTAGTAAAAACATGTGATTAGCGCAAAATGAGAACACGATAATGAATATTCAATTGTTTCTCACAAACTAACAACAGCGTGTGACGAATTAATTAATGAAACGCATTTACCGGAACACATCTGTTCTTGCGGTATCATTAAAACCATTGTTATATTTATACAATCGGACTTTTTATCTACTGTTGTAATTGATGACACTCAAGTCGTCGACATATATTCGTCATAACAGCTATGACGAACACGTCTGTCGCGTTTAAAAACATTTACATTACCTGAATAACATAACCACCTTTAGTATAGCCACACCTCGGACACTCCATACAATGGTCGCAAAATAATTACCTATTACTACTACATAACCAAATGACGTTTGTACACGTGCAAATGTGTGCGTAAACTCTAGTAGGGTTGGCTGTCGTGCGTAGCGTAAAAAATGGATCGGAAAGCGAATTGTGTCGGGCGAACCGAACGACGACGGCGCTGCCCGAACCCGAACGTGTGCATATTATGAAGCAGGGATTGAAAAACTGTTCCAAAATACTGGTAAAAATACCGGTATTTAGGGGTTCCGGTACCTATACCGGAACAGGAACGAGAACCTAAATTGGAACCTTTATTTTACCGGTTCCTAAGCAAAGCGAGTTCAAACTTGTTTAAGTTTGTAAAACATCACAAAGTCATCGTAAGCTACTCTAATACTCCGAACGAAGGCGAACCAAAAAAAAGGCATGGTATGCTAAGCACGCTCCGAACACATCCCCTCTTCCATAAAGAACTTTTAAATCGGGTGACAAGGAAAGGAAGTGACCTTGTAGTTCAATTGTTTATTTATATTCGTAATGAAATCATCATCATTCTCCTGCCCTTATCCCAATTTATTCGGGGTCGGCGCAACATATCTTTTTCTTCCATACTTCTCTATTAGACGTCATCTCGGTAGTCACCCCCTTTCTAATCGTAATGAAATAAAAACACTAAAATATTTTCGTTTATCTAAATGACTTAAGAGCCCTTTCACATTTCGGCGTTTCGCAAATTTAGGTATTTTACGCACCGAGCGTGGCAAACTACGCGAGCGATACTTTCTTTCATGCTTCTCGCTCGCACTATGACTATGATACTGTGAATATGGCGACTAAACGATCTTGATCTTCCGTAACTGAAGTTTTTTTAGGATGGAGTTTTTTTTTACGTGTTATTTCAATTTTATTATGAATTTATTTTGTTACTTATATTTTTCATTATTTATGAACTTTACTGTTGAAATATGTTCACAAATATTTTAATTGTTATGCAGTAATTGATTATAATATCTACGGTTGATAGCATAGTTGTATAAATTGTATATAGTAGTATGGTTGCAAGGTTGCAACCAAGTCCAGTTGGTCTTCACACGCATGTACTCCACGATCTCCTCAACCTTCGTGAAGTGGTGCAGTCTGGACACGTACAGCTGCGTCGTCGGGATTGCTGGACGCAGCAGCATGTTGGGTCCTGCTAGCGCGGTGCCGCACTGGTTCCGACAAGGATGCTTCTTCTTCTTCTTCTCCACTTTGATGAAACCATCCTTGTCACACGTGTCCTTCTCTGGATCCTGCCTTTTCAAAACCTTGCTGGGTTTCGACCGGCTCCGTTTACCCTCTTTTATTTATTTTTATTTCCTTTTTTTTATTGTGTTTTGCAACGCAATTATATTTGTATTTATTTTTCCCCATTTCGACTGGTAAGAAAACTCAAATCAGCTGCAATCAAAATAACTTTAATAAGTTGACTATCTGGTATACTAATAAAGTGTGAACTTTATACTAATTTAAATATACCGTTCGAAAATAAATACTTACAAAGATCAAAAACTGCGGCCGTAGTTCACACGCACACAAAAGCAATGCGGCAGCGTCTAGATGCGACAATCGGCGCACACGACGGTAGTATCGGAAAGAAGGCGCGCGGGAAATAAACTGACATAGGTCCAACCTCGACAAGCGCTCGCGCAATACTAATCGCAGATGGCCGGCGCAGTGAAATATATAGTATTTTTATTTATTTAATTAAAAAATAATGGTAGCGATTTAAAAAATAAAAATAATACTATATTCTAAGCAAATGTTGATGATTATTTTGGTATAAATTTTACGCCTAAATAATGTAGGACTTTAGAGATATCGGGGCTTGTTTCGAAGCCTTTTCGGTCGATAATTGAATTACGTAGATTTTTTTTTCTTTACATAAAAGGCATATAACGAAAATATATTCTATTATTATTGAAGTATAGGATATTTGAAAGCTAATTATATTTTTTTTTGATGGTAGATATTCAGTAGAATCTCCAAATTAGAGCTCCGAAATCATGTCTCCGTGAGTTTTTGCCTAAACATTCATCGGGAGAAAGCTTATTACTAAATAATTAAATAACTTATCTAAAATCGGTTCTGAGGTTATTGTAGTAGAGAAAACGAACTATTTTTACCAAGTAATTGTTATTTCATACAACGAACGTAAAACATACAATTTCAACGTCGAAAACTTCAAATTTCGCGTTTTTTTGTAATACGCCTCTTAAGTATCTCTAAATAATAATCGATTATGGTATTAAAAATGCGAAATCTTACAAACATTTTATATAAAGACAAATTCGGAAAAGCATCATAATATCCAACCATCGTGATTAAAACTCAAATAAAATTTTTAAATCGCAAAATAATGTCCTTTATAATGCGCACAGCAAAAGAGTGGAACTCTCTATCTGCGTCTGTTTTTCCGAACGCATACAACCCAAATCTCTTCAAAGTGAGAGTGAACAGGCTTCTACTGGATAAGCTCGCTCCATCGTCGACTTTGTCTCTGTCACCTTTGACCTAGACTAGAGTCAAGAGCAAGTCCAAATCAAATTAAAAAAAAAAAAAAAATTGTGTGTTCGTGTCAGCACTACCGTGCTGCGGTTCATACGATTACACGAGCGCCCTATTGCTAAAGAGTCTGCAACGAATACCTTGAAGTGCGGTATCCGATATGAGCGCGGGGAAGGGAGTGTCCCTTCTGTACGTAGTATTCTGTGGTATAGCTACGGCCATCCCTACAGGCTGACTGCGTATAACCTTGAATCTCGTCATCCCCATCCTTCATGAATTACGGACAACCCTTAGTGTACCGTGGCAAGTTTTAACAAGTAATTTCTTCTCATCGCCTGGCTGAAAAAATCGCTGAAATAAATCTCAGCTTGTAAATGTAAATCATTGTGAATTATTTCAAAATTAAATAGTCTCTAAGACCTGACAATGATGACCGTCCTCTCTCCTATGTGCTCTGCAGAGACAAACGTGAAAGTCCACAGTCCAAATGAGGCCTTACTATAGGCATAACCATAATTTATTTGAAATATTTTCTAAAAACACATACACTACTACTTAAACATAACTGGCGAAATGTGGGTGTAGGAACTAGCTACATAGCTACACCTCTGCCTATCATTAGGAGGGATTACAGGCGTAATGATGTGTTATTTTCTAAAAACACGTTGTATTTCTCTTTCCAGTCACTAGCAGCAGCGGCCTGCTTCTTCTACTCATCGAAGGCCTTCCTATCAGTACAACTAACGATCCTCGGCATCCTGGCGACATTGGGCACGGCGTGCTTCGTGCGCGTGGAGTGGGGTGCTCGGGCACGCGCACGCGAGCTTGCGCTCGACGCCGATGACAAGAGCTCGCCCACCACGCATGCGCTCGCGGATAATGCGCTGCACTATGACTGAGAGGTGGTACTGGCTGAGTTTTAAGTGGCTTTAGGAAGAGGGGTTACTCTAAGTTCTGTAACGGTCAACAGTATGTCTGTAGTAACTGTCAAGGTAAAATTGTTACCATGGATGCGCGGATCTCATAGACATTTTTGGCTTTTCGTCAATGGATTGGGATAGGAAAGCGGTTATTTTAAAGACCAATTCTCATACTTAAAAAACGTTCAAATTCAAGCCGCAATCTCATCTCAGCGTCAATCAATTTCTAAAACTTGAAAAAAATGTAAGTAGGTAATTTAGAGGCTCCTTTGACAGATTGAAATTGAAATGAAAATGCGAACATTCTTAAAAATACGAAAATTCGTCCTCTGATCTTTGAAGTATTTTTGAGTGCAACTCGAATAAAAATTGTTAGCATAAACTGCACGGTATGAAGAAAAAACCTTTAAAAAATGGGGAAAGTAATGATTTGAAGAATATAGTAACTCCTTCTCGTTTTTAAAATCACTAATACTTCAGCGTGTGTAATATGCAATTCGGGCAGCCCTAGGCAGCCTTAGTAAAGAAGTGTAAATAAGAGTAAAGCTTGTTAAATTATAAGGAAACATATTTTAAAAATAAAACTTTAACAACTCTGAATTATGATAACGCGTAGTTGTTTGTTGTCAGAAATAACATTGTTGTCGATGCGCCTGCATGTTTTAAACTCCCTTAGAAAATCCGTTGTTTTGAATATAGAATTGTGCAAGCGCAGTGACGAATTAAATGTCGTACGTACGTAGTTGTTATGTTAAAAACGAATTTTAAATTAATTGGTGTGTATTGTTATTGGCTTCTCTTGAAAAGTATTTGAACCGCATTCCTTATAAAAAAATCTGTGTAGTATGGAAGTATTATTACTATATTTTGTTTTATAGGAAACTAAATCATTCAGGAATTGATGACGATCTATAGATTGCTTTAGGTGTTATTTTCTTTGTAAAAACTATGTCAGTGAAAAAAAAATGAGAATGATGGTGGACTCCCAATGTTGCCTGTGTCATAAAAAAAAAACTCCAGATTGATATTTAGTTACTCGCACAATAAGCCCCTGAACACCCTAGAGATTTACGTCGGGCAATAGTTCATACAGCCGGGCAATTAGTATGAAGTTTTATCGCAGTGCGCGAATTTACAGATTTAAAATCTAGCTAATATTCCCGACAAATGATCCCGACCAAATTATCGATCGATTAAATCTCTAGTCTGTGTTGGCCCTATTATTTTAATAAAATAATGTTTCATTACTCGTGGAGTCATGGCCTGCGGCGCATCAGTAGTATAGTTTGTAAGCAAAATACAGCAAGCTTTAAAGTGAAAAATAATAATGATTTATCCATTATTGTTAAAAGTTCCACGTTGAATGAAACAGGGAATAATTTATTATTTTGTATCCAAATTTATACTTCAAGAAACCATTAAAATAATTGAATTTCATCAATTACTATGTCATTTGAGAATATATACATAATTATATTGATGTATGGACGACAAAGTGTGGTGCTCTACTCGTAATACTGTGAGTGTAAAAAGTGTATAAATATTTTTGTATAGAAAGTAATATATATCTAGAAGAAAGGTAAAATATTGTATAAGGACTTCTAGTCACAAAACTCGAGGTTTTCTAAATAAAATCATGAAAATTTTAAACCAACTATTGTACATCTAAAGTGAAACATTCCTTGTATATTTTCTCTATTTTAATTTAATTTTAAGATATTAATTAGTAAGTACGTACTTTTATATCTGTTATTTTATTTTCATGCTTTTAACATTCCTGAATCCTGTATGTCTGAACGCCTATTTGAAATTAATAGTATTTCACTGCTGATGTTACTATCTAGTCTTATTTTCATATTCTAAAATAACAGTTGACTGTACTTGTAAGCAATTCATGGAATGCTATTGAAAATAAAGTATTTTAATAATATATCTGTTGTTTTCTTCATATATTTATTTTATACTAGCTAGCAGACGTTGTCCTGTCCAAATTTCATTCATTCATACAAAATTCCCCCGAATTTTCCAATTTTCCTGGCAACTTTTCCGATTTTTCTTTCTGTAAGAACCTACCTTTATTTTATTTACAAATAATAATATGTACAAGTATATAAAAAGGGAGGGGAAATAATCAATCAAAGGGCATCAAAAAATTCGTCCGCATCGCTGCCAATGCGGTGAAGGTGTCGACTGCCTCGGACACCATGGCTTATCCTGCAGTAAAAGCGCAGGCCGGATAGCACGGCATGCCAGCATCAATGACATCATCCGTCGTGCTCTTGTCACCGCCGGGGTGCCAGCTGTTTTAGAACCCAATGGCTTGGCACGCGACGATGGTAAGAGACCAGACGGAATGACCATAATGCCTTGGAAGGTAGGTAGGCCTTTGGTGTGGGATGCAACGTGTGTCGTCACCCTTGCGCCATCCCATCTTCCAAGCACGGTTAGCTGTGCCGGGGCGGCTGCTGCAGGTGCGGAAAACCTCAAACGGCGCAAATACTCCAATCTCTTTGGAACTTATATATTTGAGCCGTTTGGGGTTGAAACACTAGGGCCATGGGGCCCGAGTGCCCACTTAGTATTTCGAGACATCGCCAAGCGGTTGGTCGACTCTTCACGTGACCAGAGGGCTGGCCTATTTTTTGGCCAAAGAATCAGTATTGCCATACAACGTGGCAATGCTGCCAGCCTTTTGGGCACGTTTCCTATTGACAGCGATGCGGACGAATTTTTTGATGCCCTTTGATTATTTCCCCTCCCTTTTTGTAAGAACCTGATTCGGACTATTACAAATATCTTAAAACAAACATTTGCCAAATTGGTTCAGCCATTCTGAAGTGGTGCACTTACCAATGAACAAAATTTCATGTTTTTAACTGACTTCAAAAAAGGAGGAGGTTCTCACATTCTTTTAAGGAATTCATTTTGAGTAACTTTTAGTAGCGTGTTGTGGTGAATATTGAAAATTGTATTGTGAACCTCAGTTTTTAGCTCGTTTACAGTTGTATAGGATTTTTGGTAAATTAGATTTTTTATATATCCCCATAAAAAAACCAAAGGGTGGAGATCTGGAGATTTTGCAGGCCATCTGATTGTGCCGTTTGTACCAAACCAGGTATTAAAATGGTTATTACCCCTTGAGTAAAAGTGCACGGCTTAGCAATTGCATCGGCACTGTATAAACGTGGAAACGTCCCATTGAATTTATAAATTAGGATTTTATAATTATCCTTTAATGTTTGCTAGGGACATTTGATCCTTATGATCATTGACCCTATCCCTATCGATTGGTGCCGTAAAAGTATAGGATGTTATTTTTTCAGATTTTAGTCTGTTCAATTCCCGGGTGTGACAAGCGTATATTCAAAAATATTTAAAAGCAGTTTTGCTTCTTTTTAAAAATAACGGAATGTTTCCTTTGAGTAAAAGGTTGTCTTTAAAAGATCGCTCTTAGCGATAAGACCGCCCATTGTTGTGTCACCCATTGTAAAGTTTCTATATTTATGTCTGTAATTTATATGGTGTACATAATAAAGAGTATTCTATTCTATTCTAAAAGGATGTGTTTTTTTTTCGGCCAAACTTGTACCGAGGTACAAATTACAAGTAAAATTCCTTGCAATAAATTGTGTTATTAGCAGTATTTAAAATCCCCCAATATTTGATAGATTAAGAAATAAGAGAATATAAAAAATCACTACCTCACATCGTAACTGCGTTCAACGAAACGTTTATAACAGCACTGACAGCTGTCAAACTATTCCATTTGTCAAAATATTACATATTGTAGTTTGTGATTATAAGGATTACTTTATGTTTGTGATCATATTAGTCCTCAGCGAATACATTAATTCGTTATCGATAAAACGATGGAGCCATTACTATAAAAATTGTAATTGGACCATAGAGGAGGCATGGATCAGTCTATCAAAAAGTACTCTGTGTGCATGGACCTCCTATCAGTGACGGTCATCGGCCTTTAAAAAGTTGTCCGACAGTCAGAGATTTTTATGATAGGCTGTAATGTCTTTGCTGACAGTCTTTCAGTCTATCAAAAAGTACTCTGTGTGACAGTCCAAGGGACCTAAAATGTGCATTTCAGTCTATCAAAAAGTACTCTGTGGTCTATCATTTAGCCCTAAGACCACAATAAAGTCAGAATACTAATATAAACACATCAATTATTTTTGTGTAGCCATATCTATACCAGCAGCTGCTAGTATGCTGCAGGTTGTTTTTCATTGTGAAGGCTAACTGAACTGTGCGTTTGCATTTTCGAAACATTCACATAAAAACATGTTGAAATCTCTGGTAACTGCCAATAAAAGTACGGTATGGATACATTGACAGTTACCAGAGATTTCATCATGTTTAGTTTAGTCGTCAGGATGGGAGAAATCAATCGAAAGTCCAGGGAAGAATAGCTAAATCAACAATTATGAAATCATACACGAAATAGCACTCCAAGAGACGGGAAACCAACGAACAGAGTCGGGGAACCGAAACGGAATGTTATCACTAGCATGGTATAATAATATACTATTACATTATTATTATTATATTAATAATTTATACCATGATCACTAGGTATTGGTAACAACAAACAACTAATAGATAATTATCGGCCTTGGAGCACAGTCTTTTGGCCTTTCAGAAAGATAACCAAACGCATACAATAATCTGATAAATAAATGTATTTTTTTAGTTCTAATTCGCTAAATGTTTCACAAAAATAATGTCTTATATTAACAAAAAAAACTTTTTTGAATACAAAAATAAGTTAATAATCTATATATTTTTATGATAATTTCTTTATGTTACATTTATAAAACATAGTAACGAAACGCATCATCGGAAGAATATATCATGAGATTGCCAAATTAATTAATGGGTTGTAAGTTATTAATATCTTTGAACGACAATTTCATGTGGTACAAATGTATAAATAAATCCAATATATATTTTTCAGAATCTGCGATTTTTTTCCTGTATTTCAGTACTTTTGTTCATTTGGCACATTGTTTGGCCACAGTTGTATGAAAAAAAAAACACCTCCTTTGCTGTCTTCAGTATTTAGAGTACTTTTCCTCCAGGTATGCTTCGAAAATTCCACCCTGTATATACTTATTTATTTCTTTTTTATGTATGATCGGGCATAACTCCGTCATATATAGACGGATTTGCAAAATTATTTTTTTGTTCGAAAGAAGTTTATTTCGAAATGGTCCCATTAAAATTTTGTAAAGATCTGATGATGAGTTTCGGAGACAGACAACGGAACTCTTCAATAAATGCCAGCAAACTAACCGCGATTGCTGCTATCGCATATGTATGCATTGTTTACGCAATTCCACAACATAACATCACGCCTGTACCCTCTAAAGGGGTACGCAGATGTGTTCAGTATACCACGGTATACCCTCATTTCTGAGTTGTTATTGGGGTACCTCTAATATTGCAACTTGCAAGTAAATTCGGGAATACCTTTTTTGTTTATGAGTTGATTTAATTAACCAACTTCAAAAAAAGGAGGAGGTTCTCAATTTGGTTTAAAAAGTATATTTTTTTATGTATGTTCGGGCATAACTCTCTCATATACCTATAGACGGATTTGCACAATTCTCTAATTTTTTAATGGATAAGGTATGCTTCAGGGGTGGTCCCAAATAAATTTTATGAACTTTGCTTGGGTAGTTTTTGAGTTAGCTTCAATAATACTAATTTTTTCCACTTAGTTTATATTGATGATGTTTTAATAGCTTCCTGTCACTGATATTCACATAGCAAGTAGTGTTAAATGAATTTGTGTGGGCTAGGTACAACTAAAAACTTTTTTACAAAAAAAATCAACCAACTTCAAAAAAAAACACTGCAAAGTGAAAAATACTTTAATTTCGGAAATCGGTGTCAAAAAACGAAAATGCGGAACCAACGACACCAACTTCCGAAATTGAAGTTATTTTTCACTTTGTAGTTTTTTATTTTTTGTAAAAAAGTTTTTATAAGAGTTAGCAAGGGATATTTTATATTGTTACTGTCTAACTAATCTAAATTCTTCCCAAGTGGCCTAAATGCAATGTGAACTTGAATTATTTCAAAATAGATTGTCTCCTCACTTTCACATTTTGGATGGAATAGGTATAAGAACAAAATGCTGAGGTTGCTCTTTTAAAATTAACCCTTTGTATCCGCTGGAACATGGATCCACACGGGACACGATGGCTTTTTAATGGTTTCTGTAATTACAGCATTCAAAAGGTTAAATCAAATCCCTGAACCAATTAGGATAGACAAACAAAACAAATCAGTAAACTTGACTACTATTTACTTAACAGCAACTAATATAATAAATAACAAATATTAATGTTTATCATTATTTACTGGTACTGTCACTGTCTTCCACACCAAGTTTAAAGTCCATAGGTTTATCGTAGCCCATGATTTTGGCATAATACAGAGGGTCCGTGAAATGCCTTGCTTCCACAAAGAGAGGTGTTCCTTTTGCTTTCATTGTGGTGAATGCACCAGGAATATCGGGCACCTCGACATCTTCCACTTTGAAGTCCAGCTGAAAATAAAATATGTTTCCTACAATGAAGTCTATGTCTAGCAGTGGACATCTGTTGGCTGAATGTTGTTTATGATGTTTCTAAACAGGAGTTTTACATAAAATTGCTTGAGGTACCTACACAAAACTAATATATCTTCATTAAATCAAGATTAGTTTATTACTAACTACTAATAAGTGAAAACAATATTCTATCAATTTATTATTCATTATAGTGCTTGTTTCTTCTTTCCTAAATGGTCCACAAGTTATAAGCATAAGTACTGCAGCAGTTATGAAGTTTCTTGAGCTTTGTGGAAAGGAGCTTCCCCTTTTAACTTCAATTCATAATCATTTGCCAAGCCATTTTCCAACTATGTTAAGGACTGCTTATCACAGTTTCTCACAGAAAACAATGACAATACTTCCACAAAGGGCCTCACATTCGGCAATGGATACTTATTGACAATACCAGAGTACACTAATAAAGAATTTGTTAAAAAAATAAACTATATTCACCTTTTTTTTCGCTAGGAAGAAATTTATAGTGGTTGCACTATATGTTGATGTTGCAGGGTCATAGTGTATTTCTGTCACATATTTCTTAGTTATGATATGAAGTAATAAAGGCGTAATGAATGTGAAGAAGCCCACTACGGAGCAAAGTGCGACGATTAGTGAAGTACTGCCTATAGTTGCCGCCTCTCTGATGATTATAGGTTGTGCTAGCAACCCGGCCGCACTAGAACTCAGTGAAAACACTTTCACACCCTTTATCTGCGGCGTCAGTGGACCGTAATATATACACTCCAATTTGTTATCATCATCTTTCAATTTTACTGAATAGTTCCTGCTTATTACACTGGAACAGCTGCTGATTGATTTTAATTTCGAGGTTATTTGTTTGTGAGTGAGAGGTTGGATTAAAACTCTACTATGATTGAACGTACTTTGAGCACAGAAACGCAACATATTGCCTAATATATTACTTTATAAATGAAACGGGAAATCGAAAAATCAAATCCATTGATTGAGATTTTGCAGTCGACGAAATCTTTTCAAAAAGTACTCTGTGGATGGATCTTTTAAACTATCCTCCAATGACTAACAAAGACTACAATATAATGACTAATAAAACTCTATCCTCTTTTCCTTTTCAGTAATTTTGTGACAATGACAGTGACAGTGACAACTTGACAGGATTCCAGGACAGATGGAAGTTTAATTTTAAGTTCAGAAACCATGAGTTTTAGTTGAAAAAACATAAATTATATTAGGTGCATAGGCCTGACAAAATCCATTTTAGCGGTCCATCTTTATTTTCACATTGTTAAGTCTCATTCATGCTGTGCTGTTTCACATCAAAGCATGTCTTGTCGGGCAGTTGTCAACATCGTAGCAAATACCGATCTCCGTGTCCAGCACCATAGAATCAGGACAATCACACCTCGAGAATCCACAGACAGTTCCAACTAACATCTGTTCAGGATGTTCGCAAGTTCTTTGAGCTGGCCAGTATGATTGGGAGCAGTTGCTTATTTTTTTAATCATCCACTCTGGACAATTCTCCACACCTAGAAATTAACATCATAATATAATCAGACGATTTTAACAAACTAAATACTTAGTGTTTTAAATATTTTATTATACTGAATCCTACTATTAAGGTTTATTAGACACTCCCATGTAAAATACCTAAAGGTACCTCCATAATATGTACCATTTAAGGGCCTCTTTCATTGCACATTAGGTACCTACAGTTATGACGAATATGACGATGAAAGAAAGAAACCGACGATCATGAAGTAAAAATGTTCCAACGCGAGAGCATTCTAATGATCGTCTTACGCTAATCGTTCGTCGAAGCATTTATCTTACGGATACGGAGATGGACAAATACAGTTTAGATTGTTATGTGTTTGAATATACAGGCTGGCCCAAAAGTCGTGGATCAAACGAAACAGGGCGATAGTTGGGGTTATTTGTAGTAAAAAAAAAATGTGTGTGAGAGCCCTAACTTGATCTCCTTAAAAGTTATGACAATAATAATTTGAGTGTTTACAGTAAGGTTCTAATGTTAGAAATAATTTTTTTTGAGCCTTAAGGTGAATGCGCAGTGGTAGACCGCGAAATTCAAATTTTCTTACGTTTTTTGCAATTTGCAGGCCAGTGTCAGGTTGTATCTTGATCAAAATTTGATTCGCGACGTTCGCGACAATAACAGGTACGTATTTATAGAATTATAATCATTAGAATCATTAATACATCTTTCTAAGTTAGATTTGTACCACTAAGCAGTTTTCCATAAGAGATTTGTTGTCGTGGTACAAAATAATCTAACTTAGAAAGATGTATTAATGATTCTAATGATTATAATTCTGTAAATACGTACCTGTTATAGTCGCGAATCAACTTTTGATCAAAATACAACCTGACACTGATCTGAAAGTTGCGAAAAACGTAAGTAAATTTCAATTTCGCGGGCTACCCTGGCACTTCCCCCTTAATCTAGAGCCAAAAATTCGATGTCATGTGACATCTACCAACCCGCACTGGGGCCGCGTGGTGGATTATGGCCCACTCTCTCTCACAGAGAGGAGGCCTGCGTCCGAACATATTATAGGCTGATTATGATGATGATAATAATAATATGATGATTGAGTAAATAATATTATACTCACATGAATTATTGTGCCACAGGCAATTTGCCGTCGATGTCTGAGCATAGGCCGAAACGACACTTACGCCAAACATGAATAAAGTCCAATTGACCATTATGACTAGATCTATTAACTAGACTAGATACACCGCTGTACTAATTGCTTTTATATATCAGAAGTCGTAGTTAACTTTACCACTGACACTGACTGTGTTTATAACATTGATGACAAATCGAACAATGCTATTCGTGGATTCTACAATAGCCTTTTGTCCATTTAGCATCTTTGAACAATGAATTAGTTCAATCGGATCGTAAAAATAAAGATCAGTGGTGGACTAAGCCCGTCGGACGCCTCGGGTGGCAAAACTAAATGGGGCCCCCGTCTCAGCTTGCAGAAAAGTTTGAGTAACTAGGTAATGTAGGTTGCAAGAGCGAGCGAAGCGATCTCGAAAATTATAGCAACCCGCCTTGGAAACGTTAGTTTGTCTCAGTAAGCTCGGGAACTTGAGGCATCCCGTTAGGTTCGGTCAGGTTAGGTCCTTTATTATTCATACAAAAATAGGAGATATTTTGTTGCCTTATGCAGAAGAGCCTTGACTTAGGAGAATTTAGAATGCAAGAGTGAGTGAAGCGAGCTTGAAAATTTTAGCACCCGCCTTTGAAAGGTTAGGTTTTCTTTTGACTATTCATACAGAAATAGGATAAGTACTTATACTTTGTCTACTTATGTAGAAAAGCAAGTATGCAGGATGCAAGAACGACCGATGCGAATTCGTTTTTTTTTGCACCCCATCTCGGATAGTTTGTATTGCTTTTTGAACATTTATACACAAATACTTGTTTATACTCCATTTGAAACAAGATTAGACATTTAAATAAACCTTTTTTACAGTCCGTTCAACCGATTTTGACCTCTATACCGTAGGCGTAAGGAAGGTATTAAAAGCAAAAAAGTGGTTACAATACCAACTGTTTACTGCAGCTGCCATATGTCATGCAACTAACACAATAGAATTCAAAATCGGTTGAACGGACTGTAAAAAAGGTTTATTTAAATGTCTAATCTTATTTCAAATGATTTTATTAGTAGGTACTTGGCGAGATTAGGGACCCTCCCTCGGAGGACCAGGTCGGGGCCCGTGGCGCATGGCGGAGCGCCCCTGTCTCCCCCTTTAGTCCACCAGTGATATTTGTTAGTGTTTGCTAGTCTATTGACCACGCCTCATCGTTGGTTTATAATCATTTTTACGTTAATGTAAGATAAGGGGTCGATTCAACGGACTAAACAAGCACAAGTGAATGTCGACAATGCGGCTATCTACCAGCCGAACAAACACCGCCTATTGATTTAGTTTATCTGTTCGCAAACAACGCACGCGGGCCCTCAAGCACGGACGACGACGTGCCGTGAACAATATGACCTTAGAGACTGTATAACCAAACCCAAAGATAAATCTTTTACGCAAAAAGCGTGATTCTGGGTATCGATAAGGATCTGCGTAGGTATAATAACTAACTTCATTTTATTTGTGTTCATCGAAAAAAATTAAACGCAGCTAAATAAAATACAAAGTAGACCATAAGCATTAGCTAATAGCAAAAACTGCAATTATCTAAACATTCATTTTTGCTAGTATTTTGCAGAATTTACACCAAAAGCTTAGGGCCCGTTAAATAAATTAGAGGATGTGCCAACTCATGGAGTCGTGGTCATAAAAGGGCAGGTAATTATAACTCTCAAAATGATCATTAACTTTTAATGTATTTTAACTTAAAGGTTATTAAATGATTATATATTACTTATGTATAGTTACCTAACTTCTACAATAATTTTGGAACTACCTGTGATGATAAGGTAGAATATTCAAGTTTGCAGTTTATGATTAATAGTCCTTAATTAGGTACTACCTACGACTGATCCATTTTTTCGCATCCAAAATCTATCAGTGGTAAACATGACGACGTGCTAAAGTAGGAGAGTAAGACCAATAAGACGTATTAAAACCTCACAAGTCACAATTCGCAAGTTTCAGGGATACAGCATATCATTGGATACAGCGACTTCCATACTTTTAGTTAAACCACAGGTTGAACACAATTATAAAATCCTGTCTTTGTATTCTCATTTCCACAATACTTATAATAAATATGGAAATAATATCATGGCGACTTTTAAAATTCAAATTTCAAAGTTATTCAGTTTAAGTTACTCCAAAGTTAACCTCGGAGACAGATAATACCGTAAACCTTTCCCGCCAATTCACAAAGCCCTGTAAAAGCTTTTAGTCGTATTCGAAACAGATTTCTAACTTAAAACCTTCTACATAAAGTTCAAATTCGAATAATGTTTGATATAATATCAGAGAATGAGATAACATTATTTTTGTGTCTCTCTCCAAAGTGTTATTATATCCATCTCTTTTACTCGCTGCAGCAAATGAGCGTCACAGAAGTTTTGTCTCTATCGGCATTTTAGTTGAGTTTCTGAGTTGATGTAGTACTGTCGCTTGTTGCATTCGCGGCGCGAGTTTGTTTACTTTTGTAAAATAACCGACTTAATATGGAACTGACTTAAAAGGATTGTTTTAAAGTGATGTGATTGGAACAGTGATACTTCTTGCTGTTATTGTAATATAATTTTCGTTAAAATGGAGACGAGGCGATTATTTTGGACCGTATTTTTGGGAGTTTTATGCAGAGCGGAGGCGGGGATGATGGGCGATCAGTGCGACTGGACTGGCAGGTATGTTGATGTCGAAAGCTCTATTGTTTGGCATACTTTTTATTCAGAAATTCGATTATAGAATCAATGTACAATAACCTAATTAGACATAATAGCTTCTATTGTTAGTTGAATTTTGCTTGAAGGTAATTTGTTTTTAAAACATGGTACTCGTATTATAACGTGTTTTCATTGCTTTCTCGATTGTTTTTGAAATTGTGTAGGTACCTAAACTCTGTGAATAACACTTGGTACCTACTTATTTTGGTTAATTATAATAGTATAAGTAGTGCAACTATCCGAGATTGACTAGGTACTTATACGTACCTATTTAATGGTTGCTAGTTATAACATACAATCATGTTAGCTACTTACTACCTACTAAGTGACCCAATTATGTAAGTAGGTACCTACCCATTTACTTGTTCACACAATCTCACAACTAGTCACAACTATATACAACTTTATTGCAGGTGTGCATACCTAATTATAATTCTTTTTCTATATCGAACCATATAGGTATCGGTAAATACCTACTAAGGAACTATGATACACTCATTGTGTCAGCCGACCGCAGTGCACTGCAAACGGCCTCTAAGATTAACAAACCTTACCTATCTAATAATCTGTGATGTGGTAACAACTTCAAGTTATTTCTCACCTCTTTTTTTAAAAGTAGTTGACTGCTTGTAACTTAATAAACAAATTACATACCTCGTATATCTTAGCTCATTACATGCAGAAAAAAAGAAGAATGTAAGAATCCAATAAGTTTGGCGAATTTGTGGGGAATCCATCCCAATCAGTAATCTTGACCCGGGGCGAAACATCTTGTCTGGGGGCAATTTGCTTAATAAAACCAAACTTATTTCCATATAATTTGCGATTGCGTGTCCTTTGTTATTAACAGCCTCTTGATGTTATTCAAATGAATCATTCAACGAATACCGCGAGAGCACGACATTTTTATCATAACTACCCGCATTATTGGTGGTGCCGCCTGGAGGCAGTGCTTCTTATAATTTGAATTTTGATGTTATCTCGAAAGACAATATTTTATAAAGCTGCTGTAGGGAACAATTAGTCAAAAAAGGAATTATTCTATCAAGTAGAGAACCTCAAATATTAATTTATTAGCCCTAGGTTCATTTACCGTCCCAACTTGCAGATATAATATTTTGAAAAACTTCATTTGCATTAGCTCAAATCCGTCCATAGATACGGCCATTGTATTTTGTTAAGACACTCGTACTGGTACCTTGTGATAACCATAATTACAGTACATTGTACAGTCTGACAAAGATAAAAGGTCTTCAAACAATGATTGATCACGGTACAATCCAGTGAGCAGCACGAGCTCATTAAGTCTCCCCACTCAAAGTACACTCATAATAATCGATGTTCCGATGTCAACACGTTACAACATTAAAATAAAATAATTGTTATTGTTAATGGGGCCCGGAAACGATGTCAAATGGGGGCTCGATTACGGAACAAAAATCAACAAGTGGGGTTTCCCTGCAGGGGCGGCGTGGGAAACCGAAGTGGAAACTGTTCTCGTCAACCCTAACTTGTATTGTACATGACCCTTCCGGCTAAAAGGGTGGCTCGCCCTTGACGTATCATGTACTTTATTGATTTAGAGAGAAACATAGAATTTCCGATAGATGTAATTGCTACAAAGTTGTGCAATTGGACAAATTTAAGAAATTGAAATACTAAAGTTAATAGACTGAAAGGGTGAAAGCCCAATATACTAGCTAGACCATAGATTAATGAAATATTTGCATGTACGCACGCATCGGATATCTATGTACGCAATGCTACACAGCAAGCTATACATAACAAGTATAACCTGACTTCTTGACTGTACGAAAAACCTCAAAGCGATAAAACTAGAAATGTATAGCTTGATGTGTCGCCGTATGTACTAGACCGAGGATAAGCACAAAATAGGACATTATCACACAATGTGTTACATTGGTGCTTAGTAGAGAAACCGCGTATGTACAACTCGTAACACATAAATATTTTGTTAAAAGTTCATTATGAGAAAGTTCCACCATAACCTCGTTACTATGTGAAGTTCCCATCAGATAGTGTTTATTTTTCTAATAAACAAACTATCAGCTAACGATACCTCATCCCAGATGAATGAATATCCATAGTTTTAGGAACAACATGTCGCCATAAACATTTACGTTACCTATTAAAACTGTACTTTTACGACCCGACGAAGCGTTACATAGCATGACATAGGTATCAATACAAATAATAAAAAAAGAGAAAATACGGGATAATATCTACGTGCGAGAAAGTAAGCACAAAGATTTGCCGCGAAGAAGCTATCAATGCAGAGACTGCAAAAAGCAAATTGAGTGTCAATGTACCAGCATCACTGTGAACATTGAGGAGCATTCAAGTTCATACATTAATATTTATTAGGGAGGGAGGAGTGAACGGAGGGGCCCGGGATCTGTTTATTATAATATCCTCCTATTATAACGCGTTCGCACGATATGCTCCAATCCAGCTGATTGGTAAATGCTCAACGCCGATTTTTGGAACCCTCCGGATCAATCTGTATGGAGTATTTATATCAAGGTAAATTAAAGTTTGACAATGGGGATGAATATTTAATTTCCTGTAGCTAAGCCTATCCGGTTTTGTACGTTTCAAATTGAAAGAATGCCAAAGTTAATCGCCACATTTAAGTAATCAGTACAAACCTTTGAATGGTTATCAGAACCTTAACTGGATGTAAACGGATTGACCCTCGTACTGACGTCAAAATGTGCACTGAATTATATGTAATTGGCTAATTAAATTGCCCCACGCAAGTGCATCTTAACAACGGATGTGCGTAATGACTGTGACAACTGAATGTCACGAAAAACAAAACTTGGTATGAAGTAACATGCGCAAAATGTACACTCCAACGCCTAATGTTTCACCATTTGTCAAAGTCATGCCTAATGAGAAATTCAAAACTTTAGCCGCCGGGTGTACTCTTTATCAAATTCCAGGGCTACCCAAAGTGTTTCAAACATATTTACTAAACACTTTTATCAGGTCTTCTAAGGAAAAAAAAAACTTCAACAATGAGGCGAAGATAAGGCTTAAATGGCCGTAAGAAAGTTTTTATCTGACTGGCGCCTTTCAACACATTATCTGACTTGACTTCCAACAATGGCCATTGCCACTAAATAGTGAAGTGCCCACAGCACAAAAAGTTGGCATACAATATTGTATGCCAATGTATATATACATTATTGCTTCAAAATTCCTATTATGTATTTGTTAATATCCTTACAGCCACTCAGCCATTGCTCGTCAATAACTTTAATGCGTCATTAAACATAAGATTTAGTACCCATTTAATAAATGGCGCGTTTAAGAATGAAGATTAAATAATATAATTTAGCGATGAATACAAATAAAAATATTCTTAGATACATCTGAATTGTAGAGCTAGAGACTTAGCCAGCAAATGTGCGATGGAGTGTGAGAACGTTTACTTAATGAGTGACACACGAAAAAACCAGATACCTATATTAATAATAAGCTGTTTGAAGATTTTATTGGGGATACATTATGAGTTCATTAATGGGACTTTGAATCTTGAAAAAGTTGGGTACGAATTTTTGAACCGGTACAGCACAATAAGGATTCAACTCATTGTGCTTTACCGCGAGCACAGGAAATTTATATTTAAAATATCTTTAGGTACAGTACTTACATCATAAATAATAAGAATGTCCAAATACCATTACAGTTATACGCAATTACAGTCTTTGCGGTATCTATCAGTAACAAAACTATACATTGTTATTTATGGGAAAATTATGTTTGCGGTTTTACTTCCTGAATTTGACCCATTTATTGAACGTAGCTAACCGCTACGGATGTCACTATCTCAATATTTGCGTAATGGTCAGCCACGATAAAAACATCAGATGGTGTATGGTGGATTGCGAAGCCGCGGGCTCTCACGCTCTCCATATGGTGGTGCGCGTACGCGTTACGCTGTTTTACGATTCCGCCTGTTCCTGGAAGAAGTTCCCGTTCCATATTCCACAGAGGTTCATTATCATTAGTGATTCACAGCTCGGTGCCACGGCTGGGAGCTGGGACCGCCCAACCAGGACATTTCACATGGCACGGCCATGGGAACTTGTAGGAATATGTTCGTTACACCGAAAGAAAACAAGCATCACATGTTGCTGGATGAAATCACGGTTATTTTTAAGCGACGATTGTTTTTATTCGCTCGCCAATTGAGGGCAATCAGCGACACGTGTTCCGTTCGAGACGCTCGCCTTAGGCATCCATTGAGCTCGTTGATACTGCGTCTAGTCAAATAAATGATCGTAAAACTAGCTGAGAGTATCTGCTCTTATTGGGAGCACCAAATTATTCTTAATCAGAATGTACCTAAACAATATATCCAGGAGTTGACTGTCCTTCAAGTGGACTAGCACCTAAGGATACTCGATATTCTCATTCGTTCCCAAGATACTTGAACGATTCCCATTACTACTATCATCTTTAGCCTCATAAGTTCATAACATATCTGCATGTAACTCTACTTACAGAGAATTTTTATTACGCTCTCAAGCTCCAATCACAGAGATAATGGGTGCACGTTAGCTGGTCGCTGAAGGGTAATCCAATGCTTGTGCCATGTGCCCACTTATCTTTTTGTCGTAAAGTTCGAGAACATTCTGAGAATTAAATAATATCTGACATTCACAAGTTTTTTGGCGTTGATTGTTGTAATGATTGTGACCTACTTCAATTGGTATTAGTCACGCCAAAATAGGTAGATACTTGACTACTTTATTTGAAAGTGTAAACATGGTATTCTGAAATTTCCTCTTTCGAGAAGCATCTCTATCGAATAAGAACTATAAAGCTAATTGTTTTGTTTCCATCCAACACGGCTTCTTTGAAATAGAACCACAGACAGAACTAATTAACGGCGAATTGTAGGTCGGCATTGTGTCGATGGGTCAATGAAGCCTCTCTTTGTGTCGCTACTGTTTACTCTTTCAATTCGTTCTTGGAGTAGTTCTGTTTCCACGATATTAATTATACAGGTGATAACTGTAATGTAAGCGGAGACATGTATCGCGGTAGCTTTGATCAATATCTATTTTATGACCATAAGGCCTCTACTAATACCTACACCTACGTATCGCTTAACTCATGAATACGATTTACACAATAGTAAACGTATCGTTATCTCAATATAATATGATTTATTAGAAAATACAGACAGTTTCCAATCAATAAACAGAAAGTTTACAAGAAATAGTGCAGTAAATTAATCAACAAGTCAAAGCAATACTTTAGGTCCAAATGGCACCTTCGAAGAACTATCAACCCAAAAACACGTTAAATTTGCTAAAAATATTCGAATTCGGGATCAACAGGACCTTTTGAATAATGCATTAGACGCGTCTGGTCAATTATTAGTGACGGTGCGCGGGCGCAGTATCTTGCCGCACGAGCTGCATATTAATGCGCTACAATTTCGTCGGCCGCTGTAAAATTAAAATATTTCATTTGAATGTATTTCCGAAAGATATTCCTATGATAAATGCCTTGTCACATAAAAATCACGCTAAGAATAAATTATGTATGTACCTCTATCTTCCATCTTTCATGATTACCTACGTATCGCATATTTTAGAGGACAATGTTGAAATCTGATGGTTTTGGTAAAGCAAAATGCAAAATAATTAACGTTAATGTCTCGTTTGACGGCACGGGCCGGTTTTAACGTAATTTGAGTCTGATCATGCGAGACGATGGGTCCAGTCAAGCAAGCTCTGGCTGGACGAGACTTGAGAGTCCTGTCATCTGTCACTACATAATACATGTGACGCGCACGGACAAAGTAGGACATGCCACCCACAGGAAGGAAGCTAACACCAATGATGCGTTACGAAAACTTTCCTTGAACGGAAAAAAATGCACTTTTTGTCTCAGACAACATACCGGCAGATTTTGGCGTCGAATAATCATGTTTGCTTCATTTTTGCATTCACGGCCATTTAGGTCCATCATCGGTTCTGGGCAAAAAACAAGTGAGCGGGGACCAACCGATTATAATGTAAAAAGAGGTTCGCGGTCGTTCCATAACCGATTGCAAATGGCAACTGCCGCAGGGCCTGCTGCGCCATTTATAGCTCTTCGCAATCTCGACTCCTAAAAAAACCATGCAACAATTTTCTTCGGTGGATCGCTCCCTATCTATCGACCGTTCCGAGCTTATAATTAAATGAGATAAGTTGCCGAAAGACAATGAAAATTTGGTGTCACAAAAACTGCCAAACGCCGCGGTCCCTCTTCAAAATGCCTCTGCGTATCATGCGATTGTGTCTCCAGGTTTTTACTTTATCTTTTGTACGGTGGAAAGGCCTTTTATATGGATCGGTCGGGTATTCAAAATGTATGCAGAGGCTTTACTATCACTTCTGTTGTTTTATTATAGTTACGAGGACACAACGAAGAGCATTGAAGAGTTAAGAGCTGGCATACGAAACCGCGTTTTAAATTGAGGCTGGAATGCCATAAAGTGAGGCTCAGCTCTCATATAATAACTCGTTTTGTTTACACAACGACTTGAAGCCCATAGCCGAGCCAAGGCGACACAACAATGGCCGACCACTGAGCTTATGCCGACGTCCGTTAAGATTTCGTCCGATAGTGGACTAAATTGGCTTTAGTTCGCTTAATAAGGTGTATTAACTTTGTATCGGTGACAATCGTGTTTCGCGTTTGCGGCGTCATGAAAAGATTTTCTCGCTATATTCTTACATTCAAGTCGGCATTGTATGGGCTATTCGAACCGTTTTATTAGCTCTCTTGTATCCGCAGGGATGCCTTCACTTCCTTTTATGATTTCATGTTAACTCACTTAATTCCAGCCGAATGCGCTTAGGCCACGCTTGAAAAGTAGGTGTAACTTAATACCAGAACACGCGAAACGACACATGATACTATGACGGAGCGATGCGACGGATTTTGACACGTTCTTTTATACATAAAAGTGTTATGAAAGATGAAGTTCATAAACTTGAGAAAAATAACTATAGCATACGTCGTTGTCTGCGCATTTTATGACTTGCGTTTATAATGCGCATATCATAACCATGTGCATTGAAATGCGCTTAGTCAGATATTACTTTATGAATGCAACGACATTGGCTGGCGCTTATCAAATCGAGCACGACAGCGGCGAGTACACGGGTACCTTAGAGGTACTATCCAGTAAGATTGTAGTCAGGGACAAGTGCTTGGATTTATGGGACTGGTCCCGTAAGCGGCTTAGCTGCTACCACAATAAGAACGCCACGATCACCGGGGCTTTTCACACCTCCTTGTTTGGGCCGCGCGTTAGCGTTCACGCCTTGTGTGTATCTACCCCTAAAGTTCGCGCCTTACCTTTACATATCATGTATTCATTATGTAAAAGCATTTTTTACTTTTATTTGAGGTGGTCATCGCTGCGCAGTGCGCTTTTACACCTTTTGAAACCTGCGGCGGCATAATTTTGTAGGGACTGTAAAACATTCGGTGAACTTCTTGGAAATATATTTTGACGTGAGTGAGGATAACTCGCTTATGTTACGGAGGCGTTCATACGCCGGTTAAGATCAGTAGCAATTGCAGCGAAAGTAGACCTTGACCTGCTGCTGCCTTGTGACCGGCAGTAGGTATGTATGTAGTAGACTGGCCAAATCGGGCAACAGTACGCCCAGGTAAAAGAAGACCCTGAGTAATTTGTGAATAGAAGACAACAAGCAGTTCTACTAAATGACTCCGAACCGAAATAAGAAAGATGCATTTTTAAATAATGACGACGCAGCACAACTTATCATGCAAATGTGGGTTAAATAGAGAGATCGACGATGATGATGAGACTGACCTTTCATCAACCATCAATCAGATACTGATACGAAGTAGGTACCTGCGATTATGGACCTTTAACAATTGAGAGTTCAGAATGTTTTTCAAATGTAATAACAACGCAGAACACACATGATATTCTCCATTTAACAGTATGTTAATGCCAGCTAATTAGAGAGATCGATGTGTAGGAAAGTGACCTTTCAACGAGTCATCAATCAGATGCTGGTATCACAAAGAGTGTCGATGCTGCGTCCTGCGTGACTCCGGGTCGTGATAATCGTGAGCGGCCGCTATTGTTCAAGTGAAAGTTTACGTTGTGCTTGCGACGACGCGGCGACGTTACGAGCCTTTTGCGTGTTACCAAAACATCATTATACGAGATGACAATAATTTGTACATTTCCATTCAAATTAACGGCTAACAAATCAGATACAACTGTTTATAAAACATGAGGGGTCATTCTTTATAAGTAATCAAACTGCTGCAGCTGACTATAATTGGTCAGCGTCGCCCAGCGTTTTGAAAGATCAAGAATTTCAGAAGTACACTTTAAAATTGACAACAAATGGAAAATAATTGCACCTCGTTAGCGAGGGTTTTTGATTTTGACAAAAATAAACGACACCACCAAGATCATGTACAGATACAGAGTCTACTTGACGACACAGTTATTATCGTAATGGCCCTTTATAATATCAGCGACAAGTAATGTCTCCATCATCATGGATGTAATTGCCAGAGGTTTTGTTGTCAAGTTAATCAAAATTGCATTACGTGTCGTTTCGTCACGGGCCCTCACCGACAATCGGGGACAAAAAAGTCGCATTCATTTGACATACCCGAGTATCGCTATTGCAATTCTTTATGATTGATGGGACAATTTATCGAGACTGAAGCGATGATGAGGTGCACGTATACGCTTTCTTGTCGCTTGTCGTACTTAATGTGTACAAGCTTTCAGGATTACAAAAATTTACTGCTTCTAAATAAAATACTGACAAAAGTGGTTAATCGAAATCTGCCTAAGCGAAAACGAACTACTTTTGTGCACCTAAACGTGTTTCAGTCCCCGTCAATTTACTCACGGAATAGAAACTTGTCGCCCAGCTGCTTCACTGATAATTTTCTTGTAGAACAATAAAATTAAGACCTTGCAAGCTGGTGCAAGTAAGACGTTCAAGCTCTGCTATCATTATTATAATGATGGTAGCGCGATAGTGCACCTGCGTGACATCACAATAGAGCATTATCGAGTGTTTACTGTTAATATTTAGATATATCCAATAGCTGCTCGGGCGTGGGCGGTTCGGTCTGGCGTCTAACGAGTTATGTAAACATGCCGCGAGAGGTGACCACTGAACCACATAGCTCATGTGGCTATATGAGCAGTGAGCACGCGCACACGCCGACAACACGACTCCAAGTAGCCATGTACTGCTGTCAAGGGTGAGGTGTCACTTCTAAGATGTTTAGAAAGCGAACACATTGTGTGTCGATATGTACTGGACATTGTTGGAATTATCGGGTGAACATCCTGTTCAATATTGGAAATATCCATGAGACGCGAGAAGATGTAGGGAAAAATTTACTGATATCGCATGTCGTAGAGAGTGGTTTTGATTAAACATAGCAAATAAGTTTGAAAAAGGCACATTATTTGCACAAAAATAACAGTATTTTGGACAATAGATAAGAAAATAAAGCAGTCCAAGGAATGTTTGCGTAGGATGTGGACGGGCGAGGACCGAGGTGGCGCGCGGTCAAAATATTTTATTTGCTCGAGCACCCCGTACAAAGGCACAAAGCCCTGTTTGTGGTTCACCATTGTGTTGGGGTTTAGTGGCTTCTAAACAACTCCACGTACGTGCCAACGCGCAACGCACAGAACATTATGTCCCACCACGCAAGAAATATGTGGCCTATAACATTCGTTTTGTTACGAGTGACTATCTCTTCATTGTTATTAGAGGAAACTTCTAAATTATTAATATTAAATTGTCGATTTCTACAGTTACTAAATAAATAACTAGTAAAACCCGCTAGCAATTTAGATATAATCTAAGTTATAGAGCGAGATTAAATCATTATTTCTGATCGAATCATCGGAGGTTTCTAATTTGATTCGCGGTGCAATATTCAATTTTTATCTTCTTTCTTTAAATAGTAATCTAGTAAAACGTTTTATTATTAGAGTTCATTAAACTTCGCTCGAGGCATTGTTGAATTAAGACTGTATGAAATAAAATATTGTTTGCTGAACACTCTGAGGCCACCGCTACTAATCGGTACTCCGGCGTTATGTCTAAATCATAATATTTTCTTTTCCGACCCGATTTCAATCATATAACCATCGGAAATGTACCATCTGAGGAGTACGGACAAGTTACCATATTTTATGACAAGTAAGTATATCGAGCCGTAAGCGTGAGCTTCGACGATCTTATAAAAATAAATTCGATTGAATTTCAAAAGGGATCAAAGAAATGTAAGCTCTTATTCAGATGCCGATAAAATCAATGAGGATGATACGGATTCGGGTGACTGTGTATAAATAAGGTCTTATTATATTGAACATATTTAAACCAATAAGAATGCAGGCATAATTATGTGGCATAGTTTGTATCATCAAATCAGAACCGCCTAGGGGACATAAATCACAATTAATAAGACATTGTGTAGTTGCAAGAAAAGGATGCGAATATCTGTGTTGGCAGCGAGCGGAACGGCCGAGCCGTCATTTTGCTTAATTTACGAAGTCGGCCTTTGGTACCGCACTAATTGGGTCCTAGTTCTGACTAAGCGGGCACTCTATTTCAATGTAAATCATTTGCATACTGACAGCTATACCTACATACCGACCTAGAACATTCCTCATATAATTCATATTTTTATTATTCAATAGCTTTAAATTGTACAGACGAACATTTTTCGACTAATCAACCTTTTATAGCTTTATATAACCGTTGTGTTACCTGCGCTTTGGGTTTATGAACTTTTAGGTTCGTTTCTAAGCATTTGTTAAACAAATTAAGAAAATGTTCGGCAAGATATATTCGGATAGATGTCCAAATTATCTCCTTATTTATGGCTATCAATTAATTATTAATTCTGAGTGAGGCAGCGGCGATCGGGCCATTAGTGGTAATTACATAGGCAAATAACAGAAATATGACACCAAACGAACCAGTACATCTTACTAAGTACTTTTTAGATTGTGCGCCAGTAAGTAATTTATGTTCTCGGGTTCTAGACATTGTAAAACTTCGTAGTATAGCCGTTGCGACAATACCGTGAATTTAAATAAACGGTCCAATCTATTCAGGTTACGACATTGTCCCTTTCCCTTCTCCTTGTTCCGACTGGCTGTCGATATAATCTCAGCTCTGATTTTGTAGATATTGGATACCCTATAAAATTGTGTGGGTAGTTGGAATAGTTAGAAATGTAGACGTATTTTAATGAGATCGGTAAATCAAGTGGAATAATACGAGTGGCGAAGCGGCGCGTGCCACAAGGCCGGTCAACTGAAGGAGTCAGATATCCTGGCGGTCTCGCTCGCGCACGCGCAGCCACGTCGCGCGCTCTATAAGGCCTGCCAAGTATTATGATTACTCTTTAATGGAGATTTGACCTGTTTGGCAAGCCGTACGCGTTCGTCATTGCTGTCGTTACACCATATCCAAGCACGTGGCTCTGTAAGGCATTGCATACGATACCGGACACCGCTATGACTTTATTCAAATCACCGCCAGATAAAAAATATCCGCGCCGTATAAAGAGAGATGGCGGCGCAATTTGAATGACGTATTTGGTGAGATGTCAGAATTTGGTGTTCATTTACATACATATACAGTACACACATCTTGGTGTTATTTGGGGCAATTAAAATGTAGCAATCTGTATGCAGGAGCCCGTAATTGCAGACGTCCTTTTTAATTGGATTTTGTTGAAATACGTGGGTGCATAAAGCAGTTCTTGGCGGTTACCTGTACAAAAGTGTGCCGGCGCGGCGCATTCGTATTCTTAGTCATAAAATAATACTTACAAGTTTAGCAGGATCGCATTGGCAATAGCCGGGGGCGTTCTGTCTTGGCTCGGGTCCACCGTTAAATAATAACAAGCATGTACGTAGTTCCACTGGCTATAAATTGCTTGCTGCCGCCGGGCACGGGGCACGCAATACCAATGCGGAAAATATTATGGTGTTCTGTACAGCTAGAACGGCTGTATACGGGTTTGCCAGCGGCTATGTAAAGCCTACTATTGTTGGTGCTCTGTAGTTGTCAAGCCAGTCGCTTGGACGGTTACGTAGTTGAATACTTAGCTCGAGCCGAGCTATTGTGCCTTTGTTTATATGCTGGACTTATTCTAATCAATTGTAATGTTAAGAGTGACCTGTGACTTCACCGGAGGAGCGGCATGGTGGCTCACGGCGAGGCCAGATGCGTGCGCTGCTGTATCCCGGGGTATTCCAGAGCCGCCGGACGTAAACATAGATAAGATAGGGTCAAAATTCAGCATGGGAACCTAAACAAGAGTAGCGTTGCATTGTTATATTAAGACTTTATTGGGCTCTTTACCGAAGACCTTTGTTAGAGGCAGTCGGTTCATGTTTTAAATAACCTTTGTCTTTAATAAATATTGTGCGAAACTATTATATTGTTAAACTATAAAGTTGTTTCAGTTATTATTTGGTGATCTAAGCACATATTAAGTTAAAAATCAGCGTTATAGAATAGGATTTGCTTACATCTTTCAATTACTTTCATCTTTCCATCTTATACGTTTTTATCATTCGTCTTGATTTTTTCACCCCTACTGAAATCCCGCCCTTTACTCATTCGAGGGGTGATACCAAAAAAAGGTAGTCTTAGAAAAAGCTTACATTAATGAAGCCAGAGCGTGCGGCTTCCTTCCAGGCGGTCGAACATTCTGTCTCGGCACATTCCGTCGCATTGTGCCTGACCACGAAACGCGCGACCACACCGCACACCGCATTACATAGCACTTATTGAAAACGAAACACTTTGGACACGGGACAACGTTTTTGTTGACCACAACTTGGAACTTGGTGATCTATGAAACAAGTTCAATCGTTAATCAACTAACTGGGAAGTGTCCACTTTTCTTTTTATTACTTGTAATGTAAGTCTCGCTTCTTGCGTGTCTTCTCCGAGGCTACTTTTTGTGTCGACCTAAGTTTAGATTCGAAACTTTCTTTACGCACGTGATCTCTAGTTTTTACCTATCATCAATTATTAAGGTAGACAGAACTGATTACATACACGACATTGTATTATACGAGTACAACAATACGACTCGTTGATGTCTTTTGTAGGGCTTGACATTTTCGTTACATTCACGAACTTTCTTCCGAAAAAATATTTTGCTTATTGCAATTAATTCATAGTTTGCTGGTTGAAAATAAATTAATTAGCAGGTTTTCCGTTTCTTAGGTACAAAATAATAAGCTTGCGGTAATTAAACATAATGCGCATGAGCAAATTACGCTGGTGAAAGCTTAAAAGAAAGTTGAATTACGCAACTAATCCTTAAATCCTTCACTCTAACGTCTAATTGAATATTAAACGATAGAAAGTGCAACAAACAAAATAAATAGGGCAATGAAATTGCAAGTAAGTGAGTTTGTTAGTATTTTAGTATTCAGTTCGCAAACCGCACGAGTGTTTCACACGCCTCCTTGCGTATTCGACGGGCGTCCTCCGCGCGTGAGAATCCTGCCCCAAAACATGCGGGTTTGTGAATTCCCTAATCTATTAAAATGTTATCGCGAGTACGCGCTTTGATATCACTTGAAAGATGATATCTCTGATGGGAAAGCAATTCGTCTCAGATTGAGGTAGATTGTCATATGTTTTTTTTATGGATTTTTATTGTTCCTGAAAATGCAGCTGCCTCTCAAAGACTGCTCAAAACTCAGAAAGTAATTTGTTAATAAGATTCGTTCCCCGAATCGAGATTTATCTCGACCGTTACTTGTGCTTTTTAGTGTTTTTTTTTTCAGTTTTTACTTTACTCGGTTTATGAACATATCCTGCAATTGTTCCAGTTACCATTTCTCCGCTTGATAGCGACTAGTGCTAATACCGTGGCTAACATTTACATTCAAACTTGCTTATTAAGAGAACGTCTCATAAGACCGTCAGGCCGCTATTAGGGGTACACACACATACATAAAACCACTTACTTTATAGGTCCACAATTGGAACCGTTAGCAGTTTCTAGATTTGCAACGATATGCAATAACTGGACTAGTTTAAGTGTTCGCCCATAAATATGGAGCTTTCCAACATTTACATAAGAACGAGTCTACAATCAATTCAAATTATTTCGTAACTAGAGTTCCGTTTACTCGATACATGTTTTATTACTCGATAACACTCGACATGTTAACACCAATCGATACATTGGTACATCGAAAGTTGTTTTTAAAAACTGTACAAGTTATCTCCATAGTAATTATACTGTGATGTAAGTAATTACGGGTAATATATTTATCTATTAGATAGAAGTTTTACTGTCTTGTACTTATATGAATTGGTATATTTAAATATAAGTGGTCAAGGGCGAGAGAACAGGCTTGAGAACTTATTAGAACAACTTTTAGTTTTGTGATATTTAAATAATTGATTGATTGATTATTCTAATTGTTATGTTGTATATAGCTATTAACACACGAGTGATTTTTTTTTGTTTCAATAAAAACGGTTATGTATAAAAATGGAATGAGCTAGACTCCTTTAATAAAGATTGGTCCTTGGCAGCTCTGGACAGAGAGAGGTGGAAAGAGAGCAGGGAGGTCTTTGCCCAGCAGTGGGACATAAAAAAGTATAAAAATATCGTATGAACTAAGTTTGACAATAAACTTTCATGTTTAGATACTATAAGAACCACAATCAAAAGGATACATAAAACGATAAACATATTACTAAAAGCAAGAGGTATTAAAATTAAAAGTATGATATTTATTTATAGGCGTGTAAAAAAAACATAATCCTGAGCGTAACGTAACACGTAACTCTATGAGTTATGACCGCTTAAGTTAAAGTAATCGGATGAGACAAACATGTGGACAACACACACGAAAGCTTTGTTGTACCCTCTGCTTTGAACTCGCTATAAATCTCTGACCAAATTTTAAATTCGTGTAATAAACAACCACAAGATTTATGTAAGTTTGGCAATGCCACATTTGTACATACATTAAAGTTTTGTCGCCAAGGCTGTAATCCTCGAAGTTATTTTTTTTTTTTGCTACTGGCAATCATCATTATAATCAGTCTATTTCGAATAGTATTCGGTGAAGCGGCAAAACATCGGCAGATTTACATGCAGGGACTGAAATCCGATCTGCGCATCCGAACTTGCCGAGGGTTTCTAAAGCCCTACGAATTGGTTCCAAAGGACTTAATCATAATTTTTGTAGTCGCTAATTAACGTATTAACTAAATAGAAAAATCCATTACGAATGCTTTTGTTATAATACATAATATTGGGAGGCTTATTTTTTGTTTCGACTATATTTTATTTATCAATGATGAAAAATTTCGACCCGATTTTAATGTGAAAAAAAATATTCATATGAGGATGCTTTCTCCGTCCTCGTGATATATGTCGTCGCATAATTGACATACTGACAGCCAGACGTGTTGACTGACCGTCCGAAACGTCATGGTGACAAGTGTCACAGCTGTCAGTCGTCAGATAAAGTCGTGTGAACTGCGCTTATCTGCGCAAGCGACTGATCACGCGCGAGATAGAAATTGATAGAATACCCATTGTGGGAGCTATTTGATGTCAAGTGGTTTTGATACAACGATATCCCCATTTTGAAAAAAAAAATATGTACCTATAATACCTGTAAGTACGTGTAGGTAGGTATCAAAACCTATAAGAGTTAGAATTTTACATTGGGCTAATAATAGTACTTTGGTGATTACCCTTTACTCTACCAAAAGCTATTCTAAGAGCCTCAAACTTCATTCTTATCAGATAGTAAAACACGAAATCTTATAAAAGCTTTCCACTTTGAATATGGTTTGATTTTATTGTACCTAAGTCCAAAAGCACATTAAGTAATTCAGCTATCAACGATACGTGTGTGATCCCAGCACTATTTACAATTCACAGGTAATCAATCCTTATCAGAACTTTTATGACGAGCTAGCCACAATGTCGGGATAGTTTATTTTATATAGATCATCGCTAATCAATTCCCACGATTCGCACGCTGTGAAAGTATTCGGGTATCGGGTCGAAAATCCCTATCTTTTATCGATATGTTTTCCCATGGCAACTATTCATGCAACACCTTTTTGACGTTTATTTGCATACTATGTTTTCAGTCTATCGATTTAATCTTGTGTTATATTTCTGTTAGTATAATATTTGGAACAGTTTGAAGATCTTAGATAAGTACTGTAGATATTTAACAGGTGTATTTTCTGACTAAAGAAGTTTAAATATTGTAAGTAATTAATCAAACTTTGCAATTTATGTGGTGAATATTTAAATTGGCCATATATTTTGTTGGCTGCATAATATTCTATATTCAATAAGTGATGTCTCAATAAAGTTTGAAGCCTCTATCAATTTCAGACTTCCATTAAAACGTCAAAACAGCGATAGACGTTGCTACACGATCTTTATTTTAAATCAATGCCTAATGCTAAAAAATATTCATGAAGCAGTGAACGCAGATAAAATCGTGCCTAATCAAATATGATAAAGTGTCCCGTCGTCACGAAACACTGAATATTTAATATAATATTATTTAAATGAGCGCTAGGACTGCATCTAGAGACACGCACAAAGAATGAGCAATGTCGCCCCTCAGGGTCCGCATAATTGCATGCTTTCCAAATTACATGTAAGTGGAGCTGTGTTTTACTGAGCTCGCGTGTTTTTGTCTTTTAAATTACATTTTTGTTCCTTTTATTTGCCTAGTTATAAAATTATACAGCATTTTTATAATAATTAATGTCGTATAATAATTAATGTCGAGTAAGGACATTATACACGGAGGCATTTGCGATTTTATTTTATGTTTAGACTATAGCAGATATGTCGAGTAGGTAGGTACTCGACATATCTGATGAACGTAGTTCGTTCATGAATGGTATTTATGTTGAGCAGAGCAGAGGTCAGCATGTTTTGTATAATACAGATTATTTACAACGTTTGTCAGCATGTGTTCACATGTGCTGCGCGGGCGCCAGCGATGGCGACGGTGACGTTCGGTGACGCCGCGCCGCCCGCACATGCGCACTCAGCCTAATTCATGGCCAAACCTCAACTGACACTCAAGTAATATAGACAAAAAATTATTTTAATACCGCCCTACACACACACATAGGTACGACACGATTTATTAGCGACACTTGTCCTAATAAAACTAATTTGGAACGGACACGCCATATTAATAATTGCAAAGTTTCTTGCAAACGTTCCTAAATCGGACAGTGATATAAAAATTTAAATTAATTATTCATCCATAGATGATAGGCAATTTACACATGAGCTGTTTTTGTGGCTGTGGTTTGTAACATGCAAGCCTTTTTTCCTGCATTAGATTTACCTACTTAGGTCTAGTCACAGAATAACTAATGGATGGTCTAGTCTAGTAAAGTAATTCGAAAGGATCTTTGATGTCTATGCGTCTATTTACGTAGTAACTATTCAGTAATCTGTGCTATAGGTACTTTAGGCGCTAGGATCTTTGTTGTACTCTAGTTGCTCCGGGCACGAAAGTAGCGGTCGCCAAAACAATTGCTGACTACTGATAAATATTAGTTTATCAACTACCGTTCAGTAACAAAATATTAACGTCATCAAAAATGCATGACTTCTAAATATTTTACGACGATGCTAACTGCGCATAATTTATGCATGCTTGTGCTTATATCACAAATAACGCGGTACATAACACCAGTTGCTAGTACAAGTATTAGTACTATTAGTTATTCTGTGGTACGAGTCATATACATGCAGTAATAAGTGGTCACGCTTCAATGTAACATCATGTACCTACTATTTACTCTGTATGGAACACGCTGTATGTCGTGTCGTGCTGTTTATAAAGCCAGTTAGAGCCACTGATTGGACGAGATGACTTTACACCAAGTATGGCGGTAGAATGTTTGCTAATCGCATGTAATGACGTGCAGGTAAACGAGGTAGGTAGTTAGCGGTAGTCAACTTGCATAATTTGGTGGTCCCGTTGTAATGAAGTCTTTTTTTCTGGGGTTTCTTTTACAAGTCCTGAGTTTCTAACAAGAAAAATTGTTATTCTTAAGAAACAACATACTTGAACTCAGACAGGCACATTTCCGCCACGGATACCGTCAACAAAATGTTCATTGTTATGCAAAGTCGCGACAAATCGACTTCAATTTTGTTTATCGCCGTCAATTGATTTACAAGGTGCAGAATAGCAATTACCTCCGTATTTCTTAGCAGCTGACAGAGGGGCGCCCACGCGCCCCGCACGAGTTCTGCTCTATTATACAATCAGGACGAATCAGCACATGGGACACACGACCACTCACCACGCACGTCAACTCCACGGAGGTCAACTCGCTGAGCAATCCAAGGCTAGCTCAATACCAACCTAATGATCCTATTATAATACTCAACCAACAATCTAAAGAGTATAATCTTTTTGATCAACGTATAATGCTAGCAGATTCGACATTGCGCATCAGACAATTTCCCAGGTCTGCCCACGTCAATTACACTATTTTACACTAGATCGTGTCTGGCACGTCATTATTGTGATTGTTTCCTGGCAATTCTCGTTGTAAGAGTCTATAGATGCAAGTAGTAATTTAGTGAATAGCAATTGAAAAGAATTGCTGCGCAAAAGTTTCATGTAGCGAAATAACGACAGCTTATAATAAAATTTCAAGATTGATTCGTTGAGATTGTAAGCGATTGTCGCGGACCGTACAAAAATGTTGCGTTCTCATTTTAATCGTGCGTAGCCGAAGGCGAGGCGAGTTTCTCTCGATGATCAATAGAGCTGGTCCCTGGGCATTGTATCGAATGTATCGCTGGTATCGTATATGAATACAATAGCACGCACGTGCTGCGCCGTCGCCCGCGGCGTCCGCCCTGCCATTGTCCAGCCAGCCATTGTTTCACGGAAATCCTCCGTACATGTCTTGACACTCACAGTAATATCCTATTTTGATAACATTACTATGTGTGATTACTGATTAGTCATTGTAGGTAACACAACCGACTTCAAAAAAAACTACAACGTGATAAATAACTTTAATTTCGGAAGTCGGTGTCGTTGGTTCCGCATTTTCGTTTTTTGGAAAAACGTTTTTATTTTTCACTTTTTAGTTGTACCTACCCTACACAAATTCAATTAACACTAGTGCATTCAAGAATTGAAGACACTGACTAGAAGAATCATCAAAATTCGCATAGAAATGCCGGAGATGCAGTACATTTATGCATATAACTTCGTACAGAATAATAACGACCTAATGTATTATATACCTACTAAAACCTTCCTGAAAGTATGTAGATCACATTAATGAAAGAATGATCAAACTGGCTTCATTAGTTTTTGAACACATTCTTGTCGATGATCAATATTATAATAATAATTTACAATGCAATCGCTTTTTTTCTTCACGTCATACGTTGACACTTTTGTAGGATACTCTTCCTATATTATATGCTTGGTAAAAGTTCTATATTTCGTTACTCAGCATCATTAACTTATCTCTTCTTCTTTATTAGCTGAGCAATCTGAAGCTTTTTAGAAAGCTAGACCACATGATTGATTAGTTTAAATTTTCCTTGTTTTGTCCGATCTAAGTTGCCTTAGAGACAATAACAAGTTTAGTTAGAATACAATAACGAGCTAACACACTCGCTATCTATTAGGAAAAGCACAATGCGGTTAGACAACTAGATCACGGAACTGCTTTGCTTATTTAGCTGTTCCTACAATGGCCATACGTTCGACTATGACCTACAAACCAAAAAACCTTCCGACTCCTGCCTTTGTGCGCGAGAGCATTCAATTCTTATAAGATCTCGAACTGCGCATGTACGAGTGAGCTTAAAAGCTTATAAATCTTTGTCGCTGCGCATGTGTGAGGGCGGACTTGACAAGAGCAACTCGATAGCGACACAATGCCTGGCATATTACCATATTGTAAGAGCCGGCAGTAAAACTTGTTTGATGTTAGTGCAACGAATATAGCGCTTTAGATATAGCTTTTATAATGTCCGTGTAATTTGGTGCAAATTATTTTTATGGCTGGAGCTAAAAAATAAATCAAAGCTTTCAACTATTGGAGCTTTTCAATTTTCTACTTCATTTGAATTGCGGTGGACCGCAGTACTTTTATAATGAAACATTTAAGTACGAATAGTACAATAACGGAATTTACGTTGGTTTCGTATACAATTTGTATCTATACGGCTAACAATAGTCTCGGCGCGTGGGCAGCAAGCTGCGCGGGCGCGGTCCACGGTGCAGGGCTGCTAGAACTAACTGTAACACTTTCATATTATCTACTTACAATAAATAATTGCTATGCTTAGCTCTACAAATATTCTAGTCAGATTATAAATGGAGGCCTTTTTTTTGTTTTGTAGTCAACTATAAATTGGTACTTTTTAAATCAAATGATTATGCCGAGACACTGTTTACACCTTCCCTATTCGAAACATGATCTTCAACATACGAAAAGCTAAAAGCCGTGTTAGTTCAGCCAGCCCTACAAGATACGGAGGTTGAACGCACGCGACATTGTTATCTTGCGCCAGGTTTGGGCGAGAATAAATAAAACTCTTCGTAGAAAACACACATATTTTATTTTATTATTCTGTCGAGGCTCTTGTAATGTCGCGATAACGCTTTATGGGACCTGTTATCGTGCACTAACGAACTTTCACAACACAAGTCGTACGACCAAAGTTAGAGGATCATAAAAATTGTATAGAAAACTTAAATTGGACCTCGTACCGTTACAAAAATGAACTGCCAATTTTTTATGATATTTGGAAAAAGACAATATGGGTAGATATTTTATATATCTAGTCATAAACTTTGGATTTACATAACCTGTCCGATTGTTAGGTTTTTTTTATAATAGTGAATCCTAATGGAATGGTAATTTTTAACGTATTTCAACTTGATTTGGCATATTAACACGAATGCGTTAAAATTTGAAATTTATTACTTGGTAGGTAATAATCTTTTATGTAGAATGATAAAAACGCTTTGAACATAACTTTTATTAAAAGTTGTAAAACATTGCTAATATAGCAACGATAGAAAGCCTATTCATATGCCGAAAATAGGACATAAACTACGGGATACCGGTTCTCCGTCGATCAAATTACTATGTACAACTACACACATAAATATCAATAATTTTAATTGATATACAAATCAAAACTTAATTGATCGAATCATTTCAACTGTTTCTAAATTTGATTAAAAGTTTCATAATTGCAATGCCTTCATATCACTCTTGTGCCACAGAATAAAAATTATATAAATACTAATTGGACAGCGCGCGTGACTCCATTTTAGCCGTAATTCTTTAGATTTTTTGAATGAGATGGATAGATATAAAACTATATTGTGAGACAGAGAGGGGTGTAGTGTGGTAGGGTGACGTTAAGGTACATTAGCGGCTTTTAGGCCGGTATCGGCGCCCGCGTCATTTGCGTGGTAATGGGCCGGGATTGCCTCAATTTGAATCTGCCGACCGTCATCTTTTTGTACACTTAATGGATCACGGTTACTGTACTCTCTTTGTTGTTGTTTTGTGCACTCGTAACAAAATATTGCACTTTATAAATATGAATCGTGGTTGAATATTGATCTGCAATATTCAAACACATGGCATCTATTGCTGCCATAGCACACATATTTATCTTGCCTTTTTATAATTTTTATGTTCATTGCGTTCCAAATAAATGTAGGTTTGTTTATTTATTTCAAATATTCGTGTCTTAATTTGTATAAACATTTGATTATGTTCCAATAGTTTCAAAAGTATAAACTGCCGCAGTCCGCTCGTTGCAGTTAACACCCCTCGCACAGATTTTTTGTGTTTCTGTTTGGAAATAAGAAAAAAATCTATGCGGTTTTTATAAGGTTTGTTTTTGTGTGTTTGTCTTAGCGCGCGCCGATAACGTAGGCGACAGGACTCCAACACTCGGTAGTTTTTAGTTTTACTTTATTTTACAAGCTTTTAGGCTGAGCAATTCCACTTGAGCAATTAACGTTGCCCGCCCGGTAGACTTTAGTTTAGATGTAGGTACAATTAACTGAAACCGTTCACTTTCGTGGGTAAACTAGGCAACCTAGTAATAAAACACCCAAATATCTGCATAAATCACTGCCAGAAATAACGTTCAATTTAAATACTGATATGAAATACACCTACACAGCTTAATGATTCGGTTTTTAATTACAGGTGGCCATTTAAATCTATTTACACAAATTGCTTGGCAGATCAAATAATATTAATCACTTAATCAAGCAAGACGAAGTAATTACAATATCAAAGCTTGATTTTTAAAGTTCAGGTAGTAAACCCTTTTTGTGTTAAAAGGTTGTTAACCCCCGTAGACAGGGGTGCACTACCTTCCACGTGTTTGTCGCGACGGGTAGGGGTGGCCACATGAGCCCCACAGATCCACTTGTTGCTATTAGTTAGTAATTTACAACACATATTTTTCAACATTAGCCCATTAGCGGGGATTAGGGAAGTCTGCCGATGACGTGAAAGTAGGATATGACGCGACAGAATTCTTCATTGCCGTCACTCCGTCAGTAATAAAAGAAAATCGATGCGTTGTCGACGAGATCGAGCACCGCCTGATTAATGTACGCGTTGGGACACACGGGATACATTTATATTGTGCGTAGGAGTGAGATGTATACTGAGCAATGACCCTTATACATGGCAGTTTTAGCGTTTAAAAGGTTGATAGGTTGTTTGAAAGGGCTATTCAACAACATCTAGACTGTTGACAAACATTTGGAGGCAAATTCGAACGTGCATTTGGAAGCAAAAGCTGTTTCTGGGCCATTAAAGTTGTCAAATGAGAGAGTCCCATAAGTAACTAACTAGAAGAGTACCACCTGGACTTTCCATGATCACCTCATATGAGAACTGATTGCAAATGAGAGCCCATTCAAACAAGATGAGACAAGTCACAAGCCTCGAAAGTGTCGACAAGCATACAGACGAACAACACAACGCGGGCCACACAGACAATGCACTCTTAACATAAAAGCGACGCCTTGCTTTTATTGGTCGGCCATGTAAAATCTTTACGTGGCATCTTTTATAGTGTGGTGTGTCGTATAACTCGGTATATTTTAGCTTTATGGCGTGTGGCTGAGTCGCCGTGGGCCGGCGGCGGCGCGGGCGTGGGCGCTACTCCAGAATCGAGCCCACGTGCCTGATCGCAGATACCATTGTCCGCTTCGGGCTTGTTTATGGGAGCACTCCGAGATACCGACGAGAAATGACACCTTGATCGCGTGCCTTAATCTACCACTCCCTGCTAAGAACTTTCATCTAGATTTCGCGTTGATCTAATTTAATAGAGCTTTGAACCGGTTTATGGCGTTGCAGTTTAGAAGAACAAGTTCGAGAGCTTTCGCATTACTTTGCCAGCTTAAAACACAAACCACATATTTATTTACACGTTCCATTATCGCATAAAAATTTTGTGAACACAAGTAATAACTGAGATGAGATGAAGATTTGGCCGATGACACTATAAATGGCTGTTATAAGTTGCATGTAGCGTATAATCTTGGAACAATAAGAACCAACCGTTGATACAGAATTGGCTCGTAAAAGCGTAGTGGCTTGAAGCGGTAGCAATTTGAGTGTCTTTTTAATAATTTTTATTGGTTGGGGTATATGGAGGCGGTCGGCAGTGTCGCGTTGGACACGGAATACGTAATGAGCTCTCTGGTAAATTAATGACTACGGTAGCCGCGTTCCAATCAAATCGCCCAAATATGATTAAGACAACTTTCTGACTGTGCTATAAATAAATGTACTAGACTGTTAATTATGCAGCTACTGTATGCGCCGATAAGTATTTTTGATACTTAACGATTAGTATCTACTAGGTTCAGGCATTCCCGAATTAAAGAGGACAAAGAACGACTACTGATGGACCTCAACCCCCCCGTAACTCTTTCATCATAGCCAATCTTAAACAGACTATAAACTAAACTCACCTTTTTTTTGTTTCCAGTGGCCTGACCTCAACCACGGAGCGAGGCGTGACTCCGGTCTACCTTCGCTGTCGAGAGGGCAGCATCTCCTGGGTATACCCTCGTGGTGCACTGCGGCTGCTGTTCCGACCGTCCTTGCCTGCTGATGAGAGGGATTTCAAGGTCTGCGTGAGGGTCATACGGCGACCAGACCCGCCTGATCTATTCCACACCTTGCGACTTAATGATACAGGTAATTTTGTGGTGCTTCCTGGTAATTTCATAGATTTTTATCAATGTGATCTGCAAACAGAATTCCATCAAAATTATACATAAAAGATTTACTTTAAATAATATGCCGTTACTTCAAGGAACAAACAAAAATACAACAAAGTTAATAAATAAACAAAATTAAATAAAAATGTACACATAATTAATGTATAGGGATGATCACAGATGGCAAGCGCTCTGCGTAAATTGTTGGTTGTGTGGACCCTTTTTGAATACCTGAGTAAAACTCCTTCAACATAATGATTTAATTGTGGTCGCCTACTAAGTAATGCATTCTTTTGCAGTCGCGGAGCGGTTTCCAGCGCGTCTCTTTGTGGAGGGCGCTCGTCGCTTAGTTCCTCTGTATGCGCCCAACGATGGCGACCCAAGGGAACTACGATGTTTCCGAAGCCGGCGCGGTCGTGCTGCGCTCTACGTTGAAGCGGAACCAGAAGATGGTCCTCAGAAACGAAAAGCTACCTTCAAATACGAAGCAAGACCCCTGGTCCGGAGACACTACGACCCTTCTACCGCAGACTGCAGACCTTGCACCGAGTCGGAACTAGAGCTGGCCTTCTGCACCAGCGACCTCGGTAAGACCTCACACGATAATCTCATTACTCCTCTAGCTGTTCCTTCACCGCAATAACGAGTAATCACAAAACCAGGAGCCTTAGCCCCGCTGAATGTTAATAAACCCGCGCCGACGACCGCACAGTAATTTGTCGCCATCATCGGGATTCCTCGCGCCTCAAATTATATTAAACGTTGTTATACTTTAAAATAATTTTATCATTTTTCCTCGCTTAACTACCACGAAGTATTTACACAGCGAGACCATTTATTTAAAAGGCTCGTTATTTTTTCATTTTAAACAATGTAGAATTTTTACGCAAATGGATGCAACCGAAAAAGGTTTGCGCATTGTTTGTCGAGCCTTTTGTATCGCCGCTAGAAGTGCTAGTTGGATCTCTGTTACGATTAGATTGCATTTCATACCGGTCATGACTCACGGAAGCTTTTGCATGTACCTAGTGAGCGAGCCGGGATGAGCTGCTTAGATTCAATTTACGTCCGTAACGACGCCGACGGTGCTTGACAAGTGTATACCGGATAGACTAGTATGGGCGTACGGCACGCGACGCGGCGGGGAGTTCATGTTAATAGTTTTTTTTCTGGTTTGATAAATTATAATAGTTGAGGAGTTATGTCACTGCAGAGCATGCGTCCCGCCGCGTCGCCCGCGCACCCACGTTATTAGCCGCCTCCAACACGTATCATTGATTTTTTGTTTGTCATTCCACACAAAAAAGGTAGATATTTTTGGATCAAGGCAACGTACGTGTTAAGGTTCTTTGTCAAATAAAAATGACAAGCTATTGTTAAATTGTCAAGAAATGGGAAATTATTATCCGATTGTTTCTGTTTGTATTTGAATAAATAAATACCTAATGAATCATTATTTATCGGAGAACGGAGGATTGTTATTAGAAACAAGAAATCAATGGTTACACCACACGAAGAGCGGCACATAGCTAACGTCCGCACTTCGGGCGCATATTTCGGATATAAACACTAGCTTACAATTAACAGTTGTCTTGATAACATACCGCGGTACTGAGATAGTCATGATGGCTCGTTAGTGAACCTTCTATGTAATTATCGACTGTCGGGCTCGGGTTGATGACCGTTTACCAACGACTTGGACTATTCACTTATCTTACTCAAACAAAAGCTGGGCGTAGAAAAAATCCGGCTACATTTTGCGCTTACTCACGGAGCGGACAAAAACCACGGACAATGGGGACACAGTGATTAATATCTGGACAATAAATCTGGTGTCGCGACTGGTACCTACTCGTTGAGCGAGCTACATTGTGCTACAGTTTGAACACTGCTCTTACCTCACCGAGATAAGTGGGAGACATCTACCGGCTTTTGTTACCAACCAAGTTACAAGCCTGGTAAAAGCTTTCGAAAAATTGACGAGAATTTTTAACAGATTATGCTTCTCCTTGAAGCGAAATTTTACATTAGCTACCTACCTATTAATACGCTAGGTATAAGTAAAGGACACAAAATAGTAAAAGGATGAAAGGCTTGAATAAACTTGAGCTCATAATAAAATTATAATATGGTATTCGAAACGTGATAGAATGGCGGCGTGACAACAGTTGAACATTTAAAGACGCGCTGTAGTTAAAAGGAAAACTCGTCGCTGACTCAATTGTGTTCTCGAAAAAACGCTTAGATAGCTCAGTCATTAAACTTTATAACTTCTAATTTGTTTGTGCCGTAGCAATTACTATAATTAACAAAAACTCCGCTTTCAAACAAAACAATCTATGTAAATGCAATGCTGGATAATAATTTGGTTTTAGATAAAAGGAATGCACATTTACATATTTTACTAATATGTATTGACGCAAAATATTATTATTGTGGGATATTTTCCTCGAATAGCTTTATTTTGGACGTTTAATATGGTGAAACCTGTATTTTTTTGTGACAGGCCTGATGGTCTAGTGGTTAGTGACCCTGACTGCTATGCCGGAGGTCGTGGGTTCGATTCCCACCCAGGACAAATGTTTGTGTGATGAGCTCGATCATTTGTTCTGTGTCTGGTTGTAATTTATCTATAATATGTATGTATTTAGAAATATATAAGTATGTTTATCAGTTGTCTAGTACCCATAACACAAGCTCTGCTTAGCTTGGGACTAGATGGCGTTGTGTGATAGTTGTGGAATATTATTATATTATTATTATTTTTGGTAAACAAGTTTTTTTTCTTAGCTCTTTGGCTAGTTTAAGCTACATTAACGGGCCTAAGCCAAGTCAATGTAGCGTGTGTGGTGAATTTTTATCACGAAGAGTTATTGTTAGGAGGAGAGATTTCATTTTCCTCAATTTGCAAGAACTTTCTCACTATTCTACAGGTGTTTAAAATTGCGGCTTTTTGAAGTGTTATGTAAATTGAGTCTTTCAGGTCTATTAGTTTGAGGCTGTGGTGGAGGTGATTGGGTATGACACCCGTCGTGGAGACAACAATGGGTACTACGTACACTTTTTCTTGTCTCCAAATTCTGGTTACTTCGTCCTTCAGTTCAGCGTATTTACTGATTTTCTCACCTATAGTTTTTTGTAAATTATGTGTATTAGGGACTGCAATGTCTATTAGGTATGTAATGTTGTTAACTTTATCTTTAAGGGTTATATCTGGTCTATTATAGTGAACGGTCCTGTCGGTTAGTATGGCGCGATCGTAGTAGAGTTTGTGTGTGGTACTTTCTAGAACTGTTTGTGGTACGTACTTGTAATAAGGAGTGTTTGTGTCTTGTATGAGTTTATATTTGAGTGCTAGTTTTTGATGGATGACATTTGCTACCTGATTGTGTCTGTGTGTATAGTCTGTTTGTGTGAGTGTTGTGCATGCCCCTGTTATGTGTTGTATGGTCTCCGGTTGGCTGTGACATTTGCGGCATTTATCGTTTATTATCGTTGGGTCTTTTATAATGAATTTCCTGTAGTTTTTAGTATTTATGATCTGATCCTGTATTGCAATAATAAATCCCTCGGTTTCTGGAAATAAGTTGCCGATTTTAAGCCATTTATTTGATGCTATTGTATCTATATGAGATTGTTCTAGGTCATGGGGGTGCCGTCCATGCAACACTTTCTTTTTCCAGTCTTCTAACTTTTGCTTATGTGGGTCTTCATCGCCAGTGTGTTGTATATCTATCTGTTCGTGTAGGTTAAGTGGGGTGTAACTGATATCGTTCATAACTACGGCTTTATGAATGTTGCTTGTGTGTGATTTAGAATGAAAAAATGTTCTTAGCTTGGCTATCTGTTTCTGCCAGAGATGATGGACATCTATAAGGCCTCTCCCTCCGTATTGCCGTTTGATCGTCAGTCTTTCTATTGCAGATTTTGGGTGTAGGTTATTGTGTTTAGTAAGTGTGGTACGTGTTGTTCTCTCTATTTGTTGTATGTCAGTTTTGGACCATTTGATCACTCCAAACGAGTACGTTAATATCGGGATTGCGTAGGTGTTCAGCGCTTTAATTAAATGTTTTCCGGAGAGTTGGGTTTTACATACTGCGACCACTCTTCTTTTGTATTCTGAGTTTAATGTGTATTTTATTGTGGAATGATCTAGTCCTTTGAGTTGCTTGTACCCTAAATATTTATATAAATCTGTTGGTTCCATTGCTGTGATTGTGTCTGTATTGTTAATAGGATAGTCACCCGGCTTTATTTTACCTCTTATTATATGAACAGTTTTGCATTTATCTAAACCAAATTGCATGTTAATGTCTTTACTAAATTCTGTCGTGATATCTATTAATTTTTTCATCTCTTTCTCGGATTTTGAGTATAATTTAATGTCATCCATATAAATAAGATGTGAGATAATAGTTTCTTCTGTGGCATGTTTTAGGGAATATCCGGCTTGGCTGCGATGTAGTAAGTCGGACAGAGGGTTCAGAGCGAGACAAAACCATAAAGGACTCAAAGAATCACCCTGATAAATACCCTTCTTTATGGATATCTGCCGAGTTGTGATAGCGTTGTTTTGGTAATTTAATTGGAGTGTAGTTCTCCAACGGGCCATGATATCCTGTAAGAAGTCTATTATTTTTGAATTTATTTTATATATTTGTAGTATTTGAATTAACCAGGAGTGTGGAATACTGTCGAATGCTTTTTTATAATCTATGTATGTGCAGTGTAGATTTCTATGTTTTGTGGCGGCATGTTTGTGGATTATTGAATCTATAACTAGTTGTTCCTTACACCCCATGTGCCCCCTTCTGCATCCCTTTTGTTCCTCTGCTATTATGTTATGATGTTCTATATGTTTATTGATTTTTCTAGTGATTGCTGCCGTTAGGATCTTGTATATTGTGGGTAGGCATGTAATTGGTCTGTATTGAGATGGTTGTGGCGAGTACTGTGCTTTTGGTAACATGTAGGTTATTCCTGTAGCAATAAATTCTGGAATGTTTTGTTTCCCTAAGATGATTTGTGTTAAATTTTTAGCTAAGACTTTGTGTAATGAATAAAATATATTCTATTCTAAGCTAACGAATTTTAGCATAGGGTCAGGTGGGCTACAGTGAGCCAGTGGTACACAGAGAATCGGTATTATTATATTCAAAACTAGTAGTTACCGGATCATGGAACCGACACGTAGCAACGTGTTTCGTTACGTCTCCCTCACTCCCCAGTTGAGGGCGAGCGCCCGTTGTAAGCGGTCGTGTGGTGCGACGATTTGTGTTTTCCCGCGCGAAAAGTAAAAAATAGGTAAGTTTTGCTTTTCTTCTTCAAAGTCGTGTTTTCTGAGCTTTTCGTACCGAATTTTATATACATGTAAAGTCACTATCTAGCAATAATATGGTTATTATGATTTTAACATATTCCTTGATCAATTGCCTTTTTTCAACATCAAATGTCAAATAACGTAGGTGGTACACAGTGACTCAGTATTGCAGGGTACACAGTGAACCGTGGTTCAGTGTGTACCGCTTGATGGTTCATTGTGTACCAAAGTTCAACATCAAATTAGTTAAATAGATACAACTTTTTTTGCTTCAGGATGGGTCGAACTAAGGCAGTGAAAAGAAAGATTGGGGGGCATAGCAAGGATGATATGGTGCAAGCACTTCAGCCTCTTGAACCAGATTGTGCAGGAGTCCGGAAAACTGATATCAAATATATTTTGCCTAAACCAAAAGTGGATGGAAGCATCAGTCGTCGCCAAGCGACGTTTAAATTCCCCGTCAATATTTCACTTCTGAAGTTCACATATTAGGCTTTTTTACCGACTTCACAAAAAGGAGGAGGTACTATGTTCGGCTGTTTGTATGTTTTTTTTTTTTTTTTTTTTTTTTTTTTTTTTTTTTTTTTTTTTTTTTTTTGTATGTTTGTTCATCGATTACTCCGCCAATTGTCGACAGATTTTCAAAATTCTTTTTTTGTTCGAAAGTAGATAGTTCTGAGGTAGTCCCATTGTCACCAAGTTAGGATCTGATGATGGGATCTTAGAGAAATCGAGGGCAACCCTCAAATTTTATAGGCTTACTTATGGTTTTTCGCATATTTTATGAAGTATCTTGTGTATTTGCGTATGGTTGTCACCATCTCAGGTAGCTGCGCTGATGATGGAAGGTACAACTCCTTAACAGTAAGAAGTTACTCGAACAGGCAAGGACTGTTTTAGTAAATTGTTTTGATATTTGATTGGGCATTTGCCACATTTGGTCTCATGATCATCAAGTCATGACCTGATGCTGCAGTCAGGATAGTCTGCAGAGTAGGTACCTAACTCCTCGACAACTAACAGCAGATATATCGTGTTTAGGCTCATTGAAAAGGGCTCGATGTGTGGATAAACGTAATGTTAATGAGGAACACCGAAGTACATAGAGACCTGATGCTGAAGCCAGGAGCATCAGAAAAAGTACAAACCTTGAAATTACAGCACCGTAGTCGTGTTTGGGCTCATTTTAAACAGGACTAAATTTTAAGTTCAATGCAATGTTGACATAAGTTTGGCCTGATGCTGCAGCCAGGATTATCAGCATCTAGTCTAATTAATGAATAAGGTATGCTGCAGAGGTGGTCCCATATAAATTTTATGAACTTTGCTTGGGTAGTTTTGGAATTAGCGTCAACAATACGTTTGTTTTCCACTTAGTTTATATTGATGATGTTTATCTTCCTGTCACTAGCAAGTAGTGTTATATGAATTTGTATGGGGTAGGTACAACTCAAAAGCGAAAAATAAAAACTTTTTTACAAAAAAAAACAACCGACTTCCAAAAGAAAAACACTACAAAGTGAAAAATAACTTTAATTTCGGAAGTCGGTGTCAAAAAAACGAAAATGTGGAACCAACGACACCGACTTCCGAAATTAAAGTTATTTTTCACTTTGTAGTGTTTTTCTTTTGGAAGTCGGTTGTTTTTTTTGTAAAAAAGTTTTTTTTAAATAATTATTAGGTTTTTTTTTTATTGTGGCTGTAAACGCAACTTTGAGACTGATTTTATAGGATAGATAATAAGTTGATAACATAGATCTCAATTAATAAAAACCGCATTGACTGTATTTTTTTAGAATATTATATTTTATGTTACTGTTCTACAGAAATTTAAAGGTTTTGTATACCAACTTAACAATTATTTCTAAATACATGTGCTGTGTATGTTATCCTGATTAAGTTATAATTCTATTTTTTGTTTTTTCTTGACATTCTAAGCAATAAACCTTCTTGAATAAATGAAAAAACTTTGTTTTAATGACGCATTTTTGATTGATGACCGATTTACCCGAATTAGTCCAGTTAAAATATAACTTATCTTCGTTTTATTCTGATATGGTTCACTGTGTCCAACGGTGGTTCACTGTGAACTTCATCATGGATCAGTGTGTACCAAAGAGTGTACACAATGAACCAATTCCCATTTTTTTTAAAACACTTGGTAATGTCTAACCTATCAGTTTTTGAGCTTAATTTTGTAAAGAAACCTTAAGTCTATTAGACACTAAATGGTATGTATGAAAAAAGAAAACGAAAACTTTTAATTTGAGTACATGACACAACTTTGAATTTTTTGTGGTTCACTGTTGCCCACCTGACCCTACTTAACTTCTGATGAGCGGTCTGAATTTATAACATCTACTGTAAAACAGTGAAATACAATTGACAAGCAATAAATTAATTATGAGTTCGTAATTTCGTTTAAGCTTTAAAAACTCCAATTATAAAGATACCTGCATAAACCTTTTTCGAAACCAGAAATAAAATTTAAAAGTGCCATTGTTATAACGTACCATCTCTATTTCAGTATCCCGAGGCGTGATCGTGATGAGTGAGGCTCGCGAAGACCTGGACACGACGCAATTGACTCTCCGACTGACCAAGCTGATACGTGCTACGTCGGGAGAGGAATCCAGGGACAAGCCTGATGACCTGGCTGAAGATGACGATTACTATAGGTAAGGGCTGACTGTTAATATTCAAATATTTGCGTCTCAGTAGCAGGTAATTTGAATGTCATGTAGCTAGACTATCTGACACTAGAAAATTCTGAGCATGCTAAACCCTAAGAAGCTTTTAACTATAGGGATATTGACAAGAATATCCCCATAAGTTTGGTCCTAAGTCATCCTAGTCAGTTATCATTACGCTCATTTGGAGAAACATCGACGATCTCTATTTTTTTTTCCAAAAATGTGTTAAATATGACAAAGCACTTGGAAAGCGTATTTACGTTAGGAAAGCAAAGATTTAAAAAAGTAGCAGTTACGTCGATGTTTCTCCAAAGTAGCTATTTGTATATCTAATCAATTTGACAAATCCATGCTTACCCCAGAATAAGTAAGCCATTTAGACAATGTTCGTACACGCCACATCGTTATGAGTGAAGCATTTAAAAAGTAGATACCAAGTAATTGCAGTCCCCTGCGTAGATAATTGCGAATGACCGCTTACACAATCCATTAGCTAGTGATTACGAAACCTTGTATAGTCAACGTTTTAGAAGTTAGAACAGTCAATGCATTGTATAAAAAATGTTTGAAAGACAAAGGAATTGTTGTTTAAAAAGATACTTGGAACCAAGTCTTTTACATACCTACTAACTACCTAGGTCGACACATCCAAATTGATCAGATAGTAAAATAGGTACTTACACACTTTGAGGAAAACAAAGTAGGTACCTATAACGTTGTTGTGTGATAGTATCTAGAACCTGTTGTCCACCTACAGGCTACAAGCACGCTCATAAACCTCTGACTGCAGTAAAAAGTTATTATAAGGTTTATCTTTGTTACATCTCTTGGACATGTAAATTGGGGACTGAGCAGGTCTCCTAAAAACTGTAGTAAGAAATATGTAGGAGTACCAATATCTTAAAAGTGTGTAATTTCACTGAAGCCCAAACTAGAGAAGTTACCACTATGTTTCTGAAATCCTGACCTAGATCCTAATCCAACCAAAACTTACTATATGTTTTGCCAAATAATAAACAAAATTATAGGACACTAGCTGACCCGTCGAACTTCGTGCCGCCCCGCCAGCCGCTCTGCCCCCGCTTTTCGCTTTTAAATCTCTGATATCTTCTAAGACATTCATTTTAATGATATGCTATAAAGGGCAATTTTTATTTACACGAAATGCACAACGTATCTAATGTATTTAATTGGATAAGGAATAATACCGTACTGTTTAAAATAGCTTGGTAAATAACCCATAATTTTTTTGTAATGGGTAAGGCCGTCTAATTATGTACATAGTAACTCTTAAGACATTAATCAATTAGTAACACACGGTAACGCAGTAACGCTCGCGACCCATCTAAAGCTAGGTCTACAATGTAATAAACTAATTCAGCAATCAACCTAAGTTGTTGAATTCGTTTTTTTTGACACGTTCTTCACTGGTAACTAAAGTAGAACATTAATTTCGATGGTTATTTAAAAATAAAAAAAGACATGTTTAAAAAATTTATTACTAGTAATGTTTTTTTTTTTTAAGTATGACAGTTTTTCAGAACTTTTCAGGATTACTCTGCCGCATACGGTCTCTATATCTCTTTTGTTTTTCGGCGGCCGATAACGGAGCCATCTGAAAAAATGAAATAACATGCCCATTCACCACCTGCATACAATGTTACGATAGTAAACTAGACTTTTAAATTAGGTGTTCGAATAGAAACCAGTTAACCCATATAAGTAAAGTAATAAAAAGGAAAAACAATTAACTGTTCCAATTTTTTTTTGTGATAAAATTATAGCTCAACAAAAAAAGAAAAACGGTTGACAAACAGAGAAGAAATAGGTGCTGAACTCTTTTGTTTTTGCCTATTTAGGTTAGGTACATATAAATTAAAATAAGTATATTTTTATGAGCTTGTGTCCTTTTCGTTCAGTCAAAAACCTCTAGCAGGTCAAAATTAATCATTTATCATGAAAAAAAAAACAATGTATATAATAAGCAAAAAGTTGGTTCAATTCTAAAAATCTCTCGTGAATAATTCTTCCCTGAATGTAAACTCTGCCTAAATTATGTCCCGAGTGTTACGTAACTCTCCTAGTAACGTTCGGTATCACTCGCGACAGAAAAATGTTGCGAAGCTAAACTAAAAATCTAGTATCTCTTATAAAAAAGCAGATTACTACCACAGCCCAAGCTATTTCTTTAAAGTAATAATGTAGCTATGAGCGGAACGCATAAAAATAATGCAAATATGCAATACGAACCTCGAAATTGGTATTTTAACGCCACAAAATAACCTGGGACAACTCGTTCAACACACAGAAAAATCCGGATCAAGTGGACGATTGGACGATTTTTTTTTTTTTTACATTCTGACATTATGTGCATCAGTACTGCCGTGCTAAGAAATCTTATTCGGCTTTGGATACACGCATATTAAGCCAGTATTTAGTAACTCTCTTAGCGTAACGCTTGCGACATGAAAATCCGGGACACATATTTATGTTCAAATAAAATTTTATAGAAACATAGTTAAATTAACAAAATACGAGCGTTATAGAGGAAAATTAGTAATAAATTCATTAAAAGCTACTTCTTAGCGCTAGAAGACATTTTTTTCAAAATATTTTATACATAATACCCAAGAGATGTATTTGGGACATTGCTATTTTGTATGGGAAGAAAAAATTACAACTTTTAAAAATACAAAAAGAAATAGTAAATTGCATGGTATGATAAATTTAACGATGATCACTATTAATTCATGATTCATATAATCAGTTGCCACAATATTATCGATGTCAGGACGGTATTTAATGAGCTATTAACACATACTTTCTTGGGACAAAAAAAAAAACGAATTGTACAATTTTACACGGCCTTACCCTAATATGAAAGAGATAAACATATACAATCGCGGACTTTTTTATCGATGTTTTTAAGATATACAATTCCGTAGTACATTAAATTGATCTATCTCGTAAGGTTTAGCCAGCGTTTGCAATGTAAGCGCACAAAAATATGTTTGTTACGATATCACATTACAAATCTTTGAATTTCTCGGCTTTTCTCTACTATAATAGGTATGCATGTATTATACATATAAACATTCCTCTTGAATCACTCTATCTATTAAAAAAAAAAAACGCATCAAAATCCGTTGCAGAGTTTTAAAGATCTAAGCATACATAGGGACAGACAGACAGCGGGAAGCGACTTTGTTTTATACTATGTAGTGAAGCTTTTAGAATTCGGTAGGTCTGTAAATCTTGGTTGGACGCTTGATACTTCTTCTTTATGTTCACCACTCTAATGAACCTTCATCTTTCCAGGTATGACGTCGACAACACACTAGAGCGCACTACACACCGCAACCACAAGCGGCGGAAAGCGCGCAGCCTTCACGCGCACGTGCACGTTTCTTCGGTGTGCGGGGCGGCCGCGGGGGCGGGCGAGTTCCTTGTCATGGCGAGGAGACGCCTCGGAAGGTACTCCTTAGTCTGCGCCCCCAGGATAGACGACTGGGCCGAACTGGTCAAGAGACGGAATGCTGACGGCACGGCACATTGCCAGCTGCAGCATTGAAATGAACTGTGTTACCCTAAAGATAGGCTGTTGAGCTAGCGTTGGCTAATGCTGTGATTGGTTAAAATCAGTGACGATAAAGACACTTGTGAGTTGGATAATGATAGACGCTGAGTGTAAAGAAAACCTTCTGCGAATAAGTGTTGTATGCAGTTGGTTATTTTGAAGAAATATCTTGAATACAACAGTGAAACATTGTTGCTTCAGATCTTATTTCAAGAGTTATTTATATCTATAAGTTATGTTACTGCTTGCCATAAAATCAGCTTGCGTATTAATGCAATATTGTACAAAATTCTAATTTTTATTTATGTATCAAATGTTTATATTTACTGTAAATGATATATTATGTAGATTTTTAAAGAAAATGTGGTCCAGAGTGCCAAAATATGTAAGATCTTCATTTAGATGTAAGGTTGATCTCAACTCTGTACATATTATGATTAAGTGGGATAAAGAAAGCCATATTAATTAAGCACCATCATTAGATATAACGTAATATATTGCAGTTTAAGTGTGATTTAGAACAGATTATTTTTATTTTATATGATGCCTATTTGGTGCCACTGTTATAGGAAGCCTTATACGAGTATTTTTCATTACTCAGAAATGACACATCAGAAATGAAATAATTGGCTCTTGGATACACATTTAATTATTGTGACAAGCTGGAATTGTTTAATAATCATTTAATTAAACCAAGATTCTCCTATATCCATTTTTTATGTTGAATCTCAAGATTTGAACTATCTAATATTCTTCAGAATCAAAGTAAGGTGACCGATGTAGATATTATGGTGCTGCCATAACAATGTCTTCTTTAGTGCTTCCATAGACAGATCCTTTATTTTTTAAATATAATTTCTATATTATCGCCTGAATGAACCATTCAGCCTTTGTGAATACTTTAGTAATATATTTTGTACAAAATTCTAAGTATAGTTGTCGATATGTGATATAGTTTACAACGAGTATGTTACGAAGTGCCTAATGTATATACGAGAATATAGCTATTGACAATACAGTGTTTATAAATATACACATATTATGTAAAAAGAAAAACTGTTGAATAAAATAGTTTAAAATATTTATTTTGTTTTCATTTTGTTATTTTTCCCAGTTTAGTAAAGAGGTTTATATTTTAAAACTCATACAGTAAGCGTATAATTTGCCCCAGACTTATTTAATATTTTCCACTGCAGATGTTGTAAGTGATGATGCGTTTAAGAAAGTCTGTGTGATGATTCATTAATAATTTGGTACTTCAATGCTGACCGCTTCATACGTGAAATGTAATTCAAGCCGTGGGAGGTAAGGAGTCATACGATTACACATACGACTAGGTTTGTCAACCCTACTCTATAATACATTATCCTGCTATATTAGAGGACTAAATAAAATATTAAAAAAAAATAGTACGCGACACTACTATATTTTCATTTCAATCTACAAAATAAGTTGGCAACCCTACACACGACTCTGCAACTTCTGCAAGTATGAGGAAAATAGGAAATGTTGTCAAGGGTATTAAGAAAAATAAACATGAAATATAGCAATTCGTTTATTGAAAAAATCACAACTGATACCACATAGAAAAACTACTCGGCACGGTTTAACTCTTAACTATATATAATATCACATAAACACTTTATAATTTGATAGACTATATACATAGACATTTATTCGTATTTGGTACACTTTGTGAAAATACCAACCACTAAGTGATCGCAGCTCAAAACAAAATAATTCCTTTACATTTGACTTTTAAATAAAAAATGTTAACTAGAAAAGAAACAACGAAATAATATACATATTAAAACAAATAAAAATAAAATATGGATCGGATCGACAATATGTGTAACAAATTAATTGTAATTAATACTATTTTACAGTCGAGTCCAACCGGTTAAGCCTTTGCATACGAGTCACTCGTATTCAGTAAACAATGAACACATTGGTTTGTTACAAACCGTCTTACTCAAGTATATCTCAATACCGCACCGGACCAACACCTCGGAAACTCCAACGACCAAAAATTTAATAATTAATTAAGCTGATTTTGTTTTCACTACAACCCGTTTGCCGTAACTAATGAATACTATTTCCATGTGAATCTAATTGTAGGTTATTATCAACTGATTACAAAACGGAAATAACAACAGGTAGATACGTAGTTTACAAATGTGACAACTGATATTTGTATTCTATGTCTTTACAAAATATACGACTTTCATGTACTAAATACGTCGGAGAAATTGAGTATCAACAAGTTGTGGTACAGTAACTTAAACATACACCAACAAGTAAGATAACTATGTGTTAGAAGTTAGAACCTCAATATATGTAGTATAAGTTTAGAATTTACACTACAAAAACAGTCCAACAGTGGATGTAGGCAACAATATTGATCCAAACATTCATATTAAGATTTTTACATTTACGTAAGTAATACATTATGTATGCAAAATAAGTTGTAGAAAACAACAAGTGTCTATATTACAACGGCTTTTTTTGGCATTTAAGTGAATATATTCATAATATTAGCAATATAAAACTGAATTAATGCTAAACAGTACCACACATCGTCGCTAATCTAACGAAGTGACGTAATCGAAACATATTTTACAGGGCAAGGTATTTGCAGTTGAAGGTTACCTATGATTGAGGGTAGCTTGCTCTATATAAATTCTACTGATACAAAATTGAGCACGTGTAATAGTTTTGATAAAGATCTTTATATTGGTATTACTACTATTGTTATCGTGTTAATATTGTTTTAGTAATAAATATTTTAACAGATCCGTCACTTCGTGAGATCTTTGTTTTTATTTTGTTCGGAATACATGATCAGATATCAGATTCGACTTGGAAAATGTATCAAATTACTATAGTTAGGTCGGCTTAGTCCAAAATTTCTGATACGCCAGTTAGTTAGATTAGCGACGATATGCAGTACTACATGTTAAGGATTAAATTACGGAGTAACAGTCATCATAGTAGGCTATGTATATTTTTAGTACAGCCGATTCAAACTTTATGGCGGCTCGGAACATGAGGCGAGTCGCTGCGCAGTAACAAATTCACGTGTCAGCGGGGGTGAGGGGTGAGGTTGAGGTACTGCGCAGCGAGTAGCGTACATCAGAGCCGCCATAAAGTTAGACGCGAACTTCAATAGGTATTACATTATTTTATCATATACTCAGTAATGTTACCCAAAACATCAATCGTAAGTCCGCATCTTTATTAAATTCGTACAAGTTAGAAGACACACCACCGTTACCGACAATCGCCACGACAATGAGCAAAGTACTATCAGCCTTCATAGTTCGGAACCATCTCTCTAAGTAATTGCGCACTCCTCTATAGTATTCACATTCATACGAGTAATTTAATATTATGGATGTCTGACAGATATCCCATGCAAGAACTACAAACTTTCAAAGAAGTGAAAGAAAGATTATGCGACATGCAAGCCAATTAGCTATTTAGTTGTGAGACCAATTCAGAATAAATGTTGATAGAATGTCAATGAGATATATATTACGGTTACGTTTCAAGAAAAAGCTGATAGAAAACACATTAGAAATTCTGTTGACTACTAGAAAAATATTAACGATCGTTAACAACTACATATTATTATAACGTTCAGGTCAATATTCTTCAAAATATTAATTTAATTTTCATAGATTTACATTTCTTTATATTTTTTCATAGTCTTGTTATTTATAAAATTTGATATTGCGATTACGAATAACAGGTTAAGACGGAATTATTGTCGAAAACATTTATTTGTAACGCGAGGAAGCTCTTTCTAGTGATATGGGTGATTGAAATATCATTACTTTCTCAAATTAATTGAATATTCGTGAAATAAACAAATATGTAGTTCAAATAGTGTGCGATAAAAAATAATTTAGGATATAAAAATAAAACTTTAAAGTATAAGACAAGCTACGGTCTAAATAAGCGTTACATCACAGATATTAAATAAATAATACAATTCAATACAAATGTGATGAACATAAACAATTAAAACAACATAATATACATAAATATTCTTAAACATGAAAGTATAATCCTTGAATTCGATGTGACACTAGTAGCATGAAACATTGTGCCAAGATGAATCAGTTAACATTAATTCAATAAGTAAATGATTTATCTGGTAACCTAAGTAACTATAATATATGCTAATATTCGTGGCGCGGTCATACAACGCTGGATCGAGATAACAAGACTCAGTATAGAGTTTTGAGTAATCCCGTAGGAGCTAGATATTCTCATCCTACTCGCTCGTTTTATGACCGCATCTGATATTTTAGCGTTTATTATAATAGTAATCGCGATTAATATTAACACAATGTTATGTTCCAAAAATTTAATTCATTACTAACAGTAACAGCATGCTTAATTACTATTGGTTAAAGGAAGAGCAAAAATCTTGCACAAAAGAATACAACTTTAGACAATTTACGATAATATTTTCAAACGTTTAACGTGTAAATTACAAATGGATTTTTTTAACATTTAAAAAAAAATTGTTTACACAGTAAATCTATCTTTTAAAATGCTAACTCTAATTTAGTGTTTATTTTTTTACAACTTACACCATATTTATAGTACGTACGTAGTGTTATTTTTTTTTTATATCTAATCATTGCACAGGCGTAATTGCTATGAGTTTGAAACATTACGTACGTTTTAGCTCTATTAATGTTGTTTGATTTGACTTCGTCAATCATTTCAATTTGGTCAACTTATTAGTTTTCTTTATTTCGTATCTTTTCCTTTTTCTCGTGTTCCTGAGGCAAGATTTTTTGTCATTTAAGTTTTTAGTGACTTCCATAGGTTCTGTTGGCGATAAACAGTTTTTTTGCACATCTGGATAGCCCAACAATCAAATAAAAGGAACATTCAGTAAATTATAAAATTGAATTTGAATGTACAATGTGCTTTTTTATTGTTCTATCAAATACTAAATATATACACAAAAAATGCTATTTGACCATAGAAATCTAGATTTTACAAAAAAAAAAAAACGGATTATTAACACATTCAACTAACTCAAGGAGATTTTATAAACTCGAAAAAAAAAATGATGCGTATTTTTATGGAGTGGAATTAAAATGACGATTTAAATTAATGTTTTCTGTAAGTTAACGTAATACTTCGCATTTTACACCGTAACAACAATTATAATATAAGTAGTCTTCATAGCATATACTGGTGTAAAAATATAAACTCTCAATAAATAAATAAATAGGTAATACGCATAAGAACTGTATTTGGGGCGACATGACAGTTAACCGTGTTTTAATTTGCTTTACCCTAAACATTCTCGGCAAAACTTTCAAACAATTTATTCACATAAATATTTATCAAAACAATTCAATATTCATAGCTTTTCTAACAAACCACGAATACCTACATAGACACATCAAAATTATATAGTAATAGTTTACTGTAATTAATGAATGTAATTTTTAATCACATTCAACGGCTACATTAACGCAACCGACGTGCAAAATGCAAACTCACACTGTGTCATCTCAAAACACACTTTAAATCTCAGACATAAGACTTAAATTTGTACGTACAGTTTCACTCGAAATGTACCGGTGTAGGTGACATGATGTCTATGATAAAGTCCTCCATGTTGGGTAGAACTAGAAACTTTTCGAACTCTCTGCTGAGCTTCTGTTCGATCCAGTTGGTGATGTGCGCGAACCGCAGCGTGCGCGCACCCACTGCCGGCCGCGCTTTTAGTACTAGTTGTGGGTTCGTGCGGAATCTGACGAGAAAAGGAGGAAATAAGATAAGCTCGCGTGGACTATTTTGCACTTTATGACACTTAACATTAAGTTTATTGTTCAATGTTATCATTTGTGCTCGTTTGATGGCAATAAGCTCGCTTCGTATTACATGATACTTAAACGAAACTAGCGAAATGTAGGTGTACTATAGGCACTAGTGTACCTCTGTCTCTGATTATGTAAATGTTATCATCGTATAATTGCCCTGCTTTGTGCTCCTTTCGGTATTTGCTGAGTCACAGATTTCTAAAAATAGAATAGATTGGTGTCTTACCCGAACCATAGCCTATCGTGCGGTGGTGGCGGTAAATTGAACGCTAGTCGCCCCTCTAGAGCGTGCACTTCTAGATGTAGCTTTATATCCGTGTTCGATAGACCTTCCATTGCACGTTTCACGTACTTGTAGTCTGTCACCTGAGAGAAACAAAACGAAGAAGAATAGAATCCAAAGAAGAATATAATAAAATATGATTAAGAATTACAATAACTAATATCGTAGCACTGAATATTGAACGTTAATTTTAATAAAGTATTAAATTTAATAGTAAGTGTGTAGTGTACTATAGAGCGAGATTTCATTCAGTAATATTGATAAATTAATTAAAAGAGGCAACTATTTGACAGTTATTGTCGACGTTGCCAACTTTCTGATTGCACCCTCTTAAACGTATAATTGGCCATTGTTTTATTTGAGTTAATGTTATCGAAAGATTTTCATGACCAAAATAATTTGTAAGGGGCTTAGATATTGTAGTTATTTAAAAAAGCATACTCACTTGTTGGAAATATTTGCTAGTGGCTATCTTGTCGACCATACGTAAGAACTTTTTCTTAGAAGAAGTAGTTTCGGTAGCAAGTGGAGTGTAAGATCTGGAATGAATAGTTAATTTGAACGTGTTATAGTATCAAACTAAGAACGGTACTCGGCTGTAAATATGACACGAACATCTTATTTTAGTATAAAAGTTCGGCTTTGTAGAGCGCCGCGACGTTTCTGTCACTCATAGCTGTGCGACAATCTCTTTCTAAAGCACGATGTTGTCATATTTACGCCCGCGGATACATGTTCACATTAAATAAGCTGGCGAAACTTCAGAAACACGATGGCCACCGGATTTTCTAAACTTGGAGTGCGAGTAACTATAGGTGATTACAGGGTCAACGGTTTTGTTTTATCGTGTTAAGATATCACATAATCAGCCTATAATGTTCCCACACCTGGAACACAGGCCTCCTCTTGGTGACAAGGAGTGAGCCGTAATTTACCACGCGGGCCCAGAGCGGGTTGGTAGATGGCACATGTCTTCGAATTTTTGGTTCTAAGACATTGCCACCACAGCAGTGGTGATGAGATAATTTACACATGGTAAAGCGCCTGCTTGGGTTCGAACCCACGACCTACAACTCGGTAAGTCGGGGCCGTTACCACTGGGCCACCACTGCCCTATGATTTCATCATCGCGCGTTCGTTTTTTTCGAAGATGATCTCCGAAGCGCATACTTTTCTTGCGAAATCTGCACACTATAATATTACCGGTTAATAGTAACATTCTTCATTCATTTAAATACTGTATAATTATGAAACATCTTACCCAATATCAGAGTTAATAGTCTCGTTGCTATCTACAGGCTGCACGGGAGGACTCTCATCGTCGTCACTTGACTCCGCAGAATCTTCCATATCCGAGTCGTATATCGCTGGGTTTCTCAACTAAAATACGGGATTTTATTAAAAGGACATTGGGTAAAATGTATGGGGCTTGGTACAAACGTCCATCACTAACAAGATAAACCTTAATGATACCTCAATTCTTTAAATCAATCGAGTAGTTTATACTAAAATTATTGAACAAATAATAATTTTCATTTGTCTATAACTTTTTACTGACAAATATTTTGTTATGGGTGTCTGAATAAAAATTACTGCTTATTTAATAGAATATTCAGTTACATAGGTTTCGTTAATTCCGATCCAGCCTGTCCCTTGCTGCCCTCTCCCAGCGACGCCCTAAGCCGAGGTCCGTACCCCACAGGGGGTGCCCTTAACGTGTTCTCGCTTAGTTTCTAAGTTTTTTAAGCCCTGGTTTTGCAGCCCTTAATTTATTGAGGCATCTACAGACAAGCCCGGTTAAGCAGACGACAACCTCATAGGTTGAACGGCGAGATGCCATTTATATATTAAAAAAAAAAACATGTTTCGTAAGTACTGTACATTGGAACCACTTTTGCCCATTGTATTTTACGAACAGTTACGTAAGTTCCAGAGGCTCTATTAATGTACTGATGATCAATATTATAAAGTCGTTCAATATTGTAAACCTTACAAAAAAGACTCATTCACTGTCACGTCCACTTTGGTCTAACATCAGTGACCACTTCGCTATTATTTTATTAGTCACTAGCAGTGCCCAGAGTTTCAGCCGCATAAGTGTCCATCCCGTGGGAATATCGGGATAAAAACTATCCTATGTCATTTCCCGGGACTCAAATTATCTCTATACCAAATTTCATCTAAATCGGTTTAGCGGTTTAAGCGCGAAGACGTAACAAACAGACAGACACACTTTCGTATTTATAATATTAGTATGGATATTTTCATCTCTTAAAATTCAGATATGACGGAGATGATGAAACTTTGATTCGTGGAATGTCATATATTAGATTAAGTATACAGGGTGAATTTTCCAAGTGTGCGTGGATGGCCAAATCCGAAATTATAAGATATAAATGTACCTAAGGGCCGACCGCGGCAGATTTGCCAAAGAGGTAAACAACAATGGCCGCTCGAAATTTAATAAAATCGGTAAACAAGAGTATTTATTTTAAGTAATGTTTGTTTTCGTCTAGTTAGCTCGGAGATTTAGACGAAAACTAACAATGGTGCCGATTCTCTCGTACACCGAACTAAACTATCACTAAAATTCCTTACTTTCTGCTATGAGGATCTTACAGCTATTCTGCATAAAAAATTCTCTAAATTTAAAAATGATTTTGACACTTTTAACTAAAATCGAATTTGACAATCGCGACTCGGCGACACGTGGTACTTGTTTGTCCTACCCCGTGATTTTTTTTTAGAGCCGCAGGCGCGCCGGTGGCAGCCTTGGCGTTTTTTTTTTAAGGAATTTTTCACTTTTTGTACGGAAAATATGAAAAATGATTACCTACATGTTGAGTTATAGGGGTTTATGAGTTTTATAAAGGGGGGTCGACATTTTCATTATTTTTGTGATAGGACACACCATTTTCGAGATATAAGCAAAAGAAAAAAATATATACAGTACTGTTTTTGCACCTGAAGTCGAGGTGTTGGTGTGAATGAAATTCATGACAACTAATTTTATTCCACAGCATTTTAATCGCGATTAAAAATAGTCAGATTTACTTCGATTTAGTTAAATAATCTAAATTTTAGGTGAAAAACGTGAAATTCAGAATAGCAAAATTGCCATTTTCAATAGATTAATAACTCAGTGCAATCTTAGTGCTGTCAAACTAAAATATAGTTAATTTGTGTCACTTTAGTCAATTTCAGAATGGGAAATCGTCGATTGACAGGAATAAAATAAATTTTAGTGATTTTTAGTCTAGTTTGGAGGCATTTGTGACAAGAGAATCGGCACCATTACTTACTTGTTTTCGTCTAGTTAGCTATATCGTGGTAGAATGTTATTGAAAAAAGTAAGTATTACCCGTCGCGCATGATCCGCATCCTTGGCTGCAGTCGATGCACTCTGCATACCGCTGCTTAGCCCAAGAACGCTGGGCTCCAGTAAATGTTCCTCTAGCGTCATGTCTGGAAAATATTTTTTTTATACTACTTTCGTCAAACAAAATTATGAGGTGAATAATATGATCGGAGGGAAAGAGAGTAACCATATACTTTTTAATTTTATTGGTTGGCTAACAGTTGGGTGCTTGCTTATTAACTAAATAGATTCGATAGAAAGTAAAGAGATTATGTAGAGGCGTGCAATATCAAAACATACATTTTATTATGAGAAGGTAACGCCAACGTAATTTAGATTATACTTATGTTTATGAGGTACAGGTTTATTCCTAGTTCATGTAGAAGCCAATTATTATATACCTACCTCTAGTTTAAGGCCCTATTTTGTGAATATTTAGGTAAATCAATTATTTCAATAAACAATTTCTATTTCAATGCTTTACAGTAGCTATTTATGTTACGATTATCACCAAAATATTGCAATAAATATCTTTTATTATATACACGTGTATGATAGTAAAACTATTCTCTATTTTCAATGAATCTGTAAAGTTTCGCCAGTTAAAATTACACGTGAAAATAATACTAACTCTTTTCCTTAAGCTTCATGAGGTTGATTTGCGTCAGTATGGCGATGTAGGCGCCTCCTTCGTACCGTATGTCTGCGTCGAGCCACACGCCACGCGAGTCCCACGTCGGCACCTGCACTCGCTCCACCATCGGACACGCGCCCGCCAAGGACAGCTCCGTCACCATGAGAGGGGACATGAAGGATGGTAGCTGCGGAAGAGGAAATACTTTAAACATAACATCACGTCTGTATTCATCGTATTCTATTTAGGTGAGGGCAGAGATGTATAGTAATCAGTAAGAAATTATTAAAAAGAATCCTAGAACAATCACAATAAGAGTCACTTTACCTTGAGCGTGTTGAGTTTCCTCTGTATCCTGTTCTGCAGACGGGTGATCATGACAGGGTTCCTCATCAGGTCGAACATAATTCGCGCTAGCACTGTGTTCACCCACGTCACTTCCGACGGAAGCAATCGGCAAGAACAGTCCGATGGTGAATTTTTGTTCTGCAGTAAACGTTAAATTAAATATAAATATCTTCGGAACAAACGATAGGTATAGTTCGCGTCAAAATTTGTGGTGGCTCTGAAGTGCGCTACTCGCTGCGCAGTACCTCACCCCTCACCCCCGTTGACCCATGAATTTGTTACTGCGCAGCGACTCGCCTCATGTTCCGAGCCGCCATAAAGTTTGGATGTAGCTGTAACGACTTGTAGGAATATATTGGAATCGGTTCTCTGATAATATGTAAAGAACCAAAAGTAATTAAAGAAGGGCGTTTTCTTAGCCAGTAATATTATAGCGCCCGGAAATGCTAAAAAAATATTCCCAACTATTGAGAACAAACGATACGACCAAGATTCATAGTAAAAATAAAACCGACCAAGTGCGAGTCGGACTCGCGCACCGAGGGATCCGTACAAATCTGTAGGTAACGTAAATAGTTTATCTCGGGATTTCTTTTAGGGTTCCGTACCAAAATGGTAAAAAGGAACCCTTATGGTGCGACTCAGTCTGTCTGTCTGTCACAGCTGGATATCTCAAGAACTACTAATGCTATCAACATGAAATTTAGAATAGTTTTAGATGACATTTGCCCAACTATTTTGCTATTTTTTTTTTTGCAACAAGTACTGAAAGGGCGTCTGAAAAATTCGAAGTGGGGCTACTTGGGCATGTGGGGTATCATATGAAAGAGCGCAGTTTCCACATTCTCAAACATTTTTTTTTAGGCCGCATAATTTTCGACTTTTGATGAAAAATATAAAAAAATATCGCCCCCCCCCCCCTTATCTCCGAAGTTTGCAAAGAGAAAAATCTGAAATAATTCTATGTGATAGAAGTTTATACAGGGTGTAATTTTAATCACCGTTTTTCTCTTAAGGGGTCATTGTACTCATCATTATGAACAACTTTTACTATGGGACAAAACGTGAAATCGTAAAAAAAATCAGCTGTTCCCTACATTTTGACGAGTTATGCGAACATAAATGTAGGGAACAGCTGATTTTTTTTTTTACGATTTCACGTTTGGTCCCATAGTAAAAGTTGATCATAATGATGAGTACAATGACCCCTTAAGAGGAAAACGGTGATTAAAATTACACCCTGTATAAAGATTACAGGACAAAATAAAACGATGTCTCTAAATAGCACACTTTTTTAGAAATCGTCAATAAAAGTTACATTAGCTCCACTATCGGTCAAGAGATGGCGCTGACCTAAAACTGCAATATTCTACACCACAGCGCGCAGTTTTAAAATTCTCTGACGAATATAGGCTTCGCCGAAGAAAATTTAAAAACATATTATTATGATGGTACGGAAACCTTGGTGCGCGAGTCCGACTCACTCTTGACTGTTTTTTTTTTGTAACGTAACTACAAATTTACGGTTTTCGGATTTTTTCCTTTATTTGTGCTACATAACATTGCTTTTTGCCAAATTTCATGATTCTAGGTCAACGGAAAGCACCCTATAGGTTTTGATTCCGAAACATAAACGAGCGTATCTTTTGATTGCGTTGACTTAGAAGTTTAATTTGTTCAATGCTTCAAGAGATTGCAGCCCTGAGTATTTGATATTAATTTCAACTTGATAATTCCATGCGTTCCTGAGAAAAAGGGTCTTGACCGACGGACAGACAAACGGACAACGAAGTGATCTTATAAGGGTTCCGTTTTTCCTTTTGAGATTCGGAACCCTGAAAAAGGGTTTTATACGTATTCGATTAAAGAAATTGATTCAATAAAAATAAAAACACTAAATACTCATAAAAAGATAAACTTTTCTGATGGATCATACTATGATGCGCGGACACAATTCTATCTGCAGACTTTTGTAACTAATAGAACTGTACTTTGAATGTTCTCTATATGTTCATAGCCGCGTAACCATCTACGGTAAATTTTATAGCGTCTTTATTTCAAAGCAATAAGGGTCGCTTTTGTACTTCAAGTGGTACTACTGACAGGACTAACTATACTAACAATGACTAAATATATACCAAAGGTTGATCATACCAACGTCAGATTTCTTTTATACGTGAAATATAATTGACGTCTGACAATTTTTTCTCTGATAACCATATCTGGCCTTGGTGAAATCAGCCCTAAATAAAACAAATAAAAATAAAACGAACTTCTTTATCTTTTCTCTTCTTTTTGTTCTTGGATCGGTCGCGCGGCGTCGGCTCTATTTGACACAACACCGCCTTTTCCGAAGTCGTGTTTAACTTCATATCGTGACACTGTTTCACGTCGCATTACAATTAGCCTAATGCAAATTTCTATGGGCTCGTCCAGGGTGAGGAGCTTGCGCGGGTGCTAGGGCGAGCCCGAAACATCAAAAATATTAAATCTCCAGCTTTTGACGGCAGCTTCGCTCGCGTTTAGGTCGGGATTTATCCCACGGGAACGTACCACCGGGATAAACAGTATCATATGTCTCAACTACGGTCATGGTTTACCTTTGTGCCAAATGTCATCGAAATCCGTTCAGCCGTTAAGGCGTGAAATGGTAACAGACAGACAGACATAGTTATTTTTGCATTTACAGCGCCCTCCAAAAGTTAGTTAATATTTTTCCACTTCAGCTGTGATGATAAAAATAAATTCTAGTTTCAAATGTTTGAACTGTTTGTATACTATAACATTTTTATTTACTAATTAAACTACCTGCGACATATCATAAAAAAAATCAGGTAATGCCTTAGGATTACCTGTTTTTTTTTTTTAATTTTATATCATAATGTGGCATCACAACTGAAGAGGAAAAATGTCAAATAACTTTTGGAGGGAACTGTATAATATTAACAGGTTCACTATCCACAAAGTAGACCCAATAGGTAAAACAATCAACATGTGATTCATGGGACTGGGAATGGGTTAAATATTACCGAGTGGAAGCACGTCTAGCCTCTACTGCCCGCTACAACAACTCGCGAAGCACTATGGCCACATAATCCCGCCCTCCACCGCGACCGTTAATGCCCTAATCACCGCATGTTCACCCTGGACGAGGCCTAACTGCCAATCTACACGTAACTTCAGTCCTTTCACAGTTATTTTAACTCTGATTATGCGTCACTGTCAAAATCTTTATTCTTGTTACAATAAGGTTTAGGTATGTATGTAAAATAACTGTAAAATGACTGTACAACCCGCAAGAGTTAACTTGAGACTTCGCTCGGATGACTAAGTGCGTGATACAGGCGCGTCGATGGCGAAAGCGGTAACATCGCGGGGGTCGGGAGGGGTCTTGCTCGTGTCTCAAGTTAACTCTTGCGAGTTGTACTCATGTGATCGTTATAAGTAAAGCATATAGGTAGAATGTTTGTTTTCGGCTGACACTCCACAGAGGCGAACCGAAGGATATTTATATTAACAGGTTCCGGCGCGGTAAGCCAGACACAATATAAGTTTTATTGTTATGACGGCTATAGCCGTATATTGCCCTTAAAGTGTTAAACGACTCTTTTCTGCTCAGCACTCATATTACGATTTATTTTTCTCTTCTTCGCCTCGGTGAACTGCCAGCTTTACATTTTGAAAGAGGACTTATGTTTAATTAAACTGGAGGAAATCTGTAACTGAGCATTTCCACTGAGGCGGTTGACAGTTTATTTTTTAGTACAATTCAAGATCTCGATGATTACACGACAAATAATGCTCCCTAACCTAGCCGTGTCAAACTAAATTAAACCTTACGTCACAAAAATAAAGTAGAGTAATCACCTGTATTATTTTGAGGAGGTATGGCCAGAAAGTCTTTTCGTAGTCCGTTTCTAGCGGTATGGGATGCGATATCGATGAAATCGTGACACCACCTTCAGACGAATCTATTGTTTTACTCTGTAAGGAAAAAGCAGTTTGTTCATTTAATTTATTTTTAATAAGTAGACTATTATTTACAAGCCGTATGCTCGATGGGACATCCCATCGTTAAAAGTGACGAAGGTTTTTTAAATGTGTTTTATATATCCATTATTAGAATGAATATTTGGTTTTATAATTTGAAATCTCTTTTTTTTTTGTTTTAACCTGTTTTATTATTGAGATTATTATAATTTTTGTTACTTTTGTTTAATTTGTACTTATATTCAAATTAAAATTTACCTATTTTATGCATTAGCTGTTTTATTTCATGGATTCAGTCAAAATTCCTCCTCTTTCCGGGCGAGCGGCTTTTGTTTTTTTTAGTAGGTACCGCGTCCCCCGCCAAAGTGATGGACTTTTTTGTTCAGAATATTGCGTTCATAAATTATTTTTTTAAACTTAGAGAATATAACACTGGAAAAGGTTTTCCAGTGTTATATTCTCTAAGTATGTATTTACCAAACAAAAACCTTTTTTTTTTGTTTAAGTATTTAAACAAAATAAAAAACACGGCCGAAAAAAAATCATCCCATACTTCTTTTTGTGTCGGTCTCTATTTTTTATACTCACAGTGGACTTATTGAAAGCTACAGTTTCTTTTTCAATGACCTTATATACAGTCACTTCAACTTCTTTGTTCTCAACTGTGGACTCGCTGCCCGTCTTGTCTTCCGCCGCTGAATTCTCCGCTGAAGCTGCATTGGCTTCTTTTACCGCTATTACTAGGCGACGGTACCTATGTAGAAGAAACATGTTCTAGTTTAAAATATTTATTTTTGTAGTCAAAGAGGGACAATTCTCGTAATTTTATGAATGTTCACAGTCTGATCTCAGTCTCATAGTAAAATTTTGAGATAACTGGTGTTAAAGTTCATGTATGTTGATGATTTTTGGAAATGGTTAATACACTTCTTCCCTTTTCGTTTTAACTGTTTGTTGTTTTAGAACATTTAGTTACATCGAACGATTTGTTAAAGTATAAGGTATCCAATGGAATAAAGCAAAGAAAGCCATTAAATTCGGGACTTTAGAGAAAAGTGGTATTTAGTGACGAGTTCTGGGAAATTAATCAAAAACACATAAAAATAACACAGAACCGGTCAAAGTGAAGGTGCTTGGGGGAGGCCTATGTCCCGCAGTGGACCTCTTTCCGCTGAAATAATGATGACATAAAAATTGAGTTTTCTCGAGTCCCATGAATTCTCGCCTAGGCTTTATGGGGTGTTTAATTGTTGAAAATGGGTCACACTATCGCGTCCTAGAAAGAATGCGTCAAATTACAAGTCACCCTGTATGGACAATGTATGTTTGTAGTCAATTTGCTTAACAATTAACTTCAACTTCACAACTCATTTATGGGAACTATTGCGTCGAAGCGAAGCATGTATTGTAATCGATCGCAGTTTTTAACCGACTTCAAAAAAAGGAGGAGGTTCTCAATTCGGTTGTATTATTTTTTTTTTTTTTTTTTTTTTTTTAATGTTTGTTACCTCAGTACGCCGTCATTTATAAACCGATTTGGAAAATTCTTCTTTTATTTGAAAGTATATACTTTCAGATTGGTCCCATTGTCATCAGGTCAGGATCTGATGATGGGATCTTGGAGAAATCGAAGGAACTCTTCAAATATTATAGGCACACCTATAGCGATTTGGGTATTTTTTATAGTAACTCGTGCATTTGCTCTCGGAAAGCACCATTTGATGAAGTGGAACTGATGATGAAGACCACAGATGGCCACCGGAACTACTCAAGTATTTCACGGGTTGCAATTTCGATTACTTTAATATGGTTTCTAAGCAATTTATGCTCATCACAATGCGAATGGTGAAATGGAGCTGATGGTGTCCACCATCAGCTCCATTTCACCATTCGCAGGAGAACTCCTGAACAATTAACGTCCCTGCACCGGAAAAAATAATATTTTGTAAAAGGCGATGAGCAAGTCGACACTAGGCTATTGTAACTTAGGTAAATTACAAGCAGACCCACTAAAAAGCGAGAAATAAAAACATTTAACAAAAAAAAAAAACCGACTTCCAAAAAAACACTACAAAGTGAAAAATAACTTTAATTTCGGAAGTCGGTGGCAAAAAACTAAAATACAGATCCAAAGACACCGACTTCCGAAATTAAAGTTATTTTTCACTTTGTAGTGTTTTTTTGGAAGTCGGTTTTTTTTTTTGTTAAAAAGTTTTTAGCTTATTCATATAGCGTGTAGTTTTTTGGTACATCTGGGTGGTAGTGTACCTTACCATTGGTATAGAATAATTTCATGACTACGTAAAGAATGCTGGACTGACCAATAAATCCAAATACAGTAGAACAAAAAAAAGAAAAGTTGAACAATACTTCGTTATGCTTAACATCCGCCATAATATTAGAATTTCCTGTGACGTCATAAAGCCATAATCTTAATCAACAAATCCAAATATTTCTAACCATTTTTTCGCATGCCATAGTCCGGTAATGAGTACATAACAGGGTAAAATGGTGCAATAAATAATTAAATGATGAATCAACTACGTATGAACACGTAATCGAATTAATTATATCAAATTATAATTGTAAACAGCATTGTTTATACAATAATACAAAATAGAATCATTCCGCAACAGTCGTTGGCTGATTAAGTGATAAGGGGTACTTATCTCTAGCCTAGTCGGTACTTGATACTGATAACTTTTCAGGAACAATAAGAAAAACTTTAAATGATTTAGGGTTGATTTTTCAATCGACAGATAATTTTTATTCGTGGTATAAAATTGACGTCTGATAGTTTTTGTATGGAAGAATTGTCAAAAATTCAACATTATTCCTCGGATAAAATTATCTGGCTATGGAAAAATCAGCCCTTACAAAGTCTATCAAAAGTGGAAAACAAACGAACGGCGTACGACGAAATAGGCCAATAGGTAAATACGGAACATAATTATGGCTTAAATATACTAACAATAGCCACTTAAAGAGTGAGCCTTTATTGAGGAGGAGCGGAGGAAAATTAACCTTCAACAACATTCATAAGAGGTCCCTTGATTAAATACATACAAACATAAACTTACGCCTTCTTCCCATGGAGATACGCAGAAACTACAGAACGCCACCTGCTACGATCCTTGCATACTCCTTTTGCCTCGTTTACGTTCAGACATCTGGTCATACACGCACGCCGGTTGCGAGTACTACGCACCTGACCATTCTGATGAACATCACCAATAAGGTCACTATAATTATGTCCTCTTAGGGTGTCCCCTCCTGGCGTTTCCAGTCACATCTGCCTTGGAATTATTTTAGTTAGTCGCCTTTCATTCATCCTCTCACCATGACCAAACCACCTAAGCATATCTACTCTATTTCTGTTCGTATAACTCATAGATATATGAAAGAAGGAGATATGCCCGGTAGTTGAAAATGTATCAGAACCCGATGTCGCTAGGTTGGCCCCACCACCGCGCCACTACTACACATGTAGTTCAGCAAAAGCAATAGATACAAAGTCGCGCACACACTTGCAATTCATAAATCAGAACGTACTACACAATCAATTATAAACCTTAACTCCTCAAACACAACGTGCATTTACCATGCACCGTACAACTTACTCACACAAAAACATCTATCGCTATCGTTGTGCTGTGCAAAAGCGATTTATTTTACATATACGCTAGTGATAGACTAAATCGGAAAGTTATCGATTCTTCCATTCATTATTGTACTAAAAATAATGTACGGTCATGAAAATAAAATAAATAAAAAACGATATGTCCAGAGCATATTATATTATAAATCAATAAAATGTAGTTAAAAAAAATAATTGAAGTAAATAAAAAAGTTAATATTATTTTACATCTTCTCAAGGGTCTACCAACCGGATTTAAACGTCATCTTGGCAGGCCTTCTATAAACCGGGTTAAAACGGTTGACAAATTGAAAAATTAACTATAATAGCAATATATTCGTTGGGCAATCGACATTGTTGTCGATAGCCTACGTTAGTGGACGTTACCAACTACATCACTATCTCGCCGCAAGACACAGCGGCTGTACTATGCGACGCTCGGCGAAAATAAAGTATCGTTTTGTAATGTTTACATTGCTTGTCCAGTCACTTAACGACATACTTAGTGGTTAGTGGTTAAGGAGCAATGTATTTGCTGCAAAAATAGTACAGCCGCTGCGATATTTGAAAACAAAAATAACGTAGTAAAAGCAAGAAATATTTTACCATTTGTTGTTTTTCATGATTTTAAAGACAAATACAGTAAAATACTTTTACTTAATATGGTAAGTGATTCCATGAGATACGAAGTTTTTATTTTGACTTCGGTTTTTACAGGAAACCACTGAACAACTCGGCATTTTTATATTTTATCACGATCACGGTCGAAAGCGCACTAGTTCGCGGAGACGGCCATTTGCCGAGTACAGGCTCAATTTGCCCATGGCGCGTGGACACAGACACGCCCCCTTGCCACTTCTCCTGTTTTTTACATTTCTATGGTATAACTCGTCAAAATGTAGGGAACAGCTGATTTTTTTTCGCGATTTCTGGTTTGGTCCCATTGTAAAAATTGTTCATAATGATGAGTACAATGACCTGTTAAGAGGTTGTTAATGTTTTTCCAATAACCCTTTATATCACTAGGTTCACATAATAGGTTTCGAACTGGTTATGAACCAAAGCGTATAATCGCACAACATGATAAGCAACAACAATAATAATGATGATAATTACAGTAACCAGTTTAGTTCACTTATGAATATTGAGCGGAGAAGAACCGTTTATTGGGTAATGCTCCTCCGCTCCGTCTCAATGGAGTGCCAGCCTCACTGTCCTACTTTAAGCCGAACGGGCATTCTCGCAGATAGAAAACGGACATTAATCATTAGGGAATTTTCTACAGGAATAAAATCTATACTAATATAATTGTAATAAAGCTGAAGAGTTTGTTTATTTTTTTGTTTGACACGCTAATCTCTGGAACCACAAGTCGGATTTGAAAAATTACTTTTGTATTTAATACCCCAATTATTCTATACCGAAGCCAACCAGTTCAGATAATTACATTCCATCGCTAATTAATCAGTTATCTACTTTAGTGTTATGTATTTTAAGTTGATTTTTGAGTGACTATTTCTAACAAAAAGGTCCTAAAAAGTTTTTGGTTGCAATGGAATTTGAACTTTGTTAAGTATGTCATTCGGTTTGTTGTTCCATAACTTCAAAATTATCTCAACATCCTGGCTCGACTATAGATTATTTAACATTACGCTACGACTCTTAAGATCCGAGTAAAAAGAAAAGAAAATCAGATCAAAGGTTACTAAAAAACGAAGTAATAGCGCGGACAGGCGGTGTGATACGACGGGGTGGGTCGGGGAAACAAGAAATTTCACGCAGACGAAGTCGCGGGCAGAAGCTAGTGTATTATAAGGTTCAAAAGTATTTATCTTTGGGATCAGTTAAACTGTGTTACTGAGCGCTAGCTTTTCAGGGTATGCCATACGTATAACATTCACTAGTTCCTAATCGTCGTCGTCGTATCGATGATTCCATTTGTTTGTTTTAAATATGCTTCGACCAGAATTCGGCCACTTTGACAGCTTTGTAATTAGCCCCGCCTAGGTCTTCGATAGTGCAGGTGTCGGTGCACAGAGAGCACGACAAGAGGCGGGGCATAGTTTGAGATGTGGCTCCACAGTTGCACTGCAGCTCATCAGCGTACCCTGACCAAGGTGTGCCGGCAGCCGCTCACGTGGCTTCTTAGTCGCTTAAGAAATTTCCAGAGGGGTAATTCTCGTAATTTTAAGAACGCTCACAGTCTGATCTACGTCTCAATCTATGTCTCAATCTATCAAAAATACCTCCAATTTCCCTACATTCGTGACAAGTTTTTGACATTGATTGTCGCTGAGATGAGACTGTGACTAGATCTTGAAAGTTTTTAATTCCTGGCTGTGTGCCATGGCAGTTGATGGCCCGAAAATGAACATATCTTACCATTCGTGCTTGTCTCTGCTAGTTCGCGTGAAAAAGTACAGATGCGAGTGCTTGTCTTTGGAAAGCTTCATGTGCACGCTCCATTCGCCTTCGCTAGTACCGTCCGCAGCTATCTCCCTCTCCTAAAACACATGACAGTTCAGCATTTGGTAGTGTATGGAGAACGGTGAAATTGCTGTGATTTAAAATTAAATGGAAACCAAAATTGACTTAAAAGATCTTTTAGAAAGAAAGAAGTAAGTAACAAAATATTTTTAATTTTTATTTGCGACAAGACGCAAAGAAAGAACACAAAAATTACAAATTCTGGGAAAACATGCGCCACATCCACGCAAAACAACCATCGCTCAGCATAATGCTACGACGTCTTTGCGCTGATTTTTCAGCGACAGCCGGCGTTTATTTAATTCTTCTCTGTGACAATGAATACCATTTATTACTTTTCAATGCCTCTGCAACTATGAATGTCTAAATCAGACCGAGAATAATCGGGTATCAGATCAGGGCAGTTGAGAATCAAAATTTGGTTTAATATAGATCTTCAAGATATACATATTCTATACATATTATAAATTAAAGTAGTTTTTTCTGCTAAACTATGCAACAGATTATGATACGGTTTTCACAATTAGAGAATTTATTCCGAAAACTTTATGGTATAGCTACACAATAATGTTAAACTTAAATAATATAATAAAGTATTCTCGATGTTTTGTCAAGTCGTAAAAACCGTGCGGAAAGGGTCTCTAGTAGACAATAAGAGGGAATCGAAAAGTCCATAGTTGGGCTTCCGTAAAATACACAATTTTGCGCCATTTACACCTCTAGCTGAGAAAAGATACCCACGGAATAAAAGGCTTGGGAAGTCCCTACAAAACATTACTTGATCAGTGACGATAACACGATAATCTTCTGTTTAAAAATATCTACAGTCGGATTTTTATTAGAGCTGCAGTCAATTAACAGCTTATGTGTTACCACTTTTTAAAGAAATTTAAATAGTTAAATGTTAATTGACATTCAATTAACATTCAGTTCAAATCGATCATGTTAAATTGATTTTATAAAAAGGAATTTATAAGGTTCTTACATTGGCGTTTTATATGGAAAAAGCAGAACGATTTTTTTAAATGAAATGATGAATTTAATCAATCAAAGTATCTATGTACATTGTATGTATGTCCATTGTTATCGATGCACTTACGCCATTTTATAGGTAGTTCCTTGATTCCTTTGCTGAAAAAATTGTGTGAGCGTGAATCAATAAAATCTTTGAAGGCGGTTTTGACTGCTTCATCGGATTTAAAGAAACTGTCCAAATTCCGGAAAAAATGGTAGTCTCTTGGAGCAAGGTCTGGGGAGTATGGTGGGTGTCGGAGACATTCCAATCGCAGGTTTTTATAGTAAAAAGTGAAACAAAAATATATTTTCTTGTTTCAATCTTTTCTGGAGTGGTAAGGCGCATTGTCCTTATCTACTACTGCGTTCGGCTTGAGTTTAGGTAGAATTCCAGCGAACCACTCCTCTGCCTATATTTCGACATGATTTTTGGGAGTAAAAGTTTGATAACATTTTAGTACAACTAGAAAAACGATCAAAATCAGCCTCACTTCGTATTTTTTATGATCGAGTAAAGTTTAAATATTATGTTTTGAACAATTTAATATAATCAAGACTGTGAGTGTAACACATATATTAGAACATATGTTTTTATCCGATTAATACAAAGATTTTTACAGTTAAATCAAAATGGGTAAATTTCGAATATCCTGGCCTAAAGCGATGTTTCATTGCATTTTAATTACATCAATAGTAGAGATAGTGTGGTATCATTTTTTAACCAAAATACCATTGACTTATATATTACTAGCGTAAGGACCGGGCTAACCGAGCGACGAAATGGCACCAACGCGCTGGCCCTAAAATTACGGTTTAGGGCCAACGCGACTCAGTTGACCAGTGGTCCGCGCGAGGGAATGAACGTGTATTTGCCTGTCATAAAAATGCCTAGTCGCGTAGTAAAAGACTGCAAAAATTACGATACCAAGATTAAAAAGAAATATGGGGTATCGTATTATCGGAATGTAACCTTACATTATTTTTGTTGCAATTAAATGATTAAATAAACACATTTTTAAAGCGATAATTATTTTACCAATGGCGGCCATTGTGTGGCCAATGGCTGCTCGATGTGAACAAAGTAACCTTGTACGGACGTCATATTTTTGTCTTAAGATTTTAGTGTAAGTAATTTTGAATTTTGGTAGCAAATTAGGAGAAGACATATAAACGATGTTTATACAACATGCGATAGCGAATTACGATACAAATAATTTTTAAATTGCAGATTTCCAAATGATTCTCTGCTCACTTTTGTGACATTGATGTCATTATTTTTATATTATTATTTATTTATTTATAAGGCAGTCGCTCCATGTAAAATACTGGTATTCAGCTGAATCCGGTTAGACTGGAAGCCGACCCCAACATAGTTGGGAAAAGGCTAGGATGATGTTGATTTATTTATTTATAAGGAATAATTATATTCATTAGCTGATATAATTGACAAAATATATGAGAGGATACGATTTTGGTTGTTCTCCAAAGTTTGGGAATTTTCGCGGTGGCCAGAAGACCTGTGTTGATTTCGACTGTCCGAAATCTGAAATATACCTATTGAGAATGTGATATTTTAACAATCTGATATTCTGAGTTAAAAGGATATCGGTATGCAACTGACTACTGACTCACGACAAAATGTGATTTAAAAAAAGTAATTGAAAATGTAAGTTACGCACGTACAAGGTTACGTTGTCGACCTATGCAGCGCTGTTCTCACGTAGTTCGTATGAGTTATAACAGATGGCGCTACTTTTGCTTGTATGAAGATGGTCTATGTAAAATGTTCAGATGGGCGTATCCTTACTTTTGAAATCATTGCAAAATACAGTAAGAAATTTCATTTTACTGCAGCTAAAAAAGTCCCACTTTACCTATTGTTTATTATTATCGAGTTCGTTATAGTATAAAGTATTACCGTTCTGATAGGACTCAAGGTTACGCGATGTTGGCGCGTCAAAGGAAAATATATGAGGAAGTTCTGAATAAAAGATACTATTACATTCTAAGTGTGTTTTTTGCACTAAGTTGGTGTAAAAACCAAAGGCATAGAAGCGAGTTTTTTCAGTAGTAACAAAAATGTTAACGAACAGACGTAGTACGATTAGTACGAAGTTCTAAGAATTTTGCTTGTACAGACACATCAAGTTACCCGAAACTGTCAAATTTTCCCAATCAACTTTGAACCTTATGCTGTAGCGATAAAATTGAAATCTATTAAAGAAATTTGACAGATTGTAGTAGTTTGATGTTCTGGCGTATGTACAAACATACGGCTACTTTACTAAACTTGTTTTCATTTACGTTAATTGAGCTCTTCAACAGTTTGTAAAAATTTTAATGGCAACTTTACTAGGCTTTAGCTCAAAAATACTTCCCTAAAAGTTTGTGAGTTTGCTCGTCAAGGTAATAGGCGTTATCTGACGCCTTAAAAAGGATTGAGGAAAAAAATGCAATAAGGAGGGATACATAATATGTTTTTGTAAGTTGTGGTGAGTTTTTGTAACTTAATAAAAATCTTAATTTTTTAATAAAAATTCATATTCAAGATTTTTGCTAAGTAGATAAACTTACCACATAACATCTACCACATGATATGCACCAGTTTACCCCGAAGGGTTAGGTAGAGATGACCTATTATAGTACACACACATTCCGCCAGTTATAGCCAGAATAATTATAATCTGTTCTTATTACCTCTTTGACTTAATTTAATCTTTTTGACATTTCCATTCCTAATATTGGACTAATTTGCAATTTGAATGTTATTCTAATTTATTTAGTTCAATGTTATATCTAACAAAATAACCAAAACCCTGAAAATGTATTTGTACGCCGGAAAGAGCAGAGTATTATGAACTTTTAAAACTATGTAACAATATTCTGACAAATAAATGGACTATGACTACTATGGGAAAACCCAATACCACTTTGTCTAACCTAGAAATCGAATCCAGGACTTCATGCTTAGCAGTAGAGCTTACGACCAAAAAGGCACCAATTGTATAAACATGAACTTGTATAGAAAGAAAGAAAGAAAAAAGTTTATTTGGACACAGTTCGTGAAACATAAAACACAAAATTGACAAAATAAAAATAATGTTTCAAACAACAATACTGTGTGCCTCACGGCTGCGCAAAAAAGGTTCATTTCAGCATTAATGCCAGACAGATGCTGTCTGACGCTGGTTTTCTAATGAACCTTTTTTTTGTATAAAAACTATCTATAAATAAAACTTACCGTTTCCTCCAGAAGGTCCTTAATCTTGGACAGTTCGTTATCATCGAAGTCGTCGTCGTTATCATCCTTAGTGCTGGTGACAGACGTGGAGGCCAGGTCGATCTCGTGCTCATGGAAGGAGTCGTCAAGTAACACCGGCTTCTCAGGCCTCACTGCGCTCTGGCTTTGAGTCTCCACTGGTTCTGTTGCTGTGGAGACGTTGTCTGTCTTCTTGTCTGAAGGGAGATAGAGACTTTATTAAACGAAAGCGTAGGGATAGCCCGCGAAATATTTTTTTAATGTTTTTTGCCATTTGCAGGTCAGTAATAATAGTGCATATAATATATGTTGATCGAAATATGATTCGCGGCCGTAGCAAATACTTATTTATAGAATTATAATCATAAAAATCATCAATACAACTCTCTAAGTTCATATTACCCTATTGAATGACTATTTCATGAAATCATGACATTTGTGGCCAATTCTAACTCAAGGAGTTTTGTATAAAGTCATATTTGTTACGATCGCGAACCATACTTTAATAATTATACAACCTGACACTTAGCGCATCCTCCCCTAAAGGAGATTTTACGGTCAGCAAGCATAGTCTATTAATATTGTTACTTAATTTAGATGGTCTTTGAAATTCACGCAAAATTATTCGTTAAGTAAAATGCTTTCTCGCATTTTATTTAGATTAATGCGAAAAAACAGTATGAGCGGGAAAAGAATATGTCACTTTAATTTTACATTTTCCTGATTGTTTTACAATATTGCGTTAATTATTATGATTTAAATAACTGAAGTATTAATCGACTTTCATTTCTGACTGAACGAAGTCCACTTTTGATTTTATTATGTCACTAGCTTCTGCCCGCGATTTCGGCTGCGTGAAATTGATTGTTCCCCCGAACCACCCTGTCGTATTGCATCGCCTGCCCGGGCTATTACTTCGTTTTTGCTTAGCGTTCTTTTTGACTTGTTTTCTTTTTGCTCGGCTCCTAAGGGTCCCAGAGTGATGTTAAATAGTCTATTGCCTTCCTAAAAAATGGGCTATTAAATGAAAAATATTTTTTGAAATCCGACTGGTACTTCCAGAGATTAGGGCGTTCAAAGAAACAAACAAACTCACCTTTATTATCTTATATATAAAAATCTTGTGTCACAGTGTTTGTTATCGAACTCCTCCGAAACGGCTGGACCGATTTTTATGAAATTTTTTGTGGATATTTAGTAGTTCTGAGAATAGGTCGTAGGCTATTTTTTATACCCCTAGGTGATAAGGGCGGCCCTCTCCAGATTTTTTTTGGAATCGAAACTTACGCGGGTGAAACCGCGGGGCGCAGCTAGTTAGTATACTTATATAGATTTAGTAGTAGAGCGAGCTGTACTACTGTGTTTTAGTTTGAAAGGTATGGGTGCCGGTGTTATTACAGGCACATGAGACATTTCATATTCGCCTCTGGCTTGGTAACACGATTCCTCTAGTATGACGAATGCATAGGTGACCACTTACCATCAGCTGGTTGGCAAGCATGAACATAAAAAAAATACAAATTACAATTATAGTTAACTGGTTCCGGTGCACTGAACGCTTATAAACGTGGTAACAATAAAACTTCTATTGTGTCTCATCGTGTTTCTCGCCAAATGTTGATATTTATATTAACATTTCTGCTTCCTAGGGTAATATAACCTAGGGTACCTGTATAAATGTACGGTCGTTGATGTATGTACTTTTATGCCCAGATGTTTAAACATGGAAGCAAACGGTGTTTGTACGAACGGTTGTATGAATGACTCACAGTTCAAATATTACCTCGATTGCACAAGATAAAGGAAACAGTTGACGTAATTGTGTGAAACTATTAAAATACCCACTCACCTCTGTGCATTTTCCTAACGAGTCTATGCCTAAGACCTTCCTTTCCTGTTTCCCCGTCAGAATGTGAATTGCTGTAACAAACAATAATGAAATACGGCGTTTTCATTTATGTAGCGCAAAAAAAAATCAAGATAAAATATTTATACAAAAAAAAAAAACAAATACCATCCACACTTTACTCTTTCGCGAGATAGAAGATCCAAAGAATGTCTATAAATAAATAAGATTTTCATCAATAATAAATGGGAATTTTAATACTTATATTATAATAAGTCAACAACAAGATTTAAAAAATAAAGAGTTATGATCTTTATGAGCCAACCTCTTTTCCCGTCTTCTCCACACAAACTTCCGTTTCTTCTCGGGACTGGCATTGGTCTCGGTCTCCATTTCATGTTGTTGTTGTTCCTTCTTCCTTTCAAGAGGAATCTCGGCCGTCTTCTTATCTACCGCAGAAGTTTCTTTCTCCAGCACTTGAATCTTTTCATTGTCGTTTAGTATTATGCATATCGGATATTTCTTGCTCCATTGTCTACAAGAAGAAATAAGATAACATGTAGATATAATTCTTTTAACTAGTTTTAGTGACCATAAATTGCATTTTCTCTATCCATAACCAACGTAACCGTAATACCTTAGTTACATACATAAAATCAGCTCTTAAAATGGTCCCAAAAAAACGTACTAAGCCTAGGTACATTTTAATACCCACTTTTATTCTAAATATCGCAATCTATATTCTAAGGCTGTTTGCATAAAGATACAGGTTCCCAGTACGGACAAGTCGTAAGGGATTGGTACCGATCGGTGCGAGCAAAATAGTCTCATTTCTTCTGTATGCGTTCGCACGTAAAGAAATAGGTTGAAACTCGTCGGTACCGACTACACGTTTTCATACCAGGCACTCGTTTGTTGATTTTTACCTATCAGTCGATACTGATACAAGTTTCCCGGTACAGGTCGGTATATGTACCGACAGGTCGGGACCGGAACCCTTTATCTTTATGCAAGCACTCTATTCTTATCCAGCGACGTTATTTAACGGGCACAAATGCAGATCCACGGCTGTGCTACTGAGAATGTCCTAATACAAAACCCAATAACAATGCCTGTTCCGGGGATCAAACCCGCCAAGACCCAACGCTCATTTGTCACGCTTGCGACCACTAGACCGCAATATACTTTCAAACTCGTTTTAAAGTCATATTTTATGTTGATAATTGACTATCACGAAATGCTCATGAAATCTTTAGATATCTACGAGCATCGGAGCATGAAAATGAATACGTAGTGAATATAATATAATAACATAATCCAACACGCGGAATGCATAGGTACTCAATGCAATATGTATTAGTAATGAACGCACTGCACTCAAAACCTTGATCGTAGTTGTACAGTACGCCACACGTCAGTGGTATCAAAGGGCGCTTGCATAAAGAAGCGGGTTCCCAGTAAAGACAAGTCGGTACCGATCGGTGCGGGTGAAATAGTCCCACATTAACTTATGCGCTCACACATAAGGTAAATTGGTAAAACATGTGACCGTTTCTTTCCGGAGATCAACCTGCAGAAATCTGTACCGGGAGTCGGGTCCGAAAACCCACTTCTTTGTGACGCGCTAGGATGCGCTCTGTTACTCTGTTGGATTCTCAACGCTCGGCTCAACACCGAGAGTTGAAAATCCAGTGCACGATAAAATCCCGCCGCGATATTTTCACGTCTGTGCGAACGTGCGCTTATTGTAATGAAACTCAGTACTACGCTTTTGGGATGCATGAAAAATAAGCTCCCTCGTTTAGCGCAGTTTGTTCCGCCATCGTCAGTTACTCAACTGAACCGAGCGCTCGGCGCATCCTGGACAGTCACACCCAACACCTTATTTGACTGGTCAATTCTTCCCTTGCGGTGGTAGGGCTAATGCCCGCCTGGTTTGCGACCACCCTCCCACCGGAGTCCGACGTCAAGCAGCCTGCTGTGTTTCGTCGATGCGGGGAGTTCCAGTGCCTTAGGCATATTCTGGGCACGCTCGTTCCATCATAGACTTCATCCATCGCTTTCCATCAGGCGTGATAGAGATCAAGAGCGGGCCCATTAAGTAATAAAAAAATAAAAAATCTACGCTAGGCCAGTTCAAGGTCAAAGTGTTACGACTAACGTAAGGCCTACTGTACTGAACCAAGGCTGGTAGTAATTTCGAAACAGATACATTCCTATATTCATTATCGAATTTCCATACTGGTTTAGTTACTTAGTAGGTAGCTATAATACTGAGCTTATCAGATGGCCATAATCAATATAGGTTACTACGATTTATATCTTTACGTTATAAGCATTCCGAGATGTATACAGGGTTATTGGAAAAACACTAACAACCTCTTAAGAGGTCGTTGTACTCGTCATTATGAACAACTTTTACTATGGGAACAAACCTAAAATCGCGAAAAAAAATCAGCTGTTCCCTACATTTATGTTCGTATAACTCGTCAAAATGTAGGGAACAGCTGACTTTTTTTTTTCGCGATTTCAGGTTTGCTCCCATAGTAAAAGTTGTTCATAACAATGAGTACAATGACCTATTAAGAGGTTGTTGGTGTTTTTCCAATAACCCTGTATAGTTGTATAAGCTTTATAATGATGGCATGCTTCCCATAGAACGAGAAAGTTTCTTTTTTGGTAAAGGCATGTAAGAACTAGAATTAGTTTGCTTAATAATTACGAATTTGTGCCCGGTTGATGGCAACCGGATTACCCCTAGTATGGGACTTAAAAACAACTAGCGAAATGATAAATGATTTTATTTCTGTAAGTAGGTTTGCACAAACACTTTTACACGTCAATCATATTTTAAAAACTAGATGAGGTCGGCGTTTCCTATCTGACTACTCTGAGAAGAAAGGCCGAAACAAACTCAGAGGTCACAGTCTCTTTTAAAGTCCAGACATAATCTTGGTCAGGTTATATGAAGACCATGTAGATCGAAGTCCGAGATGGTCTTTTGAAGAAAGAACCACACAGATTGAGTGGACCTGTCCAGTCAATCTGTGTGGTTCAAAATGTTGGTGTACAATCCGATTCAAACTTTATGGGGGCTCTGAAGTGCGCTATTCGCTGCGCAGTACCTCAACCTCACCCCTCACCCCCGCTGACACGTGAATTTGTTACTGCGCAGCGACTCGCCTCATGTTCCGAGCCGCCATAAAGTTTGAATCGGACTGTACTATAGGTGCACCTTTCCCTAACCCCTCGGACAATACAGGCCTGGACTTTATGTTTTGTATTAATTACGAAGACTTGTATTACTTTGAAGCAAGGGGCAACATTACTGCAAGTCAGACTGTGACTCATGTCGTCGCATTGGAAGATACGTCAACCACATCATCGCTTATCGTCAGATGAGATACTTAGTGGCCAAACGTGGGCCTATTAGTAATAATAGATAAAAAAGTCGGTAATGCAAATGTGTGGTCAATTTTAGAGGAGGAAGAAAGTTTGATGCTTGTCAGTTCGCACCATTCAATCCCGAATACTAGGTCTTAGGTTCGAACCCAGACAGGCGCTTTACTTTGTGTAAATTATATCACCACCACTGCTCTCAAAACGGTGAAGGAAAAGATCGTGAGGAAACCGGCATGTCCTAGAACCAAAAATTCTGATGTAACATCTGTCAACCCGCACTGGGCCCGCGTGGTGGATTACGGCCCACTCCCTCTCACAGAGAGGAGGCCTGTGTCCCAGCAGTGGGAACATTATAGGCTGATTATGTAATCCCGAATATTGCAATATTGGTTTTGTGGTCTAAATGGCCATGGAATGAAAAGGGAATTCTTTTAAAAGGATTTCGACACAAGCTTCGATTCATCTATAAACTGGAATTTATTAAGTACTTACTTATTATTGTGAATTTATATACTAGTCACACACATTTATGGTGTGAAACGCATGTCTATTGTTTCACTTCATAATTACAAAGGTGATCTTTGATAATTATGCATTCTGACTCAGTATTAAACGGTCTGTTCCATTCGGGGATTTTTTTATGATACATCACAAGCCAGATGTCAACTCTTGGCTCACTAGAACGTTATTTCGAAGAAAACTTGATTTTTATAGGCGCGATATATTAAAATGTCCGAATGATAATATGCAATAAGGATTTTTTATCGCATGTTCCAAGAAATGTAGTGTCCATGAAGCTACTACAATACTTGTATATATCATACATCTACGAATGTGTAACGGCCAGTATTTTTATGTATATGGGCCATCACCTGTAACCACCATATACTCGTAATTTGCATAAGTCGATATTGAGAAGAATTCTAATAATGAGTCATGGCTTGCTAATAGGTGAATCGACAATGTGCGTAAATAGATGTATCTATCGACATAACGACAGATTAAGGAAATTGAAAGCCACTATTAACTAAGAGTAAAAAATGTAGAAAAGGTACAATAAACGCAATAATCCTAGCGCAAACATAGCAGTGAGTAATCTTGTTTTATCTTATCTCTTACACAACATTGCATAACAACAGGAACTTTTGTCCAATATTTTTACTTTTTTTTTTTCTGGTATTCAGCTGCATCCGGTTAGACTGGAGCAAAACCCAACGTTGGGAAAAGACTAGGCAGATGATGATGATTTTTACTAATTAAATGTATATAAATAAAACAAAGTCGGGTTAGTTAGTAGTTACACCATTTATAACTGACCGATTTTTATGATCTTTGATTTGTTGGATTTGTCTCCGGCCCGAATAGCAGAATAACTATAAAAACATGGGAAACATTCACGAAAAAAAAATTGTGAAGATAATTAATTTTCTCATACATTCGTTCTTATTGGTTCTGAGGCGGTCCGAAGATCGCCGGGTCAGCTAGTTATATCATAAAAGAGGAAATCCGTATGTACTGTAACATTGAAGTACTGTTTTACATAATATTTTGGTACCTAATCTTTGTTACTGAACGAAACAATTGGTTGGCTTGGTCCACTATATAATTATACGGATGGCTTAATGATGTCAATTTGTGATATAATGCGGCATACACAATACATTCTTCACATAATTTTATATTTATTTTATTTAAACATTACTGGCGAAATGCGGGTGTACCGTAAAATGGGGTTACATTGATCAATTTTAAAATTCGAGGTTGAATATTTCTGTACTAAGGCTGAAAAATTTACAAAAATAAATGTAACATCGGTTTTATGGGTTGTATATGTTTACATTAAAGTAATATTTTTGAACACTCCTTTATGAGAAAAAAAAAAATTATAATCATCGTGATCAACTTCATACTGCATCGGGGATACTTTGATCGCACTAGTTTTTGGTACGTATTTTGATAGTAACCCCAAAAAACAAATTAATATCGGTCCACAAATGTTTGTGCTGCAGTGTTTTAAGATGATGGTTTCTGGGTGGGATTCTTTGATAAATACAAATAACTGTTTTTTTTGTTCAAATTTATATATTTAAATCTAATAAAATTTAAGTTAAGTTAAGTTTTTCATAAGTCAAAGTTGTTATCAAAGTAACCCCGTAGAATCAAACTAACCCCATTTTACCGGTACTATACACCACACAAGACTAAAATAATATTAGTAAAACATACCTTCCAATATAAAAATAAAAGGTTATCAAAAGTATTATTGAAATCCTTAGAACCATTACTTTGGTGTCCTCACATTACTTACCTCCTTCTAACTAATCCACTGGGCATCAACGTGACCCTGGCTCCAGTCAGATTGTACAGCCTATGTTGGTAGAACGCCACCTTATCTAATTTTTCATCCCATAACGCTCTCTTTGGTATTTTAGTCGAAGTATACGATATCCTTAGGTTGCATCCTACAAAAAAAACATGGGATAATTACTATGATAAGGAAGGAACGAGACAAAGAAAGATAACAGGATTTATAAACTTCCGAGTTATCTGCAAACATTTTTAAAGTTTATTAGTGTTTATTCAAAATTATTTATGACTGTTTACAAAGCACTATAAATAGATCTTTGACAGTCGTTACAGGTAGTCAGAAGCCCAAAATTCTGACAACCAGTAAACAGGTACCATACCCAGGGGTACCGTGATACGCAGTAACTGAGTTATGGAAATCAGATACGAATGAATGAATGAATGATATTTGCTAGAATATAGGATACACATTATATGTTATACAGTTTGTTTGATACACTATATTCAACTCACTATTCACTATATTGTTTGAAGTTCATAAATTCATCGATTGAATAGAATCATCTACCACAAAGCCTGAGCCAAGCCAAATAAAGAGTCCTGTTAAATTCTAAGCTTGATAAATTTCTTATGCCTACAGGTAGTTTGTTGTATATTCTAACTGCCATAGTTTAACAGTTTCTATTGCACAATCTAAGGCGATTTCTTGTGATGAGAAATGGTTTTTGAACGACTTTTCTTGTAAATGGAGCTTTATCGTCCTTATTAAAAAGTGATTGATTAATTGTTACGAATATATACAGTCCAAAATATAAAATACTGATATTCATTCGGTAACACTGGAGGCCGACACCAACATAGTGGGGAAATGGCTAGGTGGATTGAATTTTATAAGAAGTGATAAGTGAAATGGTATGACGTGACTCACCTTCGAGCTTCATAAATGCTGTTGTTGTCTTGCTGATGTGGTACGTGTACGGATCGTAATCCGGAAATCTGTAGTGGTTTATCCAACCCTAAAATAATAAAAAGCTTTAAATTCTAGATCTCGGACGAGCTGAATAGGTTTCGTCAAAACTGAAAGGGGGACAGCGTAGGATGGAAGCCTTTGTCCAGGAGTGGGACAGCGTAGGCTAATAAAAAAAATAAGAAACTACATTCGATAAAATTCGATATATTGGAGGATTGAAGTGTTACTAACCTCGTATTTCTTTATAGGCGTATGTTCTTTCACAGATGGTATCGTATACGCAGTTGGCATAGCGCAACTTCGCTTCAGTTGCAGCAAGCTCGAGGTTTTCGGCTCGATATCACTAAAATATGTATCTAACACCCAGCTTTTCAAACTGCTCGTAAAATAAAAGCACCATAGGCCGAGCACGAAACCGTTCCAAATATTTGAATTCGGAAACAGGATGAAGCTTATAAAGATTAGGAATGTGAGGAAGTACATGGGGAAACTGCAGAAATGGTTCGGTTCGCTGGGCAATTTTTGGTCTTTATTCATATTGTTCTTGCTCGGGGGCGAGCCGAAGTTCACACAGGTCGGTGGTGGTGGTGGTACAGGGTCTGTGTCTAAAGGCGTCCCGCTAGAGAACAGAGGGTCAGAGTCTTGGATATCGCCAAAACCATCTATGGTATCTTCCAAAGCTTCGACCCCTGATTCCACCTCCATCTGGCTGTCGTTTAGTTGGCCTTTTTTCACTTCAGCCGCCTCATTGTGGGCTAAAAACATGGTTACATACAAAATAGAGAATATTTAACTATTCTATGTGCAATTAATTAAGATGCATTAGCTCAAAGTTTTCAAAAAAAGGAGCAAAGATATACATTAGCCGATAAACACATTACCCTCCTTTACGTCACGCAGTTGGGTAAAGCTAAAAACCTAACAATTTCCGACAAAATAAAACGGACAATTCACTCAAAATATGCTTTATGTCAATTGAGGCCTTCCTGCTTTCTTGTTCTATGACTTTTACTAGGTACGTTGAACATTCCATGAGAGGTGGCCTGCGGGCGGCGGACTAGGGGCGTCCGTCGTCCGACCAGACAGGCCCGAGTTGGCGTTGCAGTGTTCCACGCGCGCCACTCGAGGGTGGGTGCGGCCATTATAGAATGGGCGCACGGGGAGGTGGGACCCGCTGAGAAACAGCGGGTCGAGGCCTGTCGGGGGAACGGTGAATGCTTATGCGAATCCCGCACCCCCGGCCATAGGTAGGAACACCGCGGTGGTTTTAGCCGGTAAGAGTCCGGCATGCCCCTCTGTCCCTCCACGATGGAGGAAGTCCATGAGGATTTCCACCGCGCAACAAAAAAAAAAAAAAAGGTACGTTGAACATTTTCCAGTACGTTATTGGTCCGTACGATAGTGGCAAAAGTGCTTAGTAACAAGCCCAACTCACACTTACCTAAATTCTTATGTGTATCATCGCTGGAATCCGAATTGTTCTTGTTATCTACAGGAAGACTTGGGTCTCGCTCAGTGGCCTTAGCCGTCAGCGGTTGCGTCATTTCAGATAAGTTTTGTATACTGCTGTCCAGGGAAGATACCTAGCAGAAAGAATATGACTTATAAACAAATAAACACGGCATACAACTGTTGCATTTCATGATGACAGAATTGTAGCTTCTACGGCATTAGCATAAGGTTCAAATTGCAATGAAGGATCAAAGATCGTGAAATGCAACTTTAGGTAGGTATGTAGGCAATAATCGTTCTGAAGTTTAGCCATACTTGAGGGAAACAGTGGGCAAGATGAGTTTATGTTAATAGTATAGGTGTTGCAAGTGTGAGTTTTGTTACCAGATTACGAGTACATATTATAATATCCTAAGCAATGAGGGGCGAAGCAAGGCGGATATGTTATAGTAAATATAGAGTGCAATTCATAGATATATCGAGTATTATTATTGTATAAAAATTAATTGGTCATAGCATCACACAAAAATACCATACATTTTAAATATATCAGACTTTATTACATAAGCACCACATGGTAAGCCAATCATAGGCCATAAACGGACATATACTAGCATAAATATTTTTAGCAATAGCATTCGTATAAGAACAATGCGCTGGATGCAGTGCACACTAGACGTGTGCGCCGCGCCGACCCGCCGCCGCCGCCGACATTTTTTCGACGCCGCCGCCGCCGTCCGCGCCGGTCGGCGCGAAATCGGCGCGAGTTCTAAATATTTTAGAACTTATACTTAGGAATCCCTACAACATCATCACTCACACTATTCTATACTGAATTTCTGACTTTCGAACATAGACATGTCAAGTACCTAGAAGCCAATGTCACGCCGCGCTGATCGGCGCGGATTGGCGGCTGGATTTTTTAGTTAACTATATCGAATAAATAGTACGCGCCGACCACAAATAAATTGGGATAAGAGCAGGATAATGATGATGATCGAAGAAATAGTATGTCTACAAGCTGTTTTCAAGAGTCATCACGAACCGTCTCAAGCGCACGTTTGACGACTTCCAGCCTCCCGAACAAGCCGGATTCCGTAAAGGCTTTAGCACCGCAAACCATATACATACGCTGCGACAGGTTATACAGATGACCGAAGAGTATAACCTACCTCTCTGCTTAGCGATTGTGGACTACGAGAAAGCCTTTGATCCGATCGAGACATGGGCTGTACTGCAGTCTATTCAACGGTGCCAGATCGACTATCGGTACATCGAGGTGCTGAAGTGTCTGTATAAAAACGCCACTATGTCAGTCCGACTCCAGGACCAGACCTCGAAACCTATCCTTCTGCAGCGAGGTGTGAGACAGGGAGACGTTATCTCTCCGAAACTGTTCACCGCTGCACTGGAGGATGTCTTCAAGGTTCTGGGCTGGGAAGGGGCTGGCATTAACATCAATGGCGAGTACATAACTCACCTTCAGTTTGCAGACGATATCGTAGTCATGGCTGAGACTATGGAGGACCTCAGTACAATGCTCGATGGCCTCCGAAAGAGTGGGTCTGAAAATGAACATGGACAAAATGAAGGTCATTTCAAATGCCCATGTAATACTCACTCTCATGAAGATCGGAGACGCTACACTCGAAGTCGTGGACGAGTATATTTACCTAGGACAAACTGTCCAGTTAGGTAGGTCCAACTTCGAGAAAGTGTTCAATCGTCGAATCTGACTCGGCTGGGCAGCGTTCGGGAAGCTATGCAATATCTTCTCGTCCCACATACCGCAGTATCTCAAGACGAAAGTCAAAGTCAACCAGTGCGTGTTGCCAGTGATGACATATGGCACTGAAACGTGGTCGCTCACAATGGGCCTTATTAGAAGGCTGAAAGTCACCCAAAGAACAATGGAGAGGGCTATGCTTGGAGTTTCCCTGCGTGATCGAATCAGAAATGAAGAGATCCGCTGGTGAACCAAGGTAACCAACATAGCCCGAAGAATTGCCAAACTTAAGTAGACACATTGCTCGCAGAACAGATGGCCGATGGGGCCGAAAGGTTCTGGAGTGGCGACCGCGTACCGGAAGACGTAGCGTTGGAAGGCCTCCCACAAGGTGGACCGACGACCTTGTGAAGACCGCAGGAACTCGTTGGATGCGAGAAGCACAAAACCGGTCGAAGTGGAGGTGCTTGGGGGATGCCTATGTCCAGCAGTGGACGTCTTTCGGCTGAAATGATGATGATGATGAGACTGGAAAATAATGCCTCAAACATTTAGTATCCTGTGATGCCAGTGATTTAAAGGATGGGAACATAATTAAATACTGGCAAGATAGACGAGCAGCATTTCCGATGCTATACAAATTAGTGAAGGTCATTTTATCTGTGCCTGCTCCAAGCACGCCTAGCGAGCGGGTGTTTTCTGTTGCAGGCTTGACGGTGACGGCTAAAAGGTCCCGTTTAAGTCCGATACGGGTCGACAAAATTATTTTTATTTACGACAATTACAGCCGTTGCAAGGCAGCCGTTAAAAATAGTTTTATTATGCTGTTTTTGTTGATTTATGCTTGTGATTTTTTAAATTATATTAGATTTTTTAATAAAATCTATTTTACAAGCTAGACAGTTTTAATAAAATACTCCGCGCCGATTTCACGCCGTTTTCACGCCGCCGCCGCCGATTTTTGATCGGCGCCCGCCGCCGGAGGTTTTGGAATCGGCGCACACGTCTAGTGCACACTTAGGGCCGGCGCACAGTGGGCCCATACTGAAAATTAGTGGACTTAGGCAACAAAGTTCCAATATCGATGCGATTTTTTTTTATATGACGTGTTATGATATTCCTGACAACTTTTATTCTTATAACATTTCTTCTAAAGTTGATAGTTTGTCTTGAAAAAAATTAATTAGATTATTTTGTATGGAGCGAATCACGTTTAATTTTTTTTCTTCAATTGTACTAATATGTTGGGTGTGTGGCGTGAGTATATGATAGCTAGGGTCATTCTCTATCCACGAAAAAAAAAACAGCGCCGGCCATCTGCGGCAGCGCGAGTAATCATTCGGTAAAAAAAAATGTTTTGTAAGATTTTTTTTTGCCATTTAAAATAAATTCAAAGTAAATTTTTTGTGTCATTAGGCTAATTCACCTTTTCTTTATTAAATATATAGTTTTAACAGCGCATAGGTACTTATAACTAATTATTCTGGTAGAAATTTAGTAATTATTGCTATGTTATCGGTAGCACCTGCATTGTGATTGATGACTCAAACTCAAACTCAAACTCAAACTCAAAGCATTTATTTCAATTAAACCAATTACAGGCACTTTTGAATTGTCAAGGGGTCGATCAGTCAGTAAAATGAAGCTAGTTGCCCATTCCAAAGCGTAGGTACCTATGGAGAAGAACGGGCAAGAAACTCCATGGACACTCTTTTAAATCAAAATAATATGTTTACAAAGTCTTGATTACATCATTCATGTTAAAAATTATGTATGTGAGAACGATGCAGAACGTTAAAAGCGTCCATAATGATAAGTCGAGAAAAAAAAAAGCAATTTAAATATTAAATTAAATTAAAATAAGCCATGGCAGCAAAGAGATGACCAGTCCCCACTGACGGCGCCCGTTCACGAACATGACGCATGTATTAGCACCATTCAGCTCAACCATTTTGAAGGGAGCTAAATGATCCAACACATGCGCCACCATCAGAGAGACATTTGAGTGAGCATGACATACTCTCAGCTGCCAGAGCACATTCAAGTCAATGAAAGACGTACCCAGTAAATGGTAGCTTTATAGTATGTACATAGTACTCACACATGTGCTATGCAATTATACAATACTAGGAGATTGAATTTATATAATGCAATAATAGTATTTTAAAATCTTCAGCAGCTCCAACAGTATTTTCCAATGCTATAATCAATTTATTTGTGCGTCCTTATGGAGCAGGACCAGCATTTAGCCAAGCATTCTTATCAGTGATGTAATCCCCTAATTTATAATATGCTTGGCTGCATAGTGTGCGTTTTATACAAGATTTAAATTTCTTTTCATTTAGTTGAAGTATGTGGGTAGGTATTTTATTGTAACATTTTAAACAGTAGCCCATGAAAGATGAGTCTACTTTAGCCAGCCTGAAACCTGGTTGAACTAATTGGTCCCTATTTCTAGTGATATAATTGTGTCTCTCACCTCTTTTACTAAAAAGATGTAGATTTTTCCTTACGTACATGATATTTTCATAGATATATTGACAAGGTACCGTCATGATGTTAATATCTTTAAACAGTTCCCTTAGAGAGTCACGCCTGCGGAGATTATATATGGCTCTGATAGCTCTTTTCTGCAGAATAAAAATAGACTCGATGTCTGCAGCCCGTCCCCATAGTAAAATACCGTACGACATAATACTATGAAAGTAACTAAAATAGACCAGTCTCGCGGTATCAACATCAGTAAATTGACGGATTTTTCTCACAGCATATGCTGCTGAACTTAGCCGTCCTGCAAGGGATGTTAAATGAGGACTCCATTGAAGCCTTGAGTCGAGCGTGATCCCCAGGAAAACAGTTTCATCGACGAATTCTAGTTTCTCTTGATTCAATACTATCTCACAATTACTACTTTTAACATTTGGTAAAGAAAATCTTATGCACTTCGTTTTTTTCCCATTTAATACTAAATTATTAGCAGTGAACCAATTTTGGATCTGCAGTAGGGCGTTATTTACGTCGTCAAGATTTGATGCACGTCTATTAATTTTAAAAATCAAGGAAGTATCGTCAGCAAATAACACCATTTGTGGTCGGGTTTTTAACAAATGGGGTAGATCATTAATATATACTAAAAAAAGGAAAGGACCTAATATCGAGCCTTGTGGTACACCCATTTTTACTTTTAAACCGAGTGAGTTAACACCATTTATTTGAACTTGCTGTTGTCTATCATTTAAATAAGATTTTACTAAACTGAGCGCAAGTTTTCCAAGTCCGTAATGCTCAAGTTTTAAGAGTAAGGTCTCGTGGTCGACGCAATCAAAAGCCTTGGAGAGGTCACAAAAAATTCCTATGGCGTCTTGGGACTCTTCCCACGCCGTAAATATGTGTTTTAATAAGGTGACACCGGCATCAGTCGTACAACGTCCCTTGGTGAAACCATACTGTTGGTCGTGTAATATTTTATTGGTGTTAAAATGATTGAGCATTTGGTTCAGCATCACCTTTTCAAACACCTTGCTGAACACCGGTAACACGGATACGGGTCTATAATTATTGGCATCTTTACTGTCCCCCGATTTGAAAAGTGGTATTACCTTACTGTATTTCATTAAATCCGGAAAGACTCCTTGATCCACACACAAATTAAATATTAAGGCTAAGTACGGCGCTATAGTCTCAATAATGGAGGTACAAACTTTGATAGACATTCCCCATAGATCTTCGGTTAGTTTGACCTTGATTTGCTTGAAAGCTTTTATTACTATTATGGGGTTTATATGCTTGAATTTAAATTCAATCTGGCAGGATGATACGTTTGATCTTAATAAATCAATAGAACGCAAGGGCGAGGAATTTAAGATTTCAGTAGTTTTATGTGGGATACTGGTAAAGAAATTTACAAATTCTTGAGCAACTTCTTTGTTAGTGCTTATGAGACCACGCGAAGTCTCTAGTGTGAAATCATTATTATATTTTTTATTCCGGTTAGTCTCGTCATTTATAATTTTCCAAACCGTCTTTATTTTATTTTCGGCTGATTTTATCTTGTTACTAATATACAAGGCTTTAGCTACCTTGCACGTATTTTTAAAAGTTTTAGAGTAGGTAGCAACGTATTTATTAAAAGTTTCAGAGTTAATATAAGGCTTAAGGCCATACAGCTCAAACAATTTTTCTCTACTTTTCCTAATACCCTTAGTTGCCCAGTCACTGAACAAAAAATTTGGGCAAATAGTTTTAGTTTTCTTTTTTAAAGTGTTATTGAACTCGGTGCGCACTATCGAAAAGAACTCCTCATATAATTCATTTACATTGTTTTTTATATGGCCTGGTACACTTAACTTACTAATTAAGTTATTATTAAATCTATTTAGATTGCTTGGTGTTATTTGTCTAGTTTGTATCTGAATTTTTTGTAATGGTATATTGGACTTGAACGTAACGGTTTGACCGCTGTGATCAGAAGGGAGATAGTTTACTATGGCTTTATCTAAGTAGTCGCAGCAACAAAAAACATTATCAATACATGTAGCAGAATTTATAGTTATGCGGGTTGGTTCTGAAAACACATTTAACAAATTGAATGATTTAAAGAGACTTAAGAATCGACTGCTATTTGAACTATTCTCTAAGATATCAATATTGAAGTCACCACAGATAATTAGCGATTTTTTACCTGTTCCAAGTTTTGCTAGAACATCTTCCATTACTGACTCAAATATGGAGTAGTTTTGATAATTTGGGGGTCTATAAACGCACACTATAACATGCTTATCTAGCTCAACACAGGACAGTTCAATGTTATGTTCAACCGACAGATCAACTATATCTTTACGAGTCTTAGATTTAACAGAATTTTTAACTAAAATTAATGAACCCCCACGCAGCATAGATTTTCGGTTAAAACAACTGCCCACATTATAATTTTCATATTTGTTATTGCGCTCGTCTAAGCGTATAACTAATGAGTCGTCGAAAAATGCTTGTCTCTGATTGGCTGTGTTATTTTTTTAACTGCACGTTATCTATTGTTGAATAAATATCGTAATAAGTTTCAGGTTATACTAATTTTGTTAATGATAGGTGAAATAATTTAAATTTGTACGGGCAAGTCGTTGATAATTATCTACATAATCAAGCGTATGAAACTGTGAAGTAATTGTAGCCCTGAAAAGGGCTGTTTGTCATATACCTAGCCCTGATGGGCTTTTGTGAGGATAATCTAGAGCCGGATCACATTATTTCTTGTTCCAGAAGTGCTAGTGGGTCCGGCAAATTTTCGGACTCTGCTATGAGGCATTCTTCTTCCTCCATAATCTCACTGTCACAGGGAGGCTCAGTAGTCTGTAACAACTGAATTGCTTCAGGCAACAACTCATTATGACCCTGTTTCAATATTTTAGGCCTTATGTAGGATATGTGGGGATCAGAGCTTATTAGAAGTCCATGGAGGATGTCTTCGTTTGTTGCTATTCTCCCCGTTTTCCGAGTGTGCCACTCCCTGACGTTTCTGAAGTCCTTATTACGGGCTTCCGAAGCTTCTTCAGATAAGATACCTAAAACGAATAAGTACATACATTTTAATTTCAAAACGCAATTGAGTCAAATAATACATCAAACTATATTTATTTTTTACTTACCGATTGGCAAAACACCAAAGTGGTTACAGATGTCTGCACCGTGCATTAGAAGTTTATGTACACTAACTGGCATGTAGTACCACGAATAGTGTTGCACGTACACATCAGCTGTTTCTCTGCAGTATCTTCTAAATTTTTCACAGTCAATGTTTTTGCCTGATGATATGGCTTGTAGAATAACGGAAAATCTGAAAATCAGATTTTCGTCAATTCCCGTTATTCTGGATGATCTTTTGTAATCTTGGAAAAAGCGCCTCGCAGTATTCCCGTCATTTGTAGTTCCAAAACCCTAAAATGGGAAAACAATACTGTAATATACAATACATAGAGATATAATACACAAACAACATAAAAAGAGCCAAAATTAAATACATACCTGTTTGACTATATCAATCAGCATTCCAGTTTGCTCACGAAACTCTTGTTGCGTGGTATTTTTTTTAGCTTGTTTCAAAGCCTTATGTTCGCCTCGAGCAGTCCATCGTTGAAAATCCAGATTATAAGATATATGGAGAAGACATTCCATACACCGAATCTTCATATGCAGTGAAGAAATTCCTTGTTTGTAAATTTCTTCACGAAGTGGTTTGGAAGTCAAAGCGTCTAAATTATTCATCTCGCTCGGTTTTGCCAAGCAAATAGGACACGTTGCATATGATGGTACTTCAGCAATAATATTGGCCACTTTTCCATCAATCATGGTCATATGCAATTCATGTGATACAATAATATTTCCACACTGTGTAGATATTCGTTCATCAATTTGTTTTTTCATCTCAGACTCTTCAGACATTATAAAATCAGCTGTCTCCGAAGTGCAAGTGAACTTCACCGGTCGACAGTACAGAGTTGAGCAAGGTGTGGGGTTCTCCCAAACTATATTTTCATTCCCAGAAGATGGGCTAGTAGACACTAGCCGAAGAGGGACGATGCTTATCATGACTACTGATGAATCATCGAACTCTGTAGACGTTTTCTGTTTATAATTGCTCTGCGACGAAGAACCATCAAGTCCCCATTTCCAGGTCAACTTGAGTTCTTTATTTTGAGACCTATCAACAGAATTACTAATACCTAGTAAAATCCTTTCCACAGTGTGGTCCAATAGCGCTTGCAATTTAATTTGAGCTCCTTTTTCGGTAATCTCCATACTCTCTTGTGGTGGGTAACATCTTTTCTTGGCATTTACAAGCTTTGGATAAGATGGAAAGGCAGCACAGTTTTCTTCTTTCAGAAATTGTCGAAGAGCTAAGTACTTCCATTTCGAGAGCGCAAGTGATGTATAAAGAGCTAAACAGTTATCTTCAGAGACAGTACTTAAGCTCTGCTTTTTGAATAGTCGCTCGTCTACTTCGGATAGGGCATCTGGATTACTGGAAAGGTATTCGATCACTTTTGCCAGATTCGTTTTGCCGTTGTCTTTCAATTTTGTTATGTACCAGGTCTGCAACTCTTCTTCGGAATTTTCTTCTACTATGGAAGTAGAACGTCTTTTTTTTTGCTTCTTACTTAACTCTTCGAATGGTTTTCTGTGCTCCTTTTCTGTAGATGTTCCCGCTTCCGCAGTACATACTGCAAGAGTAGGAACATGGGAATCTATATCCACAGGTTCAGATAAGACTGCGTCCGAAAAGCCCACCTCACTTCTCAGGTCAACACTGTCACAAACAGGCCAGTTGATGTTTTTTTCCAACCACTTGCGATTACTTACACGATTCATAAAAGTTTTTTGGTTTCTACTTGACTCTATCCACTTTTTATTTAGATTTACACAAAAAAGTCGACAGAACTCCTTGATTCGGTTCTTGTCTTCTTCAGAAACTTCGGTAGTCAAGACAGAAATGATACTTTCATATAGAAACATATGATTTTTCAGATCACCGCCACTTCTTAATTTCACAAAAAAATCTAGGTTGGTACAAAATCCAGCCATAGTTCTAATGTAAATATAAAAATAAAAGTATTTCACTGTGTTCACAAATAAGCGACAAGAGCGAAACTAGATGGACTTAATGAATGTCTTTATATTTATAGACAGTGTTAATTACTCAAGTAGTGGACACTGTTATCAGTGAGTGAAAATTATTCAGCCAATCAGAGACGAGCATTTTTCGATGACTCATTAGTTATGCGCTTAGCCGAGCGCAATAACAAATGAGTCATCAATCACAATGCAGGTGCTACCGATAACATAGCAATAATTACTAAATTTCTACCAGAATAATTAGTTATAAGTACCTATGCGCTGTTAAAACTATATATTTAATAAAGAGAAGGTGAATTAGCCTAATGACACAAAAAATTTACTTTGAATTTATTTTAAATGGCAAAAAAAAATCTTACATAACATTTTTTTTTTACCGAATGATTACTCGCGCTGCCGCAGATGGCCGGCGCTGTTTTTTTTTTCATGGATAGAGAATGACCCTAGCTATCATATACTCACGCCACACACCCAACATATTAGTACAATTGAAGAAAAAAAACTAAACGTGATTCGCTCCATACAAAATAATCTAATTAATTTTTTTCAAGACAAACTATCAACTTTAGAAGAAATGTTATAAGAATAAAAGTTGTCAGGAATATCATAACACGTCATATAAAAAAAAATCGCATCGATATTGGAACTTTGTTGCCTAAGTCCACTAATTTTCAGTATGGGCCCACTGTGCGGCGCAGTCTGGCAAAGCGCAGTATAGCGCGGTTTTTCCTGCTAAATAAATATCAACCTTGCAAATATTGAAATAAAGTTGAAAATAAATAAACTTCCACTAATCATAGAGAGCATCAATGAGAACATTGTGAACACAGGTTCACGGTTATTTATTTTCGACTTTATTTTAAGGGACCCAATGTTGATCTTTGTTTGGCAGTGAAAACAGCTCTGAGCTTCGCCGTAACTGCGCCAGCCCTTAGGGAAAAATGCAGTTATTCATATTAGATACCTAAACAATACATATACACTGACAATGCTTGAATGCAGGTAACTTCTTATCACTTACATTTTCTTCAGCATGGATCGAGGTGGGCTATGGCAGTGTCATCAATACAATACTTTAGATAGTAAGTACTTGTCACAGTGTAATGATTAATGAATGTGAATATATAGTGTATTTTTCTTTGCTTGTCTTATTTTGTAAACAAACATGGCGTATTGGAATTTAGATTTTGAGAAAAAATAATGTATTTGAACGAATATGGAATTCGAAACAGTTTTTAATGTCATTCAAAAATTACCTATACTTTGTTCCAAAAGTATCTGATGATAATGTAAACAAATGGATCAGAAAACGTACCTATGATGCAAATTTAAGTGTTACTTACAAATTGAGTGCTTAGATTTGATTATTTGAATACTTAAGGGGCTTACAGGACCTAAACGCAAAAAACGCAAGTTTTAGAAACAATAAAAGTATATGATAAACTACAGTAAAAAAACTAAAAAAAATATATGATATTCTTCAGGATAAATGCTAGGAAGATAGTGTGTTGAAAACATAATACAACTTATTTGGTACGATAGAAAAAAATCATGAAGATACCTCTAAAAACTTTTTTTTTACAACAAAATTCATACTAATATACATTCAATCATTATGATTTTTTGTCAGATTATTCTACAAGCAACATACTAAAACTATAGTGTTTTAGTTTTTTTGTCCAAACACTAGATTTTTCGTAAATCGATAATTGCTTCATATTTTGCAATAAATTACCAGCGTTGTGGCATCGCGCTTCTCTTTCTTTTCTATGCAGTCCGACAAAGACCGCGCTTTAGGTCATGTAGTCCTCTTAAACCCGAAATACCAATTTTAAATCATCCTAAATATGTTATTCATTTGACTTTCGTCGATGTTGTCAACTACAATGTAATAATTTGTTATTTAATTAAAAATCAATTATTGCTGGAAAATGTGGTGTGTTACTAATTATTTTTAGTAAGCGATTGCGTAAGAATTTTAGCTGAACAGGATTTGTTTACACCTTTATCAGATACTGAACTGTGTTAAATAAATAATAAAATAAATACTTTTGGAACAAACCATAATGTGTGATTGCTGCGGAAACTCCCGTTTTTGAACCATTTTTGTTTACCAAATAAGACATGTAAGAAAGAATACAATGTAGTATTTTACACGTCGGTCGGATAACTGCTACAAATGCACAATAAAAGGCGTATGATAGACCCTTTGTATTCTAGTTAAGATTAAATGTGATTCCTTAGAAGTTGGTCGATGTTAGCAGACCAATGTGTGCAGGGTGTTAGGACAACTTACCTGGTTGTCTGTATCTCCCACACTCTGCTGATCCAAGTCCTTGATAGCTGAATTTTCCTCTGAATCTGATGTGGAATTTTCTCTTGGGATTGATTTTTCCTTAGTATCTGATTTAAGGAAGGAAATATTATTAAGTAGGTATTTTATTATTAAACGGTTTTGTTTGCGAATAACATCTTTTATTAGGTTTCGCATGAGTGAGGTAAAAATCAGCAACTATGTTACTTTTTACTTATCATTTCTGTATCAATGAACAACACATCTAGTTTCTTCAATTAAGAAGTTTATTTTAAGGGGTGAAGAAGTTTTATTTATTCTTATTTTCATTAAAAATAAAACTTTCTTTCAGACGGAAATTAATTATGTTATTTTATGATCTTGTGTAGTGCGTGTCTGGGTTCGAACCCACGACCTAAAATTCGTAAGTCGGGGCCGTTACCACCGGGCCACCACTCTGTGTAAATAATTTCATCACCAATGCTCTTAAAATGGCGAACAAAACCTAGTGAGGAATCCGGCATGTCCTAGAATAAAAAAATCAAAGACGTGACATCTATCAACTTGCACTGGGCCCTCGTGGTAGATTACAGCCCACTTCCCCTCGAAGAGAGGAGGCCTGAGTCCCAGCAGTGAAAACATTATAGGCTGATTATGCATGGTCTCTTACATAGATAAATACAAATTTAATTTACACTAACATAGTACAGTACATAATGAGTAATTATTAATAATTATTGTGGTCTTCAGATAAAGCATTGTGTGTAACCTACATTGTGAAATAGAAATACTTAGATTCTATTATGACCTTGCACCTACTTTGAAAGAGCAGACTGTTATAAAATACCAATTACAGCCACTATTTAATGTAACATGTATGCTTTGGGATTATAAACTACAAATGCGAAGACAATAGAGATCAAATTCTATTGCATTAGAAATATTAATGGAACATCCTTAATACTTTTTAAATTCTGAAACAATCACAAAATTTTCTTCATATTGCCATTTGCATAGGATGCAACCCAATAGCTAACCGTTTGTGAGTTTTAGTACCTACTTTAGAAGTATGCAAAATTATAATTATGTGATACCATATTTGCAAGCCTTGCGCAATATATTATATTGCATCGCTTCATTCTTCAGATATAACATTCACAACGTAGTTCCTCTAACCTACAAGGCAACTTCGCACTATTTTTAAATTACCCCTTTTTTTTTTTTTTTTTTTTTTTTTGTCTGGTGTCTGCTGTCAGTGTTTCAAATCTCATTCTTTTTCCGTGCGAGGCAACGACAACACGAGTTCTGCGATCACAGTCCCCGATTTGAAAAACGATTTTAATATTGAATTTAGTTGTTTGTCAGTAATACATAGATAGAAATAATGCCTAAGCGCAGTGCTAAAGATAAAATTGAACGGTATAATAAGAAGATTCGTAAACTCGAAGAAAAGGAACGACAAACACGTCGTCGCGTGGTGCGAGTTTTAGAATCTTCGGACTCTGATGTGAGCTTCGATAATAACGCTGATAACGGTAAGTACATACCTAGTTATATTAACTAATTTTGGTGAATAAGTGCTTCAATGTGGTATTTTAACTTCAAAAAATTCTGTTGCCTTGATTCGAAATCGAACGTGGCGAGCCTGGGGGTTGGCCGTGAGTCAACACGAGGGCATAAAAGCAAAAAATAAGCATATCTTACATGAGGTAGCTTAACATATTTGCGAAATTAGACAAAGCCTGGGGCCTATCCGAGAGATAGAACGAAGGTATTTTTTGTCAAAGTACCCACGCATATAAAATAAATAATTTTATTATTAGATGCCGATAAAGTGGACAGAAATGGACCGGCGAATCCACCAGCCTTAGAGGTTACCGATACTCCCGAGATACCGGTTCCCGATCCAGAAATACCAGAAACCGAAGCACCTTCAATCGCACATGAACTTGACCCAGAAATTTTGTCAGCATTAGGGGAGCAATCGGACGACACTCCCGAGTTTGGGGAAAGCATACACGAAAATTTGGCACAAAGATGGCAGCCCATATTAAAAAAAAGGACTTCTCAAGGAAGCCAAGGACAAATTATTAAAAGAATACCTTGTCCCCTCCAACTGTGCTCTTTTACAAGCACCAAAACTTAATGCCGAAATTTCGGCTGCTATTACTGATATGGCAAGAAATCGCGATAAGAAGATGGAGCTATCGCAACAACTTCTTGGCGCTGGGATCACAGCCGTGAATAGGGCGATGACTCTTCTCATTACTGGTGATGAAAAAATCCAAGCCATTAAAATGCTAAGTGACAGTTGTCGCATCTTAACCCATCTTCACCATACGGATACGGAAGCACGTATCAAATTGGTGACACCCGGCTTAGAGAGATCATTCCTAAATGTTATCAAGGATAATGAAAGGGATAGCACTCTATTCAGAATAAAACTATCCGAAAAAATCAAAGCTTCAAAAGCTATTGAAAGGCAGGGCCTGCAAATAAAAAAGACCTCGCTGCCTCAAAAACCTCCACAAACAGTTCAATCGGCAGTCGCACGACCTCGCTACCAGGAAAACTGGCCAGGTCCTTCGCGTTACCTGTCGAACAGGGGGGGGCGCGGAGGCCAGAGGAGACAAGCCCCTGCAGCACGCAAGCCACAGACAGCCGCGCAACCGAGGTACTCGAACACGAACAAAACGCGTGCACAACCTCAACAGTAGAACAGGTACATTCAGGACGAATACGTCATTTTTATTCTCACTGGCTTGACATTACTTCCAATGATATTGTTCTCGAATGGATTCGTAAGGGTTTTTCGATACCATTTTCTGAAACTCCGGTGCAAACCTTTTCACCTCGTAATTGCCTTTCAACGGCAGATAAAGGCGATATGAATATCGCCGTCAAAAAATTACTAGATTTAGGCGCGATATCAACATGTTCACCGACCGAGAATCAATTCATATCAAAGATATTCCTTACTTCTAAACCAAACGGCGACAAGCGGTTTATTTTGAATTTAAAGCCACTAAACAAGTTTATCTCTAAGTTCCATTTTAAAATGGAAGATTATAGGACTGTTACTAAATTAATACCTCAAAATGGTTACATGGCTAATATAGACTTGAAAGAAGCATATCTTTTAATTCCGATTGCTAAATATCACCGGAAATACTTGCGCTTTCATTTCGAGAATGATGAAGCGCAAAACATTTTGTATGAGTTCAATAGTATGCCTTATGGCTTATCTATAGCACCCAGAACCTTTACAAAGATTATGAAAGAGGTAATGTCCCATCTTAGGAGTCGGGGCTATAAATCAGTTCAGTACCTTGACGACGTATTATGTATTGGTGATACCTATTCTGAATGTCGTGATAACATAACAGAAACTTTGAAATTATTAGAATCTCTTGGTTTCGTTATTAATTTCAATAAGAGTTCATTAGAACCAAAACAGACTTGTAAATATTTAGGATTTATGTATGATTCAAGAAATTTAATTATGTCCTTACCAAACGAAAAACGCACTCACATAGCTAGTTTAATAGATACATTTTTACGCTTACCACGCTGCACAATAAGGGAATTTGCACAATTAATTGGGATTCTTACTGCTGCTTGTCCCGCAGCAAAATATGGATGGATTTACACCAAAATTTTAGAAAGGCAAAAATACTTGGCCTTAAGAATAAACAACAATTTCAACACAAAAATTAAATTACCTAATATAATTTTGGAGGATCTAAATTGGTGGTCAAAAAATATATCCACAACCTCCAATTCCATAAGGGCTCAAGCATTCGCATTAGAAATATTCACTGATGCGTCCAGGACCGGCTGGGGCGCTTGTTGCAATAACGAACTGCCTGGTATCCCCAGTTAAAGAGTATGCTTGTTACCGAAATTGTTATTCTGAATGCAAATAAAGGTCTTTTATCTTCCCGTTTCAGAACACACCACCCACTTTACAAGTCGCTTACCCTGGGTGCCGCGGTGCTCTCCGGCTTGCGTTCACGCAACGTGGGACGCCTCCAACCGCTCTCGACTTAATGTTAGCTTCCTTGGCTCAAAACACCGTACAGCAATATAATGTCACCTTTAAACTGTGGTGGGAATTCTGTATAATTAATAATATTAGCGTGTTTGAGGTGTCAATTCCACGGGTCATGAACTTTTTATCCGATCAATTTAATAAGGGAGCATCGTACGGTTCCCTTAATAGCCATCGCTCTGCCCTATCGCTACTTCTAGGAAATAGTATAGGAACAGACGACTCCATAAAAAGATTACTAAAAGGAGCATACAAGTTGAGACCGTGTGTACCCAAGTACACGAGTACTTGGGATCCCCAGGTTGTACTCAACTTTATCTCTAATTGGTTCCCAAATGAAGATCTCACAATAGAAAAGATCACTAAGAAATTAGCAATTTTGTTAGCTATTTGCACAGCTCACAGGGTTCAAACGATTTCCCTTATCAAGACCTCAAACATAAAAATAAATTCCAGAGGCATCGAAATAATCGTAACCGACATTATTAAGACATCGGCACCTGGTCGAGATCAACCAATTTTATTTCTACCATACTTTATAGATAAACCAAGCATTTGCCCGGCTACGACATTAAAACATTACCTTGAAGTGACTAATGAGATTAGACCTGAGAACGTCCCTAATTTATTCCTGACGTTTAAACGACCCCATAGAGGCGCCACGGCGCAGTCAATCAGTCGATGGATTAAACAAGTGTTGTGTGCGAGCGGCGTGGACGTGACGACATTCAGCGCGCATAGCACGCGCCATGCCGCCACGTCCACGGCGCATCGCGCTGGCCTGTCGATAGACGCCATCAGGAAGGCGGCCGGCTGGACAGCCGCTTCTCAAACGTTCGCCAAATATTATTGTCGAGCCATACGCGAAGAGAATTCTTTCGCAAATTCGGTTTGTTTTCCCCCAACCCCAAATTAAATAAAGACTGATTAGCGCCTATGTTATTGTAGGGGTGTAGGTTATCAACCCAAATAATATTATTATGATTAAAGTCGTAGAACATTAAGATTGCAATATTGTCAATGTATTATTTATAATAGATTACTGATTAATAATTATTTATTAAAGAAACGAAGGCTTATGTTAAATAAACAAATTAAGTAAACAACTTACTTATTATTATTAGCAAAACTTCACCTCTAAACATCTACGTTGTGAATGTTATATCTGAAGAATGAAGCGATGCAATATAATATATGATCAAACGAACTTCGGCAAGTGAAGTTCGATCGATATTATATTAATCGCTTCATTCGAAGATATAACACCCACCCACCCCATTTCCCTATAACGAAGTTTTCGCTAAACTATACCTTACTCTAAAAAGAATGAGATTTGAAACACTGACAGCAGACACCAGACAAAAAAAAAAAAAAAAAAAGGGGTAATTTAAAAATAGTGCGAAGTTGCCTTGTAGGTTAGAGGAACTACGTTGTGAATGTTATATCTTCGAATGAAGCGATTAATATAATATCGATCGAACTTCACGTGAAGTTCGTTTGATCATATATTATACAAGCAGCGCTCCGCGGTTCCACCCGCATAAGTGTGACACCCGCGGGAATATCGGGATAAAAAGTATCCTAAAGTCCGGCCGCGCCAAATTTGCCAAAGATGTAAACAACAATGGACGCTCGAAATTGAATAAAATCGATGTACATCGATTTTGAAGAACATTTATTTTAAGTAATGTTTGTTTTCGGTTAGCTCGGAGATTTAGATGAAAACAAACATTACTAATAATAAATGTTCTTCAAGCAAAGCAGTACTTCTGGACACGGCTCGCATTGTCAGGAGGTTCCTCTCTCTGGAGCCCTGACCGCCGGTAGCTTGGACCCTGTTCCCGATACCGGTGGGCTACTATTTTTTATATTTTTAAATGTTATTATATATTTTTTTTATATTCTAATATTTAAAAATATAATTTATATGTATTTAGACAAATAAAGGAAATAATGTTCTTGTATATCGATTTTATTCAATTTTGAGCGGCCATTGTTGTTTACATCTTTGGCAAATTTGTCGCGGCCGGACGTTATAAATATTATGTGTTATATTATGTTGTTATATATTACTGTAAAATTTCATCAAAATCCGTGCAGTAGTTTTTGCGTGAAAAAGTAACAAACATACATCCATCCATACATCCATCCATCCATCCATCCATCCATCCATCCATCCATCCATCCATCCATCCATCCATCCATCCATCCATCCTCACAAACTTTCGCGTTTATAATATTAGTAGGAAGAATAGAATAGACATTAATTTTGCAAATATGGGTAATACATAATGGGTGTTATTATAATACATTAAAGTTCAGCCATATTTCACCATTTGGCATGCAAACATTTATATTATTAACCACTTTAACCAAAAGCCAGATCCATCAATCCAGAGCAATTCAGGCAATTCTTTTCTCTGATAAAAACTCACTCACACTGTAGTATGTTTTATCTATCTATCTATTGTCTCATTTTATTTATGAAACTGGATATAAATTTCACATGATGGTAAGAGTGTCATTAAGACAGCAATAGACTTGTGTTGATATCATATTAATGTAGAATTTACTAGCTGCACTCCGTGGTTACAACCGCATAAGGTTAGATCCCGTGGGAATATTGGGCTAAAAAGTATCCTATATGTTAATCCTGGTTATAAACTATCTGTGTGTCAAATTCTATCCAAATCCGTTCAGTAATTTTTGCGTACAAGAGTAACAAACATCCATCGATCCTCGCAAACTTTCGCATTTATAATAATAATAGGATAAGTCTATGACAGCTGTTTGTTCAAAGTAATTGGTGTCCTTAAATTTTATTAAACATGTTTTAATATTGTCCCTGTCACTAAGTGCTCTCAGCTAATTCATAGTTATAATGAATATTTACAAATGAACTGATTCATGTTTAATGGGAAAGATTTGATCTGGCTGGATGAGGGTTGCCAAGTATAAAGTCAAATGACATGCAATTGGAGAGGCCTATGTCCAGCAGTGGACTGGAGTAGGCTGATGATGATGATGATGGGAAAGATAAACTTAAACAATATTAAGTAAATATTTAAATTATTAGAATCCATTCATTATTAGGTAAGCAATCTCATTATAAATGGTAAATGATATACAGACTATATGTATATCCATTTGTGAATAAACTGCTCTGACTTTGAGTAACCTTAATTTTGCAATTATAAGAACAATGAGAAATGTAGTTTAACATCCGTTCACACATATTAAACTTTATTACATAATGGTTATCTATTATTTTAATCATACCAACAAACCATAAAGAACTTACTAAGTTAAGACAATTTCAATGTTTGTATTTGTGATGAATGTTTATGTGTTTATGCTACAAAAATCAATAGTGATAATAAATTGCTTCTTACCTTCAACTGAACGAGTTTTCATATCTTCAACTGCTTGAGCAATTTTAAACTTGAAATCATGGAATATCTTCCATGTTTCATTACTCTCCTTGCCCTCCTTCATATCAGGAGTCATGTCAGGTGTACTCCGCTTGCCCAAGCGGTTCAAGTACTCCTTCATTGGAGAAGATGTCACTTCCTTAGGAAGAGAAGCCTTTGCTTCTTCTGGTTTACTTTCAATAGGTTTGACATCCTCAGGCTTTTCCAAAACCTTTTCGGAACGAATTGATTTAAAATATTTATCTATAATGGAGGATGACCTCTCTCCTCGTTTAGGGCTTGCACTCTCCACAGGTGTGCTAGGAGGTTCACATTGTGGGGTAGGGGGGTCATCTTCACACACATGGTACAACTCCTCTATCTCCTCATTATTAGCATGGTACCTAAAGGATAGGGATGAATTTGGTGCTTTTCCTGAAAATATAACCACTGTTACACCACTGGCACTTAACAAAACATCACATTTTTATTATCTTCATTTACCCATTCTATAATCAACCTAACTAAATTAACATTGTATAAAACACACTAAAAATAAATCAAAGACAAGAACGCAAAAAGCTAAGAACTGTAATGAAACACGATTGGTGCGGCGAAGTGGCGATCAATTTGTGCCTGATTGTTTGTGTTATCGTCTTTGTTGTCAGAGGAACAACATCCAATACCGAAACTTGTACATAAATCTAGAAGCTGATAAACAACCGTTCCTCGCGGACACTGACGTATACTGTTTATTTAAGTAAACTAGTTTCATATGCCGCGAAAACAACCGTATGCTAAAATTATTTAATTAAAACTGTTGGCAAATATATTCGACACATACCCACTCCAGAGATCTCCATTTTATCAAATTAAAGATAACAATTATTTATATAGAACCATTGTTTTAATCACATTAGTCACAACTAACTCCTATTATAAATATCATAAATTAACTTCTGAGTCTATTCTATTTCCCTTAATTAATTTTAATAAAAGTTGCTTCACTCGCTGGAAATAAGATTTTCTTGTCAGTCAACAACTGTCCACTAATGTCAAGTAAGTTGTCAAATTTTAAATGTCATAGTGTCATTTCTTGCTACTGTAATCGAAACACGTTTAGTCGAATCTATTATTTTAACGAGACTATAAGTCCGGCCCAAGGGTCACCAACTGAAACTACATAAAATATACCTGACGCAACTTTTGAACAGAAAGGTCCGTATTTGGACCGTCAAAATAAGTTTGTATTTCTTGAAAAAACTATGTAAAACAAAATTACTGCAGTTGTAACCGAAAATATCCCATTTCTCGAGAACTATTGACTGAAAAAAACAGTGGCACCCCGGGAGTGCCGACAGAAGTGAAAACAAAACAAACAGAATATTTTGCCATCACTCACTGACATATCGGATATACATTAAAACCGAGTACATACATCCCGAGGACAGTCGAACACATCCGAAGTGGTGTCGATTATGGTAACAGTGGCGCGAGTTCAATCGTTTTTTCCCATCTCAAAAAATGCCCAACGCACCTAAAGAAGTTTTCACTTAAGAAAAAAGTCACCTAGAAACATCATAATCTTTTTAATAATACAATAATTATATCCATATGCGTGGATATTTTTCACATTATTAAATTGTCGTGTTCACACATTTTTTTACGTAAAACAATGATCGCCAAAAATACTAAACTACCTACACGTTTACTCGGCACAGCGCTCTGGCGAGGAATAAATGAAAATTTCCGCGCGTGTGCGGAGGATAGTATGTACAGACGCCAGCACATCAACCTACACCTAACTGTCAAATTTTCCCAATCAACATTGAGCCTTATGCTTTAGCGATAAAGTTGAAAATCTATTACAGAAATCTGACAGATTGTAGTAGGTTGATGTGCTGGCGTCTGTACAAAATGTATGCGAGCGTTTGGGATTACGTCCGTGCTCCGCGTCATCCGGTTTTTTTCCGTTCTTCATTATCAAAACGAACGTTAGGAATTATTTCCGTCCGGAAAATATAAGAACGTTTGCGCTTAGGGACAATTTTGTATGAAATGCGTGCATTCAGGTCTCTGAATCTGAATTCCTGATCAGGAAACCTAACCAGGAAACCGTAAGTATGCGGCCATCCTTAGCTTATTTTGACATTTGGCCACGACACCCAAAAAATGCATAATCTCCTTGTTTTTTTAAGTCGGTTAATGAGCACATTTTAGTGGAATGATCGTCTAGGGCCCCCCTAACTAATATTCATAACGTGCTCTCACTTTCATTGAATTATAATCGACTAAGCACAACTCTAAAATGATTCAGTATAATCTGTGTGACACTGACACCAGTCCAGTCAGTCGACCAGTGATGCCAGACGTACGATAATTATCGTACATGTACGATAATTTCGACACCGGTACGATGTACGATACAATATGTACTATCGTACGCCAAAGTACGATAATCTCCAACCCTCTTCCGAAGTGGTGTTTGGCATTCAAATGCAGACACTGAACGACTATTTAGCAAAAATAATTTGTCGAAAACCAGAATAAGAAACAAACTTACAACAAAAACTGTTAAAGGGTCTACTTTCTGCGCAATGCGTAAAAAACCAATCAAAAGAATGCTGTTATGGTTTTAAACCAACTGAAAAAATGATATCTCGAATGACTTCAGCAGTCCTTTAATCAAAAACGGCTGGCGCTGCTGCAGAGATAGATGTAAATAACGATTCCGATGACCCCACTCTTTTATAAAAAAAAGTTTTTTTTTTATTTCTGTCTAATTTCACGACTTCCTAAAATTCCTATCCTATATCTAGTTTTGCGAATTAGCGCGTTTCGCTCGGTTCTGGCAGTTGTACGATAATTTTTCATCGGGTACGATAATTTTCGAATATTGATACAATAATTCACTCGCACTCGTCTGGCAACCCTGAGTCGACCTTCTGTCAAAAATAACATTCGCGACGAGGATTCTTTGTAGTGTTTTGGTTTTTTGCGTTTATTACATCAAAAATAATGGAAATTACACTTACGATTAAATATAAAGTGCATTAAGTTTAGTGAGAAACATGAAGTACTTATTTGTGATATTGTTCTTGTTTGGTTCGTACGGCGTAGGTTCTGTTGTGGACAGTGGTGGGAAGGTGAGATTCCACCGATTGCGCCGCATTTATTATTGATAGAGCTATGAAATAAGATAAATACAAGGTTATTTGGTTGTGTGTTGAGCGGTGTTATTGTTGTTGTAGGAAAGTACGGAGTTGTCTCGTGCTTTTGATGACCGGCCTCTGTTGTTTGCCACGTTAGGAGGCGGCATGGTCGCCGTCGAGCCTCTGGCGGGCAATATTATATGGAAACTAAAAGATGGTGAGTAATAACTATTATTTCCTTTATTTATTAATAATTTCATGCGATTTATAGCTTGTGTTCTGTAATAACAGAATATAAAGCGAGTGATGTTAGAATTTGTACAATGCACTTAATTGTTTATTACTAGTAGATTTGTAGAATTCATTGCTTTGTTTCCTTCAATAAGTCATTAAAAGCAAGGAGTATTATTGTTGTTGGTTAACATAATGTTTAATTCAGTAATTTTATTATGGTTCAGCTAAAGTGATTCATTAAGTTTGATTAATTGACATTTAACCATTTCTATTCCGCTGGCCCAACCATTTATATTCAACCATTTGTAAAATTCGGATTTCATTTTATACTAATACATTGCATGTTTTTATTCATCATATTATTTTCTGTTATCAGTATTTGTTGCATCAGATTTTCAACAGATATTGAAAGTACACATCAACAATATTGTGGATAAGTTTCAGTTTAAAAAAATACTGTAATCACTTAAGTATTGGTTACAGTTAATTTCACATATGGATTTAATCTATGATAAAACATTACTTAGTTGTTTAAAAGATACAAAAAAAAAAATACCATACTACAGTAAACAATGACTATTATCCCCCAAAAATTCTGTTTTCTAAAATCTAATTTTCTGAGGCCTTCATAAAAACATTAATATATTAAATACAAGATATTCAATAATATTTCCTTCTATATTAATCTAAGATTTCAATTATTTCCATGGTAACAGCAAATTGACATAACACATAAATTCCTAAACTTAGGATGAAAATAAAACTGGAATTTTTTTGAGAGAACTTTTATTTATTTATATATACTTTATTGTACACCACAAAAATACATAACATAAAAAATACATCAAACATTACAGTATATAAAATATACAATGAGTGGCCTATATTATTATGTTTCTAAGAACATTAATAAATTAAATCTCCTGTTCACTCAATAAATAAATATGTTATCACTATATTGATGGTATCAGTCGAAGTAATTATCACTCCATGTTTATGGGTTTTCCAATACAGTTTTTAATACACTAAGTAGTTGCTACTATCTTGATAAAATGGGACAGTCTCCATAATTAATCACTCTATTTGTGTGTACCTTGGTACTTATTCATAAACATTATTATATTTATACCAGCTCCCCCTGTCTCCCTTCATGTTAGCATAGTATAAAACAGATAAGAATGCATTTTCTTAGTTGTCATGGAAATGCATTTAACATAGTTCTAAGCCTTGGAAGAAAAAGTAATTTGAAGGTGGTTGTAATTTATGTAATTGAAAGGAACTAAAAATCTAGTAATTCACTGAGATATTTTAAGTTGTGGCATAATTGTGCAAATATAAATTTATTTTTACAAAATATGTGACATTGTTTTCTGAAATTCAAACCTATTTCGTAAGAAATATGTAACACAGTCAATTGTATGCTCATTATAAATAAATTAACATCCGTCATACATACTTATTCATATTTAAATCTACACATAAAGATTATTATAATTTCTATAACTGTGAGTCTATGAAAGTCGCTTAGTTGGTGATTAGATATAGGTATCAAAAAGTTCGATTATCTATTAATTCTTAATAGGTCGCAGATAATAAATTTTATCACCATGTGTGCTAGACGTGCATAGATGAAACAAGTTATCAGTAAATATTTGTGGACAGTAATTATCACTTTTATGCTTATGCATAATTGTTGGATTATATAGACTTGTGTGGAAGTATATAGAGTGAATGGTATCTTCATTATTACTTTACTTATACATAGTTTAATAAAATTAGTGAGGTGCAATCAGTGTAGTGGTATGTTACAAGTTAGTACAGTAATATTTAATTGTGTGTTAAATAAATTATGTAGCTGCAATTATAGGACAAGAACATTACGATTATATACAAAAAAAAAAAACAATTTAAGCATTAACACTAGAAAAAAAAAACAATTTAAGCATTAAAAAAAAAAAAAATCTTTTTTAAAGATGATACAAATTGCATTATTGAATTTGTTGAAATGTTTCGAACGTTCTTCATCATTTGTGGTTGCAGGAAGGCTTTATTAAGGCGTTGAGTAGGCATGTTAAGTTTTCTTTGACTATTCGTATATGAATAGGAATTACACCCACTATTTACCTCTCGCGCGTATTCCACAGAGCCTAAAGACTAAGGTCTTCAATCAGTGCGTCCTGCCAGTTATGACTTACGGAGCCGAAACGTGGACACTCACGGTACGGCTGGTCCATAAATTCAAGGTCGCTCAGCGAGCTATGGAACGGGCTATGCTTGGGGTCTCTCTGAGGGATCGAATCCGCAACGAGGTGATCCGGCAGAGAACCAAAGTTGTCGACATAGCTCACAGAATAAGCAAGCTGAAGTGGCAATGGGCCGGCCATATTAGCAGTAGAACCGATGACCGCTGGGGTAGACGTGTTCTTGAGTGGAGACCGCGAATCGGTAAACGTAGCGTGGGACGCCCTCAGGCTAGGTGGAGCGACGATCTTCGCAGGCTGGCTGGTAGCAGCTGGATGAGAGTTGCCGAAAATCGAGTTGAATGGCGTGCAATAGGAGAGGCCTATGTCCAGCAGTGGACTGCTATAGGCTGATGATGATGATGATTTACCTCTCGTGGGTGCTGTAGTCCCCAGGCTCCCACGAAGTCGGCGCCCCTGAGTCGATCTATCCATATACGTCTCCCTTATGATCTCGCTTCGAACTTGTTTACGAGGTAACTAGTCGTGATTATCGACAAAACTACGTGTGTTTTGTATTGCTATACTGCATCTATTTATATAAATACATGTGTCACGAACACAAAAGGTTATAAATAAATCCTAGACTGTCCATTCCAAGTTACCACATATTAACGAAGCAATCCAAACCTTCTTATAAGACAGTAACTCTGAATCACTCTGTTTATGTTTTCTTCATTATAACTTTTTTACTATTAAAACTTCGAATCAGAGTCATAGTAATGATGATTCTCGTAATCGTCATGACTTAACACTAGTAGCCAATCGCGAAGTCCTTAGTTCGATGCTCGGAAAGTCTAAATGCCCCATGCAATGGATGGCTACATTTCGGTAAAAGACACAAATAAAATATAATCTAATCTATACCTAAAACTAAGATTTAAAACTTTACCAATTACCTGCAGGAGTGACGCTTGTTTTATCATTATAATCTTTTGTTTTTCTTTAGAACCGGTAGTAAAAGTCCCAAACCAGCAGGCGGATCTGATGCCTCAGTTCCTCCCAGACCCTCGGCATGGCACCCTCTACATGTACGGACCCCGAGGCGACCAGCAGATGCTGAAGAAGTTACCCTTCACCATACCGGAGTTGGTCGCCAACGCGCCGTGTCGGTCAACTGACGGTATTCTTTATACTGGGAAGAAGAGTGATACATGGTTCATGTTGGATCCTTTGACTGGGTCTAGGGAACATGTTTCAGGTATGTTTGAAGTCTTATTTATTCATTTTTACGGTTTCTAGAATATGGTCTTAGGAGCTCCATGAAGCGCGAGCTCATAGTAGTAGTAACTGCTGGTGTGTTGGTGACGGGTGAAAACTTACTTACACTGAATCCCGAACTGCGGGATAGTTGCGTAACACACTAACAGTAGCAATGGCTTTCATTTTGACAGTGCAACAGACAAATTTTTCGAACATTGAAGCAATGGATTAGTAATATCCTTCAAAACGATCCAGATTGTGATTGAAAATGCTAGTGATCGCCATCTGGCCATCACTAGCATTTTCAATCAGACATGACCTTACTTCATCCTATCTAGGATGAAGTAAAGGTCATGTCTGTTTAGTTCGTTACGTTCGCTGTCTACTCTTACGCACCTTTGCTTATGGCACCATTGCATTGTATAGTCATTTAACTTTCAAATATTTTACAAAATAATACAAAATTAGCTCCATCAAATTGACCTCGTCCATATATCCGTAATAAGCAAACATAGCTATAATGCTACGGTTATATAGATTAGAACAGCATAATTACGTGTAGGCTTATCGACGTACGGTAATTACCTACGATGCGGGCATGGACATATGGCCCATACTCATAATGACGTACTATTCTATTAAAGCGTAGATAAAAATGTCGTCATTTGATATAGGATTGGAAAATGTTAAGGCATGTGGGCGTTTGTTAATTAAACGAAATTATTAAGACCAAAAGGGCTTTTCACAAGGCATCATTGTTCTAAACGCGTTGATCTGGAAAAAACAGTGTTGCAAGTTAACGAACTGTGAAAATAGTAGTCATGAACATTAACGGATGGTTCGAAATTTGAACGTTCGAAAGCCAGCCAGTGACATAGTTAAATGGAACATAACTTTTTGCTGAAATGCGACGAGTACTTTCGAATATTCGCTATCATCAGCCTGATGTTCAGATTTTATTCGATAAATACCGTTCGATTTTTAACCGTCATTCTGGTAGAAATAATTGTTTGGTAAGACGACAATAGGCTCCAGGCTCTGTTATCGTACACTGCTCTTTGTAATATAGTAAGAAACACTGCCAAATGTATTATGTGACCATAATAATATAAATTATCACTGTGACATTATAACAGTGTTCCATATTTCAATGATTTTCAAGGCTTGGTTACTTAAAGAAGAGGCACCGCCGCTATATTTTGGCACGTAATAGTTTAATGACAGACCATCGACAGCAAAGTTTTTGTTTAGTTCACTGGCCGATGATTCATCGTAAAAATAAATATAGATATAAATGATTCATCTCATAGTTATCACAGATAAGATGTAACTTTTCTATGACGATATAATGATAATGTAATAGCGCCCTTATTGCAAGCAAGTAATAATTTCTAATTCAAGAAACTAATCATTTCTACTACTAATTACATCAAATAATTATTGTTATCTGTACACACGGCGACACATCAAGCTGTACATTTTCAATTTTAGCTGACCTCGCATTGTATAGGTTTTTCTTAACAATGAGAAGTCAGCTTATACTGGAAATGTATAAGTAGCTTGATGTGTCGCCGTGCGTACATTTTTTCTTTCTTTCATTCTAATAAAAGCTAAAGAGTTTGTTTGTGTGTTTGAACGCGCTAATCCCTGGAACTACCAGTCGGATTTGAAAAATTCTTTTTGCATTTGATAGCCCATATTCTTGAGGATAGTTAGAGGTTACTTAACATCACGCTATGACCCTTAGGAGTCGGGAAAAAGGAAACAGCGGGCGAGCGAGCGATGCGGTGCGACCCGTGCGACACAGTGAGCACCCGCACCGCATTGCTCGCCTGCCCGCTTTTTTGGCCGAGGGAGTTTTATAAAAATGTGGCAGTTATTTTAGTATAAGTATTGTGTATCTTACGACTTCCACGCGAAAGAAGTCGCGGGCAGAAGCTAGTGATACAATACATGCCGTATAAGCAGCAATAAATGTTTTACAAACAGTCCCACATGAAACTCATATAAGTACAGTCAGTTATAGCAATTAGCTGACCCACCTTTGCATAAATGGTTGTGATTTTTTAGAAAACGAATCGATAGAATTTTATAATTCTATTGTGTTTTATTTATTTGAGCAAAGTAAATAAAATATAAAAGAATTACAAAATTTTATCGATTTGTATTCTAAAAAATCTGAACCATTTATGCAAAGGTGGGTCAGCTAATTGCTATAACTGACTGTACCTAAGACGACGGGCGGGGCGCGTTTTTATTTCAGTTTTGGCTTGAAATTAAAATAATTCCAAATGATAAGACCTTCGACTTCAAAAAAGGAGGTTCTGTATTCGACCCGTAGTATGATTGTATGTCCGCGATTTTCTCAAAAACTAATGAAGCAATTTTGATAATTCTTTCATTAATGTGATCTACATACATACTTTCAGGAAGGTTTCAATATATAATACATTAGGTAATTATTCTTATGTACGAAGTTATACGCATAAATATACAGCATCTCCGGCATTTCTATGCGAATTTTGATGATGCTTATAGTTAGTATCTTCAATTGTTCAATGCACTTGTTTTAATTAAATTTTTGTGGGGTAGGTACAACTAAAAAGTGAAAAATAAAAACATTTTTTACAAAAAAAAAAACTACCGACTTCAAAAATGCGGAACCAACGACACCGACTTCCAAAATTAAAGTTATTTATCGCTTTGTAGTGTTTTTTTTTGAAGTCTGTTGTTTTTTTTTGTAAAAAAGTTTTTACATTTTTACGAAATAAATTGTGTCCGAATATGCTTGGTGACTGTTTTGATTTAAGTATGTGATGGATATCGCATAATTTAAAACAGCCATCATTTAATTGGGGGCGTACGCATGACTACATATCGAGCTATAAATTTCCAGTATAAAGCTGCTGACTTCAATGAAATGCCAGAAGGCCAATTACCGTACTTAAAATCGTTCAAAATGTAGTCGCAATCTCATCTTAAAGACAGTCAGTGTCAAAAATAAAATAGTCGATTGTCAAAAATGTAGGGAAATTAGAAATAATTGAGAGATATAGAGCGGTTAGAATGTAAACTTTCTTAAAAATACGGAATTAGTCTTCTTATATCGAAAATATACAGGGTGACAGGGACATGACATCGACGCGCAAACTGTAACCATGGATTCAGTACATGATTCTAGACGTATAGATAGCATAGACAAGTGTAGAAATTTGAAAAAAAAAACTGCTGTTACATAGAAAAGTGCAATACCTACACGGTCAAAATGAAGTTTAAGTAGTGTATAAAGGCTCGTCAGACCCCACAGTCAAACCATTACTATGGTTTTGTGGCGCTTAGTTTATAATTTATTTAGCATGCTGTGAACTTATGATAAATAAAATAATAATAAAAAAGACCATGTAGGTATGATAAGCAATTTTTTTTAATAACCCTCAAAAGTCTTCAACGCAGTGTGGTTCAGAATTTGCGCATCGATGTCCCTGCTACCACCATATACAGATATGAAAAGCTTGAGTAGGTATGCCTTCGTGTGTATAAACAAACCGTTCGACAATAAACCTTTTCTACTTGAAAATAATTCTTCGCATTGCAATGCCCAAGTTGTTGTTTCACTATGCCAAGTTTACATTTCTCCTTGTGTTGTAGGTTTCGACAAATCAAAGATTTTCAAGAACTCCGATGACAATACATGCTCGCCGGACAAGAAGAGAGGGATCTATGTAGCGAGAACTGAGTACAATATACTGATGCATGATTCTAAGAATCAGAATCATAAGTGGAATGTGACGTTCTTTGATTATACGTCTCTGGCTATGGGAAAGGAGATGCTGAATGATTATGGTAAGATTATTTTACTTTGTTTCTTTGAAACACCCTGTATTGAACCTTGGTGAAATGGTGACACTATTTATACTTAATTAAAGCATTGTGTTACTTAATCCTGCATAAAAAACGGAAATATCTTAATTCAGGTTCTGAACCTGCGGGGTAATTGCGTAGCACACCAACAGTAGGAATGACTTTCATTTTGGCAGTTCAACAACATTCAATGCGTTATTTACGTTGTTGAGTAGACAAATTTTTCGAACATATGAAGCAATGGATTAGCAATATCTTTTAAAATGATTCAGATTGAGATTGATCGTGTGTTACGCTATTAGGGTGCGGGCCGAAAGAGTAGAGCCTCTTTTGGGAGATACTTACGCTACACCTGTTCATATTTACTTTTGTGATACGAAAACAAATATCGCGTTCAAGCGTGTTTCCATTTAACATGTACTGTGTAGATATTTTTAATAACATTGTAATATTTTTTCACAAATAACCATCACATATTTTCCACAGGCATAATTCATTTTACATCAACGTCGAACGGCCGGGTGATGTCCTTTGATCGCAAGACAGGAGATCTTGTATGGTCTCACAATTTCGAGACACCAGTCGTAGCCGCCTATTTGTTAGACAGGGACGGACTTATCACTGTCCCTTTCAATTCCATGGGCGATGACACGCTGGACCATATCATGGAAGATGCTACGACTTTGAGCAATGGACAGGGGATCAAGAATTCTAATATTGAGTTATAGTAAGTATATTATTGTTAATTCTGGGTTTTGAACTAAGATGGTGACCGGACGTCAAGACGACAAGACGTCGGTAATTTTTAGGAGAAGTGACCATAGAGGTCCTACCTATTTATTTATTTAATTAACACAGCTTAAAACTAATTTCAAAAATGTAAGACAGTTTGTGTCTGTGACACACATGTAACACATAAAAGAGAAAATATAAAATCATCAAGTTCTGGTAAAAAGTTACCAACACTTTCATAAATCCCTCTCACAGTACTTCTGACATGCAGACAAAATCTTCGCCCATTCGTCCGCAAAATCGTTTGTTGGATTAGATTCCAAGAGATTATTAAGTGCGGCCAGAGTACGTGGTACTGGGGACTTAGCACGCGCACCGTTGTGCGACATGGAGGCACAGCAAACAGCCTGTGCTTTCTGCCTCGGCAGTATAAACCATTCAACTAGATAGTCTTAAAACTTCCACCGTTTTTTAATTCATATCGTCTAATGAGTCAGTGTTAAGATTTTTTTCATCATGGATTTAGTTTATGTTATGATGAGGGCCCAAGGGTTCTAATTAGTGAGGCCTGATAGTCTTGTCCCCTTGGGATTTAAATGTTATCCCGACTATGGGCGTTAACTTGCTAGCGAGCTTAAACAGAACTGGTGAAATGTGGGTGTACAACTCTACCCAACCATTGGGAGAATACAGGCGCGATGTTATGTTATGAACATTAAACTACCTATCTCATCTGCCTAACATTTTCCCAATTATGTTGGGTTCGGCTTCCAGTCTAACCAGATGCAACTGAATATCAGTATTTTACAAGGAGCAACTGTCTATCTGACTTCCACAACCCAGTTACGGGGTAATACGATAGCCCTTGGTAAGACTGTCTGTCAGACTTTCGGGTTTCTGACTACCCGCAACGACAGTCAAAGATCCACGAATGACAGCCGGGATCAACGGTTTAACGTGCTTTCCGAAAAAACTAACCATAGTGAAAAAGTATTTTTTGTTCAGTGTTTTCCGTTATCAGTTATCACATGTAGGAAATTATAAGTGCATTGTAGTAACATCGCGTGCCAGGCATTCAAACACGGCGACATTGAGAGTGACTGAATTACACTTGTTGCTCATTTCATATTCCCCATACCGATAATCGAATCGATAAAGTTCGCTTTGAAGTGATAAAACTTAACGTTGCAAAGAATGGATTATGCACCGATGTGAGTTGTATTCAAGGATCTTGTGAAGGCCGTAGGAATCCGCTTGATGCGGGAAGCACAGATCCGGTCGAAGTGGCGGTGCTTAGGGGAGGCCTATGTACAGCAGTGGACGTCTTTAGGCTGAATGAATGAAATCTGAAAGAGTGTAGGGCTTCTCAACACTTTGGGATACAGAAATTGAGAATAATTTGGGCCAATACACACAGGTGCGGCGTGGTAGAGAATTTAATCTATACAAATAAAAGAATCGGGTTAGTTACACACCACTTATTTACACCACTTATTTATAATTACTCAAGAACGGCAGGACTGATTTTTATGATCTTTGATATTTTGGATGTGTCTCCGCCCCGAATACATTTATTGATTCTGAGGTGGTACGAAGTTAGCCGGGTTAGCTCAATACATAAATATATGCTTATCTAATCGAAATCTAGTCTAGTACAAATATTTCAATGTAAGGAGAGATAGTATCCACACATTTATGGTTATTTAACAACCACGCCGTTGACCTCTTTCTATAAATACACCCTAGTTGCATCGATTGTATTTCGCTGTTTCGAGCACTATGTACTTGAGGTAAAACGGGTAACCATTATATGAATACTTACCCATAAACATCGATACATATTTAGTAGTCATAATCCATAATTGCACCGAGATAATACGCTAACTGAAAGAACTGACCGCCTGAATATAAAACCTACAAAGATTACTAAAACAAGTACTACTTTGGTAAAAGTAAAATGCATTCTGTCATTACACCTGCGAGAAACATTGCCATGCAACTTTGAACACTATCTGATAGTGATACGATTCATAATCAAATAATCGTTACTCTCATTGAAAGGCTACGCAACAGTCTCATTGAAACTTATTTACGCATATTTATGCATCACTGACTTAATTTCCGCGTTTAAATGCTTTTCTATTTTGTTGATTTGTTTCAGTAATATTTTATGGTAAACTAAAAACTCTTATGTTTTTAACCTTTTAAGCGCTTGGCTAAATATTCATTGCCGTGCCCCTAGCGCCCGGCTACAAATCGATAAAATAATACCTACAATAAATAAGGAGGAGAAATCGTTGTACTTATTGATTAAAAAATAGTCAAAAAGTTTTTTTTTCTATTTAATAATGGTTTTAGTTGTACCACGCAATTAATAGGACAAAAATAAAACGAAAAAATCATGCATGTCTCTGTCGCATAAATACGACACGAGCGGTAGGGGCACGGAAATATGTGTCGCATAAATCCGACACAAGCGGTTAAAAGGTTAAAAATATGCCGCTTGGTTACCGTTTATACTCGAGGAAAAGTATTTAATGGTTAAAATGTATGTCAAATAATAATTAAAATGGATTTAATTAGTTTCTTAGTCAAAGAAACGTGGATTTAAGTTATAAAGTGCATGTCTGTTCGTAAAAGTATACTCGTTGTTTGTTGGAAAGTCTAATAATAAATAAATAAATAAAATTCGTCTCGTCTACGAAATAGTTATATAAAGTAAAAGAAACAATCCGTGGAAAATAGAAAAATTCAGAGAAAATTCAAAATGTCTTTCTTTTTCAATCGAATTAATGGTGCTTTCAGTAGAGTGTAATAAATTGTTCTTTCATTAAGTTGCTTTTCAGTCGTAAGACGCGGTTTGCGATGTAAACATAGTTATGACAGGCACACAAATGAGCACATTATTGTTTAAGTAATAATGTCTATGTTCCAACAAAGTTAATGTCAAATAATTTATTTCAAGTCGGCCATTAAAAAGCACTTTAGAACGTCAAAAAACAAAAACCGATACCGATAAAAAAAATCCTATCCTTCTAAAAAGTAATATTTCTTTTCAGCCCCACGTTATACGTCGGCGAGCACAACCACGGCCTCTACGCGTTATCATCGCTAGTTGACAAAAACACCATCACGATATCGACCGGCCATACACAACCTTTGCTTCTTGAAGGCCCTTCAGAAACGGAGGCCAAGTCAGAAACGCCCCCATACGAGCCTTTCAAGAACGTGCACTACAAACTCAAAGATTTAAACCTCCATGTATCTGCGCCGTATCTCTTATTGGGACATTACAAAGTCCCCGAACTGACCACGACATGGATGCCTCAGCTTCCAAATTCAAACTTCCTAAACGTGCAAAACTCACAGAATAGTGCCATCAAACTGATTAACGGGCAAGTCCATTCCGAAGGCGAGAATGATGTCGAAAATGAAACCAATTTGAAGTCGAATTCGAATCAGAATTCGATTTCGGTGTCCGTCCAAACGGATGAATTATTTGAAGGGTTTGATTTTAGACCTGATCTATGGTACAAAAAAGCATATTTGTGGTTTCATCAACAAGAGAATCAAGTTTTGAAAGTGGCGCTGATAATTCTAGTGGGATTGGTGATCACCATGTTCTGGTATCTTCGTTATCAGGTAAGAATTAATTAATTAAGCATTATTAGATTACTATGTAACTGTATAAAATGCGTAGTTTTATCGCCACGCGGCCTGCTTGTTGGCACCAACACCGCTACAAACGTGATTAATATTTATGTTTTGCATTTATTTTTCTTATCATACATAGATGTATGCGATTGGAATTGACTTTGAAATTTTGGTGACGTTTGATGTTAGAATGCTGGTTAGTTATAACGGTTAATGTTTAAGTGGAAGTAACTGAACTTGTATTGTATTTGATTAGTTTATGTATTGGTTTATTACCGTTGTACTGTTAAAATGTATTTAACTTAATGGTCTCGAGATTATAGCATTTATTTTGTAATACGATATAACTACATGTCATTTCATTAATGAAAAAGCGAATGATTGTTAATGAGACATTCATTCCCAACAGCGTTTTTCATGATCATGCCGAGTCGCAGTTTTTGGATTATTATAGAATTGTAAACATTCCTCTTTGTCCCACTGGTGGGTGGTGGCCCAGTGGTAACGGCCTCGACTTAAAGTGAAAGTCAAATCATTTATTTCAAATAGGCAAATAAAAGGCATTTTTGAACGTCTTACGTGTCGTAGGCCGGGGGTTTGAACCCAGGCAGGCACATTTCTTTGTGTAATTTATTTCTTCACCACTGCTCTCAAAACGGTGAAGGAATACATCGTGAGGAAACCGGCATGTCTTAGAACCAATACTTCGAAAACATTTACCAACCCGCACTAGGCCCACGTGGTAGACTACAGTCCACTCCCTCTCCAAGAGAGGAGGCCTAGGGAATTATTGTAGGCTGATTATGCCACTGGTGGGGCAGAGTAGAATAATCTGTAGTCATACAGCAGTATTTTTTATTAATAACACTTTTACTACATAATATTGTAATATAGTACATGCGGTTGTATGTCAATATGACATACTTATTGATATATGTACAATTGTCTCTCTGTAGTACAGGTTTTGTTTGAAATTCATATCATGCCACTGATCATAAGTAAACGCAAGTTTCCTCTCCTTGTTTGTACAATTGGGATGTGTTGGCCATGGCCTTGACTAGAGCAGAACCGTCGCGCGTCGTCCCCTGTGTTAACAGTTAATTTAAACTATTTAATTTAAAATTAATAAAATTGGCATAACAACTGCCAAGAATGATAATAAAATTGTTGTTATAAAAAAAACCTAATATTGACTTTTGGGGCCAAATGCAGTATTTTTTAAATTACGCTATGTCACTTATTGATAAAAATTATCAAGAAGATTCGAAATCGGATTCGAATCTAAAAAGTTTAAGAATTGACTAAAAAGATACAAAAATACACTTCTAATTTTTTTTAATTTTGACTTGAGTCGAAATGAAATGTAATCGAAATAAAATTGATTGTTTTCGTTGATTAAAAACACGAAGAAAAACGTTAAACCTGGTTTATAGCTACTTTGTAGCTCCTTATCACAGTTGTTGGCAACCATTATGCCATGAGGTTAAGTTTGATAGCAACTACAGGAGAAATGTTATTGAAAATATGACGGTATCATCGATATTTATTGTTTACATTATATATCAGTAGGTCAGTTTTTGGTAACTTGATTACGTTGATATAAAAACCAAAGTGTTAAGAAAAACTTAACACCTTAATTACCAACTTAAGAGGTCAAGATCATTTATCTTGTCTTATATTGTTTCGGAAAGACCGAATGATGTAAATGTGCGGGGAATTCCCCTGTTATAATTGGACGAAAAAGGCATTGGTCGATGAAAAAATTTAAATAGGCGATGTAATTACAAATGTAATTTTTTTTGGTATAATTTTGTTTGTGCATGTGCGACTTGTGTTTGTAACCCACAATGGATTCCTGACTGGAGCAATTCTTATTATAAGGCTAACTTATTAAAAGCAGAAAGACACATTATAACTAAATTGGAGATGTGGATGTACTATACATAATACGTACCGGAATTGTTTATCCCTGTCGGTGCAGTAGCATCGTACGACGTGCGCGTGCGCATCTGACTCGCGCAGCAGCGCCACCTCTCGGACGTAAAGCAAACGGCTTTCCCTTCGGAGAATATAGGCGATATAGATATAGATGTTATTAAATGTTCAGAAACTAATCTAAACTTTATTCATGTTACTGAGTACCTTCTTTGCTCAAAATATAGCCATGACTGTGATCAAATACACGGTAAATAAAAAAGTGTTACAAGCACATAAAATCATCCCATAATATCTTCGTTACAGGCTCGTGAGTTCCAACAGCTGTCACAAGGCGGTTCTCGAACCTCGAATGCTTCCACCTCATCTAATGGTGAAGTGACCGGTCAGTTGGTGGAGGTGGGCGGCGGTGAAGTCCGTATTGGACGGATCACGTTCAATACCGATGAGGTGCTCGGGAAGGGATGTGAAGGCACTTTTGTTTACAAGTGAGTATCAGTAAGAAAAGAGATTATGATCTGACAGATTCATTGTAATTATAACTTTCGTGTTGGAAATATCCATTTCTAAAGGGACTATTGTGTACTTATAGAGTGCGTTACGTTTTAATGAAATACAAACGGTTTTTTTTTTTTTGTAAATTAGATTAGGACATATATTTATTGCTTTATTGGCCAGATGTACAGGGAAGTCTTAAGTCATTATTATTCCAATATAAGAAAAAGATGAGCTGTACAGCTACTAGCGCCGTCTCTTTTTTTAATAGAACCTTCTTGCTTGCAACACTTCCTTACTTTGGCTCTTCAATAAGTTGGAAAATGACATCTGGTTACATTTATTAGCCACCTATTGTACCGAAGAAACGGCTGGTGAAATTGTCTCTTTTAATTTTCAGGGGCACATTCGACAAGCGCGCCGTTGCAGTGAAGCGGTTGTTACCAGAATGCTTTACGTTCGCCGACCGAGAGGTGGCGCTGCTGCGCGAGTCGGATGCGCACGCGCACGTCGTACGATACTACTGCACCGAGAGGGATAAACAATTCCGGTACGTATTATGTAGGACGTAAAGATCTTAATTGCATGACATGACATGTTAAAATATCGATCAAGAGGGATCGATCGCGTTTGAACCCCAATTGTTTTCTTCCAGGCGTAGTAAATATATGAAGAAAAACTTTAATCACAAAAATCTTTTAGATAATTTGGTAGCGATGTGCTGTAAATTGATACATTTTATGTAATCTTCTACTTAATCAAAATCTTAAATTAATTTATTCATTTACTAACAGACAGCACACAGCCTAAACTGCTGGGTCTAAAGGCAAGATTTTTTCCTAAAGAATTTAAACAAAATTAGCCCCTAAAGGGCTTAAATAGCGGATGTAAGTTAGTATGCAAGTTCGTTATTTTTACCAATGAGAAATCCCAGCAGTCACACGGCTTCGTTTATCATAATAGCTCACTTCGAGTTCCAGTAGTAAACTGTCATTAGTCTATAAGATTTCTCTAGCTGTTTATTCACAGTTCCTTTTCCTTTGTCAAAGTAGGTAATTAAACTCTACTGTGTTTGCTCTCCAGGTACATCGCGTTAGAACTATGCTCGGCGACGTTACAAGACTACGTGGAAAAGAAGCTAAACTTCGAGTGTACGATAGACGCCGTTGAAGTACTCAGGCAGGCGACTTTGGGGCTCTCTCACTTACATTCCATGGATATTGGTAAGGCTTGTGATATTGTAGGTATTTAAAATATGGAGAGCTTACTAGTTAATTAGATAATTCATAATTTCCATTTTTTTCTTTCTGCTTTTCTGTTATTTTATCATGAAAACACATATTAAATATTTGAAGAGATTGTGTGGAATAGTGAACGATGGAAGGAATGGAGGGAGGTCTTTTCCCAGAAGTGGGGCAGCATGGGCTAATAATAAATAATAATAATTAATGAATATTGAAATATTTGCACAGCTTTTCCTTAACTACATATGTTGAGGTTAGCACTTTCTCCAATTAGTATGTTACATGAAGCGTACGTAGTCCGTAATCTGGTTACTGGGCAATACCCATATTCAAAGGTGACAAACCTTGTTGGTTGTCAAATTTTTGAGCTTCTGAATGCTTTAAATGCCTTTCATCAATATCCGTTATGATTACCAAGACCGATGATCAACAGTGCTCTCCGAAGCACTGAGCCGTCTCGAATTCTTGATTTGAAGGAAATCTATAGAAAGTCTTCGGTAAGCGCAGATCTATGGATTTGGGGAAGTAGTTATTGGGCTAATGCCCGTTTTCACCATCGTTCCTTAAATTTAGGGAGACCTTAAGAAATTTTAAGTGTTAGTTTCGTTTTCACCATCACCTAAGGGACACTTATGGTCCTAAAACATATGGGTAAGGGGCTGATTTAAGGAGTCTCTTATGTTAAGAGACTCTTAGTTAAGGAGTGTTTGAGGGAACGATGGTGAAAACGGGCATAAGTCTCTCAAACAGTATAGTACGAATAGTAATTAATATTAAATGCTTTGTTTTTTTAACAGCATACAGTATTTAGTCACTAGACTGCTTACATGACTTCCTTGTTTGGGTTAAGACGTGCACCAAGTCGGTATGTAAAGTATAATTACGGTACCCACAGCAGGTATTGCTCTTTGTGTATCTGTCGCTTAATAAAGTATTAGTTTATAATCGCTTTATAAATACGCCTCATACCGATCTATTTTCATGTGACCATTTAAAGGCCAGTGATTATAACGCCATTTAAACACGGTTTACAACACTTAGGCCCCTTGCACCACAAATCCCATAACTAACGTTTAGCGCTAAACATATTTAAAACATCATTCTGTCTCTGTAATCTTATTAACAGGAATAAAGTTTTTAATTGATTTAGCGTTAATTGTTAGTGGTGCAAGTGAGCCTTAAATTGACATTTACGGAATATCTTTCGTGATTTTTTGTTGAATTGATGTCTCGATATTTTGACGTTGAAGCGCCATCATCGCTGAGTGTATATCAAATTCGACAAAAAAATACGGAAATCTGATTATTTGGGTTATTCCATAAATCCACCCTAAAGTGGATACGCGGATACGTATGAGCAAGAGTTCACCCTTGGCCTAGTTAGATAAACGGAATTTATAGGGTTAGAGTTTATTCTCGGAGATGCGTTACGGCGAATTTTTTGGGATGGATAAACGGAATAGCCGGATAATTTAAGTCCAAAACTATATTTTGTTTTTTGTAAAAGGGAATTCTCCCATTATCTTAAAACTTTTCTAACAAATATTTTCATCTCCGCAGTTCACAGGGACATAAAGCCTCATAACGTGCTACTCTCAATGCCGACGGGTGCCGGCGAGGTTCGCGCCATGATATCAGACTTCGGCCTGTCTAAGAAGTTGAACCTAGGACGAATGAGCTTCTCTAGGCGGTCGGGTATAACTGGGACAGATGGGTGGATCGCGCCTGAGATGATAAATGGGGAGAGGACGGTATGTATTCTTTCTTTTTCTAAAATAAAAGTAGGCTAAATAAATGTATTCCTTATACCATTAGTTATCTGCCAGTGAAAGTCCCGTCTAAGTCGGTCCAGCCATTTCGGAGATTAGCCCGAACGAACAGACAGACAGACAGATAAACATGTAAAAAATTGTTTTTTTTTTATAACTACCGTTTAAACTTTCACATGCACTTAGTAAAAAGCTGTTATTTTGACATTACGTACTGACACTTCAATAGGATTTATTAGATAAGCCTTGCATATTAGAAAGTGGGAAAAGTGGGGAAAAAACACTTTCGTATTTATAATATTAGTATGGATTATACACCTTCAGGAATAAATTCTCTAAATGATAGTGAAAACCGCATAAAAATCCGTTGCGAAGTTTAAAAGAACAAGGCGGTCACACAGACAGACACGCAAAGCGGCTTTAGTTTATAAAATGTATTGAAGTAGACGTATTACCTAACTTGAATGTTTTCTTTGTTTCAGACGACATCAGTAGATATATTCTCACTGGGTTGCGTGTTCTACTACGTGTTGTCGAAGGGACAGCATCCGTTTGGTGACATGTTGAGAAGACAGGCGAATATACACACTGGGGAATACAATCTGGAACAGCTAGAGTAAGTTGTGATAAATCTTTAATTTATGTTGTAGTTTGGAATCGATTTAGTCAGTTGATGCAATAGTTATTGGTTATCGACCCGCGTTTGGGCTTGAAAAACTAATTAGTCATTATTGCATGTTATGTTGAACAAAAACGATGATGATGCAACCCAAATAAGTTAATAAATAAATTACAAGTAAATAAAAATACTTTTTAACGGAGTTTTTCTAGAGATGGATTAAATATAAGAGCCTCTACGGGTGACGATATCTATGAATATACAGTCAACAAAAGAGATAAGTATGCAGGATTGTCGGATATAGTTGAAGTTTAGTAAGAAACCGATGGATATTCTCGAATGAAATTTAATTTTATCAATAGAAAACAAACAGCTCATTTAACAAATTAAATTTCAGTCGACAACATCCATCAGTTTCTTACTAAACTTCAACTATATCCGACGACCCTGCATACTTATCTCTTTTGTTGACTGTACATCGCATTCGGGCCTGTAAGCCTCGCTACCAACCTTGCCAACTGGCTAATTTTTAGTTAAGACATTCAAGAAAGAAGTACATTTATTCTTTGCATTGCATACTCCACCTGCCCTAAAATTTAAAAGACATTTGCCAATAATTTATTGTTTGTTTTGTCCACAGTAAAGTATTGCCCGAAGAAGAGGTGCTAATAACGAAGATACTAATTCGCGCGATGATCTCAGATCGTCCGAACGCGCGGCCGCCGTGTGAGACAGTACTCAAGTACCCCATGTTCTGGGGCAAACAGAGCATACTCAACTTCTTACAGGTAATAATATTATTACTTACTAGCTGTGCCCGCGACTTCGTTCGCGTGGATCATCTGCCTAGTCTTTTCCCAACTATGTTGTGGTTGGCTTCCAGTCTAATTGGATGCAGCTGAATACCAGTATTTTACATGGAGCGAATGCTTATCTGACCTCCACAACCCAGTTACTGGATAATACGATACCCCTTGGCAAGACTGGTTGTCAGACTTTCGGGCTTCTGACTACCCGTAACGACTGTCAAAGATCCACGAGAAGAAGAGTATTAGAGAAGGTTTAGGTAACCACTGCTCCATTGAAAAGGAAGAATCCTTTTAAGTTTTAATTTTTTGCGCGGAATCCTAATTCTTTTTCTAAATATAACAACTAATTGTAACATCAGCTCTGCCAGTGAAAGTCCCGTCAAAATCGGTCCAGGCGTTTCGAGATAAGCTGGAACAAACAGACGGATATATTATTTAAAAATCATTTACCGTATATACTTATATGAAAGTATATACGGTAAACGATTTTTAAATAATTTAGTTAAAAGCTGATATTTTGACATTACAAAGAGACACTTCAATTTTATTTATTTGTATGTAAAGATGTTTTAATAAACAATATGGAGAAGTTCGTCGGCAAAAAACTGCACGCAGCTCTTATTACTGCGTTGCGTTACCACAAAATGTATCGAACTGCATGTTATTATGTTGTTTAAAGTATGGAATTGTGAGGAGAAGAGAGAGGTTCAGTGTTTTCTACTTTGATAATAAGCTTTAAAATGAGAGAATGATGATAAACCTACCACACCCACACCAAAACTAATATGAATAAATCAAAATTATCTTAAATAATTCGATATTTAGCATGTCACCATTTATGAATAACTATTTAATAATACACAAACACAGTTAAATTCTCACACATGATAATTAACGGCGGCTAAAAATAACACGACTGAGTGCATGTGTACTCAAACATGCGTCTACGCATTATTTACATCTCGGCACTGTTATCTGTAAAATGAGAAATCGGGTCAAGCGCATAGAACATTGAGATCGCTAACATAACGTTTAAAAGTACAGATTATGTTTTTTGTTAAAATGTCTAAAGATGAATGGCTACATTTATAGAGTCCCAAAGGCCTCTGTAACAAAACTACAAAAACACTATTGTTGAGCATAATTTATTATGATTCGTAACTCGTAGACCCATGCATATTAGCAGGCTGGGATAAGAGGATTTATCATACAGATAGATCGAGAATTCGAGATCCCTCGAACCTCGTATTCACGTCAAGCAACAGTTGTGCAACATGCTTTCGTGTTTTGACAACAAGCAGAGTTGGAAAACTTGCTAGAAACCAACTTTCGCTCAATATTTGTTTACCTCGAATATGGGGCTTAAGGTAGTGGAGCCTGGGGACTTATACTCAATCCCCCTTACTAATAAACGTTGTATAGCGTCTGTATACTTACACAACGCTTTGTCTTCTTCTTTCGAAAGTCAAATTACAGACGACTGAAAGAGAGAAATCGGTAACTGTTCATCTTCTATAAATAAAATTGGAGTCTCTGTTTGTAATATTACCATAACCGCTTTTTACTAAATGCATATGGATGTATATGTTATGGGCCAAGTGATTAATGCGGGCAGTATTCATAATGCCCGGGCAGTATGAATAATGCCCAGCCATATCGGGCCAAGTGATTAATCACAATCTAAACTCACCTATTTATCACATTGCCCGGGCATTATGAATATGGCTACATGATGATCGGGCAATGCTTATTTGATTTTATTAAGTTTCAAGCACTTAGTGAAAACTACTGGGCTCCACACCCACTACACACTAAACCAACATGATATACAAAATAACACATTAGTAATGACAACTTAGGATGCAAGAGCGAGCGAAGCGAGCTCGGGACTTGGGGCACCCCGACTCGGACAGTTTAGGTTAGAAGGGGATGGCGGGGTCTAGTGAGCGAGCGAACAGACCCCGCCATCCCCTTCGTGGTTATTTTTTTTTTAGACCCTAGAGCCCCGCGAAGCGGGGCTCCTACTACGCCTTTTAAGCAACTTTTATGTTTTTTGAGGTTAGGTTACTACTACTATAGACTATAGTTTCTAAATGTAGCCTACTAAATACTAAAATATAAAACATGTTTTATTATTACTCTACCCGATAATTGATTTCATTACTTGTAATGCTCGGTCTATCTAACTAAGTATTCATTTGAAAGTATTAAACATGCTTTACATCACTCTGCCCAATAGGCACTGGGCATTATTCATAATGCCCGGGCAATGTGATAAATTGATTGGTTATAATCACATTGCCCGCTCTTATTGGGCATTATTCATATTGCCCGGGCATTATGAATACTGCACGATTAATCACTTGGCCCATAACATATACACGGTACATATACCAAAATCAAATTTTTTGCTATTTTTGTCTGTTTGTTTCGGCTAATCTCTGAAACGGCTGGACCGATTTTGACGGGACTTTCACTGGCAGATAGCTGATGTAATAAGTAGTAACTTTTATTTTAGAAAAAGAATTAGGGTTCCGCACAAAACAAATTAAACGTTTTCCGCCATGCACGCGAACGAAGTCGCGGGCACAGCTAGTATATTATACTTTTATTAGTAAGGGGGTAAGTGTCTATCTTGATTTTTGACGAAGTGTTTCGGTACCTACATACGTACTGAATACTACTCGTTAAGGGTTCGTTAACCTCTAATTGGCATATAACGTTATAGTAATGGGTGTCGTATTTTATACGCTATTATTATTATTCAATTGATTTAGAATGATAGCATTTTTATCGAAATATCAAAGCTCATGCCGCCATGTAAATCGAAAAGATTTGCCGTTTTTACTTTGTGTTAATTAGTTGTTTAATTGAAGAAGATATCAAGTTCAAGTTGTGTTTCTCGCACATGTTTCTCGCACATGTTTCTCGCACATGTTTCTCGCACATGTTTTTTTGCTTACTTTCCCACTGCTGGGTGAGAGTCTCGTCTCATAGAGAGAAGATCTCCACGCTTGCTCAAACTGTTATCATAAACCACAAAATCATATCACTTCCCAGCTCTAAACCCACATTTCTTCTGTTCAGGATGTCAGTGACCAAGTAGAAAGCGGTGGCGGTGGTTCTGAAACTGCTCTAGAGCGCGGCGCACGACGGGTAGTGCGCGGCGACTGGCGCGCACGCGTGTGTACTGCCGTGGCCAGCGACCTGCGCGCGAGACGCACGTATAGAGGCGACCGTGCCGCGCATCTGCTTAGAGCTATACGGAATAAGGTATATATTCAGAATTGAGATGATGAGGTACTTGTGATGATTTGGTGCTCTTTTATACAAGGGCAGGTCTTGTGAAGTTTCTGGGTCATTTACAAAAGATTTCAAGCGTTCAAAATTACCTGCCAGTACTTGCTGCCGATCAAACTTGTCGTGCTATTTGTTGCTGCAAATATCTAAAGTCTAATGATGGGACACTGGACTGTTGATCACCTATCAATTTGCTTGCTGAAAGTATTTAGGCATATTTAAAAAAAAAAAACTATGTCAAGCATTAGTATTTAAACCATGAACCTGTTAAGACACCCTTTACGATGAACACAATGTCAAGCGATACAAATAATAATATGTCGCAGCGACGTACTTTTTTAACACTAATATATTTTTTTAACAGAAACATCACTACAGAGAACTAGAAACGGAAGTCCGTGATAGCTTAGGCAAGTTACCTGACGGGTTCATAACGTACTGGTTACGAAGGTTCCCGCTCCTGTTACCACACGTCTGGCTCCAAATGCAGGCGTTCCGACACGAAGACATCCTCCAAGCGTACTACCCACACGCCTTCACCTTCAACAGAGATGACGTCACCGAACTTGACGAAGAAGGAGACATAGAAGATGAATTACCAGTCGAAATGTGCGATCCCGGCAAAAACGGGCTGTTCGTCAAAAGTAGAGTATTCTACGAAGAAAATCAAGAACAGCCCCGGTATAGAAAAGAAGGCTCGCCAAGGAAACGTAATGATTGGAGGAGCGACGCGCAAGAGCGAACGAGGCAGGATGACGTCAGACTTAGAGATAGGCATCATTACAAGAAGAAGGAAAAGAAACGGGAGGAAATCCCGGTTTGGACATTGCCTCAGCAGTGAAGTGTAGTTTTAAGAGAAACAGTTTTTACTTGACCAGAAGTCACAGGGAGTAGACGATTGTTGTAGCGCGATCTATCTGTATCAAACTTTATACAGTTGTTAACGGTAGAGGTTTCATATGAAAAGCGGGGCTCACGTCCCGAGCTGCCTTACTATAGCTCGGGATCGGATAAATAATTTGATAATATTTGCTGGCGCGTTCTAATTTATAATTTAGATGGGTACTAATTTGATGTGTCGGTTAGTTTCTATTTGTATAATCGTGAAGCGATCATGTGAAAATGTCATTGGCCTGCGAAAATCAGGGCCGATGAAACAATTTGAGTATGTATGGAGTGTTTAGTGAGAAAAATTACAGGCGTCAATTCCCAGCAGTGGAAATGTTAAAGTATTACTTAAAATATTAATGTTTTTTTTTATGTTTTTTATTATTTGACAAGTTTATTGACTACTTTGTAGACCTAATTCGTTATCTGTAAATCACTGAAGATTAAATCTTGAAAGTTGTCTTTTGTTAATTTTAGATAAATGTTGTTTTTCTGGTCAGGTTGTAGCGATAGTAATCTTATTTAAAATGCACAAAATTATAGGTTTTGTGACGATTATTTATTTAATAAATGAATTTATTAGTATGTTTAAGATAAAGTAATATAGTTAATATATCCTACAAAACGTACTTTGTAAGAGATCTCTAATGATTTAGTTAATATTTAGCATTTTTATAAAATAGTTAATACTTAAAGTGCGAAAGAATATAGAGTTTGGGACCAAAAGGAAAGTTACATACTGTACTTTTCAAATATATGTCGATGCCAACAAAACCTTCTAATCTTTAAACAAAATTTTAAATACTAGTTTTTGTAATCACTCGGGAGGTCTATAGGAACATTGGATACTCAAAAATGTGTATGATGGCTTTAGTTTCGAACCAGTTGATCCAAAACTAATAAACTAATCCATAACTAGAAAACATAATTAATATAATTTTATTAATTAAATCTTTGGCAGTGGTACCCAGTGGTAACGGCCGCGACTAACGAGTTGTAGGTCGTAGGTTCGAACCTAGACAGGCACTTTACTTTGTGTAAATTATTCATCACCACTGTTCTCAAAACGGTGAAGGAAAACATCGTGAAGAAACCGAAATGTCCTAGTTAGAACCAAAAATTCGAAGACATGTGACATCTACAAATCCGCACTTAAGGCCCGCGTAGTGGCTTACGGCTCACTGCGTCTCACAGAGAGGAGGCACGTGTCCCGGCAGTGGGAATATTACAAGCTGATTATGCTATGCTAAATCTTTGGCCATAATAATGATGAGATGTTAACCCGTAGATCCGGTAATTTGGCGTCTTAAGCCGATATAAAAGATTTGATCCGTGTATTTTTGGAATACTCTGTGTAACCGCAAAACTATTATGCGTTCTATTATGTATGAATTATGCATTCTTATCTTAAACTTATTTATATCACACGTGGACGTTGCTCTATTCTCTAAGTATGTATCATTTTCAATCAAACTCGAACGTAAATGGCAGAGTTTACATAATGATTATGAATGAGCATAAAATTTTGTTGCTTTTAATGTTGTAATATTATGATAATCGATTGCTGTGTGTCCGTTCTCGATGAATGTCACATTCCTGATATACTCAGTAGGTCGTCTAAATTGAATGTGGTAAAAGCTGATATTTTAATGGTTTTATTATGTCAAGTTCAAACGGCTCATGGGCACGTGTCGAAATAAAAAACGTTTTATAAATAAAACACGGTCGATAGATTTTGGGGATCGTTTCTTGCAGATTTACTGCGTAATCCTTAATTCCCTAACTATGAAAAATATTAAAACCTTTTCTAAAGCTAATAAAACGTCTATTTATAGAAGACAATGTATTTTCTAATATTAGGCCGGCTATGAACTGCGTGATAGTTGCGTTCGTTGCGTAATTTTAACTGTTCAATAACATTCATTCCGTCATTTATGTTGTTGAATAGACAAATTCTTCGAACATATGAAGCAATGGATTAGTAATATCCTTCAAAATGATTCACATTGTGATTGAAAGTGTGTTAAGCAATTAGGGTGCCTGTCGAGTTATAATAATAGAACTGGAGCAAAATTGTATGCCTCCAGTTGGTTAAATGTTTACCTAGATATTGATATCAGTTTCCTCAAAACATTTTCCGCAAGGATAATTTTACCTAATCTTTTTGACATAATCCTTAGATACTGAACAAATCATCGATATACATATCTATTTATAATTCCTGCTACATTAATTTTGTTTATCAGACTATCACAATAGAATATAAATATTATATTAATTTTCAACAAACGAGATTGGTTTCTGGTGCTATGATTGTTATGTAAATATCGAGTGTAGATATGTGAAATGTGCAAATAATAATAATAGGTAGTGCTAGACGTAAATCACAATAGAATTAGGAACCTTTTAATGTCGTGATTGGTTCATTATGCGACGGACAAATATTTGAATCGCCAATCTGTTAAGGTGGGTGTGGATGTCGGAAATTATACTAGGGGATCGTACTACCAGGACAAAACGTAGCCTATGTCCTTACCCAGGATGCCATGTATCTCCTTGCCAGAATTACATATTGGTAATTTAAAATATTAGTATGGATTGATAGGACAACGAAAAACTGCTCTGTCTGTGCTTGTCTTTACACAAACAGAATTCGATAGAGTGGGGATAGAATGAATGAGCATTCGCGCGTTTGGGTCTAAACTTACATTTATGTTATCAAAAGCTCGATCGACCGTACAGTATCCGGCCTTAACTATGAGACATCGAGTTTGATAAGAAGTTCGGCTTTGTATTGCATTGCCTCTGTCACTGATACCTGCAGACAGCTTCTTTCATAAGTGCTCATACACGCGACCGGCACGCGTCAACGGCAGAGGAAACTGCAAGCGTCGACGACTGCCGTCGACAACGTGCCGCTCGTATATTTGAGTTCGGTGCTCAAATACACGAGCGGCATGTTGTCGCCGGCTGCCGTCGACAACGTGCCGCTCGTATATTTGAGTTCGGTGCTCAAATACACGAGCGGCATGTTGTCGCCGGCTGCCGTCGACAACGTGCCGCTCGTATATTTGAGTTCGGTGCTCAAATACACGAGCGGCATGTTGTCGCCGGCTGCCGTCGACAACGTGCCGCTCGTATATTTGAGTTCGGTGCTCAAATACACGAGCGGCATGTTGTCGACGACTGCCGTCGACAACGTGCCGCTCGTATATTTGAGTTCGGTGCTCAAATACACGAGCGGCATGTTGTCGACGACTGCCGTCGACAACGTGCCGCTCGTATATTTGAGTTCGGTGCTCAAATACACGAGCGGCATGTTGTCGCCGGCTGCAGTTGCCTCTACCGTTGACGCGTGTCGCACGTGTGTATGAGCTCTAAGGCGCCGACAGACAGGACGCGATTCTGGTAGAAAATTTTCCATTAAGTTTTCATAGAAATTGTTCTGCTCTGAGTCGTGTCACGCCTGTCTGCTCCCGTCTTTAAGCTCGATGTGTCATATTAACACCTAGGGTATTGTAAAAAACAAAATATTTAGGAACCTTTTAAACCGTGGTTGGTTCATTATGTGACTGACAAACATTGGAACCGCAGATGTGTTATCAAATGCTCGATCGTAATTCTATACTCGTGTGTTTGGTATTCAGTGTAATTATGCTTGGACACGGTCGTTTAGCATATCGTTTGAATTTTGTTATAGTATTTTGAGTATTTGTCACAATGTCAAATATTTTTTAAGCTTGAATGGCCAAACGAACTTTTCGAGGTAATCAGAATTAGGAATTATTCCTGTACCGTGGATTCGCTTATTAGCACAAATCTTGATTGCGCAAATCTAGACCCAGAATAAGTATCAATGTAGACGATATAAATATGTATGTAGGGGGAGTCACATCCACTACACGTTGCGCCGAACTATACAGGGTGATTGGAAGATGGGTGCAAAGCTTTAAGGCGAAGATAGTACAGACAATTTAGAACCATTTAAGCCATGGTTGTCTTAGACGAAGTCTCACCATTTTTTTTTTATGAATCTTACAAATTCCCAAAATTTTAAGTAAAATGCTTATTTATGGCCAAATTGAATGATAAATGAATTCATTTTTATTTTATTTCATTAAAGTAATGTGTAAGCAATCTAGCAAAACATGTTTTAGGCCTCCTGTGTCATTAGACATAAAAAACATAAAAATTAGGCAAAATTTTTTTGTAAGACTTCGTCTAAGACAACCATGGCTTAAATGGTTCTAAATTGTCTGTACTATCTTCGCCTTAAAGCTTTGCACCCATCTTCCAATCACCCTGTATAGTAGATGGCATGATAATAACATTTATTTATATACCTTATCGTAATATGATTATGCTACGATTTATTTATGACATTGTAATTTTATAAAAACGCAAGTTCTAAAACATGTTTCGATGCTAATATCAAGGTCTGTAAGTCTGGTTCAATATATTATGGGTGTTATCGACCAGATTTTTTGTTAGTAATATTACTGTTGTCACTATAAATAAAATATGCAATAGAGTCTGATTTGTATATTAGATTCTGTATAAAAAAATGATGTAATTCATGAATGTTTGAAGTGATATTTGGTACAACGCACTCTTAATAGATTATTGATTTATTGCGTATGTAACGCATGCTGTTATGTACTATGTAAAGGTCAATAAACTAATGTTGTCTTGTTAGCCTTAAAACGCATTTTTAAAGGTTAAGAATATGAGGTTCAATAAAGATGTTATTTCTATCGTTCAAAATTATAGAGCGTTTAGAGATAGTTCCTGTTTTGGCTAGAAAATGTTTGGGAAATGCAGCCATAAGCACAAAAATAATTACCTACCAACTATAATGCTAATGACGCATAATGAATCGCTCACGGAATGTATGAATAATGTTCCTGTAAATTGTAAATATTAAGTTAGGTACTTAATTAATGTAATGAGTTTAAAATTAGCGTTGATCGCAACAAATAACGATAAGTTAATTTTTAAATGAAACTAATGACCTAAATATATATTCAGATTGGCATTTTATACGTAGATAATACAAAGAATTTTACCCAAGTGATATTTTATTGTTTGTTTTTTTATATATTATTCAAAATAATTGATCCTGTTTGTATTGATCATTAGACAGATGCTCAAATTGTTCATGATATAGATATTTATTAAATATCAAATAAGTAAAGATTTACTACATTCATGACATGCTTTTTATTTTAATGTGTACTAGCAGCGCCCCGCGGTTTCACCAGCATAAGTTTCGATTCCGTGGGAATATCGGGGTAAAAAGTGATATCTTATGTTAATCCTGGTTATAAACTGTCGTGTGTGCCAAATTTCATACAAATCCGTGTAGTAGTTTTTGCGTGAAAGAGTAACAAACAAACATCCTCACAAACTTCCGCGTTTATAATATTAGTAGGATATCTATCTTCTATATATATAAAAGGAGAACTGACTGACTGACATATCAACGCACAGCCCAAACCGCTGGGTCTAGAGATTCCAAATTTGGCACGTACGTTCCTTATGAGGTCTAGGGGTGCACTAAGAAAGGATTTTTCAAAATTCATCCCCTAAGGGGGTGAATGGGGGGGGGTGAAATTTCACGCGGACGAAGTCGCGGGAAGAAGCTAGTCTATATATATAAAAGGAGAACTGACTGACTGACATATCAACGCACAGCCCAAACCGCTGGGTCTAGAGATTCCAAACTTGGCATGTAGGTTCCTTATGAGATCTAGGGGTGCACTAAGAAAGGGTTTTTCGAAATTCCACCCCTAAGAGGGTGAATGGGGGGGAGGGTGAAATTTCTTAAATAAAAATAAGGGTTGCACTACAAAGTTTATTGTCAGTCAAAACTTAAACATAAAATAACAATGATATAGTAAAAACATAAAAATACTTGATTATAATCAGTCTTAGAGGAGTCCTGTAAAATGTAATAAATTGTAGATAGATTGAGTAGAAAATGGCACAGATGCAAATTGCAAAATAAGAATAAGAGTAAAAAAACACGGAGTATATTCGTATTAGTTTAGTCCTGGCAGTGACCGACGAGCGTTAGTAACATAGCAACAGGTTTTTGATTACCTAGTAACCTTCAAACTAGATCTCCGAAAAGCATGCGGCACTGTTCTAAACAGGTACAAGTCATTGATAGAAAACTGGTAGAGCTAAAAATATAAAGTTATAAACCACGTAAACCCATGCCACTTTCCTGTGGGGTTTATGCAGAGACGAAACTTTTCCTCATCCTATACTGATACATAATTGTGTAGTTATTAAAATATTGAACACAAAAACATAATATTGTGACATACCTACACGAAACCATTACATAGTTGGAATGTATTATAAAATGCAAAATTGGATAGTGATTTAACATAAATTGGTACAAAATTAAAGCTATTAAATACATTTTTCCTTATAAGTTCATATATTTTTCCTATTCCAGTTTAAAATACCTCTCTATCCCTTATTGTGTCATTACATTCCACTTGTATACTTATCTATTAAATCTATGATTGTCAGATGAACCTTTTCTTTAGCTACTGTCAGAGCAGTTTTGTCTGCTCCATTCAGCATGGTTAAGTCAGGGTTGTAGCTGAGCAACATTTTGGCAGCTCCTATGTTACCCATAGCACAGACATCGTGCATTGGCGTGTTCCCCGCCATATCAATAGCATTTATATTCGCGCCACTGTCTAACAGCAAATGAATAACATAAGTCTTATTATTCAAAGCAGCTAAGTGTAAAGGAGTTTGATTCTTCTTATTAATGCAATTCACATTTGCTTTTTTATGAATCAATATTTTACACAACTCATCTGAGCCATATCTAGCTGCATAATGCAAGGCAGTGAAACCATTTGTATCTCTGAAATTAATGTCAAAGTCTGATGAATATGATTCAGTGTTCTTCTTACAGACAGAACATTCACACAAGGGGTGGCAAGGAGTACTGTTTTCAGAAGTTTCAGGCTTGGTTTTCATGTCCACATAAGCAGAATAGTTGATGTTCATGTAGAAGCAGGCCAGCTTCACATCTCCATATGATATAGCTTTCAATATCCTGTCAATTAATTTGAGGTTTTCCACTGCTTTTGATACATTATTATTTTCATTTATTTTCAGTTTTTGTAACTTATGAGCAACCAGACTGTCAGGTTTGCAGTTCAGGGCTTTCACATCAGTACTTGTGATATGTATGTATTCATACAAATTCGGAGTGCAAGATTTAAGGACTTGTGATATCTTCAAATTGTGTGCATAATCAAATGCTGTTTTATTGTACCGATTCTGCAAAGATGGTTCAGCTCCATTTTCTATCAACAATCTAGCAATTCCTTCATAGCCCCACTTTGAGGCCAGATGTAATGGGGTGTTACCACTCTCATTCACACAATTTATTCGAATCTTCCTTCTACTATGCTCTGCAAAGTATATAAGTGCTTTGACACAATTCAAATGGCCATTATTCACAGCCAAGTGGAGTGGCGTGTTCTTGTCAATGTTTCCTTTATTTATGTTAGCACCTGAATGTAATAGCAGTAGTAAGGCATTTTGGTGGCCCCTTGATGATGCATAGTGCAGTGGAGTGCATTCGTTGAGGTCTGTTGCATTTACCTCTGCACCCATTTCAATGAGAGATTCTACTATGTTGGCCTTCCCATGAATGCAAGCTACATGCAGTACTGTCAGACCATGGCTATCTCTAGAACTCACTGTCGGGGAAGTCTTCAAAAGATTCTTGGATATTTTGCAACAACATTTCTTACAGTTACACAAAGGATGACAGAGTTTATGATATATTTCTGTATCACTATCATCATCGTCATCATCGTCTGACTGATTACTATCCATAGCAATTTTGAGAACATTGTTTTCATTCAGATGCATAGTTTGAAGATGTTTTTGATTCTTTTGCAAAATAGCCTGTACTTGTTCACAGTGATTTGCTTTGATTAGTTCAAAAATGTATTCCAAAGTTTCTTCCTTGCCATTGGTATCGCTAGTGGAAATGGACTCCGTCAAACTGTTCTTTCTTTCTCTGTTGCCATTCAAGTTTTCTTCTGTGAGATTGCTTTCGTAATAATAGGACTCAGGGTCTGGGGATCCAGTGAGTGCACCAGATTGTATGTGTTCTATGACAGCTTCTAAAGTAGTAATGAGAAAAGCACTTTCATCAGCATCACCTCTACCCACACTGCTGAAGCGGAACTCTTTCATGTACATTAGTTGACTGTACCAGTTTGGGAGACCAGACTTGATGACCAGGAATACAAAAACTGGTAACATGTCATCAGCCGTTAGCAGAACTATATTGTTGCTTTCATCCTTCTTATTGATGGCATTTAAGGCCTGTTTCACACATAAAACTTTTTCTAACACAGTGTTGTATGTGTCAATCTTAGAAAGGATTTGTTTAGCTCTAGGCACTGCATGATATAGTTCCTTTTTGATATCCAGATCTCTTAGTTGAATGTCACACATATTCCTTATCTTTTTATTGAGGTGTGAGTCCTCATATGCACAGCACGTGCAGATTGGTTTGAACAAGGCACCAAACAGTAAGTGCTGCATATAACACTCTACGGCCAGCTTGATGTTTTCCAATACTTGTTTGCAAGACTTTGACTTCTCTCTTAGTCTTCTGTTTTGTAAGGCAATTTGAAGGCACTGTGTGTACAGTTCACTTACTGTGTCTCTTAGAGGTCCCACAGCAACAGGAAGTGTAGGATGACTCTTTAAAAATGATTGCACACTGTGTTCAATTTGGTCCAACACTTGACGACCAGCAGCTTGAGTCCAGAGCAAGTCAATGCAGTCATTGATAGATGTGAGATATTCCTTAGATATTGTGTTATCACTGAAATTGGCAGTAGGTTCCAGAGGAGTTTCTATGCACCACACTTTGTATTTTATGAAGTCTTCTGTGTAGAATGTTTCTTCAAACAGGATATGGCTTTGTAGGGGCAGGCCTTTGGTCACTTCTAGCGTGATCACTTTATTGTTGACTGTCACTTGTTTCTCCGTGAGCGTGCTGTAGTGCGTCTCCGGCAACTCGTCACTTGGCACCAGTAAATGAGAACAAAAGTCCTCGACGGTGAACACGCGAGTACTTAAACTTCCGATTCGCGGCACACATATTACCCAAGATTGTGTGATACAATGTTGAAACAAATTAACGTATTCAGTCTTTAATTCAACGAAGAATGGGTTATCGGAGATGATCTCGTCGTAAGTACCATCCATTGTGGTTTAAAAATAGAAAACGACTATAAACTTGATGTCATAGAAAGCAGATGAGCACACTACAAGTAGTCTTACTATGGCTTCTCGGTTTGGCCGTGTCAGACCGATTATTAATTAAGTTTTAAGCACTAGTAAAACTTGCTATTCGCGACCTTGCATCGCTAACACTACTGACATTAATGACAGATGATTTTTGTTGACAATGTCAACAAAAATCATCTGTCATTTAGATGTCAACTTGACATCTAAACTGTCACATTACCACCACAGATTACAAATAAATATAGAACTATCTACAGAAACATTCTTGAGTGTAGAAAGTAAAAGTAAAGTAAAGTAAAATCGTTTATTTCATAATAAGTAGTAAATATAAGTTTGTTTGTTTGTTCGGTCATCATTCATGATTGTATTCAAAAGGCAATCAACGATTTGCACTGTAATCTGTCAGTCTTATACTATAGGTTGATGTTGTTGATACAGTAGGTAGGTAAGGAGTAGAGGTGACTGTAAGCCGTGGTACCACGGTAACGCGGTACGCTTACACACGGGTGCACAGTGGTATTGTAAATAATACTACAAAAGTCAATTTCATAAAATAATTTACTTTATAAAATCTATAAAAAAATTAAAAGATACAACAGGTCAATTAGCGCAGTCAAATGTGTCTATCCTCTACCTCCACGACCACCGAACCCACCGAAACCTCCTCGGCCTCCGCCAAACCCTCGACCTCCGAAGCCTCGGCCTCCGAAGCCTCGGCCTCCGAAGCCTCGGCCTCCGAAGCCTCGGCCTCCGAAGCCTCGACCTCCAAATCCACGGCCTCCAAACCCGCGGCCTCCAAAGCCACGGCCGAAGCCTCCCCCAAATCCACCAAATCCGCCAATTATTATTGGCACTGGGACAGGCACTGCAGTAGTAAAATAAATAATTAATTATTATAGTGAACCAATTTGATAAGAAGGTCCTAAAACAGCATTACCGTATCGTGACTCATTGTGGTATTGTGATAATGCATTCATTTAATTCGGCTCGTCAATTTATAGGTACCTCGGCCATTATAGGCACCTATCTATTAACTAATAAAATTGGTATCTCAAAGTTAATTAACCGAAACGGTGAGTTAGATACTTGCCTGGTCTAGGATAGTATGGATCATAATAGAATTGTCGTTTCACTCTCGAAGAAGTTTCCTTTGTGTGGTCTCCATTGCCGCTGACATCTCCAATTTCATTTTCTTTTAACATTAGATTCGCTAATGGATTCGATTTTTGGTCCAGCTGTTGTGTTGTTTGTTCCTCTTTTGTGGAACGAATTTCTTGTATTCCTATCAGAAATACGACGAGAATAGTGAATCCGAAATTCTGAAAGCAAATATAATAAAATGAGTGATGAGTGACGATTCCATTACTTCGATGCGGCTGTGACAATCAATCTTAATTTCATGAGTTGATAGATTATTGCATAACATTACACGTTAATTTGATTTGGATATTTATTATAAATCGATACGTTATGCCTGAATGAGTGTTATAAAAAATATTTCGCATAATGCTTTATTTTACTCGTCGATTATATTATCACAACACCATACACTTGTTTACTTTTTAGACCATTCTGTTTTTTAACAATTGTTTTTAATTTTAGACAAAAATACTTACATTGATATCCATGTTATTGTGTATTTCCTAAACGACTGACAGAAAATTTATGGGCGTCCATATAATATAGGTACCTAACTCAAGCAAACATGCTAATTGGTGACTTCTTGACTCATGTAGTGTGCAGCTTAATAATAGATAAGGTAGGTATGTCGTTGTCATTCCCCACGCGGATATTCTTAAGAAATTTCCCGTAAAAGGCACTAAGTGCTCTAATTTATGGTAGGTCTAAGTCGTCATAGTGCACAGACGAAATTATTTACCTATTTGATTTTAAAGATCACTTCTTTTAAATGATTTCATAATGCCATGAAACATGGGACATATCGTGTTATAGTAATTTTATTTTAGGTAGGTTATAATCTGAAAAAAAAAGTAGTTGCGCTTGCAATTTTATTGAACAATGAAAAATGTATTTTCTGGAAAATAAATATTTTGAATTTAATAAGAAGTGAAAAATATCAAGGCGGCTGCTTATGTACGAGTAGGATGAAAATCAAGACTAAATGAGGGTAGGAGAAGAAAACTCTCGTTTCACGAAGATAGCGCTCTGTCACCACCAGTCTGCCTATTGCCATCGGGCGGAGCAGTTTGGGTGAAACGACGGGAATTAAAAAGTCCCTAATTAAAATAATGGAATGGGGATATCGATCTTCGGGAGACTTCGATACCTATCGAAGTCGGAAGTCTCTGGAAAATATTCATGGGACTTTACATATGTCACAGAATAAATAAGTCCATACATGGTTTTTCCATGTTTGTCTTTATGACGTGGCTGCATGTGGAATTATTTGCAATAGTAGGTACAAATATAATAGCCGTAGCTTCATAATATTTGCTCAAACCATTGTCATGAAGCAATCGCGTTTATAATATCTATTCATAGTGGGCTATTGAAGTTAGCGTGATTGTTCTAATTTTAGTAAAATACTGTGGACCGACATGGGGCCGAGTTATCTTTAATGTCAATGTTTCTTTTCCAAATCGTTAGCTACCTTCATAATCGTAGACGAAATATACGGTTATAAAGGGAAACAGTCAAAAAATATGTTGTAGTAAAGAAGATGAGCCGACCTATTCTGTAAAAATACTCACCGTGAAAACTTGGGTGTAGTAAATTTGAAGTGAGCTATCATTCCACCTGATGCTAGGGATTGACATCTCACTTCAAGTTCACTTCACTTATGTATGTTTTCGAGGTGAGATTTTTACAGAACAGCACAACAGATTCAACATACCTAAACAATCTAATTCGGTAAAAAAGTTACAGTTCATTGTCAGACATTGCGTTGTTATTTTAATATGGTGAGGTGATGTGTGTGCCGTGCGCCCGTATAAATATTTCATCGCATACAGACCGGAATATGAAGTGGTTAATTTAAATTCTGGCTCGTCTGCGCGGTGCGGTCGAACACTCCCCGGTTATGCCACTTTTTATTTTTCACTTTTCCACCTCCCCCATCCCCGACTTCCTTTCTGAATGCAAGTAGACCGTCGCTTTTATTACTGAAGTTTGTACGAAACACGAACGATTTTTCGGAGCAATTCATTGGAGCTCGTAAAAATGCAGCGCGCGAGTACTTCTCTCTCTTACAGAAAGTAACTTCGTGAAATAGGAAAATTGGCAATGATTCACGACAAAAAGGAACAAGTCGTCGTCATATTCATTGAAAGTTGTTCGAATACGACGCAATTTTACATTTTCAATTGGTTAGGTATCTGATGTTAACATCAGATAAAGTTGATAATGTTTTATAGCTTCGTATACGGTCAATATTTGCCTGAATAGTTTCAGCGTAGGTAATTAAAACTGCACAGGCTTCTATAGCATTCCACACATGGTCTAAATTCTCGTTTAATACATTTTCACCGCCAACAATTTCGACCAACTGCTGGAGCAGAACTTTTTAAAGCTGTTCTTTCTAAAACCTTTTATTTATTTGGTACCTACTTAAATTGGCCATTTAAGTAATAAATTAAACAAAATCGATGTAGGATATGAATGGAACTGCTTGTAGGATCAAAAGACATTACTATCTTTAAAAGGCTTCAGTTTTAATCTAAGTACTTACTTACTTACACCGTATCAAGGGTTTACCATATCCCCACACTCTACGTAATCAATAGAAAAACAAAAAGCAGGTATAAAAAAATGTAAGTATAAAAAGCGCTCACTCAGTATCAGAGGAGGTAATAATATACCTGACTCTTTATCTAAAACCAGACTTGAAAATGTATAGCTATGAACTTCCAAAGGTTGCCGCGAACTGTAGTAAAAGAGCCAGCCCTCCCTTTTATGATCCCACGAGGGTTTCGGTGAGTGCCGGGTGAAAATATTCAAGAATTCTGCGGTTTTTTGAAGTAGTATTACACAAAATACGTAGGCATTGTATTAAAGAAATTGTATGGAACGGAACGAGGGCAATCTTTTTCAAGTCCAGTCCAAGTTATGTTTTTCGTATTGGGATGGGTTAGTTCTGAGGCACTTAGCTTTATTATACGGTTCAGTTTTTTTGAGTATTTATGTCGTAATCTCTTTTTAACGGTTTTTATCAGAAGCTGTTTTTTTACAATGACCCCTATTAGTTAAGATGTCTTTTATCGACTGCAATCTAACATTTCTTGGTGTTTTCGTCGTCCATTCGAATCCATCGCTTTAGGAAAGCTATGGAGCATGCTTCTTCACTAATACTAGGTGTCATTTTTTGGCCGTTTTTCTATAACCAGCCGCCAGTTCAGTCAGTGGCATTAAATAAATCCTTGATTCCAAAGTAGGTACATAATTTTCTTGCCTTGTTTTCGCGAATAGTTCCCGATCTCCCGCGAACTTGCCAATTCCACATAATATTTCAGGCACGAACGAATCCAATTGTTTCAATTTGTATCGACGTTCTGAATACATTATTATCATAGGTTTTACACTTTCCTACACACATATAGCTATAAGATGTGGGCTTAGCGTTGACACCTGAGTGTTTTGTTAGTTTGAGCTTAGCTACGAAAAGATTGAGGACGTAGATAATGTTGCTGAAGTAACCGATTGTCCTATCGTATCAATAATTGTTGTTGCTTCTACTAAACTTAGTTAGGTAGATACATCTTGCACCATGCAATGAGGGTGCATCTTTTATTTTGTTGTTTGATTAAAAGCTTTTTGAAAAGGGGGTTCTTTAAACCCTACTCCGCCAAGAAACAACACAGGTAGGTACCTACTTACAAACACCTGACTTTTTTTGTCATGTCCTTAAATTTTCGCGTCTAAAAAGAAATCTATATACTTACCTAACAACACCGAGTTTTGTTTACACTCGCGCGTTTAGCTGACGAGTGGTTCTACCGCTCGAGTCCGCTCGACAGTGTACTCGGTGCGTAGGAACGATCCCGGCGGCAACAATACGCGTTGCTCCCAAGTGTCACTTGTCGGTGGTTGAATAGAGGCCATTAGGCCCGCCTCACCCGAGCAGGGCGTTTTCGCAGTACCAGGGTGCCAGGGGAAATACTCCGGAAAACACCGTCTTCAAATATGTATGGCAGGTATATAGGTTAGTGTTTATGAGATGGGCGGTTAAGTGACGGGGATGAGGTCTTCTTTACTTGGCAAAGGTCTTTTGGATTTTGCAAATATCCGGCTAACAGAGACTATAATAATAACTTTATTTTGCCGATATAAACTATTTTGCTCTTTTGCCAGAGTCGTATTGTATGTACCAAGGAATTTTGGAAAGATATGCCAAACTGGCATATTAAAAAAGAAGGCTAATTCCCGTAAGTAAAATCATTCATAATCTATAGGCCGACCGCTAAAACTGAGACATTGCCACTTGCCTGAGGTAGGCGCGGTACGGGAGGGGTGATAGTTGTCACAAGTCGACGAATCACTGAGCTTTCGCATCATGTCATCACACCCCTCCCGCACCGCGTTGCTACCTCAGGCAATCGGCCTATAGTCGCAATTTCGTCTCAGCGAGAATCAAGGTCAAAAACGTGTCAAAAATGTAGTTGTAGATAAATTAGAGATATTTTTGACAGATTAATACTGAGATCAGACTGTGGACGTTCTTAAAATTACAAGAATTGCCTCTAAGGTCTCAGCAACTAGTAGGTGCCTGTAATTTTACATAGCTAGTAGCTACACTAAACTTGTAAAAATAATTTGTCGGTTTACCAAAATATTACCGCGGCACAGTCCCTTGTTCCCCAAGCGACATTGAGGACAACATTTTTCTCTCACACCCAGATGAACACGAAAGTTAATTGCAAGCGAGTACGAAACATGCTCTTTTCAAACACAAACATAATCGTGGGAATCGTACAGCGCTGCAGCGCAGCAATACCGACCCTTCACAAAATGGCCGTCGCAGTTACTGCCTTTGTCACAAAGCGCGCTGAAAGCTGACGCCTGAAGAATTGCTTGCCAGTTCGCCGCAAACGAACTGCTTTGTTCCCTGTTGAATTCTTACAACTATTCAATAGCTTTAAATATTTATTGTACATTACTGCTACGTAAATATTAAATTACCTACTTATCTACCTTGTTTGCGAGAAGCGTTGAATGCATAGAATTTATTGAAAGCTTGGAGGAAGCCGTGTATTGTAGGAATAAGGAGGGACTTTATGTGGCGTAATTTTCGTTGGAGTCATAGGTACCTAACACGGATATCTATGGTAGGTACCTAATAACGAATGAATTAATATATCGTTCTTGTCTTGCTAATTATTAGAAAGATAAATGTATAAGATAAAGCAATCATTCATCTATAAATAAATAAAATTGAATTGTCTGTAATGTCAAATGAACAGCTTTTCACTTAATTCATCATTATAATCATTATTTCAGCCCAAAGACGTCCACTGCTGGACATAGGCCTCCCCCAAGCACCGCCACTTCGACCGGTTCTGTGCTTCCCGCATCCAGCGAGTTCACAAGGTCGTCGGTCTACTAAATGCACATGAAAGTATATTATACCGGTACTTAGGTATAACAAAAAAACAATTTTCAAAATTTTTGTTTGTCTGTCTGTCGGTTTGTTCCGGCTAATTTCGGAAACGGCTGGACGGATTTTGACGGGACTTTCACTGGCAGATAGCTGATATTATGAAGAGTAAGTTAGGCTACCTTTATTTTAGAAAAGTGTCAGGGTATCGCGGAAAAAAAATAAAAACCATGAAAATATTGTTTTCCTACATGCACGCGGATGAAGTCGCGGGCACAGCTAGTTTTAAGAAGATACGTGGCTTAAATATTTCAAGTCACCTTTCCGATGGCAAGGCACTATTTAAAAGACATTATTTACTTAAACTCAACGCTAAAAGTTAAAAAGTAAACCGTGGCATGTACCGTGTCTCAACCACATCGGGCGGATGCAGTGGAGCAGCTATTGGCCCTAAAAGCGTATTCGTGTCCGTCGAGTTTCTCGTTAATGTTTTTCAGTGTAACACTGGCACAGAGAGGCGATACAAAGGTTTACTGTATTTCAGGAGAGTCTGAATTACGTCTTTCGATAGTTGACATGGCGTTACTTAGGTTCAAGGCATAATATTATCAAGATTTTATGGTGACAGGTTTTAAGCATCAGATATTGAGTTGTTCGAAGTGTCTTTGACATAAATGTTGTATCCCCGGCTACTGTGGCCGGTGTGAACTACCCCTAAGTCGAAATCCTATTCAATAGGGAGGTAGAAGTTTTTGTAGTTCAACATTAAATTACGTTTCTGTCTTTATATTGGGTACAAGTCTCTTAATAGTCATCAGGCCTTACTTACCTAAGTTACCTACTACAATTTCAAGTCACAACAGGTATTAAGTATCGAGACTTTTAGGTTAAAAGTTTCAAGCATCAGATATGGAGGTGTTCGAAGTGGTGTTATCACAAATTATGTACAACTGGGAACTGACTCTTAAGTCAATAGTCAATGTTTCTAGTTTAGGTAGACTACACCTACACTAGAAACATTTATATATATTTCATTTATATTTCAGGTGAGTCATTTTCCTTGGTGTGGGGCGCAAATTTGATCAGTAAAAAATTTAACACTGGCACAGAGAGGCGATACAAAGGTTTACTGTGTCCCGGAGAGGCGGTTTTAAGTCTCTTGATATCTGGGCGTTACTTAGGATATTACATTTTGCAGTTATAAAATTATCCAGAGTGAAAGGTTTTAACCACCAGAAATGGATTTTCCCTCAAATTGTACACCCGTGGGAGCTAATGTGAACCCCTTAAGTCGAAATCCTATAGTAGGAAGTGGAAGCTTTGTTGTTATTACATTGATTTTTGCGTCTTTTTCCCAGTTGTGGTGCCCAAATTAGGTGAGCAAAAAACAAATCTTACGTTTTTTAAAAACAACTATCTTTATTATGTAATAACACTCAGCGGCACGGAATCTTGGTCAAGCACTTATCTCGCAAGTGCTCGCACCCACCCTTATTTCAGTGTCAAAATTACATTTAAAAGCGAAATATCGTGAAATTTACATGTGACCAAGTTTCCGTGCCGGTGAGTGAAGATAGAAAAGTCTAGATATTTTGAAAATGCTTTGAATCCTATAATGTTAAAACGCAATACTACATAAGATTTCTTGTAAATTCTGCTAAATGATAAGTAGGTACCTACCTCATATCAGTCAAACCTTATCTTTTATTGCCAGATCAACAAGCTTTATTTGTACTGCAATTGTTCCACCTAACTACTAAGGATTACCTGCCGTTTATGTAACTTAACTAACGTTGTTAACTATATCCATCATTTCGCTGCGGTCTGAAATAGCCAAAACGCATTCAGTATCTAATCGAGGTGAATTTTTTTCTAAAAAAATGCTTTTAATTTTTTTCGGCTAATTCACCATTAACCGGGTGAATGCCTTAATTACAGAAATAGTTACAAAGCCATTGTGTCTCGCGTGGATCCACGTTCCGCATACGAAAGGTTAAGCTGTCAGTAACGCAACGCAAAGGAATATATTACTATACTGCTTTCCCTATTTATTTTGTTTCCCTAGTTACTTTTGATCGTAAAATATAGTAATAATAGATTGTAAAACTAGTGCATAAAAGAAGCCATGATAGCCCGAGACGTTTATCGTGGATAGATAAGTCGAGGGGTAAAATGGCTCGTTTATGCCCGAGTTAAACACTCTGCTTTTCACTTCGATTGCGAGAAAATGAAACAGGCATAAAGTATATAACAGTATTTTCACTGTTCAAAAATGTTGCAAAATTGAAGAAGAGACATAGAATAGATAGAATAACATAAAAACATAGAATACACCTCGACTTAACTATCCACCCTCGCCTGCGGCTCGGGTGGATATAACAGTCTCGGGCTAACATGGCTTCTTTTATGCACTAGTTGTACAATCTACTATTTTTACTTATCAACCAAGAAGAAAGGGTTTCTCATCTGCTATGCGGTGAAGAACAACACAGGTCATACACCTATAAATAGGTATAAACCAACCATTACCTAATTAAGTAGAGAGTTAATTATTAATCAGTTGATTGGCGCCGTTATCAAACATCGCTACACGATCCAGGTCTGTCAGCCTATTGTGTTGTTGTGGTCGTCGATCAAATCACGGCGATTGTGCGCTCAGCGCGCGGCGCACTCAAATCAATGCCTTCGGATTACTGAAATGAATTACCTCGTAATTAATTATTCATTAAGATTATCTCGGGATATTCATATAAGTTGATATACAGGGTGTAATTTTAATCACCGTTTTCCTCTTAAGGGGTCATTGTACATCATTATGAATAACTTTTACTATGGCACAAAACCGGAAATCGTAAAAAAAAATCTGCTGTTCACTACATTTTGACGAGTTATGCGAACATAAATTATGTAGGGAACAGCTGATTTTTTTTTTACGATTTCAGGTTTGGTCCCATAGTAAAAGTTGATCATACTGATGAGTACAATGACCCCTTAAGAGGAAAACGGTGATTAAAATTACACCCTGTTTAACACTTAAGTGTCAGAGCGTTTCTTATACAATAACATAAACATAAAGTCCGTGGCAGCACTGGACAGAGAGAGGTGGAAGGAGAGTTTGGAGACCTTTGCCCAGCAGTGGGACTTCAATGTCTAGTAAAAATACATAAACACAAAATCACGCCTATTTGGTTAAGCAGATTTCGTCAGTTATGTTTAAGTCCCATGTAAGGGGGCGAGCCTATTACCATCAACCGGGAATAAATCAAGACTCCAGACTTCTACTGAGAAATTCCTGACCTATTTAATTAATAGGAAACAAACAGTTCATTTATCTAGTTAAATTTTATGTAAAAACATCCATCGGTTTCTTACTAAACTTCAACTATATCCGACGATCCTGCATAATTATCTCTTTTGTTGACTGCACAAACCTACTAGGTTCGGTATCAATATAAGGGCGTAGGAATGTACCTACTATACATTCTTAGACCGCTCTGTCTATCCTTTCGTGGAATACGGTAGACTGCCGGGTTAAACGTTAACCTACAGAGAGGTTCCCTTAAACAAAATTCATGAAACATTTTTGCAGGGAATTTCACTAGGTGCTTACTCGAAAAAGTATGAGATACTCTAAAGAGTTTCATACTGGAAGAAAATGCCAAAAAATATACAAAGTATACTTTCGTACGTGTTTAAATTATTACACCTGAGACTGGGATACTGAAAGCATTTTCTACTCTGTCTCAATATCTGAAATTCAATGCATTTGAGAACCAAAAAAGATCTGAAAGGAATATTCGATGCACGCCATTCAACGAAACAGGCGATGTTTCATGCACTTCAGTATTCATCCTTCATTGATATATTACTGAAAACTGTAGTAGATATGTAGATAGTGTTTTTACACACAAAAGTAGTGATGGATTTGTTAGCGAATGTTGGTTTTATGCACAAGCATGATCAGCCTATAATGTCCCCATTGCTTGGATATGGTAAACTCTGTGTACAGTCAAAAAAAGAGATAAGTATGTAGGATCGTCGGATATACTTGAAGTTCAGTAAGAAACCGATGGATGTTGTCGAGAGAAATTTAATTTGATAAATGAGCTGTTCGTTTTCTGTTAACGAAATTAAATTTTAATCAAGAACATCAACCGGTTTCATACTAAACTTCAACTATATCCGACGATCCTGCATACTTATCTCTTTTGTTGAGTATACATGTAGGTACAGCATTTGAGTTCAGCGGTGGAAAGCCATAAGCTGTTTAAATAGAGTAAGAAAACGAACCGACCCATCAAGTAAGAGAAATTGTAGAGGAAACACACAATATTGGAAGACAGCAACTTGCTATAAGCATATATCATCCAATAGCATACCATACAGGATACATGGATTATTCAGAGCCAGTGGAGGGTGGCGTGACCATAGATAACGCGCCGGAAGTAGAGGAAGGTGTCGCTCGCGAGCCGGAAGCGCCGCGATCCGTTGCGTTATCGCCACTGCGTCCGGGACGAGCTGGCCACATTACTGTGAAATATTATATTTATAGTTTATCTACAGGATGATGGGGATGAAAGAAAAATATAGTGAGATAACCCTTTAGAGTTTGGTCTTCATGAATCAAGCCTCCGTCCGGGTTGCCCGGATTTGTCCTAGTTTTGTCCAGGAAGCGTGCGGTCGTTTCTAAACAGAGACCGGTTAAATTCAGTGTTGGTAGACCTTTCTGGAAAGCTACACGTGAATCGACGGTTAGTTTGTAATTGAGCGTAAGAAAAAAAACGTCATGGTTAGGTTTTTTAACTTCTTAAATTCTGGTTTCATGATCTTAGGTACCTACAGAGGATAGCTGACTAGCATTTACTTTCTTATTTGACAGTGAATCTAACAGGTGCTCATAAAGACCAGCATTGTGTTTTATTCCTTACTTATGGGTGACTAAAAACGTCTGGAGATGGATTCTACCTTTGACTCCTTGATGAAATTATGATTGATCAATTATTAGGTATTGTAGCCGGACCGTGCGCTTCCAATTAATCACTTTCAAAATGAAATCATTTATTTCAATTAGGCACATAAAAGGCAATTTTGAATGTCAAAGAGAGAAAATAAAATTGATTCTAGTTGCCACTTCCAAAAGGTAGTAAAAATTGAACAACATAAAATATCTTGTTTTAAATCTACATGTATTATATAAATTGAAACTCTGTAAACTGTTAGTATGCAGGTAGATAACTAACATATATATTAGTTAGTTAAATGTTTTACGTAATAATTTAAAATATTAATTTTAATAAAATATATCTGTGAACTTTCCAGACTAATTTTAATTAATTCAACACGCGTAGTAGTTAGCAGTATTATATATATTCGCTGCGAATTTCAGAGGTAACAATTATATCAGCGAATGATGCTGCACAGAGTGCAAGCATGCGTGCTGGCAAATTGGAGGGTCAGAGGCGCTCACGAGTTGTTGAGCTGCGAAGGATACAGAGTAGGTAGAGAGAACAGAGAATTCGCTGTCAACTATGCTGTGGCAAAAAGACTAGCCAGTTAGCAGGTTGGTCGTGGGCACAGAATACATAATAGTACACACGGCTACACATCAAGCTATACATAACCAGTATAAGCTACCTTCTGATTGTAAGAAAAACCGATACAATGCGAGGTCAGCTAAAACTGGAAATGTATAGCTTGATGTGTAGCCGAATGTACTCGTGGGGTTGATTGCCCAGTGTAAGACGACAATCATAATAATATTGTCGCCTTTGCATACCTACACTGCAAAAATTAAAGAATGCTTTTCTGACACCTGTCAGTTGTACATGATTAGAAACTAATAAAGTTTAAATTCGTAAAACCCGTACTTATTCTTTTGTTGGTACTCAGTGTTTAATTGTGGTGTAAGTATCGTAATTTTTCCCAAAACTTTGTTAGTATTAAATGAAATTTTGATTGTAGTTTTCCAGATTCACAGGAAATGGCGAGCGATCTGTCCATAACTTGCTCCGAATGAATGTCCCAATAATATAACTCGCGGAAGTTTTTAAACAATCATTTGCAGATGCACAAAATTGTTAAAAATAACATGAACTTTATTTATTGTGTGCTAATATTATATTGTGTTCTATATTTCGTAGCTCACAGTTTCATGTCACGCCTACCTCGCTTGCTGCATTTTCGCACCAGAATTATTGAGGTTCATTAAAATTAACCTCTTTGCTTAATATTCAGTTCTGTTTCAGATTTATTTTCACATAATATACGTCCGACTCTAATTACAGGTTAATGCGGCTTACTGCCCTTTTGAAACGAGTTATATTATCATAATAATTGATACATTAATCGCAGTTTAATGTTTATTGGGACCAACGGCTGATAAGGACGGTACACTACACTAAAGATTTAGTTTCCCCAGCGATGTTCATAAATTCAACGATTGTTACACAAACAGAGTCCGCAGAGTACAGTTTGAATTTCAGTTCGGAGAAAAACCATGATCGAAAAAGTGTGCTTTCATGAAAATGCAAAAACCGTTTCGAGGAACGAAAGGTAAAATTTATGGAAAAATAAGACTGGAAAATGCTTTGATTCAAGGCACTAGCAGCTAGAATTTGCTACAATTTGGATTTTAAGATCTAAGGCTAAGCCGGCACTACGAATTTTAATCGTTGCGGATAATAATCGCCAATCTGTGAATAATACCAATATTCTAGAGGCCGCGCACTGCGGTAAAAAATCGCTTCAGAATTCGCTTGAAAAATGATTTGTGTTTGCGATTTTATTACGCATGAATTAAAAAAATCGCATCGCAGTGCGCGCTTAGCCTAACAATTTCCATAAAATTGTGTTTGTTAGAATTTACAGGACTGCGTTATTATGACTATTCTATTTAGGGCTTCATAACAACTCTTTTTGTTCGAGTCATTTGTTTTATTGTTTCTGCTGTAATTTTATTTTATTTTAAAAGTATTTTCGTCGTAATTTGGCCATTGTTAAAACTTTAAACCGTTTCAAAATATCTCTCATATCCGATCCGATGCGATTGCAATATTTAGTTGGCGTAAATATTTAAAATTTTGCCGGTGAAAGAATGTCCAGATATATTTTAAAATAAACGACAACAATTTTCAGTAAAAAATTTAAGCAGTGTAGTGGACAATGGGCGCGGATCGCAGTGGCATAGCGGAAACAAGTGATAGTCGAGTGACCGGAAGTGCTCGTGCGGATAACGCTCCGGAACGTGTCCGATTCCGGCCGAAGCGCTGCATCGCACGCTTCCGTTTCCGCCGGTGCGCCACTGCCAGCCAGTTTGTTTAATAACCTCCAATAATGAACAATTATTACGTTTCCCGAAGCTGCAACAAATAGACTACCTGACGCTATTGTACTGGACATTCTCATAAACAGCTTCACCGCATTTCTATTTATAGAGCAATTAAAACCTTATTACAATAACGAATGGTCTTGCCTTATTAAATTCGTCATATATTTTTAACCGTCTTAAAAAAAGTAGGAGGTTATCTTGTCATTTTTGTTTTTCAAAAGTATAATACTGCTACAAGGATCTCTTTGGCGCTCGAATGGTGTTGACAGGGGAGGCCTTATTGGTAAACATTTGTGCAATTGTTCTCTCAACTCATGCCTTCATCCCATGGGGCTAGGCAGAAACTACAGCAGCTACGATCCTTACATAGGTACTCCTTTTGCTTCGCTGTTCATACATCTGGCCATACATGCACGCCGGTTGCAAGTACGCTGACCTTTCTGAAGAAAAGCACCAATAAGGTCATAATACAATGTCCCTCCCGACGTTTCCACTCACACCTGCCTTGTGCCATCTCTCTCATCATCTGCCAAATACCTGAGGGGCAAATCTCGTAATTTTAAGAACGTTCACACTGTTCACAGTCTGATCTCAGTCTCAATCTGTCAAAAATACCTCTAATTTCCCTACATTTTGACATTTGTTTGTCGCTGAGATGAGACCGCGACTAGATTTTGAATATTTTAAATTACGAGAATTGGCCTTCTGAAATGTGATATTATGTCACTTGAAACGTTTTCAAAAAACAATATGCCAGTGTTAGTTCCGATTTTGGCCACGCGCTATAATTACCTTGTAGCGCTATAGTTTATTGGTCTAATTGAAATATAGATTTGAGTTTGCCTTTGAAGTAGTACACCTACGATACTAAAGTTATAAACAATAGTTTAGGTTGGTCCCGTTTCTTGGTAAGAAGTTTAGATGCTACAAAACTGAGGAGGCGGTCCTTCCACGAAGGACCGATAATTATAGAGTGTAAAATTAAATTAGATAGCGAAACTCAGCAGACGTGATGGGGATACCAAAACATGATAAAAAACAAATATAAATTTGTTGTTTTTTGTGGGAGATCATGGACAGTCAGAGTAAAAAACCGTTTTTTTGTGTAGACTTACAAATTTTTTATTTTATTTTATCTTGTTTACCCATCACATCTGCAGAGTTTCTCTAGCTAATTTATTTTGACCCTGTATTACATGGCTTTAATTATAATTCGATATCTAATGTTGATTTGCGATAAGCTGTGTTGCTGTTTATAGATTAAGGACAAAAGTTAAATATTTTTGGTAAAGAAAGAAAGAAAAAAAGTTTATTTTGCACAAATAAGACGCACATTATAAAATTTACATAAAATTATCTTAAGTAATCGGTAATCGAAGATAATTTATTGGACATATTGCATCGTCAACCGCGTCGCACCAGCACTTCTGGGGTACTTACCGTAGGTACTCGTAGGTACTTATACCTACTCGGCCAATAAATCATATCCCAACAATCGTTCCAAAAGCAAAAACAGTTTACCCTTAAATCGAGGCAACAAAAGTCGTATATAAAGTTGTTTAAATAATTGTCGCCGGGTTCCATTTTAGCTGATTGCTGGCGCAGTCTCTGTGACCTGCCTTTTGTAGTGCGCTCGCTTTGTGTCGACGCCTCGCCGACGCGCCTCGTGTGTGCCTCAAATTATCATAATAACTCCTTCAAATTATATCTAGGCATGTACGCTAATCTGAGAGTTAAAATAAGTAACGCTTGCTGCTAAATATTAAGCGATTCTAGGTAAAGTTAGGCCTTAGGAAGCTAGGAAGTTTTGGTATATGCAATAATTGCTTGTTTAACTTGTCTTTTTGCGAATCGTGGAACTTATTTTGTGTAGGTACAGCAGCGTGTTTTGTATGCCCAACCTCATGTTGAGAGATAACAAAATTCAGCCATAAAGATGGATCATCCCGTCAAACTCAGACGACTCATACATATTCATCAATTCACTATGTTTTTTGTATGCCTTAAAACTCGTAACCAACATGGTACATATTTTATAGAAAATGCTGGAATACGGCTTATATCGTGTCAAACTCATTACTGTCCATACACCGTGAAACACTGAGCACCAAATTTTAAATTGTTTGAAAAATATTTTTGCGATTTTCGCTCTTTACATTGCGCTGCAGCTGAAATGATTTGTCACAAAAATGAACGTAGCGCTCAAAGGATTTACGTTTCAGTGACAACGCAATAGTAAATAAAAAAATATGTGAAATCAAACAAAACAAAAAGAATGAAAGGAAAAAAATATACATCGTGAATTTTTGATAGCTGCACACGAAAGCGGATTATTTTATTTTTTAAAGTTTCAAAACTGAAATTATTTACAGTAACAGCAATTTAGAATCACACTTGCGTTAACAGCTTACATAGAGCGACTACTGATTTATAATCGGATCGACTTGTCGGAGAAACAAATTGCGGAATCGATCGGTTTCCGCGAGTGGCCATTAGTAAGACTGTTGGAGTACCCTCGTGGTCTCACGCGTCGAGCATGCTCGAATCAAGTGCTTTGTCTCGCCCTCTCGACTACCCTCGACTATACTCACTACATGTCACAATACTCGATTGTTAGCAGCGTATTAAATTCTGTTTAGACACGCCCTTGACAGCTTGTTTGGGGACAAAAGATTTCAAGTGGGAGGGGCAGTGTTATAATTTTTTATACGTGTGCATTCTCCCCGAGTTTGGTATTAAATGATGCACCCAGTTGGGAAACTTTGGTACGTGTTCCTCCATATTGATCAGATGGGCGATTTGCATCAGCTTTTGTAAACAGGACACGGATCAAATTCCTTTCATAATTTGTTTGAATAGTTTTAATAATAAACTGGGAAATTACTGCAAATACGAATAAGTGCCACTTGATGATGCAGCAGTGAATTTAACTCGGAAGCTAAGTGCGTCATTTTCATTGTAGAGCATTTTACAGCCATTCAGCATTTCCGCAATTCTTTGAGGCTCATAACTAATGCACATAAATTACTATACAAGGGTACTTAACCGCGAAAATATGCAAAATTACGTGTAACGTGTAGCGCGAGCACATGTGGGGGGTTATTAGGAGAAGTGGAAATTGCAATAAGGGCGCTTTTAGAGCTCATGCATGTTCATTCACGCGCCGTGGCACCACGAGTGACGTAGGTACTCCTATATTGTACGCGGTTTAATATTTAAATAACTCACTATTTTATTTTACTCACAAATAAACATGAATGGGGAAGCCTTTACTACTCTTAGAGCAAGGAGTTTGTTCCGTTTATTACCTTTCCTCGAGTGGGTTCGGGTTGTGTCGAAGTAGTTCGCGATGAGACCGCTTGATACAGATAAGGCACGCCGCACTACACAGTAAAGGGGATGCATAAAGCAACCTTAGAAGAAAATGCATCACTTCCAGTAATGGTTATTTTAGAGCTGTAGTAATAAAATAGAGTGACTGATAATCCGTCCATTAATTAATGAAACTGTTCATAATCTCCAATTTAGCTAAATTGGAATATACAATTAATTAAATATAAAGGTGTATTACGAGTTACTCTCTTAGGAATAGAAATGAAGCAATGGCGAAATTTGTATACAGGGTGTAAAAAGACCCATCACATAGCAGTCAACTACGCATTCTGTAGGTATATCAAACTTAAAATTGCACAATAATAATTGCTGGGAAACAATTTTTTTGGTGTTGTAGCGGTATCTGCAACGCCACATGAGAACAACGCGTCATACTGACGTCACGCAAAGTCCTGCATCTCGCAAGCAGAGTTTACCGCGCAACTAGCATAGATACAACGGCCCGACATGAATCATCGGGCAGTTGCCCGCCAGACACAACACCCGTCTGGTCGGAGGATCCTCCTTTTTCTATGGAGGTTGAGTGAACTTTACACCCTGTTCCTCATATCTTTATATTGTGAAAATTTTGCTGTATGCAGTAGTGTGCAATGTAACACACGCATAACAGTGTGCTTATGGGTGCATGCAATGGTACAGGGGTGGTGGGGGTATTTAAAGTTGTGTTGTATCATTAAAACTTGATATCGTAAAAAAACGTCAGTAAAAGTTAGAATTTCGATCTTCAATACACTCGTAACCAGAAGGTTCCTAGGTATGTTACAGTACATACAAAATATTACAATGACGGGGAGTACAAGTGACTCGGTTTTTTACATCAGTTATTATCTACAATTAAATCGATTCTTCATTAACAGGGTATCAATGTTTTATTTAGTCATTACTGCCCATCGTTTAATTATGTCCTGACATAATAGCGCTGGCTATTTGCTGACAAACTGTGAAAATAACTCCGACCACTCATTTAGCTCAGATAATTGCGCTCAACGGCCCTTTTAAGCGAAATGCAACACATTTATTTGTGCTTTAATTGTAGTGGAATAAAACAAACATACTTACAGATATGCGAACGGTTAATTGCCACTCGATATTACAAGAATCGCGACACGGCCACTCGAGGCAGCGTTCCAATGTATTGTGTGCACCACTGTACCACTTCACAGCAGAGCTTTTGTGATCGTGCATACGCGATATATTCGCGGTATAACAATGCAATCAGATTATTGTTTTTAAACAATTGATAGGTCTGTTCGTATCCGACGGAAGATCAATTGCAGCTCATCCAATTATTTTTTTTTATTCTAAAAACCTGAGGGCTGTTGATGCTTTTTTGAAAGGCTTGCTCTTAATTGGGAAATATAATTAAAAAATATATTTTTTCTGTGTACAACAGTAATTAAAAAAGCTGTATAAGTATTGCCCCGACATGTTTTCCCTTTCTTTTTCTAAGTAGCCTTCCGTGATCCGTCAGTTTCGTCAAAGTAAAAACTGGAGTGAAAAATTAGTCCTTTAAGAAACAGTTCCCTTTACCGTATACCTCTGAGAGAATGTGGCAAATTGCGGCGCATGTAGTACAAGGGCTGTACAGACGCCAGCACATCAACCTACAGCTAACTGTCAAATTTTCCCAATCAACATTGAACCTTATGCTTTAGCGATAAAGTTGAAAATCTATTACAGAAATCTGACAGATTGTAGTAGGTTGATGTGCTGGCGTCTGTACAAAGGGACATGCGAGCACTCGGTGGCAGCCCTGTGTTGCCAGCGGCGAGCCGAGCCCCTACCACGATTTATGCACGCGCCGTAATCGATGTATTAATGTCTGGCAATACCGGCAATTATGCGTGACACTTTATTTATTTACTAGTGCCCGCCCGTGGCGTGGGTCGGTCGTTTTTATTCTGTTTACGTTTTAAACACAAAAAAAAACACGCAAAAGCTCGCTGGTCGCTTTTGGAAAACGGGTAAAATTGTATTTAAATATAAATGTGAGTAAGTACCTGACTACTCTTTCGTTCTATGTGCATGAATAATTTAAAACGATGAGTGAGTTAGTTAAGTATGAGTTACAAAATTGCATGTTGCCAATACCTGTAAACGTAACTAACTCCGGACTCGACAGCGAGAGAGAGCCCATCTTTAAATACTTTTAGGCGGGAACGGTAAAAGCCTACCCTTATTTCGTTCCTTTACGGTAGGCAAATGCAAACCAGTAGACAGCCATACAGCCAGCCAACGAGCGATGCATTCGAATCATTCGGACGATTGAATCGATTAATCCGACACGTTGTTCGCAAACAGCCTGGTTGGGCGCCCAGTCGCCGTCGCGATGTGACACGCATGGCCACCTTCGATGGAGCTTTGTCGCTTACTGCATGATTTACTGTTCGTATTGCGGATAGCTTACCCCTTTGGTCTCAATTTTCGGGCTGTTTACTGTATCTCCGACGTAAAATACTGATGAGTTAATCTCGATTAAGAGGACATTTACAGCACGCTCCTTCAATACCGTAAAATTAGATGTTCCTTGTGTTATGTAAGTCAATTGTTTAGCATTATTTAATTTAAGTTATTAGAATTTTAATTGTCCTTATATTCAAATCACAACTGTCATTCTTTAGCAACTGCACAAACAACTTTGATTTAATGAACTTTGATTCTTTTGGCGACAATCTGATGTTTGTGTGTCAATTTGATAAACGATTAATTTCCCTGCTTACATTTCTACTTACACAACTAAGTACTTATATGGGCAGAGAAATTCTAATTTTTATTGTAGATACTATTTCCATTGCAGAGTAAGTACGAGCTAATCGAGTATCGGTAATCGAGAGTAATGGTCAACAATCAATGTACTTACTTATTTTTGTCGTGCTACTCGTTGTGACCGTGCCGGCCGTGATAGATGGAGCTATTATGTAAACTAACCACGTTTTAGTAAAGTTGCACAGCATAACACAAGAGAATTTACTGCTATAAAATATTAGTTAGTTCCGTGTCTCGTTTACCTAAGCCCTGTGCCAAATTATATTTCAATCAATTGGTTCAGTAACATTGTAGCACGACACATAACAAATATACAGACACTTTCAGATTTAGGTACCTATAATAATTTATATGAATGGGAGGAAACCGGCATGTCCTAGAACCAAAAATTCAAAGACGTGACATCCGCCAACCCACACTGGGCCCGCATGGTGGATTACGGCCCACCCCCTCTCACCGAGAGGAGGCCCGTGTCCCAGCAGTGTGAACATTATAGGCTGATTATGCTTATGCCATTATATGGGAATTCAAAAAATATCTCTTGCATGGCAAGTAATTTTAAAATACTAGATAATAGCTACTAATAGCTAGAGGAAAGTCACCAAATATGAAATAGTATCCTAATATGGAATTTCTTCATTTCTCTAAGACTAAGTATGAAACGCAACACTCGACCATCTTCTGTTTCATTCGGTCTACTAACTATCGCACTCACACCATCGAGTCAGTTGCGCGAACGCTTCACGTGTGGCAGGCGTGTTTTGTTTTGTTGTCGTGCAGAAAATTTTAAAGGTTAATTAATAAATGAGTATTACCAGCTGTTATGTTTGTATACATAAGTGTTATACTATTTAGTATATCGGTATTATGTTTATTTCACCATTTTGTGATCTTTTGTCATTTAAATATTGTGACTTGAAAAAATATTTAGAAGAGTTTGAACTAGTATAAAAATCCAAATATGGACAGTGGGCTCTGGGCACATTATGATTGTGCTGGTCTCAATACTGAATACTTTATTGCATTCCATAATGTGTACATAGTTGGTATGTTAAAACATTGAATCAATTATGTACCCTGTCGGGCACAGCAAAGTTTGATACTGGTCCAGAGTTTGATACTTGGATCTGTGACTTTTGCAAGTAATTATGTAACTTCTTTCATTTATCACAATATGTTATATTCATTTAATTGATCTCAAAGATATTAATGTCCATTTTTGTTATTGTTATGTTGATTTATGCTTATATTCCATATATGGGTACCTATTCCATATTTGGTTACTCATTTGTGATTTTGTATTTTGTGTTAGATTTTAATTTGATAACTAATATATTTGATTAAAGGCTGTTAATTACTACTTATAAATGTATGACTGATTAGTAAAAACATTAAACTGTTTTAATTTGTATGAAGTTTTTTTTTATATCCCAAAAACAAAATGGTATTCCATATTTGGTGACTTTCCTCTACTAATAGCTAAAATACTAATAGCTACAAAAAGTTGCAGGAAAAACAAATAAAAAAGAAAGCTATGAAAAATGTGTTTGTGGAACAATAATGAAATTCCTCCATTGCGCAACTCACATACCTAAGGGAGATTAATCAAGAAAATGTTTAATGTCTAGCAGCTCCTGTTGTATGTTGGCAATTACTGGCACTAATTAGTTATCTTTTTACACAGTTTGTGTCTAGGAAATGTTTTATGCGGCATCATACATCATTTTCTAACTTTTTTTATTGCCTTAAAATGCACAAAACTATGTTTGGTACCTATGTATTATAAACGACTAGCTGCGCCCCGCGGTTTCACCCGCATAAGTTTTGATCCAGTGGGATAACGGGATAAAAAGTATTCTATGTGTTAATCCCGGTTTACTATCTGTGTGCCAAATTTCATCCAAATCCGTTCAGTAGTTTTAGCGTGAAGAAGTAACAAAAATACAAACACAGTCACAATATTTCGCCTTTATAATATTAGTGTGATAATACTGGCTGGCTTTCATTAGAAAAAGGAGTTTCAGACATCGATAAGTACCTCATAATTATCATGAAACTTAGCATAGCATAGCATAATCAGCTTATAATTTTTCCACTGCTGGGCCACGGCTGTCTGTGAGAGGGAGTGGGCCGTACCCGCACTGGCGCCCTCTGTCGCGGGAATCAGTGCAGGTCATGAAAATGTATACTTTCTTTTTTTATTATTTGACAAAGAACAACATAAATATTTTTGGTTGGCTTGGCTATATAATGTGGCTAATATAGATGTTATCGATGATTCGATTCGCGAATACCAAAACAATAGTACAAACAAAACCTATAGCAATGAAAATTACTATCATCGTAAAACCTACCAACGTGGTAATGCTGTTAGCTTTTTGGGCACTTATACCATTGACAGCGGTGCGGCCGAATTTTTTGATGCCCAATGCCAGCTCCTGCCTTTTTCTTTTTCTTCCTTTTTTATTATATACTTGTATATAATATTTATATATAGTTCACAAATAATATCAACTCACACACAGTTACCAAACACTTGTATTAGGTTCACTATCCAAACAAAACTCAACGTTTGCCAACAGCCATGAAAGTTTGATGAAACGTACGCAATATTCAGTAGTTTCAGCAGTTAATCGCGACACTTTGCTGGTGCTACAGTCATAAGCACTGATAGTTAATTTACCAGGAATGCATGAATAGCCGAGCGTGTGATTCTGAAGCGCCTGCAGTTGGCTCAAGAGGTTCATTTGAAATTCATATAGTAGACGGCACGGCTATAGAGACACTGAATGGGGGTGATGTTTTTGAGCGTAGTTTAAGGCTATATACGTGATTCGTCGTTTTTGTTTAAATTCTAGTGAAAAGTTTCAATCATGTGCTCATCATTTTAATTTTGGATTGGAAATTTCTATTGAAGCATCGTTAAGTACTTATTGTTTTATTTTTTTTCCCAAAACTGATATGAAAGTTAGACGTTTCAAAGACGTCTGAGACTGATTTATAATGTGTAATTACTAACGAAGAACTAGAGGAAATACAGAGATGTTTTTTAAACCGAGATAATGAGAAGCAGAATAATTAACGCTTTAAAACTGCACCACCAATTATCCCGGCATCGAATATTGATCGGAAGGATGTGAATTTGTATTGACCGCAGAGAAGTAATGCGGCGAATACATTGCCGCCACTTTGTTTCAATTCATTAATGGGATATATATTAAAAATAAATCACGCGTCTATCCATGTATGAGCCGGGGAAATTGGAAAAGCTTGGAACCCTGGGAACAGCCCGGATTAACGACGGTACGTAAAAAATAATAATTGCTTAAGCGATTAATTTTGTATTCATAAAATATTGATGTTTTCCCCTTGTTGTGAATAGGTACCACAATAGTCCTAACTGAAACATAATAACCTCGAAACATCATTCAGGTCGCCGAAAAAAACTGCGTAGGTAAGTGAATGTCAGAATGGCGCAAAAATATCGTTGCGGAAATAAAAAATATCAATGAAATCCCACATGTCATATATCCAAGACATTGTCGCTTCGTTGGAGAATGACTCAGTGGACCACCCATAGCGGCTTAGCGCGGATTCTTCGCTCGCTTCGACGTAAATAAAGCGTTGCCAACACTATACACTTTTTCAACATAACAGCCTGTGATAAATAATAACTGTTCAGTAAATATTCACATGGCATTCGCGTTTAATATTCTACGCGTTAGCTTTTAGTCTGAAAGTTTTAATAGTCTATCGCAGTATGGACTCTGTTATTTACAGGTTGAATGTATTCTTTATAAGCTTTTGAGCGACAGAACAAAGAACAATGAGAAGTGGCGGTCTACGTTTATGATTTTAATAGAGAGTTCTCGGACTACCATTAACAATTTAGTTTGTTATCAACTGAAAATATGTAACATCTGTACTAATTATATAGCTGAAGAGATTGTTTTTTTTTTGTTTGTTTTAACGTGCTAAATTCTGGAACTACCTCAAGGAATTGAAATAAAAATGTTTTTGTATTTGATAGCCCAATTCTTGACGAAGTTTATAGGCTATTTAATATTAGGGATGTTGCGGATGCTGATTTTTTCACATCCGCGGATGCGAATGCGGATGCGGAGTTTTGAAAGCTCACATCCGCGGATGCGGATGCGGATGCGGATGTTTAAGATATTATGTAAATAAAGTCTGTTAATGAAGAATTAAAACAATGATAACTTAATTTTTAATATTTTGATTGTAATCAAATCAAACATAAGTACTATTTTTATATAAAACGCCTACTGGTTTAAAATATCTATTTATACGATAAGTATTCCACAGCGCAAACAAAAACGTAATGATTTATTTACAAGAAACAAATGATGCACCACAACAAACGTGTCGAATCTTGTCACCAATTTCTTTGCTCCCATTGGACATTGCCACGTGCGACCGGCACGCGCCAATCGCCGGGCCCCGCCCAATGCTTTCTTGTCGCTACTTGCATGATATTCGCATCCGCATGAACATCCGCACTGATTAATGCGGATGCGGATGCAGATGCAGATGTCCAAATCTATGCGGATGATCCGCATTTGCGGATGCGGATGCGAATGTTCGCAACATCCCTGTTTAATATCACGCCACGACCCTTAGGAGCCGCGCAAAAAGAAAAATAGTCGGAAAGAACGTTAAGCGAAAACGAAGGAGGTAATAGCTTGGTCGGGCGATTTGATGCGACGCGGTGTGTCCGGGGCCGAAATTTCACGCGGACGAAGGCGCGGGCAGAAGCTAGTTAATAATACTGGTCATTCTAATCATCTGATTATCAAATCAGAATGCCGTTTTCGTTTGTTTTTTTTGTTTGTATTTTTTTTTTCATGCGTTATATTTTCCGCAAAAAAACGTTATTTCTTTCTTTCTTTCTTACACAATTTTATGAATATCTCCAAACCTTTACCAAAATTGAATAGATTTTAATAGATTCAATATTTAAGCTTCCATCTCTGTGACATAAAATTAATAGGAACCTGTAAATAACAGTTCATCCGCAGTTTTCCATTCTCAGTCAATAACTGAGTATTACCGATGTCTGATCTTTCGCTGAGCACTGGAAATAGCTCCATTTTTCTGCATTTTCGTTTACCCCACCATTAGCGAGATACCCACAAACCGCTCGCCTCGAAAGCAAATAAAGATTTGGAATAGGTACCTTGAAACTTTCCACCGATTTAAAACCAATCACAAAGACATACTGGACGGAGCTTCTGATTGTTTATTTAGGATTAAATCTTCGGAACGCATGATTTGTTTTTAATAATTAATTTTTGATTGGGTTCGTACGATGAATATGGATCGACTGCGTGGTTTGAAATTTTACCCACACTTTTTTGGCTTTGGCAAAAAATATTCGTGTTAAATATTCGTGTTCGCCCGAATATAAAAAATGCAATTTTTGACGAATATGTTGGAAACTTTTATCGCTATAGCACGAATACGTACAGATACGATAAGGTATATTAATATTGGCACTGTAACGGCAGCCTCTATGTGATGTATCTACCGTAATGTACTGCGCAATACACAGCCCGTTACCGACCACAACCGTTGGAGCGGCTAATACAGCTGGATACTAATGCCTGCCTGCCTGCCTAAATCCGTTGTAAGTACTAGGTATATAGGTACAAACGTTATACCTACAGTCCTGCACTCATGTGTACGCATCTTTAAATATTATAACAAGAGTCTTCAGACAAACATACGAAAGCTTACATATGATGCTTATTTACATTTTAAATTACAAATACGACATTCGCAGCTATCTCGAAGGCGCTCAGAATCCTCCGGCTTCTTCCCGAGCAACAGAGGTGACGTTTTCATTTAAAATATCGCCACGCCGGTGATCCAGCGTTACTGTATTTACATAAAACACTCGTATTCAGCAAATTATGCGGGTATTCGAATGTTTTGATCGCGGAATCCAGATGGAGCCGGTATAAATCTCGCTTTGAGCTCGGCCGGCATTCCTGGCAAGTTACCGAACAACAGTAATGAAGGTTTAATCTGCTAAATTCCTGCATAATCCGCCGGGATCTCGAAGACTCGGCTTTGCTCTCTGCCTATAATTATAACTTTAGTTGTATTTATTAATTTGTAAGCAGATGAAACACAGTGAGGATTGCGCGTTAAGTAAAGTTTAATTGTAGTGGGATATAATTATGTAAGTATGTTTACATTGTTGTGTCCCTTGTGCTACATAAATTAATATACCTCCGTACCTACTTAATTACCTAGGGACAATGAACATAATCATGCCGGACAATGAAAAGAATCCCGTCCAATATTAAAGTAAAACTTTAAGACAAGTAAGGAACAAAACGAGATCCATAAAACATCATTCAGATCTAAATACTTAATCCCATAAATTACGTCAATTTCACGAACGGACAATAAGTCCATAATTTCGCATCTCATTAGCACGCGTTTCTCAAATTCACAAAGATGTCGTAATAAATTTTAATACTTTTCGTAGCGGCCATTACAATTTGCGCAAACGACATCGCATTACACGAGGTGGCTAAAAGCACATTTTAAAAGGGCGTCTGAATAATTCCACCCGGACTTGTACCGGGAGTCCGGGACTACCGACTGTAGTTAGGACACTCCGTTCTTAATGACTACGTATTGTTTTAAGGAACTCAGAAATGTAGAATAAGGAATTAAGTTTTAACTTTGTTTTATGACACACAAAGATAAAAGGTTCTTTTTTGAGGATTTTAATTCTGTTTCGTTTTCCTCGGAGAGTGGCAGTGGAAATGTGTTCCTTGCGCTGGCATACTCCCCACGGAATTTTATTCATTTTACATCTTGGTTATAAAATCACCTTTTGAAAATATTTTATTATTATTATAAGCCTATGTTGTCCCATTGCAGGGCAAAGGCCTCCCTTCCCACTTTTCACTTTTCCCGGTCTACTGCGACTGTGGGCTAATCCTTTACCTGCCTCATTTAAAAAATACTTAGTTTTATTATTTTCCCATTCTTAGTGTTCCTTATTCTGGAGACATTATACTTAGTCTGCACATACAAAAAATAAAAAGCTGGTAAAACAAACATGGGAGCAGTTCGAAGCTAACAGCATTTACGTAGTTAATTTTAAATCGTTGTGTACATTTTGAAACCTGTAGCGCTTGAATTAATTGTAAACAAACAAAATACATTGTTCCTCTCACATAAAATATTCAGTGGAATCATGAATTTATTGTTATACATAAATAATACAACTCCATGTGAGTCCGTATTGAATTGGATGACGTAGGTATAAATAATATCTACATACATATACAGGGTGTGTCGTAAATAGTGGTCCACCGTTAAGGATTCGATATACCAGATAATTTACTATAACGTATTACAATTTTAATCATTTTTACCCAAGGGTTCCGAAAATATTTTTTTTTGTTTTTTATTTACGAAATTTCAACCTTTTGTTACAAATTTGGTTGTAGTTTCAACAAAAACCATTATTTTTTCATTTTGATTTCTGTTAATTACTGTTGAATACTAGAGCTATCGTGTAAAATTATAGTTTTTTTTATATAAATTTAGAGCTTGTGAAGAAAAAGTTAGCTCTTCTCTATTTTGATCCTAATTTTTAGCGTAACCATGCAAATTCAGGAGCGATTTTGTAAAAAAAAAATGTACTACTAATATGGTTAAAATTATAATATGTTATAGTAAATTATCTGGTATATCGAATCCTTAACGGTGGACCACTATTTACGACACACCCTGTATATTATTATTTTAAATCCGTAAAAATTAATTCAGCATTACGTGGATTTGTTTTGTTATCCAGAAATTACTCTTTTGTTTGTTCGTACTGTTTATACGATTTTAGATAATAGAATTATCAACATCAGCCTAGTGGCCTTTTCAGCGTCGGCTGCCACTTGACGGGGCTGAATATCAATGATTATATTTTCAGGCTTCAAACTGCCTGTACCTACTGACGTCATAGATCTGCGAGGCATAGAGGATTCTGCCAGGCATGCAAGTTGCGATCGGCAACGGCGGCGACCTGTCGCGTCCGGCCCTGGTTCAAGCCATGGTCCGGGGCGAGAGGGAGTGGGAGGCGGTCACTTCCGTCTGCGAAGCAGTCATGCTAGCGAAGGAGGTGGCGGGACGGCTCAGGGAGAGAGCCTCACGCCTCAGCCGCCGCGGGAGACGCTACGGGCGTTGGGAGCCGCGTGACGACTCCCGGCCACCGTAGGTGCGGGCCTGCGGACGGAGAGTAATGGGTAGCTCTCCGCCCGATCAGGACCAGGCCTGTGCCGGACGGCGCGTATGTGTTCCACGCGCGCCTCAAAGTGATGTCAGCATAAAGGAAGGGGCCCGCCAGGGCCGAAGCCTGCCGGGGTAGCGGGATCGTCCGAAAGGGTTACCGCTGCCCCGGAACATAAAGGGCTAAGGAAGGAACACGGGTGGGTTTTAGTCAGTAAGAGTCTGACACTCCCTTCCGCTCCACCCAGAGCGGGAGGAGTCATTAGATGATTTCCCATCCAAAAAAAAAAAAAAAAGGCATGCAAGTTCCTCATGCAGTGTTCAACTATCTTCGGTGACGAAATGTTAACTTTTGACGAGTAGGTAAGCTTGTAACGTGAAAGAAATGCAAAGACTGAAACAGGTCACAATCGCATCGTATAAGACCATCCAACTCAATTTCATGGCGCATCTGTGTCCTTGTCTATGCTAACACCTTTGGAGAGAGCATTTAGATAATTGCGGGATAGGCGCGGTACTTTGTTGGTCGCCGCTTTTGCAGTGCTGTGGTGCGCTTTGTGCTGCATAATAACTGGCGTTACATTGTTCGATGACAGCTGTGACACGCCTGTGGTCGATCTGCGACGCCGACGCACGTTTGCGTTGCGTGTTCATTAAAATAATGACGCGGTCTCGCAACGCGTGCTACTGCTATGTTGTAGTTATCACGTTTTGATTGGTGCACTTGTTTGCGTTTTTGCTGTGTCATGGTTTTAATTGGAGTGTTGTAAATTGTGTTGGTACTGGATTACCTTAAAAATATCAGAGTCCATATGATTTAATTTAACTCGTCCCCTTCCAGAAAGAGTTTCTACCAAGAATCATTGCTTGAGCTGGAAGCAAAGAGTTTGGTTTTAAAATTTGGTTAGGGGTTTACCTATTTTATAAACAATTATTAAAGTTAAGTGACGTTTAGACGTTCGAAATGTATAGTTAAATTGTTGCTAATCACTACTTAACTTCAAGAAACGTTTGTAAATAAAGGGGTATATCTTTCGAAATGTTCGTTGCTGAAGTTTATTTAAATTCCGAACGTTGAGTTTGAATTACCCAACTACGTTTCTTACGAATAAACAGCAACGCAACAGCAAATGCCAATAACAATCCGACTCGGTAAATACACTCAATGATATCTCTGCCGACTACACAAGGGAAATAAGCGTGATATTCTATTTTGCAGCCAACACAGCTTTATGTGGTAGCTAATCAAGCGGGAGTAACGACGGCAGACATCAAAGGTTTCATAACTTCTTCACTCCGCTCGACGCTTTCAGGATTATAAATGAATATCGCTTTCCCTTTGGATGCAGCATATCCAATTTGAAATACTTGTCCATTTTTATGAATAGGCTTTAAAGGTACCAAAAGTATGCTCCAGCGTTTTTGTTTTGAAAGCGAACACAGTGGCACCTACACATTCGTAGGTACTTTGTTTACAACTCTTCAGGCGCATTTTTTATTGTGCGTCTCACTCTTGACCTCTGCACTGTTCGGCCGACTAGAGAATGTGTTCTTGCGTGTACACGCGAACACGTATTTTGCGAATTTGATCTTTATTAGCAACAAGAAGTGTGGCACTGACAGGTGTTAGAAATGCATTCTCTCGACGGCCTACCTCTCTTGTCTCTGAGCTACAGTAGGTGCCTCTGATTATGTTGTCAGTAGGTATTTTCCTACAAACAAAAGTATCGAATAGCACGATTCATTTTTGAAAAATAACGTGAGAGTCATCTAACTTTTTTATGTGTGTTCGAAGCTCTGCCTGCCTGTAAAGTTTTAATTTTCCGGTGTGAATAGCACCCTGCGCAATTCTATAGGCTTGTTTTTCTGTAGGAACCGAGTTACCTGTGCTATACAACAAACTTTAATAAATTCGATTTTTTTTACCGTACAGGAAAAGAGACTTTTGCTTACCCATTTGATAATAGTGCGCACAGTAACTGCTAAAGCCAACCGGCCAACCTCCTAGAAGATCCAATAAAAATAAGTTTAAAAACTAAAACCCGACTACTGAAAAGGATGAAATAAGAAAGTATCTTCCCGTGGTCGCGTGCTATTATAGCTTATAAGTATGTTAGTACAGCGGCATGCGAGTTTTTTAAATTTATTTTAAATTTAATTCTTTTCCGACTTATTTCAGTAATATTTATTTTTTGAAATATGCTAATTAAGCCCTTTCATTTGATAGCCAACAAGGCACCATCCCAAAATATTTATTTTTAAATTCATTACTTTATGTCCTCTAGAGGGCGCCATATTGAATTTGGTGTGACGTCACATAGCCTATAACCAGCGGACGGTCAATATGCTTCTAATGATATCTTATTTGTCAAATTATTATAAATACTTTTGAAGTTATAAGGGAACAGATGAACATACATACATACCGGTTAAAATCATAACCCTCCGTACTCCGTAGTCCGTATTAAATACAGTTGTCGTGTGACACCTTAATGTCAAATACTGGTGAAAATTACAGATTTTCCGTTAATAAATATGACGGAAACGCTGGTCTGGGAAACCGTAGTTTAACAGAGGGGCAATTCCCTTATTTTGAAGAATGTGCGCATTCTAATCTCTGTCTCAATCTGTCAAACGAACCTCTAATTTATCAACACTTTTGACAAGTTTTTGACATTGAAAATACGCGCGGATACGTGATAACACGGTTCTATGCATAGCACACGTATCAAATCGGAAAGGGATCGGCACCGTATCACCTTTCGCCTCGCCGTCAAACAGGCGTCAACCTAACGTAAGGACGTAACTAAAGCGGATCAGAAGCTCCGATACGTCGACACCGGTACCTTACGGCTCGCCGACCGCTAGTTGTTGGTGCAGCAGGCTGGCCGGAGGGTTGAGAGGGGCAAGGGTGGACGAAGAGAGGTAAGCTCGGGTACGGAGAGACGTAAGCGTGGGGACGACGAGCCGTAAGCGTGGGGACGACGAGCCGTAAGCGCGGGGACGACGAGCCGTAACGCACCGCACCGCGGTTCGTGAGCTTGTCCCGAGGCGAGGCGATTACGTTACGATTCCGATTAGTGTGCGTTGCAGTAGGGAGTTTCATACAAAGAATACTGAACGGCTGAGTTGATACGGTGACGATCCCTTTCCGGTTTGATACGTGGCTATGACCTTCACTCGGATACGCTTCCGCTCTCTGAAGCCGGTGCGAATCCTACTTTGATCATTTAACAATGTAAGTAAACTCCGCGTCGATAAGTTTCAAAATGAAAATCTCTTTCATTGAAGAGATATCAACAACAGCACAGTTTACGACTTAGATACCTATAAACTGTAAATGGATCGTAAATATTGGAAAGCGTAAAATTTTTAATCTTCGTGGAAGAGTAGCTTCTCTTACTTACTCTGTTTGCTTGTTACGATTCGATCGGATTAGTGCTTATTGCTACTTCATTTAAGGAATCTGGTCCTCGTTTGAGGTATAAGCGATCAGAATTTAAATTGAGATTTAATTTGTATGTGCAAATCGTATTTGTCCCTGGTGGTCCTCCTTCCCTGGTGCGCAGAGTGTGGGGCGGCTCCAACAGTGTCTTATACATGGTTGCGGGTCGCCTGGACTGTGTTTACGTGGGTCACTGTTGTGCCGTAGAAATAGAAATCATTTATTTGCCAATAATGTAGGTAACAAATATGGTGTTAATTTGTGGAGAGTCCCGATACACCGGGTCCGGTGCCGTCTCTCATGGGATGTCGCAACGGAGACCAACCGTTATTTCTTGTGTTTTTGTTTAGTGTTTGTACATACTAACATACTTAGTAAGTTTTATTAACACTCTTGTTTGAGTCTTGGTTACTCCAATAAGGAAAAATTATATTCTATTCTATTATTTTAATCTGACGCAACTAAGCAGTCGTTTAAAAGTAGTATTACTTGCCATTATTCCGGGCTAGTCCCCTGAACCCCCCTCCACCCCCCTCGATCCCCTGCTAGTTCGTCTTCTGTTTTAAACTTTGTCTTATCCACTATAAGCTTTCACATTCCGGTTTGATCCAGTTTTTCTTTTGTTTTTATTCCTGAAGGATCGTCAGCAACAAAAATAAGTACAGGGTTTATTGAAATAGGAATTTAGTAACTATTCAAACGTCAATTGCCACCAACCATTCGCAAATCTGAGGGGCAATTCTCGTAATTTTAAGAACGTTCACAGTCTGATCTCATTCTAAATCTGTCAAAAATACCTCTAATTTCCCTACATTTTGACAAGTTTTTGATATTTGTTTGTCGCCGAGATGAGACTGCGACTAGATTTTGAACATTTTAAATTACGAGAATTGGCCTCCTCGTATCTGTGCTGCAACTGAGAAATTCCTGACGGAAAAATCTAATAACACTTTGTCATCCTGAGAATCGAACTTATTACCCTATGACCACTTGATCAACGACGCTCTAGAACGTTTATAGGTCGTCATAATAAGTGTAGCAAAACTATGAAGGCGCATGGAGGCACAAATACAATCGAATACTCTCCCCTAAGCATTGATATCGGTTCAGTAAGGCAGCGTGCATCTGGATGTGTAAGTGCAAATAGAACAATACGTAAGTACATGCTCCGGGCCATTGGGCTCGATCGATGAGTGGGACACCCAACTGATTTCCCTTCCATTGAGCTCGCTCGTTTGGCTGTCCACATGCCGTCGTAAATAAAATGCTCTGTTACTACTGGCATTATTTATATGCGTTCACGTGATGTGTTGGGGCTGTCGGTATTTGTGAATGTGAAGGGGTGATGTGGACATAGTGTTTTGTTATCTATTGGTTGATAGCTTCCTTGAACATAACACAGTCGTTTCTTTAGCTTACTGTCTTAGAAAATGATTACAAAAAAAAAAACTGATACGAGAGTTTTAGCATGCACATTACCAACTTAAATTCACACTTTTGAATCACCTGCCTTTCTATTATGATCATGACATTGCATTTCAGTAGGTAGGCTCAGGTTATATTCTCATTAAAGCTGCTGCTTAATAGGAACCTGCGGCTAAGCTACGCAAGTGTACTTAGCTTCGTTTTTATGAAAACGTAGGCGGTATCCAGATCTACTGCGGCTCACGGTCTCGTTACGCACGAATGTGTGTCTGGAAAACAAATGAACACGTGGCAAACCTCTCTGTGCACATCTTACGTAGCAGAGGACCGTCGACTTAAACCTAGAGCTACTTAGTAGCTACACCTACATACTTTGTAGACATGTACATACATGTATTGCCTATCCAATATGTCCGTCAGGGGCGCGTCGTTTGTATAATAATAATTGGAAATCGGATTATGTCGCATGCCGCGTCGGAATGTTTGCTTTCATCAAGTGTTCACAGCCAATTCTGCTGTGCTAACAACACGTTTTAAATTAAAATATAAACAGTGCTTTGTCCTTTTTTGTCACAGACATGTTATCGTTATGTGATTTGATAAAATGTGTGTAGTGTACACCTAAATGCCTGAAATTCACAGATCTTCTTCGTGTCTGTTGGCCCAAAACTTCGTCACATTAAAATAAAATAAAAATCATATATTACTAGCTTTTGCCCGCGACTTCGTTCGCGTGGAATAGTGACTTCCGGCAGATTTATGGTTTTACCCACATAGTTCCCGATCTCGCGGGATCTCTTCAAAAATGAAATGTGGAACCCAACCAAATGCGTGTAACGAAACCATAGCGCGATCTATTTCGATCCCAACGCCATCTATCGAGCATAGTGACAACTCGGATTATTTATCTATACCTACTCCGTTCGGGCATTTTCTTTGTACTAAAAGTTTTATTATATTGATATTATTTTTTTCATACCTTTTTACTATTTATTTACTTTTTTCCGATGAATTAAAACAATAACATGAACCGAACTCGTGTAACGATCGACACCATTGCGCGATCACCAACTCGACATTATAGTACTAATAGAATTATCTATACTCCGTTAGAGCATTTTCTTTGTACTAAAAGTTGTATTATAATTATTATATTTTCATACCTTTTTACTATTTATTTACATTTTTCCGATGAATTTTCAGTACTGAATTGATGCCGACTCTTGACCAATAGATGGCGCTATATGTCCGGAATAAATTTTATTTTTTATTTTATTTTTTGTAATAAAAACTATCCTATGTCCTTTCTCAAGTTCCAAACTATGTCTGTACCAAATTTCACACAAATCGGTTCAGTAGTTTAGGCGTGAAGCAAAGACAGACAGACAGACAGACAGACAGAAAGACAGACAGACAGAGTTACTTTCGCATTTATAATATTAGTTAGGATCATTTATCAACCTTTACTGTCCTTCTGCTAGACAATGGTCATCCCCATAGTCTCCTGAACTTTTCTATGCATTGCCTTTTCTGTCCGATCTCTCATGATAGAGATGGGATAGATTCAAATTTGCGTAAATACCGGGTAATTACCCGAATAGCATTGCATATGCGTAGCATAGCATAGCATATCATGCATAGCATTGCATGCATAGCATAGCATGCAAAGCATAGCATGCAAGGAACAGGGTGCAAAGTTCTCTCATCCTCTATAGAAAATGGAGGATCCTCCAACCAGACGGGTGTCGTGTCTTAAGTCTTCCTGTTTCGGAGGACAGCGAGTGGTGGCTCAGCCTGGGAGAAGCCTATGATCAGCAGTGGACTGCGATAGGCAGAGTTGATACCGATAACTGAGAATGTTATTCATCACCTAATGTTTTATTATAATTACAAAACATCGGCAAAATGTTGAACTTCCATACACATTTTCATTTCCTGAATAACCCTTTTAGAGGATTCATTTTCAAAAATCCTTCGTTAGCGTTCACTTTCGTTGTATAAAGTACTCTTGAGCAAACTTCCATGCGGGCAGACCAACGAGTTTAGACTGTACGTTGTCTTTCAGAGAATTTAAGGTTGATATTGAATTTAATATTATATAGTCGAAGTTCGAGAAATACATACATCTTAAATTAACATTACTGTTATTAAATATATTTAGCCAGGGTTTGGGTATTTACCTGGATATTTTCCCTTTAGGTAACCGACGCCCAACTTTACTCATGAACGCCTGCGTTTTCTGCAATGAAACAAAACACAATCAAATAGTCTGAAATCAGTAATGCTATTCTGTAAAAATCTCACCGTGAAAACTTAGGTGAAGTGAGCTTAAAGTGAGCGTGTCAATCCCTAACATCAGGTGGAATGACAGCTTACTTTAATCTCACTTCACCTACGTTATCACGGTGATCTTTTTACAGAATAGCACCGCTGTTCTTTGACTTCCTTTACTGTACCCACCGGTTAAGCAATCATGTTTAATAGCTTCACTGCGAACTAACTAGTCACTTTAACAGCTCCGAAGTACTTGGCAAAGATTATACTCTCCGGCATGCGGTTTTGAACTTGACGGTGCAGCGCCGTATTACGAAATGTATTGCAGTGGTAATTCACAGGCTGTAAAATAAAGGCTAATAATTATATTTAAAATTAAAATGACAATATTATGTATGATGTTCAGATAAATTATATTTAGACGTCCAATGTCAAAAACGGATCTCTTTACTAGATTGGATAGTAAGAACTGATCTCTTTACTAGATTGGATAGTAAGAACTGGATATCGTTGTTGTTTTTATTGAAGATCCTACTAATAATATTATAAATGTTATAGTTTGGATGTTTGTTACTCAATCACGCAAAAACGGCGAAACGAATTTGGATGAAATTCGCACACAGACAGATTATAACCTGGATTAACACTTTGGATACTTTTTATCTCAGCCAGTAGTACGTTCCCGGTGGATAATTTCCGACATCCACGCGGCCGAAGCCGCTGGCAAAAGCTAGTTATCTATAAGTCCTTTTAAGACGGTGACAGAGGAGTTGGTTTAAATGTTTGACAAGAAGGACACTCCTGATTTTTTAAATACGTATTAATAGATTGTCGAAACTAAATGTATTCGGTACTAACCCCACAAGATCAACTGTCACATTGAAGATTTTTATCGTTCTACTTATTTATTATATCATTTGTTTCATCAATGAAAACTTGCTTTTCCAATTGACTATAGACATTGTCTACATGGTCGTCTGAATTGTTCGGCTTTACTTGCCATGATAAAAAATAGAATAGAAACCAAATGTAAATGAAACCGTCTCCACCAACTGACAAATTCATAATACACCTCCGTAATCCATATACGACTCGATTGTCATCACACTCATCACACCACTCCAGCTTGATTACAGCAGGTACTAGAGAAACACGTTTTCGCACGGAGCCGGCTGCTTTGCAAGTTAATAACCTATTTGGCGTCGTTCTAAAGGCTACATATTCACAATGGTGGGGCCTCGGCGTCCATCAGGAATCGGATTTGTGTGGAGAGCGGGTCATGCCGCTAGCGATAATGGAAAACGGATTACCGCGAACTCTCTAACTAAAGCCTGTGATCCGTTCATGTAGGTCGGCTATGTCTGTCGACGGAATTTGCATTGAACCCTTTATTACTGATGCTGTACGTCTTGGTTGTTTTAATGTTATGTTGTGTACTGTTTTTGTTTCCTTTGGTCTGGATGGAAAACGGACTTGAGAGTAGACTTCTTGGTGACGCGCGCGCGATTGAAGGTTGAGTGCGCTTGACGCAAGTCGCATCACCCGAGGCTCTGTACGGGGCCTTACACTACATGTAGACCATTTATTTTAATATTAAATCAGCAGCTATCTAATATTCTACGCTATACAGGACGTGTTTAATTTTTCTAGCTAACTGTCCATTGTAGCCGGTCGTTACGCGAACGAGCCGTCATTGTGTGCCGCATAATTGTATCATATTATATGCATTCGCCACAATGCAGTACACAGGACGAGGCCACGCTATTGCCCATTGACCACAACACAAGGAGAACAGTAGGCTGAGTTTATTATTTATGAGTGAGGAATATTCGACGCGGTGTGGCCTCGATGCGGTGCATTGATTTTAACGTTACGTGCGTTGCTTAGTTTGATTTATTCTGTGCGATTTTTTCTACTACTATTTTTAGACATAGTTTTTGATGTACGTAAATCTGACAAACAAATAACCTTCCTGTCACAAAACAGGGAAGTTTGGAAGGAAAAAGGGAAGGCCTCTGCCCAGCAGTGGGACACAACAAAGGGTAACGAAAAAGAAACCATCAAACCTAACTTTGTGTAATTGATGCGAAAACTCTTGATTTTCGTAACGTGTTTAAACTGTTTACCGATTCGTGTCAATTGTTTATTTAAGGCAAAACACTATACGCAACCTAAATCGGCCATGACGCAACACCAAATACGCCCCAAGCCTTACTTACCAATAAATTTTTCAATCGGAATACCATTTACGAGCACTTTAGACTTACTACGTAATAGCGTGAATTCCGTTTTGAATTGAACGTATGTAATTAATGACTAAAGTTTTGGTTTCTGAGGAAAACGGTTTTTTATAGTTATAACGGGGTCCGGACCCGTGAGTCACCTAGTTTGGGTGCAGTAGTGCTATTCTGTAAATAAACTCACCGTGAAAAATTAGGTGAAGTTAGCTGTAATGCTAGGGATTGACACTATTGACAGCTCACTTTAAGCTCACTTCACCTATGTTTTCACGGTGAGATTTTTTACAGAATAGCACTACAGCACGGGGACTACGGTCCCGTGATCGGGTCCCGTGCTCCAACTGATGATCATCAGTACAGTCAAGTAATTAAGAAAAATACATAATTTAATAATATATTACTCTGTCAATTATAATCACCCAAACCCATAGCTACCAGTACCTATTTGACATATAGGTGTCAAAAAACGCTCTGTTTTTTTGACAGCCGTTATTTTGTGATCGTTCACCATTTTTTTTATGTAACCAATATTTTAATTACACTCTGATGGGTTATCGATTCATAGCGAAAAAGAGATGTACTCGTAAGTGGTGATTTTATTTTTATTTTATTTTGTAAGGGGAAAAAAACAATAGTAAGTATATGAAAAATTAAACAGATATAACTTAACAATAAACTTAACAAATATACTACCCACTATATTTTCCACAGATTACAACTTGGATATTTACAAACTGATGCATAGCAAACGTAACTGTAGCCAGGGCAAAATTTATTATATGAACAAAAGAAAGAACACTATCTCTCCACTTTATCATAGTTGTGTATGTATTTATTATTTTGATTACGTTATATTTATTTTAGAAGTATGTATGTTTATTTGTATGTATGTAAGTATATTCTCATAGTATTTGTTTAGTTTTATTAAGTGAATTGTTTTTAGATTTTATGTTTTTTTTTGTCTCCTTTACTCTTTTACACGCTGTCTACATCTCTCTATTCCTTGTCCTATCGCAGGTTTGCTGGAAGAGATTTCTTATGAAATCACCTTTGTACCTATTTTTCTGTTCTGTTTTTTCCTGTCTGTTTATATATGTGTGTACATAAATGGTAAAATAATATAAATAAGAAACCAAGGGGATTAGATGATAGAAGGAGGGAGCTGCATCATTTACTACGCTAATAATACACAGCTCAAGAATATCAACATAGCTGGAAGAAAATGTTTTACTGAACTTTAATGTCTACACAATAAAGTTCAGTTTACGCTATAACTTCAAACATTTTTATAGCTTTTTCAATAGCGCTAGTCACTCTGAAATCAACTTACTTCTCATTAAAATAAAGTTGATATTTGTTTAATTTGAAATAACACCAATTTGTAACATAAGTTTGAATAGACGATACATAAACTCACGCCTTCTTCCCATGGAGTAGGCAGAAACTACAGAACGCCACCAGCTGTGATCCTTACATACTCCTTTTGCCTCGTTACGCTCATACATCTGGGTCATACACGCACGCCGGTTGCGAGTACAAGCACCTGACCTTTCTTAAGAACCCTTCAGAAAGAGCCCTCTTTCTGTTCCCACCACATCCCCACTTATTCCATAAATAAAAGTAAAACGCGCTCGTATCAACATAAAAGTTTTATGATTATTCTATTTGCTTAGATAAGGGGAATACGTACAGAGCTCAATTAAGTGTAATAACCTCATACGCATAATATATGTCGCTTTGTCAGCTTAATTCTCCTACTTGCATATTATTATCATAAAAAAAGGTACGCGCGTCCGCACTAATAGCTGTATCATATGATAAAGTTGCGCAAACAACTTTGACCTGTAAACCAAGCACATAAAGAAGAAAATTCTAGTTTACTTAATATGAATTTGTGTGTTTTCCTGCAGGGCACTGTACTAGATATCAAGAGTGGTCTCGCTACGTCGCTACGTCACATTATGTCAAAATTAGAAGAAATTGCGACGGTATTATAGTTGGAGCGCTAAGAGGATTCAAAATCTCTTTTAGTATAAAGTATGTGGTTAAGAGGACTACATGACCTAAAGCGCGGTCTTTGTCGGATTGCATAGAAAAGAAAGAGAAGCGCGATGCCACAACGCTGGTAATTTATTGCAAAATATGAAGCAATTATCGATTTACGAAAAATCTAGTGTTTGGACAAAAAAACTAAAACACTATAGTTTTAGTATGTTGCTTGTAGAATAATCTGACAAAAAATCATAATGATTGTATTTATATTAGTATGATTTTTGTTGTAAAAAAAAAGTTTTTAGAGGTATCTTCATGATTTTTTTCTATCGTACCAAATAAGTTGTATTATGTTTTCAACACACTATCATCCTAGCATTTATCCTGAAGAATATCATATATTTTTTTGATTTTTTTTACTGTAGTCGATCATGTACTTTTATTGTTTCTAAAACTTGCGTTTTTTGCGTTTAGGTCCTGTAAGCCCCTTAATATAAGCTTAGGAACATACAGGGAAATTATAAAGCAGTGTTTACTTTTGGAATTTAGCTAAAGAGAGCGTGTTTACAAGTCCTTAGACGTCGTCTCGTCGTGTGCCTTGTTAAATTTGCCACCGCGGAATTTTAGTACACAAATAACTGTCATTGATACTAAAATACCGCTTGAATGGCGCCTAAAGCTGCAAACTTCTATATAGCCCGTCTCTAACTTTGTTAAATAAAATATTAATAATCCTGCGATCGAATACAACCAAAACCACTCAGTAAAGTACTGTTGAAGTTCGCAAACTGCTATAAACATGCGTGGCACGATTTTTTAACGGGCATTGTGTATTATTTGGTGTGTGTTCTGTTTGCCTAGTATATAAATCGTGTAATGGGTGGTATAAGCGAGCAAGTTGCCAAATAATTCACACGCAAAGTGCTGTAATAGGCTGGGGAGCGGGCGGGGCATAAAGAATAAAATGCTATAAAAATTTACAGGGAAAGTGATTTTACCGTAACAACGAGCAAAAGCTTTTTACAGACCACATTATGATAATAAACGTTCCTTTAATTTTGCATGGTTAGCGTTTTGAGGTACATTAAGGATCGATTTCATGGTTAACGCTAATTTTGTGGCGTCCGGACGTATTTATGCGATATTTTCACTTATGACGCGCGTCATAACATTTTAATGATGCAGTGCACCATTATCGCCTGAATATGTTTGAAAAGGACGTTAAAATGTGCTGTAGATATTTAGTTCCACATCACTGTTGGAATAATATATGAGCTGACTTTTTACCGTCTGGACGGAAAAGGTGAACACACAAATCTCTTTATTTTTGACAAGAAAAAAAAAAACGAACATATCGACAAATATTCCAAAAATTCAACTTAAGGTGACTACATGACCTAAAGCGCGTTCTTTGTCGGACTGCATAGAAAAGAAAGAGAAGCGCGATGACACAACGCTGGTAATTTAATGCAAAATATGAAGCAATTATCTATTTACAAAAAATCTATTGTTTGGACAAAAAATTAAAACAAAAAAACATAATGATTGTATGTAAGTATATTAGTATGATTTTTATTGTAAAAAGAAAGTTTTTAGAGGTATCTTCATGATTTTTTCTATCGTATCAAATTAGTTGTGCCTATTATGTTTTCAACACACTATCTACCTAGCATATATCCTGAAGAATACCATATATTTATCTAATTTTGTTTACTGTAGTCGATCATATACTTTTATTGTTTCTAAAACTTGCGTTTTTTGCGTTTAGGTCCTGTAAGCCCCTTAAAGGCACCCTTCTCTACGATGCTTCAATCTGAGGATTGAATGTAAAAAAAGAGATTTTTTATTTCTGTCACCTTTTTTATACCCTGTTTTTATCCAGACGGTAAAAAAAGTCAGTCGGTATAATTTGAAAATTACCAACGTTGAAAAATATTTATTCACAGACTAAGTACTCCACCAATAACTTTTTTTAATTTAAACAAGAAGATCAGCAGAAATTCTACGAAAATAAAACACTATTTTTATTGGAACCCAGGGACTCCTTTGATACCGGAGCGCCGTCGACTTCTCATTGTATTGCCACGTCTTATCTATTAGCATAATTGCCACGATGGACTCTGAGGCCCAAAAAGGCTGTATTTTTAGAACTAAAATAGCTAGATAGAAACTGAATAATTTTCTGTATTTTAGGACTATTATATCTAGCTGTACGAGTAAAATAAGTAATAATATAATAGCCTCCCGGCCGATTTCGATCACAGTGGCCAATCTCAACGGAGATTAGCCAGGTACGCAGGAGATATTATAGTGCACAAGTGTATAAGGGATAAGGGCAGGAGAATGAAAAAAAAAAGTGTGGGCGTAAACACAGGTGCACTCGCTGTTCCTTTACTATCATAGTCCGATGGGACGGCAATCCGACACGACCGGGGAGAGATCAGGCGCAGGACCAACGGCTTTACGTGCTTTCCGAGGCACGGGGGTAATAAACCGCCAACTTCCAAACTCCGGATTGTTACTAAGAAATTCCTAATGGAAAACCCAACAACACTTTTTCCGACCCGGGAATCGAAGCCAGAACCCCATGCTCAGCAGTCACGCTTGCAACCACGAGACCAATGAGGCAGTCAAAAAAATTAATAACACAAAGTAAGTAAGTTTTTAGGGTTTCGTACCTCAAAAGGAAAAACGGAACCCTTATAAGATCACTTCGCTGTCCTGTCTGTCCGTTAATCAAGACCCTTTTTCTCAGGAACGCGTGGAGTTATCAAGTTGAAATTAATATCGAATACTCAGGGCTGTAATCCCTTGAGGCAGTGAAAAAAATCAAATGTCTAACTCAACGCAATCAAAAGATACGGGCGTAAATCAAAACCTATAGGGCACTTGCCGTTGACCTAGAATCATGAATTTTGGCAAGAAACAATGTTATGTTACATTAAAAAAAAAAAAAATTAAACTATTTACATACCTAAAAATTTGTACGGAGCCCTCCTACTTGACTGGTTTTCAAAGTAATATCACTTAGCTCTCGGTGTTATTAATAATATTATGTGCGAGTACATTAGGTATTTACCTCTAGTGAATATTACGTTTATTGCGTTTTAGTTTTAACCTTATTATAATTTTAATGGGCTAGTTGATTGTACTGAATGTCGTTGAAACAACCACTTTACTGCACTCCCAGGAATTTCAATATAAACATACCTAAAGTTACTTTTGTTGTTGCTAAATAAAATATATTATACTGAATAGATAAAAATGCTTTCACATAAATTCTAGAGTGTATCTAAGATTTGTGTGAAAGCATTTTTATCTAAGAGTATTCTAGAAAATATTTTGCATGAAAGAGTTAAAGTTATCAAATATTGATACGTACCAAAATCTACATAATTATGGCCGGTAATTACATACTTTTTTATATTGTATGCTATTGTAAGTCCGGTCGGTCTATTCTGTAAAAATTGCAACGTGAAAACTTAGGTGAAGTCTGCTTAAAGTGACAAATGTCCTTGTCATTTGTCAACTAGTGCTAGGGATTATCAACTCACTTCAAGCTCACTTGACCAAAGTTTTCACTGTGAGATTTTTCAGAATAAACTGAAGTAAAGTTCCTCACATCACATCGAAGTTAAATATCGGCGTTTACTTCAATAACTAAAATATTACGTAATCAAAGTGAAATAACCTCTCAAGTGTAAAAGTAGGTAGTGCAATAACCAGTCCTGCCCCAGTTGATCTTAATAACCTGTCTGAGATGACAAACGGGTGACACCCGTTAAGGTGGTTATTAGATTCTGCGTCGACACTCGACACTCGACACGTTGCATGGATTTCAAATTGTATCTTCATAGTAAAAAGAGCCTTCTTTTGAAGTTACGGTTTCTTAGAAGAGCGGTGACCGCCATATGCGGCCGTAAAGTTTTTGACAACTTAATGGTGTCGATTCTGTTGTTCACAAAGTAAACTAAATTAATCAGCGCCTGACGTAAATTGACGTAATATTAGTAGGAAAGTTTTAATCACCGTCTAGAACCAAACATTCTAAGATATGTGACATCTACCAACCCGCAATGGGCCCGCGTGGTGAATTACGGCCCACTCCCTCTCACCTAGAAGAGGTATCCCTGCATTGGGAACATTATAGGCTGACTATGCAATCGCATATTTGGCTATATGGTAATCATAATATGTTGTAAATGTTCGTTGCTTCGGCAACCTTAAAAGTTATGAGAAATAATATAAATGTTAAGAATATTAAGTAATATTTAATGTTAAAGCAGATTTATTCATCATCCTGCTAAATCTCGCTTGTATTCCCAAGACCAAGATTTTGGAGGAGAAAAAATTTAGATAAAGCACACAAGAGTTGGCTTTGTGTATTTGCACCGAAATGTTGACGCTCCTTGCGGATTATAAGGATTTACTGCTCTGCCACGGAAAAGTATTGCGGCGGAACAAAGGGTAGGTATATTTTAATAAAAAACTTAGTAATGCCCTGCATAAACAACGTTTTTGGACGACAAAGAATTAAAAATACCAACATATTTTATCATTTAAAAGAAATGGAAATAATCTAGATTATTTTATACTTTTATTGTACGTGTTTAAAACCATGAATCTTTAGACCTCTGACAATAATCTCATTCCTCCTTAAGCCTTACAGTGAAAATGTACACCTGTACATAATAACTCAGTTTAATACGCAAATAGCTTAATATGCTAGTGAGGCAGTCCAAAAATTATTCTCATTAGCTTATCTTCGCAGGGAAATTTTGAATTTAGCCTTATCTCAAATGACAGGGCTAAACAGGCGCGCTACGCCGGCTACGGCGTAGCTATCAGCTACGACGTAGCTATTCAGCTACGAGAGAAGGTTAACGTAGTACGTGCCCCTGTTGTTGAGCATGCTTCACACTGATAGCGTTTTGTACCAAAAAGTTTTTGTATTTATCATGTAGGGCATCTCAGATTGAATGTACAGCCTTCAAATAAGTATAACATATGTGATAAAAGCACGAAATTTTAGAGGCTTAAATGAACTGTGGTAAGTAAGTTACTTAATATAATAGGGCTTTTCTATGTTATGGACTCCTTCTTAAAGGATTGGCCCACAATCGCAGTAGACCGGGTAAAGTGGAAAGAGGGAAGGGAGGCCTTTGCCCTGAAGTGGGACAATACAGGCTTATAATAATAGTGAGAAAGTTTCTGCAATGTGAGTCAGAATACCCACATCAAGACACAAATACATTACCGTCTTCTGAGCAATCTTCTCCGCGTGACCGCACTTAATCCAACTGATAATCACCCGTGTTGACAGCTCTTTTCGGCTAGCTGAGAATATAAAATAAATGTCAAAATAATATGATTACTATTTTGACATTTATTTTATATATGTCATGTTAGCTAAATCATTCATCCAAATAACGGATTTTTTCTCTGTAGCTACATTTATAATATTAACGATATTATTAGCGAGCAAATTAGATAAGATTATATTTTTCATAGACAAATTGATAAAGTTCGCTGATTTTACAAAAGAGGGCAATCCGCGCAATCTATAAAATGGGTCCTCGAGAGTCTCTTAGAAACAAATTCAAAGAAATTGATATACTAACTCTGCCTTCTCTTTATATCTTAGAAAGTATTTTGTATGTTCGCAAAAACTTAGGACTTTTCAAAATAAGAAGCGATTTCCATAATATAAATACACGTAGTAAAAATGAAATTGTGATACCTAAATTTAGATTAACTAAGACTAGTAAGTCATTTCTTGTAAACAGCATCCGTTTTTATAACAAGTTGCCAAAATCGGTTACAGACCTTAGTGGCGGAAAGTTCAAAACCCTCGTCAAACGTGTCCTTATCAATAAAGCATATTATAAGATTAAAGACTACGTTGAAGACAAGGTAGTTTGGCAATAATTCCTTCTGCACATGTGGCTTCCCTGGCACCTCATTAACGGCATAACTACGTAAATGTCTATTAACTGTTCTCAAATTACGATGTTTATTTTTTATTTGTACATACTTCTTTGACATAATCTTTTTATTATTTGACATTATATACAGACAATTTTAATTTTTCACCTATTTATTAGTTGAAATGGCAATCATATCTCTTGGTTTTAGTAGTTTTTTATATTTTATTTATCCTTTTGATACATTCTTATTTTGTAAATGTGAGGACTTTGTAAGCCTTGTACCTAGACTTTAGATCTGTAGACCATTTTTTATTGTATCAAGTACTTACCTGTACTTGTTGACAGGCCTACGTTGTCCTCCCATACCTACTGTAACTTGAAAACATTGTAAAAGCCAATTATTTTTTAAAAGAGTAACCATGGAGTTTCTTGCCGGTTCTTCTCCATAGGAAACGACCAATTGGAACCGTGCACCTAGCATCTGACGTTTCATAAGTGCCCATGTTGGTTTATGTGAAATAAAAATATTTTGATTTGATTTGATTTGATTTGATTACGTCTGTAGGCGGAAGCCTTGATACAATTTCGAAATTAAGATATTTCCGTAAGGAGATTTAATTTTACGAATGTTTCAATTAACTTCCAAATGTTTGCGGAAGGAAGACGTACATTCTCGTTAAAGCTATATATAGAGGAAGCACCTGAGATATAGGATAATATCCCTAACTTTTTTTTTTTTGGATGGGGTGTCATCAAATGACCCCTCCAGCTCTGGGTGGAGCGGAAGGGAGTGTCAGACTCTTACTGACTAAAACCCACCCGTGTTCCTTCCTTAGCCCTTTATGTTCCGGGGCAGCGGTAACCCTTTCTTACCCTATCCCTAACTTAGATTTTATTTTACTTTTATACATATTACTACAAATTGAAGTCGCTCTTCGTGTCTGCCTGTGTAAATTACGCAATTGAATTTTGCTGTTCATCATTTAGAAGATGTATGTGCATAAAAGTCATAAGGTAATATGTATGTTATATATATATATATATAACTTACAAATAATATTTAAAAAAAGCTTATACACTTGCGTGCAAAAAAATTGGCCCATCCCATGCTCTCCATTTGAGAGACAATATCTCAAAAATCATAATAAATATTATTTATTATTTTATACTGTGTGAAGGTAAGTAAGGAACAGTTTATTTGAACATACACTATATTTTGATAAAAGCAATATTCTTGACAAGATCAACTCGATTCTTCAGATGTTCTCATCACTCACTTTTGCTCGGAAAAAGTGTGTGACTTTTTTGTCAATGAAATTGACAAACGTTGAATTTTGTTTATTTCTGTTTGTTTGATCAAAATTGAACTTGATTTTTTTATCGGAAAAAAAGGTTCTTTATTCAAACCCCAGATTTGTATGTTCGCGATTTTCTCAAAAACGAATGAATCAGTTTTGATAATTCTTTCACTAACGGAACCTTCATACTTTCAGGAAGGTTTTAATATACAATATATTAGGTTATTGTTAGTAAAACTTATTGAATTATATTGTTTCGAATCGAAGAGCATGGGGTGGGTCGAATTTTTTGCACGCAAGTGTAATACAACACTCACTATAATATATAATTATTATGGTAGTTCAATAAAGACATTATCAACTTGATCGTACTAAAATACATTATACTTTTGCACATCCTATAACAATTGTATAACATAGCACACCCTTTATTATCTTTATATAACATTATTATTGTAATGTCCAAAATCAAAATATTTTATTCCACATAAACCTACATGGGCACTTATGAAACGTCAGAAGCTAGGTGCACGGTTCCAATTGGTCGTTTCCTATGGAGAAGAACCGGCAAGAAACTCCATGGTTACTCTTTTAAAAATAATTGGTTTTTATAATGTTTTAAAGTTACAATGTTAAAATGTATGGAGGGACTGTGTAGGCCTGTCAACAAGTACCAGGTACTTAATAAAATAGAACTAATGAATGACTTATGACTTAACTTTTCATTTAATCTTGTGTAGTTAAAAAAAGGCTATTGAACATGTCTTGGTCTGTCCAAAATCATATTTGTAACTACGGCTTACGAAACAACAACAATTTCTAGAAGCCCTTCGGCAAAATAATCTAGATCGAAAGGTCAGATTTTACTATCTGTACTTGTAGCAAATAGCTCCTACTCAGACTTGAGTATGAACGTAGGTATCTAAATGTAAAAGCTACTACAAACAAACAGAATAAGCTTCAGTTTTGTCTCACTTCTGAAAAAAATGTAGCGTTTTTGGATGTTATGGCTTCAAGACCTATTCGCGTATTATGATGACCTGAGTGACCACTATTTGAAACGAATCGGTAGCTTATTGAAGTCTGTGGGCTCCCGGGGGTAACGAAACAATAAATAATTATTTGTGTGTAATTAGCCAAGGTATGACTTTCTTTGTTTCATATATGTATAGTCAGGGAAATTAATTCTTTATGAAATGGACACACATAGTGCCAATTTCACCAAAATAACTGAACGCGATCAACACTTCTAAACTACGTTCAAGAGCTGTCAGTGTCAATATTCCACAACAATGAAGACACTGACAGCTCTTAAACGATTAAGATGCGCTGATCGCGTTCAGTTTCATTGGTGAAACCCACCCTTAGTCAGTTTGCCGTGTTATAACCAATTCATACAACTGTCAATGGGACAGTTTGAATATAAGGACAATAGTTGGTAGCCAAGTTGGTATATAACTATCTAGCAGTGCTCCGCGGTTTCACCCGCATAAATGTCGATCCCGTGGGAATATCGGGATGAAAAGTATCCTATATGTTATTCTGATGTATAAGCTATATTACTGCAAAGTTTCATGAAAATCCGTTCAGTAGTTTTTTGCGTGAAAGAGTAACAAACAACGATCCATCCACCCTCACAAACTTTCGCGTTTATAATGCCTGCGTCAGACCAAACTGACGCTGATTCGCCGCTCTTCATTTACGGTAGGCTTAACAGATGCTGTCATTACCGGCGTATCTGTTGAGTGAAGTAAGTTGTAACTTACTGTAACTTGTGGGAGAATGACGGAGGTTAAGTTGCCAAGAGCTAGGGTTTATGTAGAATGTCTACACTTTCACCGGTTCATGACTTTTACCGGATATAATTAGTTTCTTTGTTGTTCTCCTTAAAGTGAATGTACAAAACTTTGCTTGAATTGTTAGATGAATTTTGTAATATATCTAACTGAAGGTAAAGAAGAAACATATATAAGCCATCAAAGGCTTCTGTGGTTTTTAGTATACAACAATTTAAACTCTGCGATATACATTTTTAACATTAATAAAAGAAAAAACACACATTTTTATTAATCGATACAATACTTTGACTGCGTTTTAGGTACTTATTGTAAAATTAGTGAAAGTTTGTTTTTGTATTTTTGTGGTATTTCCTTTTATTTTGATCGTTCTTGTATATTTTACGAGCCTTTTGCTACGTTATGAAAGTAATACAATAAAATTTCTTGCTACAGTTCGTACTATACCTAATAGAACATTCCGTCTCTAGAAGATAACTAGCTACGTAGTTAGTCTAACCTTGAATTCAACTATGCAGCTACTCATTAAAGCAAGACAAAGGTGGACCTGGACATCTCAATCATACCTACAGCGTGAATGAAACATTCTACATCTTAAACATCGAGAAGTAGCTTTGAATTTAGCTATGTACCAATTAAGTATAATATACGTCATGAACTGCTCCAGTCCTCCCGCAATCAAATTTATCGCACGAGTTCGTGCGTTTACGACGCGACGTTACAACTGTGGTACAGGCTGCGGTTACCAGCACACGTACGGAATCGTACAGAACCGCACAACACAAGAGTTGTTCAAATGTATTGTCACGTTCATTTCTTTGTGGGACGGATTATTGGGCGTCGGGAGATGCAATGTCTGGGACTGCCACGTCGGAAACTTAACTTAATCTTTTGTAATCCCTGGCGCACGACCACTTATGTAATTTACTGTGGAGATGTGTTTTAATACTTTTTGTACATCAGCGCTTGTTTTTAACAAAAGCTAATATTATAAAATATACAGAACCCAAAAGGAAGCTTTGTTGCAAGGCTATAGTTGAAAATTATAAATGCAAACTTAAGTTGAAAAGACGACTAAAGACTTAAAAAGTAACATCTTTTTCCTTTACAAAGTCGTACTTTTTAATTAACAGAGTTACTTACTAAAGTGCACCTACGTAAGCCAACTGTAAATCTACACAGCAAAAGGGTATTAGCCACTGGGTTCTTTCTAAGGCACGTTTCACTCACGTGTTTACTCGGATAGCAAAGCTAGATTTTATCTGTGCTGCTCGCCACTTGCGCTCCACGCCTCGCCCCGATAAAAACCTCTTTCACGTTCAACCGCCAGCTCAATGGGATATTCTTATACAAGAGACTATTCTGTACATATTTTATACGTATTTTGAACATTTTGTGAAACTTTTTCCGCACAATGTAGCAGTTAAAACGTTGCTTTCATTATCTTTTATTAAGCCTCAATTTGTTGAGATTGCGTATGGTTAACGGAATTCTGCAGCTGTTATTGTCACCTTATGTTGCTTTTATGTTAATACATTTTGCATTTTAATTTTAATACGTTTTTAAAGGTTATATCATCAATTTTGTCGCTGTGAAAGTCACCAGACTGTAACTTTATGATACGTATGTATTACTAAATTCTTGAAATACTTCGGGTATCAATTATTGAAATGCTTTCTAAATCACTAGACGAACGACTCCGAAACATAGAACCATTTCTTTTAATTCACATCTCCCCTCATAATAACTAAAAGAAACACAATAAAACCAACAATCTAAATCACATTCCACATCAAAAACACTTTCACATCGCACTTACTTTTTCAGTATCGTAAATCTCAAGATTATATCACATCTAACCTACTTAGCGGTATTCATCGTGTGTCGGATTTTGTTTGCGGTCGGCCCGGGCACTCAGCGACCGTCGGCGATAAAAGCCTCTTTGTGCCAGCCGTGTATGGAGCCACGGAATAACTCTTTCAATGCAAGATTGCGCCCCGGAAAATAGTCGGCGCGCGGATTTTGAATACACTTCGTATCTTGGTACTCAATAGGAGGCGGGTTTAGGTTTTCTTGTGTTTTGTTTATTGTCAACCTTTCTGTTCAAAAATGTGTCCTTTATGTGGAGAATCAGAAGGCTAATTCGTTATTAAAATCGTTCAAATCTAGTCGCAATCTCATCTGAGCGACCATCAATGTCAAAAATGTAGGGAAATTAGAGGTATTTTTGACAGATTGACACTAGGATCAGACTGTGAACGTTCTTAAAATTACGAGAATTGTCCCTCAGATATCTGGAACTGATTTCTTCATCGTTGGTTGAATGGTCATATGCGTCGCCGTTATGATCCTGAGGTTCAAGGTTGGAATCTCCGGTCGGGCCAAGCGTGATTGTGGTTGTCTGTCAGGAAATATTCAGCTGCAACACGGAAATTGAAACTGTTCGAAGTAAATGGCAATGTTCTCGCCCCCCATTATATGGATGGGACCTACTAAAGCTGTCACAACTTGGACGTGGAATCAGAAAACTGCCTCTGCCTCTGGAAAAAAGATTATTATGCTATGTTACTTAATTAATTTCAGATGTATACGGCCTTATTACGAAACAAGGTTGATCTTTAGAGACAGGTTTAAACCATCGAACCATTTTTAAATTTCGAACTATAATCCGACTAAGTAAAAGGTCTTATTATAAAAAAATACATTAAACCCAAGTCTATGTTGTAAATTTTGCATTAAGAACTTTACGGTTATCGGAATAAAGTTCAAAATACAGTAACTGGCTGGAAAGCTTAGGCTAAGTCTATATTTAGAACTCCTTTTGTAATAAGACGGATAGAGTTTATTACTTATTATCAAGAATGAATAGGAAAAATTAGACGAAGTTTGCCATCAAAAACAATTTGAGCTTCAACAAAACCAGACAACACAAAGACGTTTCAAATAAACCGTTTTCAAAGTGATTTGCAGCACTTGCACTTATTGCTCGTTTGTAAGGCGTGGCACACAACGGTACCCTCCACCCTGTTGTTGTAACTACCAGTCAAGCCGCCGACAACGCTCCTTCGACGTGCTTTATTAAATTGAAACCCTACACTCGAAATGTTATTTCCGGCGAAGATATTGGAAACGGCATTTGCAGTTTCATTTGAGTGTATTCAATTCCCGGCAAGTATTCAGTGGGTATTCTATCGAGTTGTGAATCTTAAATGGAAGGAGGTGTTCTGTTTTATGAATAGAAAATTATTCATTTCGTTCGGTTTGAAGAGCTTGGGTTGGTGGTGAATGTTACAAGGGTTAGTAATGTAGGTATTTCTTTGAAAGTTTATTTATAAATGGTAGAGAGGATTCTGTAGAAGTTATGTAATGTAAAGAAATGTATAGGAAAAAGGCTACTAAGCAAAAAACAAGATAAATAGGTTAAGAAACTAGCCTGTACCTATTTCACAATTTTTAAAGAACCTTTGCATTCTTTAATTCTATTTGGTCTACCAAAGTTCCAACCATGTACGAATATTATAAATGAAACTTGGAATTTACTGTTTTTCCTTTACGAACGAGGATACAATAAAACTGTTCCTCTGCCACTAGAGGTGTAGCAACTAGCACACTGCACTCCATATTCTGGGGTTGAATTTCCAACAAATTCCATTTGAATTTCAGCTCGGATGCACGGAGCGCTAAGCATTCACCACGCTGCATGACTGACACTCAAATAAAAGTGTATTTGTTAACCCCCAACGGCTGAACAAGAGATATTCAACGCGTATTTGAACTAGTTTTTCTCGAGAACAGATTTATAATGAGGGTATGTAATATCCTCCTGACTGTGGGTCTCGCTCCAGGAGCTAAACGTAAAAAAAACACGCATCTGTGAACCTTGTTTCTGCGCTAGCACGATGCAAATGCTAGCTGATTTATTGTTTTACGGGTAAAATAGCTTTTGCCCATATTTGACTATTATATTATCATAATCTTCTGTGTCCAACATATTGGACAGGATTACCTAAAGTACAGACGCCAGCACATCAAGCTACTACAATCTGTCAAATTTCTTTAATAGATTTTCAAATTTATCGCTAAAGCATAAGGTTCAAAGTTAGTTGGGAAAATTTGACAGTTTCGGGTAGCTTGATGTGCTGGCGTCTGAACACTTAACAAGTAGAGTAATATCTAGCACCCATCATCATCATCATCATCATCATTTCAGCCGAAAGATGCCCACTGCTGGACATAGGCTTCCCCCAAGCATCGCCACTTCTGACCGGTTCTGTTTCCCGCATCCAGCGGATAACGCGGCCTTCACAAGTTCATCTGTCCACCTTAAGGCCTTCCAACGCTAAGTTTCCCGTACGCGGTCGCCACACCCATAACTCCCCTGAATTTCGACACAATAAAATAAAAATCACTCCACTCACCCATAAAAACTCACAATAAAATCCAAACCGTGTCGGACACAATTTTTTCAGAAGTTGGAACTGAAAAGGGTGCTTAGTTAACCATAATGTATGCCACGTGTAAACTCAATGATAAATGCTTGATACGCGGCGAGGCACGCTGCACGCTACACGGATCGGCTTTTAGCGACGCTGTCCACCTGCGCCCTTATTCAGAATACCCACCGTCATTTTTATATTCAAACCACATCCAACAAAAGTACCAACGTACTCGTCATGCCATTTTGATGTTCAACGAATTGAAAGAGGCCTTCTATTTTGATTATGCTAACTTTATTCAAGAAACGTCGTCAATTTATTTCGTCTAAAGATGAAGTTACAATACAATAATTGTCTCTTTTCGTATCGGTTACATGAATTTCGGTGAGCAGAAAAGTTGTATAATGTCACTCGAGACATTAACATATTTACATAATGGGTGTTCATTTAAATATTGCGATGTGTTGCTGTCGCGTTCTTTGGTTACGAAACAAGCCAAGTTTCAGCTTCATGCAAATCTAATAACATAATATGAGACGTGGTAACACGGTGCGGCGGTAATGTAGTAAAAGTTTATAATGATGACAGATTGCTACTGCGAACTGCGTGGGCGCTGTAGATGTAGCGGCTAGTGTGTGATGTTATTTTTATTGTTAGAGAAGGTTCCATATAGCATAACAACTAACTTCGAAAGTTAAGTACCATTGTTATCAACGCATGTTAAGATGAATAAAGTAGCTCATCCTTTGTAGGTAAAACCTTTTTTAACATCATAGCATAGTCAGCCTATAATTTTTCCACTGCTAGGATACAGACCTCCTCTTTGGAGAAGGCCGTTCAACCACGCGGTCTCAGTGCAGATTGGTGGTTGTCACATTTTACATCATGACATCCTGGCTTCCACACGTTGTTTTCTCTCACTATTTAAAGAGCAGTGGTGATGATATAATTACATAAAGTAAAGCGCTTGCCCAGACCTACAACTCGTACATTCGGGTCGCAACCACTGGGTCACCACTGCTCTACATTTTACGCATATGGCAAAATAAATGTTTTAAATGGTAAGGTATTGGAAAAATGATTTAAATAGAAATATTTAATTTTTAATTAAAACCTTCCAGGTTAAATTAAGATGTTACCAAAAATTAATAGAATATTATAACCTCTAGAATCTATTCTAATAATATCTGGCTAAGGCAACTAAAACTCGGCGCTAAATCTCTTAGCACCTAACGCTTTCAGCTGTTTGCAGTGAACTAGGTTAAATTTGAATAAGCTCACAACTAGCGTTAGTCTTTATTCCGAAGTTTCACTCTATCGCCTACGAGGCACAACGTGCTATCTACATTATAATATGAAACTAGCCACCCGGCCCTGCTTCGCACGGCTACGACTTGATAAAACATCGAGATTTATTTATTTTAAGTAAGTTTAATATTTTTGTATACATATATGTCGCAGCCAATTAGCTTCATAAGCCATTCAGTTAACTGCCTAGCCTTTTAACTAAACCGCGCCGTTCAACTAGCGGCCTGAATGATATTCAGTCAATGCGTCTAATACAACATATAATTAACTGGCTGGCTGATACCAACGTAGGCCATTTATATAATAGGGTAAAAATGTGAGTGAAAAATATGGAACTAAATACAAATGGGTAATCATTTTAACAACTGCTAATTAAACATTAGGGAGGTTATTATGATCAGTTGCAAAAAATAACTGGCAGTCATTTTATATTTGGGCGTGAACAGTAATAAAAAGAAAAAATGGTTGTTTATTTAATCCTACAATGTCAGTACAAAAAATACTCGAGTAGAAATAAATGAATGGCCAATAAAAATGTTGCAATGGGCAGTTAGGTAAATAGTTCGGAAGTTCATAAGTTGGAACTGTGATCAACTACGCGCGAGCTGAATTAGGCGCAGTAACTAAGTAAGTCAGCCCACCCCGACCAAGTAGGTTAGGTTAGGTTAGAACTGTGACCAAAAGCGCGTGAGCCGAATGGGCGCAGCGAGCGGTGCCGCGGCAGCGGCCGGCGAGCGCAACTTCAAGTTCACCGACTAATTCCGTTTTGTTAACTGTCCGCATAAATGCCCATTAAGCCACTTTACTGCTTAATATTTATCTACTCACGCATTTAAATATTAGTTATCACTCATTTTTTATTTAGTGTACTGCTCAGTTTTTGCTGCCAAACTTGTTAATAAACATGCATTTTGTAATTGTTATATTTTCCAATACTGCAATAAACAAATGTCGCTTTAAACCTTTCACCAATCAATCAATCGCCAATTTTAATGTATAGGCTAGCCAAGTAGTTAAACGTTAGCGATCCAAGTCATTTGCCTAGCTGTTTGATTGAATGGCTGAATATCATTCAGGCCGCTAGTTAAAAGGCTAGGCAGTTAACTTAATGGCTAATTAAGCTAGTTGGCTGCGACATACTTGTATACACATAAACCTTCCAGAATAAATTCTCTAAATTATAGTCAAAACCGCATCAAAATCCGTTGCGTAGTTTAGAAAAACAAAACGGTCACACCGACAGACACGAAGTGACTTTAATTTGTATTATGTATACATACATAGATATAGAAGATACATGTTATGAGATACAGGATAGTATGAGGAACGGCATAGATACACGGTGTACATGTTGAGGCTTTTTTTAAATATAAACGATGAGTAATTGAAAAAGTGGTACTAACTTGGATTCAAAACCTCTTTTCCTTCTTTTTTATATACATGTACATATTATTAATAATATTTTAAGTCTGTTAGCTTATGTAAATATCATTTTAACACTTAAAAAAATAAACCTGATGAAAAATTAATACATACTTATTATCTTTAATGACATTTGTGTAAATCAGTGGATTTGTTAATTGTAGAGCTGCTATTTTTGCAAAGATAATTTTGAAAAGAATACCTACTGCTGTATTGATCGCGGAATAATAAGGACCAAATTCTGCAATTAGATTTTTATTCATATATTTTCGTTTTCATACTTCACTCTGTATATGAACAGTATATCAACGGTGGATCTTCCTCGTATATATTCATTTAAATATGTGAAGAGAAAACGCATGAGTGGTATACCTTAGATATTCCATTTTCATAAATATTGGCCTGGCTTTTATATCCATGTTAGGTATGCTTTATGAAAGTTATAAGCCCCTGCGTTATATTAATATGAAGTAATGCGATCTTGGGAAATTCTTTTGATTTTTAGGGTTACGCACTTCAAAAGGAAAGAAACGGAACCCTTATAGGATCACTTCGTTATCCGACCGTCCATCTGCCTGTCTGTCAAGACCCCTTTCCTCAGGAACGTGTAGAGGTATCAAGTTGAAATGAATATCAAATACGTAAGTCTACAGTCCCTTGGAGCTCTAAAAAAAATCAAGCTTCTAAGTTAACGCAATAAAGAAATAAGGCTATTTACGCGAAATATTTTGATACTAGCAAATAAATCAAAACCTATAGTATTATATTATCTGTGCCTATAGGGTTCCCGTTAATCAAGAATCATGAAATTTGTCAAGAAGCAAGGTCTCACAGCACGATAAAAGGAAAAGGTCCGGAAATCGGTAAGTTGTAGTTTTATCTGATAAATAATACTATTATTGATCACTAACTTGCATTTGCAGTTGGATAATTGACCTGACGTATATCAATGTATGGGATAACAGTTTTCCAACTACAATGTTAAGTTTATTCTTGGGATAAATTCATCCCAACTACGGAATCCTATGTTCTATGTTATGGGTTTGGTTTCCGCACTTAGTCCTTTAAGTGGACCATTGTGCATGTGCCATGGCGGCCGTCGGTGGTTATTCCACCTCCTTCATTAAGTCCTTTATTAAGTCACCAACTTTATTACGTCTCCTGGCCTGTTGAGAACATCTGTGTAAGATCTAGGTGTCCCGAGGGTTTCTGATCTAAGCTGGGTGACGCCTGTGCACTCAAAGAGCACATGCGCAACGGTTTCATCAGCCTCCATGCAAGCCCTGCAAAATAGACTGTCCGTTATTTATTTATATTTATTTTTTTTTTTTTTTCATTTTTTTTTCATGCCTATTGTGTGGAAGTGTTTGTTTAGCGAGCAGTGTCCCGTGATGGTCCCTGTCACCAGGCGCAGGCCTTTCCTGTCCAGGCGTAGTAAACGGTTAGCTTGCCATCTGATGATGGCATTTAACTACGGAACCCTTAATTGTTCGTGGTCCGTCGCACAGCTGGCCGATTCTTATTGTGTTGGAAACTACATTTATTTGTATGATGCTTGTTATGATACGTAAATCGAAAATTGTTTTTGTATGTCGCATCCGGTCATTAGTACGGAATCGCAAGCGCGCCACTGGCTACACCACGTGTACTACACACACCTACAGCACGCTTCTACAGAGTCGTGATGTTTTAAACCTACGGCGAGGAAGATGTTGAGTGTCTGATCGCATCAGAGTTGAGACGTCGCGGGACTGTACTCGATTCGTTGTGCTCAGTGATTGTGAATAGTAATTTGTGATTTTAATAAAACCTGTGTAGTGTGTTTCATTCATAAGAATCCCAACTTCTGCCCACATGATGCCCGAGTCTAACGGAGTAAATCCTGACGATCCTACATATATTTATTAAAACTTCATGCACAAGTAAAAAAAAATACAAAGGCAGACTTAATACCTGAGGCATTTTCTACCAGTCAACCTTAGAGTGATGCAGAGGCAAAACATGGTAGGTGCGGATAGATAACTCGAAAAAGAATAAATACTATTACATAGATACATACATACTTACGAATATATCATACGGAGTACATAGAAATAACCTTTTAGTAAATCAATTTTGCCAATACTAGTCTCAATGTCTAGTATAAAGTAAGTGCCCTAAGCAAGATCAGTAACACTAAAGTTGTACCAAAGTAAAAAGCCCTGGGCCCTGATCTAATAGTAAAAGTAACGAAGCATAAAACCAAGTACCTTTTTGCCCTTTAACCTTTTAGTCTAGTAGGTCTTCCCTAACCTCTGTCAGTCATCGTTGAGGAGTCTTTCCGGGTAATCGACGAGGAGTGGTGCGGACGTAATCGGCGTGTGACGCGAATAATATGAACAGAACTTCGCTCTTAAACCTTGGGAAACTTGAATTACGCTCTGTAAGTTGGTGTAGAAATATTGTGCTGATCATATTATGACAGTTGTGATTTAGTAAAACTTTTTTACGAATTCTCTAACCTAAAAAATTCTAACTTCTAATGACAGTTTCATTATACTATTATTAAATAAATAAAACAAAGTCGGGTTAGTTACACCACTTGATAACTCAAGAACGCCTGGACCAATTTTCATGATCTTTGATTTGTTGCATTTGTCTCCGCCCCGAATAGCAGAATCATTCGCCGATTCCCGGCCACCGCAGGCGCAGGCTTGCGGACGGCGAGCAATGGGCAGCTCGCGGTCCGGTAAGGACCAGGCCCGGGTCGACGGCGCGTTGTGTTCCACGCGCGCCTCAAAGAGATGTCAGCACTAACTGACGGGGTCCGCTAGGGCCGATGCATGCCAGGGTCGCAGGTTGTTCGAAAGAGATACCGTGTCCCCTGGCACAGGCAACTGAAGAATCACGGGTGGGTTTTAGTCAGTAAAAGTCTGACACGCCCTCTCGCTCAGCCCAGAGCGGGAGAAGTTATTTGGTAATTTCCCACCCAAAAAAAAGGCGGTATGAAGTTCGCCGGGTCAGCTGGTTATTAATGCATATGTATCATTTTTAGAGCTGGTTCTCCTCTGAATATGGGTCTGGTCCAGTTCGAAACTTGTATGCCAATAAAGAATAGGTTTCCGAATTATTTTTCTAAGTAGGTAAATGGTCAACCGAACATTAGTAGCCACTTAACAACAAGTATTATCTACCCTTTTTGATACGAAATAAAAGGTGCTTTCATAGTTAAACTGTTATCATGGACTTGTCAAATTGTACGACACAACAAATTTATAAAATTTTGACACAAGTTCAATTCTTTAACTTGGTAGCTAACAGCGACGCAATTACAACTCTTCAACAAATAAACTTCCATTGTCTGCCATTCCCAATAGCAAATAAAGCAGCTATTTTCGTCGATAAACCGTCCAGTGTCTGTGTCCAGTTCTTCGACACGGATTGTTAGCAGTTGTTCAATGGTCGCTGTTCATTTGAGCTCGCAGTCGCGTGACAACGACACTCGCGATCCTGTTGTCTTGCTACGCTACAACTGTTGTCAGCCTTATTGTTGTGAACAACAAAAACTATTCGACACTCTTGATAGTGTTGGGATGATATGTTCTGGGTTTAATGGGTGGTGCAGACGTTTTGTTTTTGTTTTTTTTGAAGATTTAGTCGTAGGGTTGTCAGGCTATGGGAAAACTAGGTACAGGGTCTGGTAATTTAACATTAGATACTACTTTCAAACTAAAAATCGACATAAATATTAATGCCGTTTGGCAGATGTAAAAAATCTTAGTAGTAAAGGAAACAAAAAACAGTTTAATATTTGCAAAGAGAAAATATGTCTGACTTTACTGTCCCCAATTCCTCATTCCCTTGGTAGCTTGTGAATATTTTTTTTGATTTTCAAGGGTAAAACATTTCCTTTGTCATATTTTCCTGAATATAAAAACACAAAAGCCTACCAGTCTTTTACAACTTGCAAAAAGCTAATAAGTACAGCCAGAATACAAAATTATGACAGGAAAAACTGAGATTAACATCACGTCCCTCGGGTCCTAGCAAAAGGACTACTCAGGAAATGAAGGTTGTCTGTAGGGCTGCGCCATTTCCGGTCGGTCCGGACGAACTCGCTAAACAGAGAGCTCTATTATCACGGCTCTGTCATCTGCGATGCGCTCTCGCATCGCGCCTCTATTGTGAACTCGCCCTTTGTCTGTACTCCTTGAGGGTAGGCGCACACTAAATAGTTTTCACAGCAACATATGGATAAGAACCAGGCGACTTTTCTTTTAAACGAGATGCCTAAATTCCATAGAAACGATGGACGGGTTGTGTAAAAGATAATATGGCTAGACATGAAATAAATACTGGAGTAACTGAACGAAACGTAATAAGAAATGCTTCGGTGCCCCAAATGAATGTATATAAGACCGATGAAGATTTTACGGGAATATGCAAATGCCATCAAACTAGTGCGTTTACATTTTCCCGTAAACCGGTGCTAAGTTGCTATATATTCGTCTCGATGATCAAGCTACGTACTGCGAGCGTCTGTATCCGTAGTTCACACACTTCCGTAATACGCGTAAATAACAATTTTGCACGTATAATTTTATTCATTAGATTATCTGTTTAAGTTTATTATAAAAATATGTAGGTAATATTATGAAAATGAAATTAAAATAAAGACAAATAAATGGCTTTTAGTAAATAAATACGCTTCACTATGGTTTAAGTAGTGACCGCTTGTTGAGATTTTTTTTTCATGTTTTCTTAATATGATAAAAAGAAACTCATTTCACCTATCCTAGAACTATTGTGTGCGCGCCAGTCCTTACTAGCTTGTCCCCGGTTCATGTGATGTAAACAGACATTTCCGTACTCCTTACAGTCTGATCTTTGTGGTGTGTTTGCGCCATTGAGCGGAACCATTCAGCCGTGTAATTGTAGCTGTGCTGGAGATTTAAACTATACGCCGGTAGATACCTACAGCAATAACGTATTGTTTATTTGGTCGAATGTGTAAGTTTTAAGGAGATAAAGTGTACAATGGAGGTGTCTGTTTTGTTCAATTTCGACAATACGAGTCTTACGTAGAACTTGTATAGAAGACATCTATACAAATATGAAGCTGTATAGACTTATGATTGACTCACGAAAAGGACAATTTCATACTCCATTATAACTTTACATAAAAAAAATCAAACGAGAAAACTTTCCGCTTCTTTTAGCGGGAAAACCTTTATATTGTGTATATATTTTACCGTGTGACCGTTGAAAATACATTGTCAATAAAGTAGGCAGCATTAAAGGGAATCGGTGGGTATAATCGGCACAAAAGGCTTGAGTGCCGCCGAGAAGGATACAAGTGCGGCTTATCTGTGCCGGATGTAAGCCGTGTACCGTACCGGCCGATATTACGGCCTTATGTATCGAGCCCAGATTTACCTAATACGGGAATAATGTACCACAGTTATTACGTGAAATGTTGTCGTGTGTGTTTGAGTTTGACGTTTTCAGTTTTCTTTCTGTAGTGTTGTTGCGATTTTTTACTTACGTCAAACAAACGTCATCATGTATTTTATTTCTATTTTTATATTCTTTTTTTTCTTGTCTGTTTATATTTATGTTTATGCATGTGTGTATAAATAAAACAGTTTGTCGTTTCACTGACTTTCATGGTGAAACAATGACTGCTAAAATTGAATAATTATTATCAGAAATCATCACGTGGGCAAGATAAAAACCAACTCCATACACAATGTTTAAGGCAATATAATAGGGATATAGGTACGCTAGTTGCAGTTAACTCTCGGTCATTGCTTTGTTAAGTATTTTCCATGTTAACCGAGTAGGGAACTGAGATACTTCAAGCTCTATGCTTGAGAGCAGCTTAGCGATAAAGCATTGATTACACCGTGCTCCACTGCCTAGACTGATAGATGGCTGTGAGCTAGATTGCATGAGACAATGTACCTACGTGATACCCCTCTACATACTCATTCAAGATCTAAGTGATCTCGTAAAAATTGCAATGAATTTATCAACAAAAAAATTTAATACATTAAAATCCTTTTTTGTGTTAATTCTAGACTTGAACCGTAAATAACGAGTTATAATATCAGTAAATGTATTGGCACACGTACTCCAAGGTACAAAAGGTAATTTTTCGTGCTTATATGAGTTTTTCTGACTACCTCGTTGGACTCGTGGTCGCAAGCGCGACTGCTGAGCGAAGGGTAATGGGTTCGATTCTCGGGTCTTGGGTTTTTCCATTAGGAATTTCTTAGCACCAGCCCGGAGTTTGGAAGTTGGCGGTGTAATACCCCCGTGCCTCGGAATGCATGTTAAGCTGTTGATCTGCCCCCAATCTCTTTCCGGTCGTGTCGGATTGCCGTCCCGTCGGACTATGAGAGTGAGGGAAGTGGGAGTGCACCTGTGTCTGCGCACACACTTGTTCACTAGTCTCCGTTGAGATTGGCCGCCATGGCCAAAATACGGTCTGGTGGACTGAAAAAAAAAACAAGTTAGTAGCAGCAGCTCATTACCTACTAGCATGTTTTCATGTGTGATCAAAATAATCTCCAATTGTATGCTTCTGGCTGTTAGATGACAATCACACCACATTAAACTACAAAGTCTTCCGAGGAGACAATTCCACAAAGTAGAAAGGAAGAGAATAGAAAAGCCGACAAACGAATAGCAATTAATTCCAACCCAGTAATCGTCTGTTAAGTCACACTGATTCTAAATAGTATCTCGATACGTTTCCAGAGAGAGGGCGTTTAGAGATGGCCGGTGGCTCTTTGTTTTACTAAAGCCGAAAGCCGATAGATTTAGTGAGACGAAGGACGAGCCTTAAAGAATTAGTACCGGCATGAATAAAACGCTCAGTTCCAACACTTGATGGCGAACGGCTTTATAGATTTTATAAAGTAAACGTTGTATAAAATGTTGTCTGAACAAACTTCGTCCTGAACATCGAGGCGTCTCCCTATTTGTGACGGAGATTACATTTTACTTAGGTGCTAACATTTTTGTATACGGAAAATGTGGTGTACCTATCTGTTTACTGTTTACAATCAACTGAACGTAAGTACCTAGTTTTTCGTAACTTTTGAACGTTATTAGCGTATTTCAATATTGTATTTTTATCTCACGAAGCGACGCCCGCTTTACTTGTGGTTACCATGCTGTGAATGCGTGTGTGTGTGTGTAAGAATAGGAGGTCTCGCGTCGCGTCGGTACCGTCCAAGACAATGGCGAAGTCGGAAGTGTGTGTGCGTGCGTGTGTGTGTTATGTGCTGATGCTACTCGTCTTCACGCACACATTCACAGCGTGTTTGTACACTTGGTTACCACAAGTAAATGACAAAGCGCGCGTCGATTCGTGAGATAAAAATACAGTGCGGGTTGGTCACATGTCTTCGAATTTTTGGTTCTAGGATATGCCGGTTTCCTCACGATGTTTTCTTTCACCGTTTTGAGAGCAGTGGTTATGATGTAATTTACACAAAGTAAAGCGCCAGACTGGGTTCGAACCTCCGTCCTACAACTCGTAAGTCGCGGCCGTGACCACTGGGCCACCACTGCTCTGATTAGATGTGTGTGTTAACATAATTATATCCCTATATAAAAATTATTACAAAACTGTTTTTTTTTATTTGATCCAAATCTAAGGTTGCGAACTCATGAATGTGTATTTACAAAATGTATAGCTTCTCGTAACAGGGACTTTAGTGAACATGATTTGGATATTTGCAATACCACTGTTTCTCGGCTTAAGCATTTGTTGGTGAAATAAGAAGGTAAGGAAGCTTTGAACACCCGAATAGAATAAGCTTCCCGAATAGAATAAGACAAAAAAAGACTACATTATTTGAAAGAAGCAAAACTATCATGAATATTTTCTGCCATATAAAAGTTGAATATAGTAATATAAAACGTATAGTATTTTTTGTGAATTATGCGGGAAATTCCGTCAGGTGGTTTCTTGAGACGAGTTTCAGCAAAGTATTTACTGAAAGAACCTCTTACACTCGCATGAATATTAAAATTGACAGACTTCTCAGAGGAAGGAACTTTCTTGTTTATAAAACTAATGCATAACGTGGAGATTATTTGACTTTATAAACATGGGGTTTATTTATGAACGATGATTAATGTTAAGTGACGTTCAAATGTCAAAAATGTATGGTTAAACAGTCGCTAATTACTACTTGACTGTAAGCAACGTTTATGAATAAAGGGGTTTATGTAAGCAAAGTTCATTATAAGGCATGCCATTATTTGCTGTATTTTTCCACATTCTTTCATTTCTTAACTAATGAATAATCCAATCCATCATGCGGTTTTGGGTGGTTCTCTTTTATGCATCAAATTGGCCTATCAAATGTTTATAGAAAGTTGACCATTTGTTATTTGTATGAACCAAATACACACATAGTCATGAATATCATAATACAATGTAATCATAAATACCAAATAAGTCATATATCATGGGTAGCGGGATTGTCCGAAAGGGTTACCGCTACCCCAGAACATAAAGGGCTAAGGAAGGAACACGGGTGGGTTTTAGTCAGTTAAGAGTCTGACACTCCCTCCCACTCATCATACATACATACATACTCTCATAATCAGCGGGAGGGGTCATTTGATGATTTCCCATCCAGAAAAAAAAAGTCATATATATATACAATGTAATGTAGCATCAGACATACATATAACTACTCAATTGGCGTTTATGGCTCTAATAGGCGGTTAAGTGCTATCTATCTTTGCCCTAAGTAGTGTCTTCACATTCTACTTAAGCGTCCTACCGACGCGACTGATCCCAAGTTGTAATTTCTTCATACATTTGTAACAAAACAACTGACAGGCTACAATACTATCAAAATTCAATTCCAGAATCTCGAATAATGTTAATATCTCCAATACACGGTTACCCAGCCTCTTAGCGCTGCCCTTTGACAGCCGTAGGTAAAGTTTAGCGAGAGTGTGACAGTGCAAGTTGCCGACAGTTGCACTAACTGCCCCTGAACTGAACTGAATTGAATTCTGTTGCCGCCGCATTCGAATTTAGATGTAATTTAGACCGTATCAAGTTGTGTACTTCGATTTGAATATTAGCTGTATTTTGGCGATGTTTGATGTTGTGCTTTTGGTTCAATTAACATTCTTACGAATATGAAGCAATATGAATGTTATATATCAGAAGTTAGGCTTAAAATAGATAGTATTTATTGTACTATTTTATCTGTTTATACTACTATAGGTCTGAGGGAACAAAGTAAATAAAACGTATTGTAGGTAGGTTAACATTCAAATCACACGTTTATTCATTTATTTTCACATCATTTACACATAATACTTAGTATTTTTGGAATATAGAACGTTGTACATACTTGCTACTAAAATTCCACAATCTAGCAATAGTTACACAATACAATCCAACATTTAAAACAAAATAACGGTCACAATCTATAACTTAGCATGATATTTAAAGAATAGTTATTAAATCAGACTTACAGTAGGTCCTTCACTTGATACCTGTGTACACTCTAGGAGTATAATAATTGACCTGTTCTCTCGGTGGTCCGTGCTCGAATGCGACCGAGCCCCTATATTCTCAACCTCCTTGAAATACACGTTGTCACGTGACAGGCAAAGAAAATGTAGGCAGTCAGCCAATATGATAAAAAAAAAAAATCAGAAGCTAAATGTGCTTCTTGTGGAAAAGTGATAAAATTCAATCTTAATTCTCTAACAAGAAGGTTCAAAATCTAGTTGCAATATCATGACAACGACAATAAATTAGGAGAAATATTTTTGATTAGAATGCTAACGTGCTATAAAAATAAGAAAATTGCCTGTGCAATATTGAGAACTTCCATCAATACTCGTAAAATATCTATAATATAAGTACTCAAAGGTTCTTACTTATGCAGAAATGCATTTGTCTGTTCAGTGCACACCGTCACTAGATAGCTACTCTAATGCAGACCGGGAGAAGATTTATGCTCACTACGACATTATTAAGTACTCAAAGTACTTAGTAGCGAGCTAAAAGGATTGCCATCGATACGGCTACTAAGTAGTGAAGTGTTTTTCCTTTAAAAGCAAGATCAGTCCGTCTAAACCTCACCTGGGGGCATTATGTTGAAACTACTCTCCACTCCATAATGTGTTCTATTACAAAGTTGCAAAAGTGAAACTTCTAAATTTACATGGAACATGATTGCAGCTGAAACTTGGTGAACTGCTTCCACATAAAAGAACTTAGTTTACGTAACTTAGTCGCAGCGAATTTAGTGACGACCGCTCACAGTTCCGACACGAAATATTACAGGGAAAAGAACTTTGTTGGTGTCACAATAACTTATGTAGGTAGGTACGTGGGAGTTTTGTATGGGGGAACTAATTGATTTTAGCTTGCTACAGGAACTTGGACAGGAGCAATATTTTTGCCGATATTTTATTAGGGAAGTAATTATCGACTAACGTAATAAGTAATAAGGAATCTTTCAATTTATGTACATGTGTAGCTCTATAAGCGGTTTGCAACCATCTCTAATACGATATCGTAGAGGTATGAAGACTTGCCAACCTCTTTTTGTGTGAGCCCTGTTATTGTAACGTCTACTACCTAAAAAACTTTACAGATAGTGTCATCCACGAAGACGCGCCCCACTCTTTTTCCTAATGCTTACAGCACAAGTGTGCAACATTCCGCTTGTGTTTTAGTTTTTTCAATACACACTAATTCTTATTAGTAGGTAATGTGTGTATAGAAAAAACTAAAACAATAGCGGAATTAAGATAACCATTAACGATTAGGAAGAAGAGTGAGGCGCGTCTTCGTGGATAAAACTATCTGTATCTCAATTGTGAAACTACAAGTATAATATCTCCACAAAAATACTAAAGTGATCTAGCAAATTCCAGGAAAAATCCCAATATCATCCCACACTATGTAGGCACTCCACAACAGTAGCTACAGATTTCCTATATCACAAGTACACCTCAGTTGGAACACAAAGCAGAGAAAAGCCAATTATCGATGGAAGCCGGTCCTTACCAGTGAATTTTGGAATACGGTACCGAAGTAAATGAAAATATACGACTTCTCGTTAGTGTTGGCTGTTCGTTCCAACTTGGATACAAGGATTTTACTGGATTTGGTTTAGATATCGACAATGCACGATGGTACTTTGGGGTTTAGTATGCCAATAGTTTGTTTTGTATACTTATTTATTTACCTATATGCTTGGGATGTTTGGGGTTTTTAGTTAATTCATGCTGAAATGAACCTTTTTGGGCGCAGCCGTGAGGCATAAACTATTGTTGTTAAAACATTACTTTCAGTTTTTTGTTTTGTTATTTGTATTTTGTGTTTCACGTATTGTGTCCAAATAAACATTATTCTTTCTTTTTTTTTTGGTTTATAAAAGACGACTAACATTTCTATATTTCGTGTTTATATTTTGAAGCTTCTTTGAAATTTTTAGAGGTACCCAAGTGCCTATTTTTAAACAGGTAAGTAAACTAAAAGAATGGGCTGATAGAGGTGAGTTACGTACAGTAGCAAGTAATGGTCAGAGATTCAAGATGTCCTAGGAATTAATACAATAGCTATGGCAGAATAAAAAATGTTTGGCTTTTAAAAATCGCGCTGACGAAGTTTTCCCGATAGTCTTTTGTTCTTGACTGTACGATTTTTACTACGATATAAAAAAGAAACCAAACAGCTATAAGGTCTCCGTTTAATTAGGAATTAAAAAAATAAAAAGCACAGGCTTTTCTCTCAACCCAGCCACAGAAGCTATAAAAGTCGCTTGCCTGAATTGGGTCATTACGGCGCATAGTAGCTAATTAGCTTGCAATCTGCACTACTTAATTGCTACTGGATCCTTTACGTTTATTATTAAAACTATTAAATCTACTTTAATACAGAAAAAAAACTTTTAAGTAATTGGTTAAGGTAGAAGGGTCAAATGAGTTGCTTTGTTGAACAAAAATCGAGCTTTCGACATACCTACCTACAATAAATCTAGTTATGAGTCCGACAGGTTTAGATTTTCGTAATATTCCTAAATGGATTGTGCCATGGTAACATTAAAGCTTAAAATAAATAAAAGTTAAGAAAACTTGCCTTTTGTGAAAAATGGAGATCAATATTTTATTCCGAACTTTATTTTCCGCGGGTAAATTATGTCGCTCAAGTGTACAGTGGCCGCTCGCAGCTGCTTACAAAGTTAAGAATAACGATACTACAGTTTTGGCGTGAAACTTTTGCATAAACCTGCACTTAGCGCCCCGACGACCAACTTGACTGTTAAATAATAAACTTTAATGGACTTTTGGTCATTCCACTTTATTGTTATTTTTTTTCGAGTAGGTACATGAAGGAAGGGACTTTCTGAAATTTTGATAGCATCTTTCCGAGCTGAAGTTTTAACGAGGTTGAAATTTAGTAGGCTTTAAAAGAACGTCGTGAACTTGGGATTGTATTACGGATAAAAGATTTTGGGGAAGTATTTTTTAATACCTATATTGTCGTGTTTTTGGATATATAATGACCGATTTGCGTAGCTTAGAGATTTTTTTACGGTTAGTAAGATGAAGAGTGGCTGTCGATCAGAAATACGCCTACTAAGAGGTGGGCGATTGCTAACAAGGCCCATGTGATAAAGTAATGGAAAAAAAATTATAATAGTTTAAAAAATCCTCCAATTTAACACAAAATACTCCAACAATTGGATTCATTAGATGCAATCACAATATGGTCCTCATTATGATATTCCCGGATGAATAACACTGTTCGCGTATGTTCCCACTCATTGAGCATTAGCAGCATAACTGGGCCGTACTGTCGGCGTGTGCCATAATAAAACGGGCGAAATACGTTCGAATCATCACGTCCTGCTAAATTGCGCCTAACTAGCTAAACAGTATTGCATACGCAAAGGCTGGAATCATTAGTAATTTGTACATACGTACGTGTTTGTCATACATTATCGTGAATTTTGGCTTATTGTTTGTGGATTTTGGTGTGAACTCTTTACAACCGATTTTCTCATCATATCGTCATGGGTCTGACGGGGTCCGCTAGGGCCGATGCCTGCCAGGGTTGCGGGTTGTTCGAAAGAGATACCGTGGCCCCTGGCACAGGCAACTGAAGGAACACGGGTGGGTTTTAGTCAGTAAGAGTCTGACACTCCCTTCCGCTCCACCCAGAGCGGGAGGAGTCATTTGCTGATTTCCCACCCTCAAAAAAAAAAAAAAAAAGAATGGGTCACATGTCATCTAGATCTGACTCAATTAATGGTCAAAGTAAATCTCTCAATCACTTGGATGACGGATTCCTTAGTGACTATAATTTTATTTAAAGCAGCCAGGCTGCAGCCTTCTTGATACAATACTGGTTGATGGAAATTATCTTTTTCACGACGAGTTTCACCCTGAAACCATGGCAGTCACTGTCCGTCACCAATCTTATGATCTTTGTAGGTACAGGGGTGATACAGATGAGTATCTTTTGTGGAGAGAAATTCATAATTGCTCGCCCAGCAGAAACATATTAAATGTAACACGCACAGGCAATATTAGCATATCCCTTCCAATATTCCCAAAAAGACTATCCATCAGAACAGGATAAAATAAGTTAGTGATAAGGCAAAATAATTTCAACTACTCACGCTGCGAATGAGAATCTTTCGCGCCCGCATTGAAAGTAGATGGTAAGGAGCGATCGTGATCATGAAGTCCGCTGACTCAGCTCACCGAGGATACACTGACTACGAAGAGCGGTTGGAATTCCGGGAATATTGCCTCCAAATTGAACCTCCGCGTTAAAGTAAACGCGTCGGTTATTCAGTGCAGACTAAAAATTTTTATTTACCCTTACATGTAGTACATATATCTCTATGACACAATAGCTTCACATTCCATAACATAGATGACACTAGTAGGTACATTTTGATATACATTACAACACTCCCACTTATCAAAATAAACCAAATGCCATACAACAATAACTATTAAATTCACAAAGTTATATTACAATTTAACAATACCTAAATTTTCCATAAACTTGTAGTGTTTAATACTACCTAGATATTTCCTAACTTTACCCAAATCTTTAATTTCAAAGTTAGAGTTTAAAATACATTTTAACTTCTCAGTTTCATTCTCATTATTAGAAAAAATTAAAAAATCATCTACATACAATGCTACTATGACTTTTACATCTTTACTCATCTTTGTAAATAAACATGGCTCTTGTGTGCAGTTTTTAAAATTATTTTCACAAAGTACATCTCTAACTCTCTCATACCAAGCTAAGGCGGATTGTTTTAATCCATACACTGCCTTTTTGAGTTTAAGCACTTTCCCACCCATTTTGGATGCAAAACCTTCAGGTGCACACATGTAAATATTCTCTTTCAAGTAACCATTTAGATAAGCAGTTTTAACATCTAACTGAGCTATGTCCAGTCCTAGTTTTACACTTAGTGCAAACAACAGTCTCAGTGTTGAGTGCCGCACAACTGGTGAAAAGGTCTCATCATAGTCTATTCCGTGTTTTTGGGTAAAACCCTTTGCGACTAATCGTGCACGATATTGCACTTCACTATCACCTTTGAACTTTTTCTTTAGCACCCATCGACACTGTACTATTGTAGCCTCTTTTGGGACATCAACGAGCTCGAACACTTCATTCTTTCGGAATGACTCCAACTCTTCGTCCATGGCCTTCCACCATTGCACACGTTCGGGACTGCTCAATGCTTCCGTCACCGTCAGTTCAGGATCTGCAGTGGCCAAAAACCCTGTCGGATTGTACCTGTCAGGCTTTCGCCGCTCCCTCTTTGGTCTGTTGAAGATCGCAGAGTCAGGTTCTGGCGTCCTGACTGGACTGCTGTTTGATGATGAGCTTTCGGGAACATAGGTCTCATCTGCCTCAGCCTCAAAGAATGTTTGCTCAGAGCTGTCCTGAGTTTCTGATTCTGATCGTTCTTCACTGCTATATTCTCCCACTGATCGATCATCTTCTTCAGGAATATGTAACGCTTCTTCCATACACCATGTCGCTTCACTGGCTGTGGACGTTCCTCCTGACACCGCTCCTTCCATCACTACTACATCTCGGCTGGTAGTGACCTGGTTTTTGACAGGATCATAAACTCTGTAGCCCTTTACATGCTCCGAGTAACCAACAAGAATGTGCTGCAGAGCTTTCTTGTCCCACTTGGTTCTCTTCTCTTTAGGAACATGCACCATTACTGGACTACCAAAAATTCTTATGTGGCTCATTTTTGGTTTCCTGTCATGCCACATCTCATATGGCGTTTTGTCGTTCAGACCTGATGCTATAGAACGATTTTTCAAGTAGACAGCTGTTGATACTGCCTCCGCCCAAAACTCTTTTTTTAACTTTGCATCGAACAACAAACATCTCGCTCTTTCAACAATTGTTCTATTGTTTCGCTCGGACATTCCATTTTGTTCCGGCGTGTAGGGGTTTGTCTTTTGGTGTAAAATGCCAGAAGCTTTCAAAAAATCTTCCATCATATTCGAACAAAACTCTCCACCGTTATCTGTTCGCAAGACCTTAATACTGTCGTTCTTCTGTCTCTCCACCATTGATTTGAATTCTTTGAAAAATTTGAAAACCTCATTCTTTTCTTTCAAAAAATACACAAACGACATGCGACTATAGTCATCTACAAAGAGTAAATAGTACCGTGCCAATCCTATGGATTTGGTTTCCATTGGCCCACACACATCAGCATGTACAATTTCAAGCAATTTTGTTGCTCTTGTGCCTGTGGAGAACGGCAGACGTGACTGTTTGCCCTCACAACAAACCACACAGTTTGATTTTGTCATCTCAAAACCGCCTTCATAGCTTACACCTTCCACGGCGCCATTCTTCATTTTATTCAAGTCGTTTGTGTTTATGTGTCCTAACCTTCTATGCCACAGCAAAGCACTGTCTCTGGCAAGTAAACATTTTGTCACTGGTGCAGCACATATGTCTAACTTGTACACACCGTCATTCAGGTTAGCAACAGCTACCAGTTCTTTCTTTGCATTATATATGCGACACTGATTGTTTGAGAAAGAAACACTGTTGTTATTCTTGATTAATTGACTCACTGACAATAAGTTTGTCGTCAGGCTTGGAACGCATAAAACATCCTTAATTGTTATATCATAGCCTTGCTGCGTTGATATCTTAACATTGCCTTTGCAGGAGACTTGAAGCTTTTCTTGATTGGCTACCATAATCTCTGGTAATGTCTGTGGACTCGTAACATTTTGCAACCAACTTGCGATAGCCGTCATGTGAGAGCTGGCTCCCGAATCCACGTACCAGTCATCTTTACCGTATTTAGCACTTAGGAAAACGACACTGAACGCATTTGTGTTCTTATTTTTGCTTGATTTTTCAAGCATCGGACATTGGTTCCGATAATGACCCGGCGTTTTGCATTTGTAACAGGTTATATTTTTATTTACCCTTATATGTAGTACATATATCTCTATGACACAATAGCTTCACATTCCATAACATAGATGACACTAGTAGGTACATTTTGATATACATTACAACACGCGTAGCCTAGATATTTAAGACTTGGTATGTAGTCTGAGATTGTAGTTATCGGCAAATTGAAAAGGGTTATTGAAAGAAAATGTGTTAGTTAGGCAGAAGTGCCCACTATTTAGTCTAAAAGGCGGCTTTTGTATATTGTCATTAAAAAAAAACATTGTGTTCATTAAATCACCTGAGTTTTATTGGTAATCACCGAACTTTATCAAAAATCTAATTGTATTTTGAAGGTATGTCAATAAGTGTCAAAAGGTCGTACTTATTTCATTCGTGACATCAGAACCTATTACAATGCAATGCATAAAAAAGGGTCAGAAGTTTCACTCACTTTATGTGCAAAACGAGAAACACAAACTACACGAAAGTAGCGCAGAAAAAATACACAATGTACTATACAATAATTTGTATAGTACATATGTAGGTATCCCCCCCAATGAACACTAATGAAAGTATTTTAGTAATGTTGTTCTTATAGTCTTTTGTGCATTCTTCTTCTTCTTGTAGACTGTAGTGTAGTGTAAAACTGTAGCCGAGAGCTTCGGCTCTCCAATTGTACAGCAGTTTGTGCGGAGGTTGATTTTCACTAACACTAACAAACAAAAATAACTTATTGCCTAAGTTATTTTTTTTTGTTACTAACACTATATGGATATTTTGTGTCCGAAATAAAGCTATTCTATTCTATCCATATCGTTTCTATTGGTAGGTCATCTCTGAGGTCTTTCCTAGGGTGCCTCAATAAATTAAAGTCAGGGCATAAAAGTAATCCTTCTATACTTTATTGCTCTTTACCGAGTGGAAGCATCGCCGGTAACTTTGTTTGTAGTTCCCCTTCCTCCATCAGTGCAGAATGACAGCTTTGATGTCTCCTGCTACCGGACCGTGTCGTTGTGTAATGATATTGCTTCTTTTGTCATGATATGTTACCTCTTGAGTCTGCTTTGTTTTGTTATTGGATGTCTTTTATGGCTTTAAATTAAATAGTTTTGTGATCGGATGATTAGGAGACAAGGTGGAATCTAAACTGCGGAAAGTAGTCATGAAAAAAGATATCTGGCATAAAGCCTGCATGTATGCTAAAAGAAATGATTTTTCGAAATTCCACATTTTGGGATGTTGGAGTTTGTCTCTGAACGAAGTCACTGGTAACTTGTTTCCTTATATACTAACCCCCTTACTAATAAACGTTTTATATCAGATGAATAGTTACACGCCGATTTCTCTCTTTGACTTTCGAAAGAAGAAGACAAAGCGTTGTGTAACTATACAGACGTTATACAACGTTTATTAGTAAGGGGGCTAATGCATATTTACAGTCCGGCCGTCGAGAGAATGCGTTTCTGACACGTCATTGCGACAGTTCTAGTAGTTAATATTAGATCAAATTCACGAAACATGTATTCGTTTGTACGAAATTTACAGGTGTCAAGAACGCACTCTCTCATCGGCCACACTGTAGCCAAGCTCTAGTTTGCTTCAATACCGTATTTACATATTTATTTACAAAGCAGTTTTTCAAACGGGTTTCACATTTCTTTTTTCATTATTCACTCGTCCATTCATCACATTTTTTGTAAACATGTGTTTCCTATCTCATAGAAAAACACGAAAATGAATGTTTTCAATAACTGCTGAGAAGTAAATATGAAAGGGGATTCTTTAGTAATATTCGGTGTTATAACAGGTGAAATGTAATATCTGTGAATACGGAAAACGCATTAGCAGAATTAATGTTCCGCTTTTCAACTTTGTTCGCCATTTTTGGGCAAAATCGGGGCTCTTCCGATGGATTGAATGAGGAATCGATAATCTTGAGAGACCTTGTAATGCCTACTTATTAGATGGAGCAGGGAACGGATTGATAGCTGCAGGATTTAAGCTGACTGCTTTTGGGGAGGCCAAAATGATGAAAAATTTTTTCGTCAAACCCATACGTGTGGGGTATCTATGGATAGGTCTTCAAAAATGATATTTAGGTTTCTAATATATTTTTTTTTAAACTGAATAGTTTGCGCGAAAGACACTTCCAAAGTGGTAAAATGTGTCCCCCCCCCCCTGTAACTTTCTAAAATTAGAGAAAGATAAAACTAAAAAAAAAATATGATGTACATTACCGTGTAAACTTCCACCGAAAATTGTTTTGAACGGGATCTAGTAAGTAGTTTTTTTTAATACGTCATAAATCGTAAACCGCAATTTACCCTTCATTCAATCAACTCAAATATAAAAATATTTACAGAATAAGTACTTAGTTGTATATTCACTTTAAAAATAAATAAAAATATATTAAGGGGGGCACACATACAACAAACGTGATTTTTTTATATACGTAGTGTTAAATATTGTACGGTGGTACGGAACCCTTTGTGTGCGAGTCCAACTCTCACTTGGCCGGTTTATTTAAATAAAAAATATTTTGTACAGTGTTTTTCTTATCAGGCATAATGTTATAATTTAGATAAGCAATATTTAAATAACCTCGGCAAAAAAGAATAAAGAAAGAAAAAAAAAAGAAAGAAAATACGTAATAAGATTTAAAAGAAAGAACTGATTTTAATTATGTAAATTATAGTCTATGGTAGTTTTTACAAGCAATTAATTAAATTTAATCTGGAGGTACGGCCTGTACCGCGTGTTACAGCAAAACAATTCTTATGGTGCTACTCCACTTATGACCTACCGTACCATATGAAAACAAAATCAAGAAAAATGTCTGTTAGTCTATATAAAAAATCAACATTAATAAGAATGTTGTTACAAAATTATAATAAGCAAAAGGTTGAAACAAAGTTCTTACGATAAAAAACTTTTAATCTTTGCTTCATCTACTAAAAATTCAAAGCCCGTGAATGTCAATAAGAGACTTTCTGGGCAATAAATAGGTAATCTTTAGTTTAACTTGGGTCCAATAAATTAATGCGCCGAGCGACAACGGCGATCATCGTCCTCGAACACCTTTAATGGAATTAATCTATTTTAGCAAAGGCTTTAATAGATGTCGTTTATTTCGGACTCATTTGAATATTGAAATTAAATGTTTATTAAGAAAAGTTGGGGCCCTTAGTTACGTTACCTTGGCATTTTTACTTTTATTATTATAAAAAGGTTTCAAAACGCTCAACAACCCAACGCTCCAAAACGGTGAATGAAAATTCACCGTTTTGAGAGCAGTGGTGATGAAATAATTTACGCAAAATAAAGCGTCTGACTTTGCTTCGAACCTACGACCTACAACTCGTAAGTCGCGGCCGTTACCATTGGGCCACCACTGCTCGCTGCTGTGAGCAAACCGACATGTCCTAGAACCAAAAATTTTACGATATTTGACATCTAGGAACCCGCACTGGTCCATCGTGGTAGATTACGGCCCAGTATCTCTTACAGAGAGGAATCCTGTGATCCAGCAGTGGGAAAATTATAGGCTTATTATGTATTATGAAAATGTATGTTTTCTTCCGTCTTGATTCATAATGTCAGGGGCGGGATGGCTGAGAGAGAGAGCCTCACGTCCCAGCCGCCGCGGGAGACGCTCCAGGCGTCAGGAGCCGCGTGACGACTCCCGGCCACCGTAGGCGCGGGCCTGCGGACGGAGAGTAATGGGTAGCTCACCGTCCGATCAGGACCAGGCCCGTGCCGGACGACGCGTATGTGTTCCACGCGCGCCTCAGAGAGATGTCAGCATAAAAGAAGGGGCCCGTTAGGGCCGAAGCCTGCCGGGGTAGCGGGACTGTCCGAAAGGGTTACCGTTGCCCCGGAACATAAAATGCTAAGGAAGGAACACGGGTGGGTTTTAGTCAGTAAGAGTCTGACACTCCCTTCCACTCCACCCAGAGCGGGAAGAGTCGTTTGATGATTTCCCTCCACAAAAAAAAGGGTCTTCCATCCTTTCAGCACTGATTTTACCTTCGTTGTATAAAAGAAATAATCTTTTCTTGCTAATACTTTTTAATCGCACAACTGAACTCTTTAACAATCCAACAATGACTTACACGCACTACATTTTAACATTTCAAATGACCTTTACCCCACCCACAAATAACAATAATCTCATAACCGTTATTTATACCTAAGTGTTCCCAAAGTAAAATAATACATACATTCAGTCGCCATAGTGAAAAAAAAAAAAAAGAAATCATGACAGTTGGGGATTTATTTTCAAATTCCTTTGAGACTACGCGCCTACAAAAGAAAATTATTGTCAAAAACTTATTTTGGCTTCAGTAGGCACTTAGTTCTTATTAGTTTTATGTCTGCGTTGTTAAAACAGTCGAATTATTGTGTAATTCTAGCCTAATAATATAGAAGCAGAAACATTGAACATTCGTTCTGAATTCGTTATATAAAACAAATCAAAATAATCAAGACCCATTAGAAACTACAGCACGAACCCCACAATTTTCTTATATCTAGGGTAGGTAAGTATATCCACATTTACAATCGCATTGCAACTCCGAAGCGGTTTGGACCAGTAATAACCGGTATGAGCCGATTTGAATGCAACTGTGCCCGCTGCCCGTTTGCAATTAAATGTTTCCATTTCAATGGCGAACTGAAATAAGACAAACCTTGAATGGCTTACAAAGTGGTCGTGGGAAATATTTCCTTTATGTGGCTTTAACTACAAGTGCTGCTGTACTGGTAATATTAGGAATAAATATAGCTCAAACTCAAACTCAAACTCAAAGCATTTATTTCAATTAAACCAATTACAGGCACTTTTGAATTGTCAAGGGTCGGTCAGTCAGTAAAATGAAGCTAGTTGCCCATTCCAAAGCGTAGGTACCTATGGAGAAGAACGGGCAAGAAACTCCATGGACACTCTTTTAAATCAAAATAATATGTTTACAAAGTCTTGATTACATCATTCATGTTAAAAATTATGTATGTGAGAACGATGCAGAACGTTAAAAGCGTCCATAATGATAAGTCGAGAAAAAAAAGCAATTCAAATATTAAATTAAATTAAAATAAGCCATGGCAGCAAAGAGATGACCAGTCCCCACTGACGGCGCCCGTTCACGAACATGACGCATGTATTAGCACCATTCAGCTCAACCATTTTGAAGGGAGCTAAATGATCCAACACACGCGCCACCATCAGAGAGACATTTGAGTGAGCATGACATACTCTCAGCTGCCAGAGCACATTCAAGTCAATGAAAGACGTACCCAGTAAATGGTAGCTTTATAGTATGTACATAGTACTCACACATGTGCTATGCAATTATACAATACTAGGAGATTGAATTTATATAATGCAATAATAGTATTTTAAAATCTTCAGCAGCTCCAACAGTATTTTCCAATGCTATAATCAATTTATTTGTGCGTCCTTATGGAGCAGGACCAGCATTTAGCCAAGCATTCTTATCAGTGATGTAATCCCCTAATTTATAATATGCTTGGCTGCATAGTGTGCGTTTTATACAAGATTTAAATTTCTTTTCATTTAGTTGAAGTATGTGGGTAGGTATTTTATTGTAACATTTTAAACAGTAGCCCATGAAAGATGAGTCTACTTTAGCCAGCCTGAAACCTGGTTGAACTAATTGGTCCCTATTTCTAGTGATATAATTGTGTCTTTCACCTCTTTTACTAAAAAGATGTAGATTTTTCCTTACGTACATGATATTTTCATAGATATATTGACAAGGTACCGTCATGATGTTAATATCTTTAAACAGTTCCCTTAGAGAGTCACGCCTGCGGAGATTATATATGGCTCTGATAGCTCTTTTCTGCAGAATAAAAATAGACTCGATGTCTGCAGCCCGTCCCCATAGTAAAATACCGTACGACATAATACTATGAAAGTAACTAAAATAGACCAGTCTCGCGGTATCAACATCAGTAAATTGACGGATTTTTCTCACAGCATATGCTGCTGAACTTAGCCGTCCTGCAAGGGATGTTAAATGAGGACCCCATTGAAGCCTTGAGTCGAGCGTGATCCCCAGGAAAACAGTTTCATCGACGAGTTCTAGTTTCTCTTGATTCAATACTATCTTACAATTACTACTTTTAACATTTGGTAAAGAAAATCTTATGCACTTCGTTTTTTTCCCATTTAATACTAAATTATTAGCAGTGAACCAATTTTGGATCTGCAGTAGGGCGTTATTTACGTCGTCAAGATTTGATGCACGTCTATTAATTTTAAAAATCAAGGAAGTATCGTCAGCAAATAACACCATTTGTGGTCGGGTTTTTAACAAATGGGGTAGATCATTAATATATACTAAAAAAAGGAAAGGACCTAATATCGAGCCTTGTGGTACACCCATTTTTACTTTTAAACCGAGTGAGTTAACACCATTTATTTGAACTTGCTGTTGTCTATCATTTAAATAAGATTTTACTAAACTGAGCGCAAGTTTTCCAAGACCGTAATGCTCAAGTTTTAAGAGTAAGGTTTCGTGGTCGACGCAATCAAAAGCCTTGGAGAGGTCACAAAAAATTCCTATGGCGTCTTGGGACTCTTCCCACGCCGTGAATATGTGTTTTAATAAGGTGACACCGGCATCAGTCGTACAACGTCCCTTGGTGAAACCATACTGTTGGTCGTGTAATATTTTATTGGTGTTAAAATGATTGAGCATTTGGTTCAGCATCACCTTTTCAAACACCACCAAACAGCAAAACAGTTGTTTAGGTACGTTTACAGTACATTACGATACGTGTGACTGAAGTTGTCCAGCGAGGGTCAGTCACACGTATCATATACGATTTTATAGTTCATGTGAACCAGTGGCGAAGGGTGAATTTATTATGACACAGGTAGGCCGGATCAAAAAAAAAATCCAAAAGAAAATTTCAATGATGAATTGACTATAGAGTGGTTATGTTCTGAATTTTCGAAGGGAAGCCGGTGGGAATCGAGTTGTATGGTACCTACCTTCGCCACTGAAGCGAACTAAACCCGCACGTAAGCTACGCATTTCTGTGTAAAAATTGACTATTTAAGTCACAGAAAAGCGTGCCTTAGAGCGAGGCCACACGATGCGTTAATGGTGCGATGCGGCACCGCAGTAGAACGCTGTACGATGCACTCCGGCGCCGCAGCGCATCACCCCTCCCGCCTCGTCTCGCAGATCATAAGCGCCTACGGTGCGACGCCGCACGGTGGCCCAACGCATCGTGTGATATATGGGACACTTAATATCGTGTCCCGCGTGTCCTGTCAGCTGCACGTTACAGGAACTGATGGACGCTAGTGATGGCGCCAAACAAGTAGCCGAATTCTAGGCCGAGTACATTTAGATTGCTATCGACACGCTAAGAAGAAGATATGGCATAGTGAATTGTATGTAGGATGACGTTGCGGCACCGCTCCGGCACCGCACCGCACCGTTAACGCATCGTGTGGCCTCACTCTTAAGTGCGGGTTTAGGTCACACAGTGCTATAAAGTAAATTATGCGGTATAGGGTTAGTATCGTATTGGCAATTATGCCAGAAAATTGAGCCTATACAATATAACGGTTGATTACGCAATCAAAGCTGCAATTGCTTATTATCCAATTAGTTAAGGTAGGTATTAGGTATGTATATTGATTCCGTTTATAGGTTTATGACTGACATACCTATTGCCTCTTTGGTCTAGTGGTCGCAAACGTTGCTGCTGAGCATGAGGTCCTGGGTTCGATTGCCATGTCAGGCAAAGTGTTATTGGGTTTTTCCATCAGGAATTTCTCAGTAGCAGCCCGGAGTCTGGATTTGTGCCCGGTTGATGGCAATTGGCTTTAAGTATTTATTTATACTTTATTGTACATATATCATATAAATACATAAAAACCTAGTCCTAGGCTTGCCCTCTATTACATGGAACTGAAACATAACTGGCGAAATGTAGGTGTAGGTACTGTGGGAGCTAGCTAAAATGGGAGCCCTTTTATTAAATGAAACTCCTATATGACCAACTTCATAAGATACTATTCTGTTACTTATCAATAATTACTTAAAACTAGCACTTCATATCTGACAATCAAACCTAATCTCGCTCTTTGACACACGCTTGAACGATCGAACAGCAGATGCCGTCAATTATGACCGGCCTGTCCCAAAAAGAGGTGAGGCTTCATAGGCAGCCTCTACAGTACTATGCAGGTACACCTCTGCCTTCCTTCGAGAAAACAGGTGGTGTCATGTTATGTCTTTCCTGTTAGTAACTGGTATTGTGCAATCAGAGCTTCATTTTGAAATGATCCCTTTTCATCGTTCTCAGATCATTACAGGAAAATGATCTTTAACGTCTTTTCACAGTACACGTAAAAGTAATCATTATAATTATGGTCCCTCTTCGATGCTGAAATTCAGCATTAATTTGTATGCTCACTACTAGTAAACATGTTGATTGCGCACGTCGAGTCCCCAGAGTAGTGCGATGACGTCACAATTTAATTGTGTTACTAGCAAAAGCTGCAATCAATAAATCAAGCAAAATAAATATTTTATTTATTACCTTGTTTTTCCGACTTTTATGACCTTTCCACAGTAGGAAATATTACGTTTTGCGTAATCAACAAATATTTTAATCCAATGTTATAATTTTACGACTGTTTTGGACAGAAAGCTAATAAGCAATTATTATTCCTTTAAATTAATTTTGAAAATCAAAGTAAGTTTTCATTGATGATGATTATTTTGCCAGACTTCGATAGGCATGCATGAACTTGATTTGATAAAATTCATTAAATTATTTCGTCGATAGCTATCACGGTGACATAAGTAGACGCTCAATAATTCCATCAACAAGTTCCTCGCCATTGTTGGAAGAGAATGGCACTGAAACGCAAATTCACTATTAATTACGTATTTCAAACTATTCGGTATAATTATTCAAAAGTTAAACCAGATTGACCGCGAGGGCGTTCCAATTCGCACATAAAATCAAACTTAAGTCGCTATTAAGTTGAGTAGAGAAGCGTATCATTTGGGAGCAGTCGAGTACTCGAGGGCGGGTTTTAAGCCATGAGCGCCCAGTCCGCGTGCGAACGCTGCCCGAGCAACACGTGTTGGTTCTTTTACCACTTTTGGAGGGAAAACTTCGAACGATCTCCGGGAAAATGCATAGCTAAAATTGTGTTGTTTGTAAATTAAATGACGTTGGAACTGCAGTGCACTTTGTAAGGCTTGTGGATTTTTATTATGACTGTGTAAAAAAAATGACTTTGATGGATAGTTTGAACAGTGGTGTTCAGTGATTGCGGACATAATGAAAGGTTTGTTTGAACATTAATTACTATTTTTTTTCGGTTGAATGGGGGTACATTTTGATTAAAGAGAGTACTAGTTAATTTATTAAACTGAAGATAATATGATATTCATAAAAATAGATAAATAAATGTTGAATATATTTATCTCTTACTTACTCAATACTTACAGAAATAAAACATAACATTTTTTAATCAGATAAAACTAGAAAATTATGATGTCAAAACAATTTTACCTGAAAGCGTAAATCTCAGGAGTGCTAAAACTTTTCGGTTCAAAAGTTGCAATAGTTTTACATAATTTGAGAGCTTTCAGGAATAGCGTGAATTCCCCAGGATTACTCTACATAATATTACTTTTATATTGTTCTCAGAATTTTATGGATAATCATAAAACATTTATTGAACAAGGAATTTCACTGAAACGAATGATCGAAAATCCTACCATGTTATTTAAATTGTTATCTTTCTTCCGAGCGGAGTAATACAACCTTTTTTTGCATGAATTTGCATGTATGTTATTATGTTCCGGGTACGGCGATTATAAGGTCGCCTTTAGTTTATAACTGCGCTGCGTGGTGCATGCCGTAAGGAAAGTCAGCTAACATCGATTGTATTGACATCGCTGATGGTGCGGACTGCCAGCGACAGCGACGATCCTAAGCACTGGGTCAAAAACAACTCGTCCACAAACGTGAAATTAGAAACGAAAACGTAAACACGGAAGTGTCTTTGCCTGCCTATCTGTCCGTTGAAGACCTCAGCCATACTAATATTATAAATGCAAAATTGTGTCTGTCTGTCTGTTACCTCTTCACGCTTAAACCGCTGAACCGATTTAGATGGTATAGAGATAGTTTGAGTCCCGGGAAAGGACATAGAATAGTTTTTATCCCGATATTCCCACGGGAACGAAACTTACGCGGGTGAAACCGTGGGGCGCTGCTAGTAAGAAATAAGCCAGTAACTACACACATCAAAAGTGTCTAGGGATCAACATATTATTTTTGCAATAACTTTTCTCCTGATTGATATTAATTAAAATTTTCTTTAAGGATTCATCAAATAAAGTGTTTTCGTTTGTCACAGTAACGATAAACCAAGTCACCTTTGCATTAATAAAGAAATTTGCCATTTTCCTAATAAAGGGATTTTTGACATTTGAACCACTAACACAAAAGTTCGAAAAAAAGACTGAAATAACAGTTTTCTTTAAAATTTTATTGGGTAACTTAAACAATTAATAATCCGTGTTTCTACCGCGAACACTAACAACACAAGAACATCGGTTTGGCATACTCAAAATGAGTTCATCCAAATCACGCTGTGGAATGGCAGCCCATGTTCGTTGCAACAACAAAAAAAGGTCTTCTTGCGACTGGATACCCTCCATATTCGGCAGAGCTCTTCTCTGTAGCATATCCCATGCATGCTCAATCGGGTTCAAGTCTGGCGACTGAGCAGGCCAGGGCAGGACATTGATGTTAGCTGCGGCGAGAGTCTGTCTTACAACTCTTGCGGTGTGCGGTCGTGCATTATCATGCATTAACTGAAATAAGGGACCGATTTGCACTTGTAGAGGAACGATGACGTCTGATACAATCGTCTCAGCATAAATTTGAGCGTTGAGGTTGCCTCTGATCCAAATCAACTCAGTTCTTCCGCCGATCCAAATACCCGCCCATACCATGATGGTTCCACCACTATAAGGATGGACTTCCTGGCAGGATTTTAATCGCTGTTGGCGTCCAGGGGTTCTCCAGTGTCGTATACGTCTTGTATCCGGTCTCATACCAAAACGAGACTCATCAGAAAAGCACACGAAACGCCATTGTTCTTCTGCCCAATTTCTGTGTTCAAGAGCCCATTGATATCGAATCCTACGATTGTGCATTGCTATAGGTGGTACCCGTAGCGGTCTTCGGGAATGAAGGTTCACTTCATGCAAGCGGTTTCTGACTGTTTGGTCGCTAATTAAGTTCCCTGAAGAGTGATGAAGCCTCACGGCTAACATCATGGCGGTTATTGTTGGAGCTCTTCGAGTTAAGATTTGAATGTATCGGTCTTGTCTCCGTGTGGTGCAGCGATACCGTCCTCCATGGCGCTCAGCCACGGTACCAGTGCTTCGGTAACGTGTCCAAAGTCGACTGATAACACTCTGACTTGTATTCAGAGCTAAAGCCACAGTACGTTGCCGGGAACCAGCTTCTATCATTCCCACGGCTCTGAGCATTTCTTCCCTGCTTAAATGACGTCGCCGCTCCATAATAACGTTGGTTTTAATCAGTAGTAGGGAAACAGTAGCACTAATAATGTCTTCAATGCGTTGTATGTTTTTATAGGGAAAATATTGACAGCTGATTTTCATCTTTTACTTCACATTTCCTGATTCAAATTATGAAATGCACCAAAAAGGATCCATATAAATTTATAAAATCATAAATTTATTACAAAGCCACATCTCAATCTCAAGAAATCCGCATAAAAATGCTTGATCCCTAGACACTTTTGATGTGTGTATAATAGCTCGTCAAGTCGTAGTTAGGCATAAGTTTTCCACGGGTTCGGCCTGTTAGACATAATTAGTGACTCGCCTCTACTTTGCACGGTTTTTACGACTTGATAAAACATCGAAATTTCTTTATCATATGTAAGTTAAATATTAGCTAATGAATTAAAATAATAAGTAAGGAAATAATAACTAATACATAATTAATTATTAAAAATAACAAAATTAAATCCTAACTTAACTAGTACATTACCAGTCGATAGCGATGCGGATGAGTTTTTCGACGCTATATTTTAGTTTGTGTATAGTTTTAGCTAATGTATATACACACATTTACACACTATATATAATATTATAAATGCGAAAGTAAGTTTGTTTGTTACCTTTTCACGCAGGTCTAAACCACTGAACCGATCATTCTAAAATGTTGGATATACGTTGTCAGGTGTACAGAAACCACATAGGGTAGGTACCTTTCATCCCGAAAAAAAGTGCTGTTCCCGAGGAAAACAACAATAACGTTATAATGATCATAGATGGCACCACGTCTGTAACAAAAAAACAAATTCTGAGGCGGTACGAAGTTCGCCGGGTCAGCAAGTATACACATAAAACTTCCGGAGTAAATTTCTTGAATTGTGAAAACTGCATCAAAAGCTGTGGCATAGTTTAGATGAACAACGCGGCCACTCGGACAGATACGAAAAGCGATAGATGTAGAACTAAAAAAACTCGATTTGCCTTTCACCACAACACCGGAGAGTGAGAACTAAAAATCTCAATTCAAAAGCTGAGCTATGTTCTCGGCAAGTGGGTCGCAGCCCGCAGCCCGCCAGTAAATAAACCGTCAGCCACGATAGACGTTCACGCTCGCTGATTTATCTTATGACCGACTATGAACGACACCGGCTCTTAATCTTAAAAAGAATCGTAGGAAATTAACATAATATGTACTTTAAAGCGGAGAGAGGTAGTGATGCTGAAGCAGGTGTACCGAAAATCATGCCGTTGTTATTGTAGGTCTAAATGTTTTCCGTTTTATCATCTTCGTCGATGCACCATGTCTTCTTTCGTACAGCTCCCAGCAGCAGTCATCTCCGTATTCACCCCTTATCGAGCTATATTATCTTACACACAATTTACCCTTCGTTTTATTATCCTATTACTATTTACAAAATATTCGTTTAGGTATAGCTTGGACAATCGAATTATCGCCCTGATCATCAGCTACTCTATCCAAGTATCCACCAAAAGGGCATTGCAATTTACTACAGTGAAAAGTGCTGACTCCAAGCATATTACACGAAGCGTTCCTTAAAGTTTTAAAACGCGACTCGGCGTTCGATCCGGGAGTTGATTCGTTCTGGTTCACTTTTGATGGATTATGCTCAAATTTCGAGCCACGTAGATGCAGAATGTTAAAACGCGCCAAAGGAAATTAAAACTAACTTTATGAAACAAACATTTCGTAACTGTTTTCGTATTTCTGGCAGGTTTGTAATTATGATTTATGTATCGTTGGAAGTTAGTTAATTAATTATAGGTACTAAGAGTACGAGAGTCTTAGTCATCATGATGATGATGATGATGATGACTAAGAGTACCTTATTTTGTGAATGTTTATTTGTTAGTTTGATCTCAATATCCTAGTAAGCTAAATGAGTTTAGATGATGAAGTTTCAGTAGTATTGATCGCTTACTTCAAAGATCCACTATTGGTTTGTGTGCAGTCATGGATTCAACGTGGGCGAGCCAGAATAGGACAGCTAAAGTTAATAAGATTTAAATATGCAGATAAAAAAAAAAGTCATTTACTCTTTGAAGTGTGTGAGCAAGCTCGAGAACTATTATATGGGAATCTTAGCTTTTACTAAAAAAGTATTCGTTAGAATGAAAACGAAATTATACCAATAAGGTTTTTTAAAACCATTAAGCATTTAAATAAGAATATTTAATCTCGAAATACTTGTGAAGAAAAAGAGGAATAAAGAAAAAACCGACCAACTTAAAAATAATCCGACTCACGAATTTAGAATTACGCTGTTCGTAATTTGTCTTTTTCGCTTCGCCCGTCTGTATTCGTCAGCTGCTCTAGCGTTATTCTCGCATTTTCTTAATTACTTGAACTTTCTCGGAATTTGATTTTCACGATAATTTTCCATACTATCATACTTTCTGCGATAAAAAGTGGTGTTCATCTACGTCATGCTGAGGACAGCACGACGTAAAGGAAAACTTTTTTTTTCAATCTCTAAAGAGATTATTTGACGACATTAAACTTCATAAGATAACGTTTTCAACTAAGGATAACTTAATTGAAATCTTACGCTTGCTAAAACTAGAGCTCAATATATCGTTAATAATATTTTCACGTTGTTAGGGACGACAGTTTGAAAAATAGTTTAATTCATTCTGGCCGCGAGTACGTCCGCGTGTTTTAGCTCTCGGCAATAGTGTAGCTATCTAGCAGAGAATAAAAAAAAATTGGATCAGTACCTACTACAATTTTACCTCTTCAAAATAATAGCTTAGAGTAATTTGCCTGTACAAGTGTACATACTGCTATGTATTACTATCTACGTAATTCTCATTCTAAATGAAATTTATTACAGAGTACACGCTGCCATGGATGCTCATTACCGTGGCAGTGTTAGAAGCGGTGGGCGCAAGCGACAAGCGGCCGCGGTTCGTCACAGAGCCGCCCGCGCGAGTTTTGTGGCCCGCCACGCGTGGGGCACACGCATTGTGCCGGGCGACGGGCCATCCGCCTCCGGACGTGCATTGGGTCACCGCTGAAGGACAACTGCTCACTACTATACCAGGATTGAGGTAAGATTTGGCTGTTTTGCTTCTTCCTAGAGGATAACAAAATTTAGAATTCATATAAATACTACAGGAAATTAAAGGTACTCACACCTAAAAATGCTTTCTGGCATTATTTTAAATGATTTCATTCTGATACAGAATTGTAAGATGAAGATTAATATGATTCTTGCGCTGTATGTAACATTTTCGTAGCCGCGTGCTACGGATACTCGTAGCAAACGGCTCGTAGCCGCGTGCTACGGTTACTCGTAGCAAATGGCTCGTAACCGCGTGCTACGGTTACGGTAAGAGACGCGAAGCTTGTTTCTGATTTAATTGGTTGATCGTTAAAAGCACTTAACTGAAGTATTAGTTTTGTTGTCAGATGGACATTTGAAATTGCAATTTGCCTATTGCTAACCCACTAACGAACGAAAGCTATAAATCAATCGCAACTAAAATTGTCCTTGTTGTATTCATATTGCCAATTCGCCGATTGACCAATTCATTGCACTATTACATTTTTAACACGCAAGAGCATTTTAGACCGTATGACGTACGAAATGGTTTTCCATTAAAATTGTTCGAGCCAAATTCCCAATTATTGCTGAATTCAGTGCTAGATGAATTGTAGGAAATACTAATGATATTAGCGATAAATCCTATAAATTGTTACCCGGGTGCCGCGAATGCCTCGACATTACCACATTTATTAGTTTACCCAAAGTAGGTACATTATAATTATATAAGTAATATTAATTTGTGATTGAAAATAAACATGAAGTCTTTCTGTATTTCCGGTAATATTTACTCAGAAATTCATGTTAGGATTAGGAGATCACTCGCAGCTCCTAAGTAAATCTAGATATATTTTTCCTCATAAAAACGTGCTAGTTATATTATATACAAAGTAGTATTTGTTGGAATGTCTAAATGACCCGAAGACAACATAAAGACGTTTCAATAGATCATCGACAATATTTTTTCGATAAACGCTATTTTGTATCTAGTTTTACGGTGCACTCTGTTCTCGGGAGGTTAGAACGACTGATCGTCTGATCGGTCTTTAGATTGCTTCGGGATTGGGTGTTAGTGGTACAGTCAACAAAAGAGATAAGTATGCAGGATCGTCGGATATAGTTGAAGTTTAATAAGAAACCGATGGATGTTCTCGAATAAAATGTAATTTTATTACTAGAAATCAAACAGCTGTAGGAAAAGTTTTCTCAGGGGTGTGTGTTGGGTCTATTTAAATTATTGGAACGCACGATTCAGTAAAAGTATATAATTGTAAAACACAGTAGGGCACAAACAGGGAAAATGGGTAAATATAAAAACAAGCAAAACTATTCGCGAGCGGGTCGCGAGCGTGGCGTACAGACTCGCGTACCTTCGTCCACTCTCGGTTAGCGCGGGAGCGCGGGCGAGGGTGTATGCTCCCCGTTCCCGCGCATAAGGGCACGTTCACACACATACTAAAAAGGCCGTGATACACAGCTCAATTAGCAAATTAAATTTCAGTCGACAACATCCATCGGTTTCTTACTAAACTTCAATTATATCCGACGATCCTGCATACTTATCTCTTTTGTTGACTGTACCTACAGGCGAAAGTCGGCGACGGCTCCATTAAATAAACTACTCTAACTTCACCTATATTTCACAAGAAAGCGATACCGGAGTGAGCAAGTTAATATTTACTGTGAGTACCTCAGGCGAATGCCTTCGTTACACTTAGGAATACGCGTACTTACTAGTTGAATATTTGTCTTGAATTTATCTTAGATATTAATTATGAAACTCAGTAGCTTAGCTAACTAGTTAAAGGAACTCAGGAGGATGATGCATTGAATATCTGAAACTGTTTCTGAACTGACTCCTTGGAGCCTCTCAAGAGAAAAACATACATTCTTTATTTAAATAAAAATGCGTTACAATTACGTACGATAAAATAAGACTCCACTTTCACTTTTAGAATCCTTGTCAATGGTTCTAAACTAATTAAGACAATGTTTTCCCCACAGCAAAATATAAAAAAAACACAGTTTCTATTTAATAAAAAGTAATTGAGCAGCGATGCTTTTGCAAAATAAAACATCCATCCCTAAAAGCTTATGACAAAGTTGTGTCAATTAATCTCGGTTGAAATTTCACAAGAAAAATGTATCTACATTAAGCAAGGACCGGGTGTCCCAAAGTTTTTGCTTCCACAGTATCTAATGACTAATGGCAAGCGACTCGACGAGTTTTGTATTTTTAATAAGGCCTTCTGGAAGTGTGTCGGCGACTTCACAAACTTTACTGAAGAGACATTTAAAACTTTGCAATGAAAGTTCCTTGGCATTTTACTCAATACTTTAAAGTTATTTTGAAAGTGCATTAAGACAACAGAGATTTAAACTAATTGGTGATTAACTATAATCATTGTTTTTTTTTTAAACTTAACATCATGAAATCACGCCTGCTGTGTGTTCGTTTTGCCTGTGCTTGTAAAGAGGGGCCCGTGGCTAAATTAGAACAGCCGCACAGGTCGATCGATCAGGTTAAGCTACGCTTGCCGCGGTTGGTCTGTGGATGTGTGACCATCTTTACATACCGAGACCCCACCGTGCCTTGGAAAGCACGTTAAGCCGTTGGTCCCGGCTGTCATTTGTGGATCTTTGACAGTCGTTACGGGGAACCAGAAGTCCGAAAATCTGACAACGGTATTATCGTTTTTTTTTTTTTTTTGGATGGGAAATCATCTAATGACTCCTCCCGCTCTGGGTGGAGCGGAAGGGAGTGTCAGACTCTTACTGAGTAAAACCCACCCGTGTTCCTTCCTTAGCCCTTTATGTTCCGGGGCAGCGGTAACCCTTTCGGACGATCCCGCTACCCCGGCAGGCTTCGGCCCTGGCGGGCCCCTTCCTTTATGCTGACATCTCTTTGAGGCGCGCGTGGAACACATACGCGCCGTCCGGCATTTATCGTATTACTCAGTAACTGGGTTGTGGAGGTCAGATAGGCAGTCGCTCCATGTAAAATACTAGTATTTATTTAGCTGCATCCAGTTAGACTAAAAGCCGATACCAACATAGCTGGGAAAAGGCTAGGCAGATTGAGGCAGATTTTGACTGTTTTTTTTTTAATTACCATCATGTAATCATCCCTGTGTTACCCAAAGGGCTAGACAGAGGTGCACCAGTAGTACAACATTTTGCAAATCCCATATAACAGGCAGCGAGCCTATTGCTATTTCTGAATGGCTCGTTAATCACTGAATTGACACTTAAGTTATTCCTTGTTATAAAACTCATACTCCTTTTATACAGGTTGTCCAGTAAATAGTACGACATATTGCAGGCGGTGATAGCTTGTGTCAATACCTACCAAAACAACACAATATATGTTCCGCAAAATGTTACGGATTTACAGTTATACAAAATTTTCCGAAATATCGAAAAATCTCTACCTTTTTAAGGATCTCGTAATGAAACATTCCTTTTCTAGTATTTTTTTTATATCAGATTATTTGTGAATAGTTACTCTACTCATTGATAAGTCTTTTTTCTATCAAAAACAAGAACTTTTTCAAGAAATACCATTTTTTGTTTAAATTTTCGCAGAACGATTTTCTTATCGCTTAACTTTAACCTACAGTGGTGAAAAAAAAAAGTTACATTTTGCGGAACATATATTGTGTTTTTTTGGTAGGTATTGACCCAAGCTATCACCCCCTGCAATATGTCGTACTATTTACTGGACACCCTGTATATAAAGCCCTGCCCGACCACATGGATCGCTCTATAAATATTCAGCAACGATCATATTTTTAACGAACTGATACACAACATTATTGCTAAACGTTCACCCATCACAATATATCTGACGTTCGTTTTATCCCCATCTTATTGAGCAGTCCTATAAAACTAATCCAACACTCAATTAATGTTTTATGTGAAGGCTACTTTATCACAGTAACAACATAGTCACAAAATGATGTGTGGGCTAACTAATTCGTAGTTTCCCTGCGGGGTGCCAGTAATAAATTGGCTGAGTTTCCGATCGGAGTCCGTTAAGGGTAACTTGTGAGGCGAGGACGTGTGAGACACCTACTATGTGTTGAGTTGAGAACTTTGTCGATCTTCGATACACTTCCAAGGCACAATTACTAAAGTCTTCAGTGTTCGCTAACTTCACGCTATACCAAATTTCCAACATGAGAATGTTGATGTAGTTGTCTATATACGTGGAAATACCGACGGTAGCTGTGATTGGAATAACATTAGTAACCGGTCTTATAACTCTTATGACGCATTATACAGATATATAGAATACATATGTATATACTTATTTATTTATGCACTAGCATTTGCGTGCGCCCCACGTGCAGGACGGAAATGATTCAAGAACGTAACTTATGTCTTAACCTAGGTCATGTACACATTGCACATTCCTGAGTGCCAATTTTTTTCGAATACGGTTCAGCCGTTTAGGCGTGAAAATTTAACAGAAAGACGGACACAGTTATTGTCGCATTTATAATGTTAGTCAGCACAGACTCCTCCTTACTAATGTTGATGCATTCATACTTTTTAATGACTTTTACTCACGTAAGTATTAGAGAATTCCGTTTGAGATGGTTAGACACTTGTCGGGCAAACCCCGTAATAAATACGTGAACAATACCGCTAACATAACTAAGTAACAACCAATCGTTCTTGATTATTTGTTATTTTTAATGCCAGTTAAAATGTTATTTCCAACGTTGTTGACGACGTACACGCAATAATTTACAAGCTAGCTCACTATTTCGACAGTTGTTAGGAGCATGACATGCTATGTGTTATATTCCGACGGCTCGGAGGCAAGGAAAGTTCGCCCTGCACGGAGCTCAGCGAAAGTAGCGACAAAGTATTGAATAAAACGGACTTTGCAATATGTTACAAGTTTAACCTATTGTGAGGGCGTATGCAACTTTACCATCTAAAGGATTAAGTATGTTCTTTTTCGCACGTCGTATCGTATAGTATAGATGTTATCTATCTTTTTTTAATCTTAGCAGAGTTGCTTATTAGTACTTGTAGTAAACAATGTCAACATTTAGGTCGAGATTTTCATTTAGAAATGATTTTGGGTGGAAGGTTTAATAGGTAAAGAAGATTGTAACAAGAAAATAAAAGTTAATTGAATGGGCGTACAGTTCACCGTCAAAAATGAGAAGCAGGTAATAATCCAAAAAATATATCAGAGCGCTGGTGAAACGGATTTAATTAATCCTTAAAACAATTCCCATCTCCGCAAATAAAATATTACGTAGGGCACTTATTCTTTAGAAATGTAACAAGACGCTTGTTCGGCGTAACGTGCAAGTAACTCTCAATTGCCATACACTCCACTCCCGGCGACAGCAAAGTGAGCATGAAACAAACGATTATGGTGACAGTTGACTTATAGCGAGCGAGCAGCGACAAATGGCCACGGCACGTTCTCACGCTACCATATTTTTTCAATGATACCAAGCGCACTCGTTTCAAGTAACAATCTTATATCGTAGCAAGACTATCTGTTCAAAAGAAATCTTGGAAAAATACTGTCGCTCCCTGGATGAATGAACTCATTTTAAGCTCGGTTAAACATTTGCCAGAGGTTTAGTATAAAGTATCAGTTAATACTTTAGGTGCCCGTCCCAATTGTTTGAACGCTAATGGAATCTATTGTTACTGAGCTGATAGTGGCTAGACAAGAGGGATCGCGTTTAACGTGATTCGACATTCCATTATCGGCGTGATTATGTTTGGTCCCTTGACAACAGAGGGGATATTACGTTATTCACGAAGTATCAAGGTTTGTCCTCAGGCCGCATTAAAATCCGCAAAAGTAAAAAAGTCTTTTTGATATGACACAATGTCGGGACAAAGTTTTCGCATACTTAGTGGGAGTAGCAAGTTGCCGTCGCCAAGTAGCGTATAACTGAACTAAACCTACGTACAGCAACTGCGAAGACATAAGGGTCATTTTCTATATTCTGTTTGGCAAAATAAACGTAGTTTGGGTTAGTTACGTATCACGTCCAACTCGTGTCAGCAGTAAGTCGTAACAAGGCGTTGTTTACTCGCGTCGAGTTGGAAACTTTGGACATCTCACCTGTGATCTTACTTTAAGGTTTATTTGTGAAGATAGTGTTCGCGGTAACCAGACTTAAAATTACCAAATGAAACTTGTTGGGGAATAGGAAAACACCCCTAACGTGTTTTCCTTGTATCGTATTTTTTCGCTTAGGTACTGTAGAACGGGGTCTAATAGTAGCATTGGCTTTCGTAAGACTTTGACAATTTATCAACATTCATTGCGTTTTTTACTTTGTTCAGCAGACAAATTTTTCGAATATGCGAAGCAATGGATTAGCAATCTCTTCCAAAATGATTTAGATTGTGATTGAAAGTGTGTTACGCAATTAGGGTGCTGCTTAGTTTGTGGCATGCAACCACAGATATATATAGACCTAGATAACGCAAGTATCAGGATCTATATGAAAAGCGTGCCATTTTTTGACTACCTACTATGACGTCACAAGCACTATTTAGTGATGGGAAAATCAAATCGATTCAAAGACGCCGCCGCGTGCGGCAACCGTCTCGCCTCTAGGTGTATCTATATCTGTGCATGCAACCTTTTCTACTTATTATAAGATAATAGCATAAAATTATGAGATAAACGCTAAGACGAATTTAGAAGGCAGAAAAGGAAATAGGGGTCAGCTTATAAAAGCGTTTGTCATGACATAAATTTAAAAAGATTTCGTAAATAAGTAAGTACTATTTAATTCGAAAGAAGTGTTTCATTGATGTACCACTTCCATAATAGATTGCTTACGTATTGAAACTCTTTCGCTAAGATACATAGTTAACGCAAGAATAAAATAGAGAGGGATGATTGATGTTGTAGAGTACCTAGTAGTAATGATAGACAAAGAATGAGAAAATTCCAAAATTCCAAATTGCGTGATTCCCATTATGAAACGGCTATATTGGCTCAATAGATCAGATTTATTTTTGAAATATTAATTACAAGAAGTATTTTACAATCTAAAATATATATATATATATATATTATATACAAGTGTATAAAAAAAAAAAGGAAAAAAAAAGACAAGAGCTCATAGGCCATCAAAAAATTCGTCCGCATCGCTGTCAATGGGATAAGTGCCCAAAAGGCTGGCAGCATTACCACTGACTCAATTCAGCATCGTTCCGAGAAACATTGAATGGTTTTTATATTAGATATTGGCGCCAGCGGCGTTATTAAAAAAAAAGTTCCCAGAGTTCCCACACTTTATCGCTTCCAAGAGTCTAAGCCTGGGATTAGATTTGTCACTCAATTATTTTTGTACTTGTGTCCAAGTTCAAAAATAGTTGTGTCAATTAGGATCACTATGGCGTGAATTTGATGAAGCTTGAGAGTTCTGTACAGCAGCATAATCAGTCTATAGCATTCCCACTATAGTCTATAGCACACAGGCCTCCTCTCGGTGAGAGGGTGTGGGCCGTAATCCACCACGCGGGCCCAGTGCTGGTTGGTCATATGTTTTCGAATTTTTGGTACTAGGACATGCCGGTTTCCTCAACATATTTTCCTTCACCGTTTTCAAAGTAAAGTAAAGCGCCTGTCTGGGTTCGAACCTACGACTTACAACTCGTAAGTCACGGCCGTTACCACTGGGCCACCACTGCTCACTGTCAGTTTTGTATCATTCCCTTATAAATAGCCTCAGGTAAGCCAAATATGCTTACGAGTTGTACGAGTAGGTCGTAGGTTCGAATCCAGACAGGCGCTTTACTTTGTGTAAATTATTTCATCACCACTGCTCTCAAAACGGTGAAGGAAAACGTCGGGAGGAAGCCGGCATGTCCTAGAACCAAAAATGCGAAGACATGTGACATCTGCCAACCCGCACTGGGCCCACGTGGTGGATTACGGCCCACTCTCTGTCACTGAGAGGAGGCCTGTGTCCCAGGAGTGGGAACATTATAGGCTGATTATGTTATGTTATGTAAGCCAAATATAAATAAATCAACAATAAATCCATGTTAGCATTTTCCGTTTCCTTATAGGTACTTAACAGGTTGAATTAATTGAACGTAATGATTAAAACACAACTTCCTAAGTCAATCCAAACGTATTTCGAAAAAAATAACTACGTCAAAATAACCAAAACATTGGAGTAGAAAATTAGATTTCCATATCAATATGTAGGTAGACAAAGTTGTATATGATGTTTATGTCAGCAGAAAATTGGCAATGATCGAATATCGGAACGGCTGAAGATAACCTGTCAGGGAGAAGACGGCGCGATGACGGGAAAATATTGAATATAATGGGACTCGTCATAGTTATGATCACGTAACATATGTTCCGTAATATTATTTATGTAATGGAAATAGCATAATATCGAAACATAAATAAACGCTAGGTACTCTTAAAAGTTGAAAATAATATTACGAAAATATCGCAAAGTAGGTACCCCTGGTTAAACCAATCACGAAGTTTTCTTTATAAAAAGTTCAAGTACGAGTACTTACCTAAGTATGACACTGTAAAAGTTACATAAAAATCCAGTTTACGTAATTTGAAACGAGGAAAAACTACCGGTAGTGACTACAGTGCCTATTTTATTTCAAACTTTTCAGTGTAAGTACCTGGTGTTTATTTATGCGGGAGGTATTAATATTTAATGTAACAGATTTTATCGTATATCGACGATGAAATGACAAGAGCAGGAGCTCTTAAAAAAGTAAAATTGAAAAAAAATTCAGTTAGGAAACTGAATTTTTTTTCAATTTTACTTTTTTTACGTAGATACTTTAAATAATCGTTTGTAAAGTCTATCTACGTAAAAAAAGTAAAATTGAAAAAAATGTCAGTTAGGAGTTCTTGTCATTTCATCGTCGATATGGTTTTATATTTTAAGATTATTGCCGCTTGATATTCGGAATTTGAATTTCTTAGCAGCAGCCCGGAGTCTGGATTTGTGCTCAGTTGATGGAAATAAGCTCACCTAAACAAACCTAACTGACGAAATGTGGTTGTAGGTACCTACTATACGTACAGCTCTGCCTACCCCTTCGAGAAATATATACGTAATATTATGTTTGTTTTATTAATTATTCCATATATTTTGTTCACACATTTCAGCATGCAAAAAAATATCTTACAATAAAAACATAAAAAAATATATATATAAACAAAAACACCGACCGTCCTCTTCCTCATTCTCTTCTCCACTTTTCCATCTCTTTTCTCATTTCTGTGGTAACACCATACGACAGATAAAATACTTAACTTTAATTAATATGATTGAGTCGCGCTTGTGAGCCGGTAAAGTAATTTGTTCTCGTACATTACCCTCGGTTTTACAGCCTATCGTTACAACGAGTCACAAATTAAGTTACTATGAAGTTTCCAACTCTCGTAATTGAAGTTACGGCAGATCCACTCAGAATACTGACGATCCTTGTGTGTTTTAAGGAATTATTTCAAACGGGCAGAAAGTATCTTTGACAGTTTGTCTTATCATCTAAGTAGTACACAAACCCCCTTACTAATACACGACATATCAGATTAATATCACACCGATTTTTCTCTTTCAGTCGTCAGTAATTTGACTTTCGAAAGAAGAAGACAAAGCGTTCTGTAACTATACAGACGCTATACAACGTTTATTAGTAAGGGGGAAAGAGTATAGCGGATAATGCTATACTCTCCACCAATAAACTGTATTTTCTCAAACATGCTTGGAAAGAACATTATTTTGACAACCTTCTTCGAGATAAATTGAAATTGCTGTACTGGCCAAATACATGCGATCAGCGGCCGGCAAAAGTTCTATGAAAATCCATATCTATCGTGGTTTAGCAGCCAAATAAATTACATAGTAATCTCATATCTGTCGTGTAATTTAAAAATGGAACGATCTTTTACTCCGAAACATGGCAACCAAGGAGGTAACTTATTAAAGGTTTTATTTAAATTTCGAACTGGCTTGCAAAATAGAAAGCTGTTTATTGAAAATAAAAAAAAAACAAATGAACACTTTAACGCGGGAAAAATTATTGTTGTTCGTTGTTCGTCATTGATTTTGAAAAGTAATTGTATTTGACAAAAATTACTACTATACAAAAAATAAATAAATAAAAATTAAATTATTACTACTTACTTAGTTTTAATTTTCGCGTATTATTTGAGAAACGTACTATACAAGCCTTGGCCACAACTAGGCGTTGATGGACGTACGTATGTGTGCCTCGCCACACGTTCATTCATCAACGCCTCTGTAGGGTTCACGTACAAGCAAATTGCTAACGCCGCGACCTACTTTTCGCTACTTGTTTTATTTACTTTTATAATTGTTTAGTTGACCAATAGCTGCCGTAGCACTATAACCGCGGATTAGCATCCAACATTCATTTTATGTAACTTTTACGAATAAACTAAATTATCGTGAAGTCTGTGGTTTTCGTCACATAAGTACAACAACTCAACTGTAACTAAGTGGCTACCTCTGAGCCATACAGCCTCTTTTGGTGGCTGCTGCAGTAATGTACTATTTATTTACTATAGTAGGTAAATGTATAACTTTTTAAGTTACAAATAAAGTTGGAAATTGCTACACCGTCCGGCGTCCAACAGTTGGTGCAGCTATTTTCAACCTTCTCTATACGAAGCTAATTTGGTTTTAAATATTTCTTGTCAAGCCGTTTTTTACTTAATTACGGATAAATTGAACACATTCGAATGAAAGGCACACAAAATAACAGATCATGTCCTGGATTAACACATTGAATACTTTTTTCCAGGTGCATGAAGAATTTCCACTAGGATTGGATGAAACAGCAAGCAATAGCCAGTAAAAGATAAATGTCTTCGCTATATTATATCTCATTCTTAAAATTGTAATATTAAACCTTTTTGTTTGATTTAGTAGCGAACTCGTTCTAATTTCAAAGAAATACTTTTTTTTAGTTTCCTTATTACAAAAAAAAAAACAAATTCAGATCACAAGTACCTACTACAGCTCGTTTAAAAACTTGCGAAAGTAGCCGGCAAAAGGTTCAAAATTAAAGTACGAAGTCAAAAAGTTCGTGTTTTACGAAATACCTGTATCACATCTTTACGGTAGGCGATTACCGTCATAACGCTCTTTTATACGAGCCAAGTTACAACGGAGTCGGCTGTTCCGGACCGATACGGCGCCGGTTAAAGTTCTGACGTGTCGTAAACGAGGCTATTACCTCATGACAAATGATTCGAAATGAAATCTAATGATGACAGTAATTCTTTCAAGTATTTTTGGAGGATGGAACTGAGAAATGCATAGGGGTTTGAGGTAGCGATGTCAAACTTGAAATATCGTAGGCACGTAAAGTGAAGTTCCTAAGTTAACGTCATAATCATTATCATTTCGCTCCTTTTGTTGTTTCAAGCTTGAAAAGTTGAGTGAACGTATTTTATAAAGCTGAGGAAAAATTGCTATTCTTTCAACATGATGTATGAAATCATAAATAAAAACTTTCTAAAAAAAAAGCCTTAGTTTGCTAAGGATGCAAAGGTGCGGTCTATCTATTTAACATTAAATCGCAACTTACTACGCATAATCCCATATAAATATAACTGCTTCTGATGGGGTGGAGACCCGGTGTCCTGAAATAAATACCTTACACCTAGCTTAGGCACCAGTCACAGTATATCTAAAACCATTATGACCATTATGTTCTTGATCATTTGATGTACTTGGGTGAGAAAAAAATCATTATCCTATCATACTTGAAGTACATTTTTTACCATTTCCCGAGCTTTTGTTTGAATAACATAATTATTCAAAAAAAAAGGAAGAATTGATTTCTATCGTATTGCCTTATTCAGCAACCGTAATAATCGAATGTCAATCATCTTGGCAAATGCTTGAAGCGTATGTGTATTCGAAAATGAACGACATGAGTAATAACTCATGTCGTTCATTTTCGAATACATTATTGCTGATCGTGCTTAGTGTGAGCGACACGCTGTGTCCATAATGATAATATGTTCTAAAGACAATTTTGTGTGATATTAAATTTACTTAAACATTGTGGAATAGGTTGTTTTTAATTACCTACGCATTTAAGAAACACTGTTCACGTCTTTGATAAAAGTATCACTAAGGTATCAATAAGGTAATAATAATAACCTTGGACATTTTTGTTGGATTCTATTAAAAGTATTACACAGTTTTTAAAACTAATTGTACGGAGGACGGTCCGCTCATTGTTAATTAATTAATGACGCCAAAACGTAGTTATTTTAATAGGTCAGTACTTGCAGCGGCCACTGCTTCTAATACATTTTTAATTAAATCGTCTCTGTATATCATGGTAGTCCATTTCCTTCAGTCAACTCCTAGCGGGAGTAATTACATTTTCTTCCATTTTATTAATTAACAAACGTCCTCAACAGAATAACACTCTTCTGCTATCAATTTAGCTAAACGAAATGTTCTGTCTGATGCAGAACTATATTCTGCACTCTCACCATTTCTTGGGTCCGATGGATAGTATATTTCCTACAAGTTTAAATCAGTATTTGTTGTTATATATATTTTATATAAATAGTTAACTACTAAAATCCGCTAATTTATCCAATTAGAGTTAATAAGGTCCTTTCATACATTTTTACCCCGACTTAGGAAAACCTTTTTTAGCAGTGGGATCCTGAGGACTTTAATATGATGATATTTTAATTTCTATACATACATCTTATAGTGAAAAGCTGACCTTGCTTGTATGTGTATAAATACGATTTCAATGAAAAAATGTTTTTCCCATCAGACACGTGCTAAGCGACGGCAGACTCGTGGTTGGAGCAAGACGGTCGCTGATGGACGCTGGTAGCGGCGCCGGCGCATTGCTGAGGTGCCGAGCATCGAATCGCGCAGGCACGGTACTCTCCAGACCTGTCATGTTACAACCTGGTGAGTTTAATAACACAAATCTTATCAAACGGAGTTTGCATGACTGAATTATGATCACACAAACACCTGTCGAGCATGTAAATTTTTCTACCCACTTACTGTCTACCAACCTATGTAGCAACCGAATAACCTCCTAATTTTGAAAAACATGAAAGGTCACTTCAATTAGATCGAACTTAGCCTGTAGGTATTGTTAAACGGCGTACACAGACGTGCTAGGCAAACCGATTAATAAAATAAGTATTTGTACCACGTTGTAGAGATCCCAACTGATTACAAAATACACCCCATTTGCCACTACTTGTGTTTCTTTATTACCATAATTATAATACAAAATTAGCCGATTTCAACCTAAACAAAGGTTATTTATTCAAACAAAGAGATTTATTCGAGGGTTTGACCTCGTAAAGCAAAATTTGTAATGAGTAAATAATTGCGGGCCCAAATATTTATTATTTTGATTATCGCTTCTACGTGCCTTCGTCGATAGTAGGTATATTATCTTCTATCTCAATTTATTAAACAGAGGATGACCTTTGTTTAATGGGAATTATAGAACCTGTAAACAACAGACTTGGTAATAAACAGATGTACGGCAAGAGGGCAAAACAAATTACAACTTCGAGTCGAGTTGGACCAATTAACTTTCCGTTACAGCGAGGGAAATATGAAATAAAATGAAAAACAGCCCACGGCTCCCGAGTTTTTTTTACACGGAAAACTTTTAATTAAGGGATTAAAAATGACATTAGAGTGAGTTCGCAGCAATGTAACTTTCCCTTTTTTTCCGGAATATCCTACCCCCTATCCTAGCTACGAGGGTTAAAACAAGGCACTAATTATGATTAGGTAAATAGATAAGCAAGGAGCTTTTATACTCTATTAATTTTTGTTTAAATCTTGCCTCACTGTCCTTGAGGATCAAAGAAAGAAAAATAATCTACAAACTTAGTTTCGTAACATTCATTAAGAAAACGGAAAGTTGTTGGCACTTTCCAGGGACCTTAGAAACAAAAGAGTGTTATTTATCAACAAATTGAATTAAGTATTAGTAATTATATCTTCATTTATACTAACCTTGGTCTCAATTTAATGTTGAAGATAAAAAGTTAGTTATAACATAATTTTGAAAAGTGGTATCCAAGCTTTTGTGGCAAGTTTGACTCGATCATATATGACAATTATACGAGGGGGCGTTTTTATGTTCGCGGAATGGAGGGGTTGGAGAGAGGTTAGGGCTCTCATTAGTACCTCAACGTGTTGAGTGATTCACTATTAGCATAAATACAAAATTTTATTACAATCGACTAATTAGTCTCTGAACTATCACCAACCAAACAACTTAATCGGGAAGACAGCGTTCACAATGGAGAAAATCGAGCACCGCGCCGTTATAAAGTTCCTTACCAAGCAAGGATAAAAAGTCCAAACCATTACGGAAGAGATGTCCTGCGTTAACGGACTCTTGGCCTTGTAAAACCATGGTTTACAAAGGGCATCGTCTATTCAAGCAAGGACGAGAATCACTTGAAGACGATCTCCGGCCTGGACGACCGTTTTCTTGGAAACTGAAGGAATCCTGCTGATCGATTAAAAGGACAAGGGCGTTAATATAACCGAAGAATACTACGCGTCAATTCTGAAGCGTTTGAGGGGAAGCAATCAAAGAGGAAAGACGAGGAAAATTGACGAAAGGTGTCTTGCTCTTGCACGACAATGCGCCTGTTCACAAGAGTCGTGTTGCCCTGGCTGCCCTACACAAGTCAGGCTTCAAAATAATTAACCACCCACCATATAGTCCAGACCTGACCCCCTGCGATTATTATCTATTACCAAACGTGAAAAAAGAGCTCCGTGGCAAGAAATTTTCAAGTGATGAAGGAGTGAAGGACGCAGTTTCAGCGTATTTTGAGGACAAAAATGTTTTTTTTTTTTCGATGGTATGCACTTATTGAACGATCTGAAAAATGTATTAGGCTAGCAGGTGAATATATAGAAAAAGAAAAATATTTGCGAAGTTTTATTTACCCCCCTTACCTCCCATTGCGCGAACTTAAAAACGCACCCTCGTACATACTTAAAGTCTATTAAAACTTATGTTTCAAATTAATATTATTTCAAGTTAAAGAAATATCAACTTTATTTTAGACTAGCACTATTGAAAAATTTATAAGTAAATATGTTTGAAGTTGTAGCGTAAACTGAACTTTATATTGTAGGATTTAAAGTTATTTTTCCATAAACTCATATGTGTTTACATTTTTGGCAAATAAATTGCGAATGCAGATTTCGTAAACTCACGCCTTTTTCCCATCGAGGTAGTCAGAAACTACAGAACACCACCTGCTACGATCCCTTCATACTCCTTTTGCTTCGTTTACGTTCATATATCTGAAGGCTAATTCTAGTAATTTAAAACGTTCAAAATCTAGTCGCAGTCTCATCTCGGCGACAAACAAATGTCGAAAACTTGTCAAAATGTAGGGAAATTAGAGGCGTTTTTGACAGATTGAGACTGAGATCAGACTGTGAACGTTCTTAAAATTACGAGAATTGCCGCTCTTGTCATACACGCACGCCGCTTGCGGTTGCTATACATAATTATGATTATGTTAAAAACTTGTCTAGAAATACACAATTAACGTTTAATATATAAAGGAATATGAAAACTAATAACAACAGTGATTTTAATAGACAAAGACCCAGTTAGTCGCAACTCTAAAAGTTATTGTGTGATCAATTTGTAGCTGTGTGCTTTAGACTACTAACGTATTAATTACAGTACTGTTAATTAATGTTAAGAAACCACGCAACCACTAGAAATGGTTATTACCACTGAACTCTCAAACAAGCTTCAGTTTATTTAACGAACGAAGAGAAGCAACTACCAACTACTAATATATTATTCATAACGTCCACTTCCTAATCCTGTTGTTTTTAGACCTTAATATTAGGTATTTTAAAAGATGAATATTTTTCACTCCAATTAATTCTTCCACCGAGGGACAAGGAAAGTTTTAATTAAAGATTGAGCGACATTATGTCCCTCATCTCGGAAAAATAACCTTGTTATAAAAAAGGCGACGGTCTGTTATTGAAAATAATTTTGTTTCTGTAAGCCTAGCCTGCATATACTTTACGTTGTATTATTGACTTTAACAAGTGAAGTGTGTTTAGACAGTATGTCTATCTTTTTCTTTTAAGCGGTATATTAAGCTTTTGTACACAACGCCCTGGGCGTCGGGAATCGATAGCCGATTCCCGGCCACCGCACCGTAGGCGCGGGCTTGCGGACGGCGATGGGCAATGGGCAGCTTGCCGTCCGGTAAGGACCAGGCCCGGGTCGACGGCGCGTTGTGTTCCACGCGCACCTCAAAGAGATGTCAGCACTAACTGACGGGGTCCGCTAGGGCCGATGCCTGCCGGGGCCGCGGGTTGTTCGAAAGAGATACCATGGCCCCTGGCACAGGCAACTGAAGGAACACGGGTGGGTTTTAGTCAGTAAAACACGCCCTCTCGTTCCGCCCAAAGCGGGAGAAGTTATTTAAAAATTTCCCACCCAAAAAATAAAGGGATGGTTCTATTTTTCTATGACTTAATAAGTCGAATATTATTATGGAACATGAGCGATAGGTACTCCGGAAAAAAATTAAAAAAAAATCGATTACTTGAACATTTTGTTTCTCGTCATATTTTGAGGCACATCAATCAATTTAGACTGTCAGATAAGACAACTCTGCAAACAAATGCTCAAGTGCGCTCGTTAACTCGACGAACTTCGTTAAGGAGCACCGATACAATACGAACACAGTGGAGATAATATGGAAGAACCAAGCCACGCTAACGAGTTCCACAATCATCTATCGTAAGTGGTTGTAAGAACATCCCTTTCAAACTCATGAACTAGCTCTCAAGTTACAGATTTTACTTACCATATTTTAATATCTTCCCCTACAATGAAGCCGACTACAAAGAGAAAATTGAAAGGCAACAAATGGGGGCGCAAGAGAAGCTTATTCTCATTCAAATGAGTTTCGAAGAAAGTATTCGACACTTTGATATTGTGATATTTACTTACCTTGTTTCAGTTTCGCAATGTTTTTCATTTCACTGATAATATGTTAATCTCGTAGGATCTTTTCTTGACGATGTCGTATTAACATTACGAGATAATAAAAAAATTATTTATTTATTTATAATTGTATACTTTATTTTACCAGAAAGTACATAAAAAAACAAAAAAAATGAAGTACATATCTTCCATAACATTGAATTATTATCACAAAAAAAGTTCTATAAAGCTCTGGGCTAGCGAAAGGGAATTCGGGACGATAATATTAGCTCATGACGACTGATACAGTGTGTTTGTAGTTGATAAACTAACTTGTATAGAGGTGTTGAACTGTCGCGAATATTCACATGTCTTCCTAATCATTAAAACAATTAGCGAGTGCAGTTCCCGCGCAGGATTCGAGTCAGTGTTGCCAGAGCTTAAAAAGTAGGTAATAAAAATACCAGTCTGTTATCGCTCCACTGAGGGCAAAGGCAATTCAGATTGGCATTTTCAAAAGTGTGTCGCATCTTATTTAAGTTTGCACATCCACTTTTCTGTCCAATAATTCAATTTATTTCTTACTGAATACAAAAAAAAAAAGTCGTAAAAGAATTACACAAAGGACGAAACTTAAACACAGCTTGAAATTGACGGAGTCAAGCTTAAGATGGCTTCACAAACAAAGCCATGTCGGACGCAATTATTCCTTTATTTATTATTCCATCTCATTTTTGTTTCGTTATTTCTTTTGACAAGTTATGAAAGACTCAAGTTACGCATTATTAAAATGAACGGGAACTTTTATAATATAACAAAGCTAAATTAAATAAAAAATATCCTTTTCCTTTTTCCCTAGATAAATATGTGCAATATACCTTAGTAGTAGGCGAAATACTGAGAGATGAGAATTTAAATGTTTTGTTCCATTTTTGTCTGATTTAAAGCAGACCCCAATCTGGACGTAAATAAAAGAACATTTTTAATATTCCAAAGTAAAAGTATTGTGACTGCGAAGTCCGTTTTTGTGTTCATTCCTTTACTACGTTTGAGTTACAAAGTTTCGTAGTAAATATGTAGTCCATTAATACGGTGTATTTTTGTTTGGATAAGTCTACGTTTCGTAAAAAGGCACAGATATTTTATTATGCCGAAACAAACAAACTTTACCGCTTTGTTTAATACACCGAGGATTATTGAATTAAGAGACGTTGGTTACTTCATATTATTTACTCCCGAACGAAATATGATTATCATGATTTCTTGTTTGTGTAGTGGAGGACAATGTCCTGTCTCACACTGCTCGTCAGTTGACTCCTGCCAAGATCGGTGGTTCCGTGGTACTGCGATGTGAACTGTCACCACAAGTCGGCTTAGTGGACATCACGTGGCTGCAAGATGGATTGCCACTTTCATCAGGATATTTGAGTGGTGGTAAGATAAAATAGACTATTGCAGACTTTAATAACGCCCTTGGTTCTTTAAAAAAACGTTTTGAAAAGAGTTGCCACAGTTGCAGAAGCTTTGTTCTACATTCCAAATGAAAACGAGTTTTGCAAAAATGTGACTGATATTAAAAAATGTTTGCCGCGCCATCACTCCGTTTTTAAGGTTCCGTTGAAACTATAACTATAATAGAGCAGATGGTTACTTTCTTTTAATGAATAAAAAATCCACATGTGGACAAAAACCCCTTTTTGATAATAAAGAAAAAAAAAACAAATCCACAAAGTTCCATGTTGTTTTAGAACCTCGTTGGGTGTCTGGAGGCAGTGGTCTCTTACTTGGTCTGGATCTGACTCAGGCGGACATACAGGCGGAATATTCATGCGTCGCACTGGACACTCCCAGCCCGCCTTTGAAACTCACTACAGACGGTCAGTATTAATATACATACATATGTGTAAGCTACATAGCTTTATGCATTTAGAATGTCTTGAAAGCCTGCAGAAATTGGTGGGGCCGGGTTTACTGGTCAAAGACAAACATGCCTAAAGGTACACAAGGATCAGTCTCCTAGAACCAGCGTTTGAATTTCCTTTGAAGCATCTGTTCATATCTGTTTGTTGCTCTCAGTAAACGTTCTGCAAATACACGATGATAATAACAAAAAGTGTTGTTAATTTTACGCCTGTTCAAAGTTTATTTTTTCTCGTGTAGACAGTAGCTGGCTGGAAAATATAGAATTAAATTCGGTGGAAGCTCGCGCTGGGGACACTGTTGTACTACCGTGCATTCTACGACATATCACTGGACATGCTGTAAGGTAAGTACTTAATCGGCCCGGCCATTATTCCGTTAAAATTTCTAGTGTTTTTATGAGCATCATTGAGTTGGTTTACATAAAACATAATATTAGGTCTGTAATCCGCGAAGGGTTGTGCAGAGGTGTACCTGTAGTAATCTAAATAAAAATGAAACGCCGAAATGTATGTACGCGCATAACTTCCGAACGACTGCACCAAATTGGATAATTCTTTGTTTGTTGTGTTCGGTATTGCCAGGACAAGGTTTGGATGAAAGAAAATGACCGAAAATCGAAAAAAAAATTGCACTTGTGCGAAGCTGGGGCGGGCTGCTAGTATAATATAAAGCACAAGTATAAAGTTTCTTAATCTAGTTATTGGGTGCCGTACTGCTCTCCTAGATGGGTCAATTATTGCACTTGCTTGTAGTTTGTGGGTGTACTATTATAGTACACCTAAAACTGCGGATTAGTCCTGATTAAATTAGCTGGCAGATAATTTCATTCAATTACTGGTCCATTTTTTAAAGTATCTCGTAGGTAGTGCTTATCTGGAATCTGAAACAGGCCTTAAGAATTATAGCCACATTTTTGACTTAACATTGTTCTATAGTTCAATTTGTGACTTAGATTACATTACGGCAAAATTTAATCATCAGTTGGCAGCGGCAGGAAGCGTCCGGCACCTGGGCAGCAGTCTCAGGAGAAGGGACGGTTCGGGGCGGCTCGCTTGTCATCTCATCTGCGCGGGGGCACCACGCGTCACGATACGCTTGCTCGTCCAATCCGGAGTCACCGTCAAGAGTGCTTGTGAAGCTCGTCGTGTATGAACCGCTGTCTGTTACTGTGGCACCAAATCCTTTGGTAAGTTTAGAAATTCTCATTTATGTTGTTAGAGACTAACACAGGCTTTATGGCATTGCTTTTTCAATTGCCATAATCACTTTTACCACCATACAAGCCAATTTCAGTGCACTTTACCACGATGGCTCAGAAACAAAAGAGCAAGTCTGCAAAAAAAAAAGAATATCACGCAGGTCATTTGTTTTGTGTTTTCTGGATGAATGCAAAGAAGACCCAAAGGCGTCATCACCACGAGCGAAAGAATGGCAACAATAGTCTCGCCGTGCCAACAAATTCAATATAAACTCTACGAATCAATCTTCGCGATGATAATTTGATGGCACCGCACGACTATCGCCGCGACTTTCTCGCCCGTGGAGATGGCGGCTAACAAAAAGCCATCTTCTATCCAACTGCACTCCATCTCTTTCACAATGTATCTCTTTTGTAGATGATAGGCACAGGCGGTTCCGGGCACCTGAACTGCTCGGTAGTGGGGGGGCGTGGTGGCGGCATCACTCTGAGCTGGCAGCACGAAGGCCGCCCGCTGCACGCGCCGCAGTCCCGGCTGGCACTCGGACCAGTTCGGTCGCATCACTCTGGCCTCTACCAGTGCACCGCTCACGACCATTCTGACTCCGCTGTTGCTGGTGCCGAGTTAGTTATTGCTGGTAACAATAGCATATAAATTTAGTCGCTGAAGGTAGCTAAAGCTGTACCAGTTACAAAAGGACTGTTATGATAAGATACTTTTTCTGTATGGACATTATGGATGCACTAATATTCTACTAAGAGCTTTGCGCTTTTCCTTGCCAACGATCAACCTTTCAAAGAAGGCATAGACACTACTCGCTGTTTATTTTTTTTGTTCTGATACAGTAATTTGTTTTCAAATCTCTGGTCATTATAGTCAAATGCCTTGGCTACCTTGCTGTGACACATCAATTTAAAAGTACACAATCTGTGCAACCGTTTATCTTTAATCCGGTTTTCAGACAGGCCGCCACGACTGGTATCAACGTTCAGCGGAGCGGTTACCAGGATAGGACAGAGTATAGTTATAAGATGCGCAGCCACGGGAGTTCCATCGCCTCGTATACTATGGACTTTAGACGACAGACCACTGCCGGCTGCTCCTGACAAGTAAGTCCGTAGTTTTATGATCAAGAATAAGTTAAGATTGTGGTCCAAATCTGATTTTTAGGGTAGGTTAAAACTTCTTTCTAAGTCAACCAAAAGTTTATTTAATGTTTAATATAGAACTAAGTACCTAATTAATTAATAAAAATAACAAAATTAAAACCTAACTAAAACTATACACAAACTAAAATATAGCGTCGAAAAATTCAACCGCATCGCTGTCGACTGTTAGGTAATGTACCCAAGAGACTGGCGGCATTACCACGTCGTATGGCAACTTACAACTTCTTTCTTCATATTATCCGCACGAATAGAAAAATATCAGCCAGCGGTTAAGACCAGGTGCGCAGGGCATGTTTTTCCCTTGGCGATTTTTTTCGCGCACTGGATTTTCAACGCACTGTTTAGCGCCGAGAGTTGAAAATCCCACAGTATGTTTTTTTGACGCGCTAGGATGCGCTCTGTTGGATTCTCGATGCTCAGCTAATCACCGATAGTTGAAAATTCAATGCGCGATAAAATTCGCTGCGATATTTTTACGTCCGTGCTTAAGCTGTTATGTGGGGAAGACTGCTCTAAACGCACTACGGTCTTTTTAAAATTATACTTTTTACAGGTACAGTGTTAATACAAGAGCAGAGGCAGTACCAGGAAGCGAGGAAGGAACTATAGTATCAACTCTTAGTGTTACAATTAGGACTGCGGACGAAGGTGGCAGATACGGTTGCAATGCCACAAATTCACAAGGCTCTCATGCGCATCAAGCAAGACTGAATGTTTATGGTAGGTCTTACTTTCTTAGACATCTATTCTTGTGTGCAATGTTGGTGATGGAGAGTGAAATTTAATATTTTTTACACAGGTCCTCCAAATATCAGATATTTACCAGCGTTACATGTTAAGACTGACACGGATGTGAAAATACACTGCCCATATTCGGGATATCCCATAAAGTAAGTAAAAGAAACGATTATCCTCCAATCCCATTCCGCTCTTCTAGAATTATGCAACAATATTTGATTTTTTATAAATCTCTTCTATTAGATTTAGGCTAACTACCGCCCTCGGTCATGGTTTTTGACAAGCTTTATTTTTTTTCGAAAATGACCGACATACATTTTCAGAGAAGTAGTATGGAAGCGAGAAGACGGCTCGTTAGTAGAAAGCATATTGGAATCAAGTGACGAACGAGGAGTTTTAAGACTGAATTCAGTAAGAAGTGCAGCAGCTGGAACTTACACGTGTGAAGTGAGGGCTGAAAGTGGGGAGCTTGCAAGAAGAACAGTGCGACTTGACGTCCATAGTAAGGCTTTACTTACTTACCTGAAGTATTTCCAACTTTCCAACAATATTTAAACGTTCAGGTTATTCTTAACAGAGCCACCGAAAATAGCACCGTTCCAATTTCCCGAGGAACTCGAAGTGGGCGGCAGCACTCAAGCTACCTGTAGTTTGATATCTGGAGATAAACCAATACAGTTCACGTGGCATAAGGATAATTTGCCGATTCCTTCAACACTCAAAGTAAGTACCAAGGGAATATTTTTAAGTTGCCTGATTTTAAACAACTTCAGGCAAAAACTTTATATTCTATATTCACAAAAACTTTTCATAAATTATTTACCTACGTATAAAGATAGAGCTTATTGTGAGCAAAAAAAAACATATGCCATGTTTTTTTCTGAAAAAGTAAAGGTCTTAATATCGAAACGGTTTGTTACCAGGTCGAACAGAAAAACATGGACTTTTTCTCTCTCCTGATCATTCAAGACCTAACTTCGGCTCACAGCGGCGAGTACACTTGCAGAGCTACAAACGACTTCGGAACAGTTAGTCATAGCGCTTCGCTGATTGTCAAAGGTATTTACTGTCTTACCTCTAAGTTTACTCTGCCTTGTAACATACATGCCCGCTCTAGTTTTCCGATAGTTCTCCACTGAACTTATTTGGAATAGAAATACTTCATCGACGTTGTTTTGTGAGAATAAATTTCTTTCAGGGTAGTGCCAACTAGTTTTTACAATTGATCCCTAAATTATAACAGTATATTTCTTGTAACAGAGACTGTACCACACTTGAAACTTTTATTTTTTAAATAATAAAACATTATTGACAGAAACTCACGACTTTGCAACACTTTTGCGGCCATTACAGCTTTTATTTGAAAGAAAATTATTAGCATTTGTCATTTCCATACACAACACATTACTGTTTTCTTTATGTAAGTAGATTTGCTTATGATAATGGCTATAGGCCAGAAAAACAATTGAATGAAGAAAAAAGTCATTTTGTCCTAGTCCAACTTTTTTTGATAGTCAGATGTTTTTCTTCTTTCAAACCATTTTAAAACAGAAGACGAACTAGCAGGGGATCAAGGGGGAGAGGGGTGGAGGGGTTCAGGGGATCAGACCGGAATAAATCAACTTTGTCACATTTCTTCATTTCTTTTCTCTTCTTCTTTTTTCTTCTGTACTGTTAAGAGGGCCAGCGTAACATATAAAGCAGTCTCTCCGCACAGAATCGCCGACATGGGTGTGGCGAGCTCAGAACACATCGGTGTCGGCGGGGGCTGCACTACTTCTACCTTGCTCAGCTAAGGGACAACCCACGCCTAGGATATCATGGGAGTATTCTACAGGTAAGGGTGTTCAACTGCATAGTATAAGATTTAGCTTTTTGTTCCTAATATTTAGACTCTTGAATAAATAGTCATTTGAGAAACTTAATTACTATTTTTATCATCTTGGTATTGATTTGACGATTGTATTAAGATTGTAAGAAGTATTGTATTAAAATGAATTGTGCAGACTTTCAAACCGCAATGAATCTCACTGATACTCGAAAATAGCCAGTGCAAAAAAGTTTCTGATACGAAAGGTGTTATATGAACCTCCTTCGAGGTTACTATCGTTATAGGAACCTTCGACCATGCTCTAACGGGTGTAAAAAGACGCTTCATGTAGCCGAAAGTCACTAGTTCTTCCCGTTATTGTGGTATTTTTTTGTACTGAACCAGAACCTGGGAACCTTCTAGTTACGGAGACATTGAAGATCAAAGTTCCATAGTTTTTTCACATTATTTTAAGAAACAAGTTTTGAATGTAACTTAACTTTAAATGCCCCCACGACCCCTGTACCGTTGCTTGCACCCAAACACAATGTTCTGCGTGCGTTACATTGAGAGCTACCATAAACCAATTATTTTAATTATTTTTGTGCAATGTTACTTAGTTTGATGTTCAGAATGCGTAGTTATCGGCTATGTGACAGAGTCACATCAAAGTAAGATTATTTGAGGGTATGCAATAAACCATAAATTCTATCGAACGTTCAACAAACCTAGATACCCCTGCTAAATCTATTCAGTAATTCTACTAGGAATTAATTCTCTTTTATAGTCGGATTCGCCACCGACGTCATTCTATTACAGAGGAGCTTACCACGCCATTATTTGTAATTTCATGAATATGGAAAACTGAATTATGTAGGTAGCCAGTAATCGGATTTCTGTGGTAGCGTAATTTCAGGTATTGACATTTCCAACATTGCGTTTTGATTAATATTAATAGAAAATAAAATGTCAGGTTTAACTGAGTAGATCATTTTATTTTAATATGTATTATGGTTGGAGGGTGATGTACCTATCTACTTCATTTTGACTAAAACAACGCTCTGTAGAACAATACGATTTTTACACACATCTAGAAGTGGCTTCATTATACTTTGTGAGGAAGGATCTTATTCTGCCAAAGAATTTCCTGCAAGCTTAGCAGTGACCACATACTTAGGCGTCATGGTATCACTATATTAATGGGGGCTAAATACCATAAGCGCTATTTTCTTCTCTTAACATACTTCCAGAGCAAGATTCCTTACCTAAAAGTACCTATTGTACGAACAGATGGGGACAACTGGCGTCACGTTCTATGGGGTCAGTCAGAGGCGACGGACACCAGCGGGGGCTCCATACTGATTGACGGGACTGTGTGGCTACGAGCCGCCAGTCCAGAACACGAGGGCTGGTACCGATGTACAGCACGCGTGCAGCATTCCTTCCTGCATCACTCGTTTTATCTCGATGTTAGAGGTAAGCTATAATAACAATAGCAATATTTCTCTGACTTTACCTATAAATTTTGTCAAAGGAAATTAATTTCTTACCAATTTAAATTGTCCGTATATTCAAATCACAACTGTTATTCTTGGACAGTTGTATGAAATGGCTATAACACGGAAAATAGGGATAGTATCTACGCCCAGGTGGAAGTAAAGCAAGCCGATTGTATTATAAAAAGGTTTAATAGTGGTTCACAATTATTATGGCAACTATAGTACTTAATCAAAAGGTATGTCCGAGCGCGGTCCTGTCGAACGATGTAATGCCGCGATGCTGTGAGTCCCGGTCCCCGTGCCGTGCCGCGTCGCTCGTTGACGACGCCTAGGGTGTTCGTTAGATTTGGATGTACTACATATGTGTGTGAACAGATAGGGAGTCAATTTTCTTAACAATTAATTTACATGAGTTGTATCTTACAACCTAAACATAGATTATAACATGTTGAAGACGCTAGTTATGTTTAAATTTTTATTTTCTCTTCAATAAATAAAGCAACAGTTCACTGTTTAATGTTTTTTTTTTAATAGTTAGGTGTCCACGAATGTTTACGTGACTAAATCTGGATTAAAACAGCTTTTTGTACAATCTAAAATTTAATTTTGTAATGGTTTTGGACTGGATAAAATATCGAAGCAGCTTTACATTGCATCCCAATCGTTTTTAATACTTTTTACCGGTTTGACTTGTGTTCAACCTATACAAAACTTGGTCCCATTTTTCCTCTACATTATTCAATACGAAGCTTTGAAAAACTTAGCTTATCTTATCAGTCTTCTGAACTAAATCTAATATTCTTATAAGTTTTTCGTATTACGTATAAGTTCTAAATTTAAATTGTACCACATAACAGAACCGCCAAGATTGAGCAGAAGTGGTAGTGGTGAGACTCGGTGGGTGGTAAGAGGAACTACGGCCAGACTTTCGTGCACCGTCAGAGGGGAACCAGAGATCCACGTGCATTGGACGCATGACTCCAGGCCCTTGTCGTTACAGTAAGTAAACATAAAGTAAAAGTGCGCAGTGCTGTACGTCCCTACCCTATTTCAAGTTAAACAAATATCAACTTTATTTCAATGAAAATTAAGTTGATTTCAGCTATTGACAAAGTTATAAATATGTTTGACGTTGTAAAATAAACTTAACTTTAAAGTCAAAGTCAAAGTCAAATCATTTATTTCAATTAGGCACAGTAAAGGCACTTTTGAACGTCAAAAATTATAGTAAAAACAATTGATTCTAGTCGCCCATTCCAAAAGGTAGTTTTCGTATGGAGAAGAATGGGCAAGAAACTCCACCGTTACTCTTTTAAAATGTTTTACAAGTTCTGTATAGGTACATTAATTATATAATTATATGTGAAGACGATGCATCTAGAATAAAAATTAGTCTGCCAACAAAAGGTAAAAATAATTAAAAATAAAGCAATGACAGGTAAATCAATTATGTGATAGATACATGGTGCTCACATATTTACAACTATTGTTAAAGTAGATTATTTTTATATAATTTTAACAAGTGTGTGAGTTACTGTAGTCACAAAAAGTAAAACTAATGTCATAAAAAAATATATAAATTAAATTAGCGACCAGTTTGATTTTGTCTAGACTCTAGATTGTCCTATGGAGCAGGACCAGCATGTTTCCAAGCATTCTTATCTTGGATGTAATCTTCTAATTTGTAATATCCTTGTTTACAAAGTGTACTTTTAATATGAGTTTTAAATTTTCTTTCATTTAATTGCAATATGTCACAAGGTATTTTGTTGTAGCATTTAACACAGTACCCCATAAAAGATGTCTGTACTTTAGATAATCTGAAAAAAGGTTGATCTAATTTATCTTTATTTCTAGTATTAAAATTATGTCTATCACTTATTTTATTAAAAAGATGTTGATTTTTTCTAACGTACATAATATTTTCATAAATGAATTGGCAAGGTACCGTCATGATATTAACCTTTTTAAATAGTTCCCTAAGAGATTCGCGGCGACGTAGATTGTAAATGGCTCTGACAGCTCTCTTTTGTAAAATAAAAATGGATTCAATGTCAGCAGCCCGACCCCATAGTAAAATACCATATGACATAATACTGTGGAAGTAACTAAAATAGACCAAACGTGCGGTTTCTAAATCTGTTAACTGTCTTATCTTTCTAACAGCATAAGCGGCCGAGCTGAGCCGCCCCGCAATAGATGTTATATGAGGTCCCCATTGTAATTTCTCGTCTAGCGTGATTCCTAGGAAAACTGCCTGATGAATAAATTCTAGTTTTTGGCCATTCAATATGACGTCACATTCATTACTTTTAACATTCGGTAATTTAAATCTAATGCATTTGGTTTTTTTTTCATTTAGTACTAAATTATTTACCGTAAACCAATCTTGGACCTGAAGAATAGAGTTATTCACGTCGTCAAGATTTTGTGACCGTCGGTCTATTTTAAAGATCAGCGATGTGTCATCAGCAAATAACACCATCTTCGGTTGATTTTGAAGTAATTGGGGTAAATCATTAATGTAAACTAAAAAAAGGAATGGACCCAATATCGAACCTTGAGGAACGCCCATTGTCATTTCAGACCCCAACGAGTTTACGCCGTTTACTTGAACTTTAACCTTTCTATCTTTCAGGTATGATCTTAGCAAATCAAGTGCTGTTTTTCTAATCCCATAGTGCTCCAGTTTCATCAGAAGTGTCTCATGGTTTACGCAATCGAACGCCTTAGAGAGGTCGCAAAAGATTCCAATGGCATCTTGTGCTTCTTCCCAGGCGTTAAAAATGTTCTTTATTAGGGTAACACCGGCGTCAGTAGTGCAACGCCCTTTGGTGAAACCGTACTGGTGTTCATGAAAGATGGAATTTTTATTAAAGTGACGTAACATTTGATTGAGCATCAACTTTTCAAAGACCTTACTGAGAACTGGCAGAATTGACACAGGCCTATAATTGTTGGGTTCTTTACTATCACCGGATTTGAACAGTGGTACTACTTTACTATGTTTCATAAGATCTGGAAAGACTCCTTGGTCAACATTTATTGTGTATGAATTAAAGTTATTTTTCCACTAATTTATATTTGTTTACATTTTGGCAAATAAATCGCGAATGCACGGTACATACATTCATAAACTCACGCTTATTTCCATGGTTGTAAGTAGACACTACATAAGTAACGCCTTACTAATACTTACTCGTTTGCTTCGTTTACGTTCGTTCATATTCATACATGGTCATACATGCACGCCGGTTGCGAGTACTAGGCACCTGACCTTTCTGAAGATGTAAGTAAAATGAGGTTATTTTGAGCATTTTCATAACGGATTGAAACCGCAGCAAGCCTTTCTGAACTTTTGGGGTGGATAGAAGAAAAAGTGCCATTGGGTGTTGAAATCAACGGTGATAAACTTATAGCTCCACAAAATTTATAGCTTCTCGTGACGGTGATTTTACAAGCGGTGTTGATAGTGTCATCTGCTGTACATTTTCAATCAAAACTTGCAATTTAATTGATTGATTAAAGTTATGACAATTTCACAAGTTTATCATTTTGCGTGAAGACTTGAGAATTTAATTTCCTGTTTTGATATTGAATTCTGATAATGCGTTAACGGTACGCGGTACCCCGATCAATTTATAAGTCAATTTCAATGCCTGTCTCGGTAAATATTAAATATTATTTTAAAAGTTTATACAAATATATTTGAAGATTAAAAAAATGCGTTTAATTTTAATAAATTGTTTGTTGTTGTCGAGTTATCGCCCGCGTTTTCATCTCAGAACAAGAGTTCAATCAACTTTTTTTCTGATAGTGGCTCCGGTGGAGTTGAAAACAGGGAGACAAGTGCTGGGGCGATGACGTCAGAGGTGACAATACCTCATGCTGGACCAGAACACGCTGGGGAATATCGATGTCTGGCACGAAACCTGTACGGCAGTGACGAGCTGGTCTACCGACTGTTCGTTAAAGGTAATGTTTTCTCAGTTTTTCTTTTTTTATAAATGGTTAAATTCTATTAGAGTACGGAATTATAATTAAACTACTAAGTGCATACGTTATACTTCATCTGAAAACTGAAAATGACAACGACAGCATTCGAATGGAATACATTTTATTTATGTAGGTACCCAACTAACATTATTTCATTGATCTATGTAGAAATAATACTGCTTATATTATTAAGTACTTTACGCAACTACCCGATTGATTCTAATAATCTTATATGTAGGTACATAGATTATCTCACTTATCTATACAAATAAATAAAATTGAATAATTGATATTACAAACAATTGCATTAAAACACTTCTTAAGGTGGAACTAGTCGCGAGCTCAAACACACTGGTCGATGGCCAAAAAGCACGCTGTCTCACAGGTGAGGTCATCGTGTCCAACAGAGGTAGTATCAGTGATGAGCAGTTAGACGCTAGTTTACATGCACAACGTCTAGTTTGCACGCACACAAACACCGTTCCGAACGAAAACGCGCGTAAAAAAATACGAAAAGTTCTTTGGAAAATCAAGTTTTATGAAAAAACCACCGCATAAATCAATTAAAATAAATTTACTGAATACTTCGATAATTGAGCTTTGTTGGTAACGACTTTGTTTTGAAGATTTTACACTTCTATTATTACTTATTTACACCCAAAGTTACGCTAAAATTAACAAGAAAAACGAATCTTTGTTGGCTCATAACTTTTTAATGGCTTTTCATTTTACTATTATGTTTCCGCACAGATAGAATTAAAAAAAGAAAAAAACGATATCATGTTTAACTTTGGATGTACACTGTCAAACAGTGGAGTAATACCCTCCCGAAATTTGTATGGAAAAAATATCGATTAGTTGGCACCTTAAATTGTTTGTCTGTCTGTCTCTCTGTCTGTCTCTCTGTCTGTTTGTTTCTGCTAATCTTGAATTTGAATGATTTTGACGGGACTTTCACTGGCAGATAGCTGAAAATATGTGGAGTAAATTAGAGTTCCGCTAAAAAAAAATAAAACCCATGAAATCCAATTTGTTTTCCGACATGCACGCGAACGAAGTCGCGGGCACAGCTAGTAAATACAAATAGAACGAGTCAGAAACAAAAACATCTGAAAATAAATTTATGTAGATATTTTAAATATGTTCACGTCAGAGTTAAATAACAGGGAAGTGCTGCAGTGGTGTTGTAGCGTCAACGATGAGGAATGAATAGAGCTCTGGAAAATGCTAGCGCCCCTATGTATCTATGAACAAAACGTGTCTGGACTATTTGTTTTGTGTAAAAACTAAATCTAGATACCAGTATGTAGTAGCGAAGAGTAAATATTAAAAGGGGACAGACGGTTATACAACGTGACTTTTTATATCCCATAACTTTTGGGTTATATTCTATAAGTAAAAATAATACAAAAAGTCCTAGAATATGTGGTCCAAAAATGACGTAAAGTTTCGAAGATATCATATATCTAAGTTTCATTGATAAATACGAGTAATTCATTTTCATTCAAACCAATCATTCATATTTAAAGCTAAGAAAATGCGACGTTGTCATATTTCACGTAAGGATGTTTTTCATTAATAATCGTGACTTTGTCAAATTATTTTTTTGTGTGAAAAATGAAAAAAAAGTGATGATTGAAAAATTATTCATATGCCAGTTGATTCTTTGATATGGTCTCTTTCATACCCTAGAGTTATGGGATATAAAAAAACACCTTGTATATGCTGCAGTCAAATCATAGATTTAGGAATAATTAACAGCAAAATGGTTGATTACTCATTCAATACACGATACGCTACGATAAAAAATACTAGGATTACGATATAAAATACTACAACCACTGGAACCTACTCGGAAGTAATTAAAAACGTTTTACCCACGACCAATTAATACGATAGTTGTACATGGTTACTTGAGTTTATTTACATACATATTTATAGTAAAAAGTAAATACTCGTAGGAAGGAATCGTGTTAAGAGTCCCTATCAATTTCTGCGCGCTACTAGATTAGGTATTATAAGAGCGCAATGTGTCTGTGTGCGTTCGAACTATAGCTGATAATCGTAGTGTGCGTTGAAGCGTACGATGAAACGGGAACAAATAATCTTGGTCCGGAACCGCTATTATTAGCACTCCATAGTTTTTACTTACTAAGATTCCGTAATACTGGATGGATTTTATTGTGATTATGACATGTTATGTTTAGGTCCCCTAAATACAAATATCGTTGAAATAAAAATATTTTAACCGTAGTATTCACTATAGTAAAAGCAAATTACAAAGTGTGACCAACGTATACAAGGTATATATTTGATTTTTGTTAGATTTCTGCCCATGTAATTCTCTAAAATACAATTAAAATATTTTTAGACTATATAAAAATAATAGTAAATTATTACAATTTTCTTAATTAAGGTGATTGCAACAATTATTATTTACCTAAGAACTGCACGTGCCTTTCGTGTTTTAGCAACTTTATTCTTTTTACCATTAATTTTTCCATGATAATAAAGTTCACTTTTTCGACCCATTTTCTAAAAATATATTCACCATATTACTAATAGTACAATAAAAAACATTAATAAGTCACACTATTAAAATAAAAAAATAAATATACTTAGAGTCTCAAAAGTGGTCAGGCGTAGTACAAAATCACGCGCGATTCGCTAGTTACGTCGGGAGCGGCGAACGTCGCAGGCGACACAGGTCCGTCGTCGAGAAGCCCTCGGGCGCGACCAGGGGGGGCACACTTAGCACTGTGATCAATTTCCATAGACGACAGCGACATCTGCAGTTTGGTGGTTTAAAAAAACTTGTTGGCAGCCATCTTGTCTTGTTTGTCCAATAAAATTGCCAAACAAATTTCATTGTCGCCGCCGGCCATCCGCCATTATCATTGTCAACTCCGCAACTCCGGCTTTCCCGACGTTGATGCGCTTCCCGAAATCCCGAGTTTATCTCAGCTAATTCTGTTAAAATTATTACTTGTTACTGTTATTTGTTAAACCCTGATTGTGACCAATTGTGACCCTAAACATTATAATAAAGATTCGCTACTTATAGTAAGTATGCTTAAGTATAGGTAGGTGTATATTTATTAGAGCCTTAGTTCACCCACCAAACTCAAGGTGGCAGCACTTTCCATACATGCAAATTTTACCACAGAGTTGTTACTCTTTCCCTCTATAGTTACTTTACTCTTTGGGCGCGACTGAATGCATCGAGCGAGCGCATCGGTTTATAAGGCATTATTTAAATATTTTACTACAATTAAATAAGTAGTTTAAATTAAAATATAAAAATTGAGTTTGGTAGATAAACACTTCAACTTTTAAAATATTTAACACTTATTGTTATTTTCAATAAATTCTTACACATAGACGACGGTTTTGCACATGATTTTATTGGAGTTTTTCAGCGTAGTCAACATTTTTTTACAAGTACTAATTCATTAAACTTTAAAAAAATAAATTGTAGACTTACTAATATACTATGTGCCCAATATTTGGGTTTTTTTTTCAGATTGTTATTTGCTACCAGTAAGCTAAAAAAGCAATTGAAAAACATGGTGTTTCGTGTTTACGTAAAAACGTGTGTTAGATTTTTATTTTTCTTAATTTACATTAAGTAGTTATCAAAATTTTATTTTGTAGACTTACTAGATAAATAGGTGATAAATAACTGTGTATTAAAAAAAAAAGTAGATAACTTAAGGATACTGAGTAAATTGCGCTGAAAAAAATTGAATTTTCTGTTTTTAGACAGCGAAATTGATAGGGACTCTTAATACACTGGTCATCGACATGCGATATAAATTTTGGATTAAATAAACGGTGTTTTCACGCCAATTTCAGTGTCCAGGATTTTTGTAGTTTCAGCGTAGTACAGAATGTTTTCCAAAAATGAAGTACGGTAGGTGACACATATTTTTGGTAGAATATCAAGTATTTACGATACCTACTTTTATACGCTTTGCATTAAGTATCAATTTGCTTTTGGACAAGCTTTTAAAGGCAACTCGATTAAGTTGAAAACGCAAAAAAAGAAAATTTGTTTAATCTAAGTACTTAACAAGACTATACAACGTCCCGACATGAATCATCGGGCAGTTGCCCGCCAGACGGGTGTCACTCGTACTCCATAGAGTAGGAACACCCTGTTCCTCATACCTCTATAGAATTGTCACTGTTTACGTTGATTTCAGTGCAAAAAGGTATTTCATGATTTTGCTCAACTTTTAACCTTTCCGTTAAGCATAGGGCTATCTACAGTTTTTTAGCTATATCTCTATATAATCAACCCTTTGTTCGACCCCTTCGACCTATTCGAACGTGGATCCACGCGATACATAATGGCTTTTTAATTGTTTATGTAATTATGGCATTCAACCGGTTAAGCTTAATACTTTTACTATCCGCGAAGCAGATACGATGGTTAAATAATCGCCATCAATCATAATGAGATCGCGGGAAAGGGTTACCAAAGTTTCCACTTCGTATGGTGTGCACAATCCTACAACTACGGATCACATCCCCCTATTTAACATGTAAACAACATTTAAGTCAAACAATACTAGCTATGTAGTGGTTGTTTCCGTACCGTTGTACTGTACCGTCCAGCGGTCGTCATGTACTCGCGTCGAGGGCCATAAAGCGTAATGTGCGCCCGCGATAATACTGAATACGTGGCCCCACTGTACTGTTACATTCAACAAGGAAATTGGTGCAGAAGGACCATTTGATTGCGAGGTCGTCGCTAAAGTACAATAAAACTAAAATGTACCTACATAATCAGCCTATAAAGTTCCCATTGCACACTGCTGGGACACAGGGCTCCTCTCGGTGAGCGGGAGTGGGCTGCAATCCACCACGCGGACCCAGCGCGGGTTGGTAGATGTCACATTTTTTTTTTTGTTCTTGTACTTGCAGGTTTCCTCACGATGTTTTCCTTCTCCACTGGGCCACCGCTGCTCCAAATGAAAGTAAAATGTACTTGAAGACTACAAAATAAATATAAAGGAGTAGGAAGAGCAATTTATGATAACAAATCTCTAACTTCCTATTTTGAAAGATTGTTCGATTTAAAATGTCGTTAAATGTCATACCAAGTAATGTGAATGGCTCCTTTTATATATGCAACATAATAGGTTCAATATGCCAGGTGCATTATTTACGATCAATCACAACAGCTCAAGTTACATTTAATAGAGGATTCACTTCTTCTTCTTCTTCTTAGCGTATCGCCATATTTGCCGTCGTGGTGAAAGGATTAGCCAATCGACAGAAGCCGATTGCCCAGGGTGCATTGGACGTAACAGAAGATCGAAGGGTACGTCGCTCGGGGAGGCTCCTTTCATGCATCGAAGATTTTGATCGGCTTTACAGAAACCGGGTGTTAGTTGTTTTGCATCGTTGATCGCGTACCCAATCATGTGTGGAAGCGTGTGGAATGGGTATTCTGGCTTTATTTTCTGTTGGTGGCCTCTACCCTTACAAACATGTAATTTATGACATGTGATGTTTCGTTTATGGTTATACATGGCGTTAATAAAATATTGCAAGTTTAAAATTGTCGTTTTCCGAGCGGAAAGAGTGTGATCAAATATTTATTAACTTTATAATTTTTTATGGAATGTACAATTTATTACTGCGCTGGTATCCCAATCTTGTACGAGAATCAAGTCAAGTCATGACAAAAAGTGGGTTCTTTCAAGTCTATAATGTTTTCTACATTTACACTGATACCATTTCGGCGTAGATATTTATTATACAAAGTTATAAAATACACCATGGTCCTTAAATGGCTTGCCAAAAATGACTATTCAACAAGAAATATTAGCCGTAATTCATCATTTCCTCCCGAATTCTTTAATAAAACTTTGCCCTAAGATGTTTTAGAACATCTTTGTCTTTCCTTCGCTACATTATGCCTTTAATTGACAACAGCATAAGGCTTACGATTGAGAATGCGGCTGTAAATAATAGGTATGTCAATTAGCGCGTGATGGAAAGACATGTCCCTAAAAAGCTTTCCTTTCACACAGAGCGTCCAAGCGTGCCAGAAGAGGTACGCGTCTCAGAAGTATGGTCGCGCAAAGCGCGCGTCACATGGCGCGTCGCGCGAGGTGCGCTCGTCTCGCACTACTCGCTGCAATACCGCGCCTTGACGCACGACTTGTCGCACGCGCCGCTTGACGCTCCGCTGCCCGCTCTGCTCGACAATTGGGACACGCAAGACGTCCTCAACATCACATTGGCTAACTCTGATCTACTACATGTTGCGTAAGTTTTTATTTTGTTATTCATGAATCTGTTCTTTACTAATGTGTCGTTTTAAGTATGGAAGTAGAGTTTTGCGGCGTAAGTATTTGGTGGTTTTTTAGTCATTGGTTTTAGACAGAAAAAAAATGTCATGTAGTTTTAATACGCTTGAATGCATGGTGGATTTCTAACATGAAATGGTGCAATAGCAACGGTTGGCAAAGGTGCAACTGTTAAAACTCATTTCCTCAAAAAAGCGATGTGACATTTTCATAGGTAGTAGGCCTATTACAATGTCACAACGCGGTTTTTGTGCTTTTCTGCTGTAGAAGTCAAATTGATTTACTTTTATAATGTTCTCTCTCATTCTCTGTCATTTTTTTTTGTCTTGTTCTCTGTCATTTTGTCAGCTCTTGATAAATGATGATGACTTTCAAATAAAACTGATTAATTCATTTGTTTTTATTACGGGGCCTATCGGTATTTGCTGAAGCAGCTGTACCCTCAATTATACCGATTTGATCATTGTTTCAAAGTAGTTAAATAGAAGTGATATCTACAAACAAGTATAGTCACTAATTATCTATTCAGAGACGTCGTGACCTGTTAGGGTAACTTTATTACCATTTGATTGCTACCTTAGTTTAGAACTCACCCTCGAACTTCTAGACTAAGTTAATTAGTAAGTTTATATCAACTGGAGTGGATTGATATATCTAATGACTCATTTACGAATTCAGACTAATACATGTAGGTCTAAAAAATAATTGAAACTAAATTATTAAGGGATTCTCATTTAATTCATCGCAAATAAAAAATTAGGAAATATCTACTATCTACGTTATTACTTTTTCCTGGAATGTTGGTTTAATTTCAGCGTATATTGAAGTATATCCCGGAAAACTAGATCTGAAAAATCAAGTTCATTTAGACACAAGCACCGGCTGTGGTGTAACAGTTGCTTTGGATTTAAAGTTTAATAGCTTTTAGGCCAGCAGGGAGCGCTGGAATTTTATTACCTTTTGTATAATCTGGGTACTCGGGAAAAAATCAAGTACAGCCAATTAATGTTTCCGTAAAATTTGCAAAGTTAATTTCCAGTTTTGACGTAGACTTTACAAGTAGATTTCTACAATATTTTAGTTTCAAATCGAATCGCAAAGTAAGCACTAAACTAGAATTCAAAGTGGAACATTAGCTTTTGAATTGTAAATAAAATTTGTTAAAGCCAAGGCTTTTTAGCAAAGGTCAGGCTCGTAAAGCCAGTTAATTATGTTTTTCTAAAGTGTGAATAAGATGTAGATACCCTCGTAGATACGAGGGTGCGCATTGTTCAAGAGTAAAAAAATAACACATTACTTTAATAATTAGACCGCTCATTAAAATTATCCTGAACCTACCTTTGATGTGAGTATTAGTAGATTTTAGCAACATCGTAATAAATTATATATAAATAAATTATATATAAAATACCTGGTTTATTATACTACTACCATAACTTTTTCAGCCGTCAAGCAACGATTATGTTCAGATTGATATAGTATAGGTGCAAGTGTGGGCAATTACAGGCAAATGAGACATTTCGGGATCCCGGGGTCAGAGGGAGTCGACTCATACTCCGACTACAACTTCAACTTTATCGCAAAACTTTAAATATTACCAACTTACAATATTATAATTAGGTTTAATTTGAAATTGCAAAACATGTGACGTAACACCGGTTACACACATATGACCACCTGTGATAACTGGCAAGGACAGGGGAAGGGGGTTTAAAAAAATGTAGAAATTCGTGTGACGTAATTTATGAATGGCCTATTGCTACCTAAAAATAATAAAATAAACCATTGCACCTAGGTCTGAAGGGCCAGGTCGTGCGGGCGCGTCTGTGGCGGGCCTCTCTCCCGACACGAGATACGCGATGCGCATGGCTGCATTCAACGATGTCGGCGCCTCGCCGTACACAACGCCGCTGCATTTCACTACAAGGGAGGAAGGTAAGTCATCTTGTTATACGTGCATTGTTTGCAAAATATCAATTTTACCGAATAGAAGCGCAGCAAGAATAATGAACGTGTGTGAAACTAAAGCTTGATTTACGCGGTGTAATTTAGTTATGATAAATGATAAATGATTTTATTTCTGTAAGTAGGTTTGTACAAACACTTTTACATGTCAATCATATTTTTTTAAAGCTAGATGAGGTCGGCGTTTCCTATCTGACTACTCTGAGAAGAAAGGCCGAAACAAACTCAGAGGTCACAGTCTCTTTTAAAGTCCAGACAAAATCTTGGTCAGATCATGTGAAGACCATGTAGATCGGTGTCTGAAATGGTCTTTTGAGGAAAGAACCACACATATTGAGCGGACCTGTCCAGTCAGTGCACGCATTTGTCAAAAATCGTGCAGCTCAACTCAGAACTTGAGGAGCTCAACGATTCGACGAACAATACCAGAGAAAGGACATTTGGGTAGGCCGCGTAAATTACTCAAACTGCCAGATCATGGTTAAAACTAACTAAGAAGGAAAACAGAAAAAAGAAATGACCCACATAGTCTTCACATTCACAATAATTAAATAAAATAAAAATACTTTACAAAGTAAATATTCATGTCATTGTATATATAAAATGAATAAATGTCAATGTGTATATAAAAATCCAGACATAATCTTTGAGGACCATGTAGATTGGTGTCTGAAATGGTCTTTTGAGGAAAGAACCACACAGATTGAGTGAACCTGTCCAGTCAGTGCACGCATTTGTCAGTAACCGTGCAGCTCAACTCAGAACTTAAGGAGCTCAACGATTTGACGAACAATACCAAAGACCGGACATTCGGGTAGGCCGCATAAACTACTCAAACTGCCAAACCATGATTAAAACGGAAACAATGACCCACATAGTCCTCACATTCAAAATAATTAAAATATATACCATTTGATACAGTAAATGTACATGTCATTGTTTAAGTACATAGATATTAAGAAAAATAAAGTGTAAAATAGCAAAAAAATAAAAACTACATTCACTGTCTAAACATATTGGAGCAGCTCAATCCCAAGCCTTTTTGTCCTCAATATAGTCTTTTACAGTATAATAAGCTTTCTGGCATAGTTTTCGCTTTATAAAAGATTTCAATTTATTAAGGCTTAGTTCTTGAATGTGGCTAGGAAGTTTATTATAAAAACGTATACATTGGCATCTAAACGAGCAACCTATTTTCTTGAGCCTTGTTGTAGGAACAACAAATTTGTGTTTGTTCCTAGTATTTATGTTATGGATATCACTGTATTTTTTAAACAGATTAATATTTTTATGTGCATACAAAAGATTATCATAAATGTACTGAGAAGGCACAGTCATTATATTAATCTCTTTAAACTGAGGGAGTGTCTGGGACTTAACTTATAAATGAAACGAATTGCCCTTTTTTGTAAAATAAAAATTGTCTGAATATCGGCGGCATTTCCCCACAACAGAATACCGTACGACATCACACTATGAAAATAACTAAAGTAAACTAAACGGGCTGTCTCTAAATCAGTTAAATCACGAATTTTCCTAACGGCGTATGCTGCAGAGCTAAGCTTTTTTGACAATTTATCTATATGGGGGCCCCATTGAAGCTTGGCATCCAAAGTAATGCCTAAGAAAACTGTAGTATCTTCGGGTTTCAACTCTTCATCCTTTATGAGAACACTAGTTTCTACTTGTCTAACGTGGGGTATCGTAAACTTAATACATTTAGTTTTTTTTTCGTTAAGAAGTAGGTTATTGACATTAAACCAGTTAACTACTATTGCGAGGGCGCTATTTACATTGTCAGTAACCAGCTGCTGACGTTTGAGTTTAAATAAAAGTGAAGTGTCATCTGCAAACAACACTATATCATGATTATCCTTTATGAGGTACGGCAAGTCATTAATATAAATAAGGAACAAGAAAGGACCAAGAATTGAGCCCTGAGGGACTCCCATTGTTACTATAGATCCGGGTGATCTTTTTCCATTAACGTCAACGCTCTGAATCCTTTTACTCAAGTATGAAGCAAGAAGATCCAGAGCGGCGTTCCGGATTCCGTAGTGGTGTAGTTTCCTGATTAATGTTTCATGAAGAACACAATCGAATGCCTTGGACAAATCGCAAAAGACGCCCAAAGCATCGCATTTGTCCTCCCATGCATTATAAATATGTCCTAAAAGTTCAACTCCGGCATCGGTAGTCGAACGACCCCTTGTAAAACCAAACTGTTTGTTATGTAGTAAATTATTTTTATTAAAAAATCTTTGCATTTGATTTAAAATAAGTTTTTCAAAAATTTTACTAAAGGTAGGTAGTACTGAAATAGGTCTATAATTAGTAGGGTCTGATGTACTACCCGATTTAAACAACGGTATTATTTTACTGTTTTTCATAAGATCAGGAAACTCACCACGGTCAATACAATTATTAAATATAACAGCTAAAGTAGGAGCTACAATGTTTATAATGGACTTGGCAACATCCACAGAATTACCCCATAGATCTGCGGTCTTTTTAACATTTAATGTGTGAAAGGTTTTAATTATATCTGTACAGGTTACATATTGGAAGTGAAATTCAGAATCACAAACTGGAACGTTTTCTTTAAGTAAAGTCTCTGCAGCAGTGGGTGATGAGTTTAGAGATTTAGTAGTTGATACGGGAATGTCTGCAAAGAAATTTTCAAAGGCCGCGGCGACTTGAGAATCTGATTTAATTATATTGTCATCAATAGCAAGGCTGTAGTCACTACTACGTTTGCATGACCTTCCCGTTTCGCTATTAATGACATTCCAAGTCATTTTAATAATGTTACTACTATTTTTAATTTTTGAACTCAAATAACGTGACTTGGCAATACTACAAACTTTTTTAAATATTTTAGAATAATTCTTAACATATAAATTAAATTCATCAGTGTTTATACAAATCCGTTCTTCATATAATTCATAAAGTCGTTTTCTACTTTTATGTATACCAATGGTAGCCCAGTCACTGAAGGAAGCGTTACTATTAACCGATAATGTCTTTGGAATGAATGTGTTATCAAATTGTTCGCAATACATATTAAAAAAATCATTATATTGTTGATTAGGGTCATCACTAGTTAATAAAAGTGGTAATTTACTCAAGAGTTTAGTTTTAAATGTTTCCAATCGATTAGTTGTTTTTGGGTTAACAGTGATATCTTTTTTAGTAACTTTTTTGTTTTGATTTGGAATAGTGAGTAATTGTCCGCAATGATCTGAGTTGCCAGTGGCAACCGTCTAAACAGTGTTAAGACAATGCAAAACAGTTATAGTCAGGCAAGAAAGTTGCATCATGTAAATGGGGCTTAATCAATAACATCGCTTCATTGTCATAGCTTCAGCTAAGCTAATTAGCAAAACTTTCTTGTGTTCAATGAACAAGAAAAGGCCAACGTCTTGTCCAGAACCTAAGTTTGATATCCTAAAATTAAGTAATGGAATAGACCCTAGGCAAAACTGTGAACTACTGTTCGATAGTTCAGTTTAGTTGTGTTGCTAATTAGAGAGAAACTTGATTCCATTTCTACACAAAAATACAATCAGACGGCTGTTCAATTTAATTAAACTTGCCTACCTAATATTCACGCAACCCAAAGAATGTCGAACACATATCTCACAAACTTATATAGTACGCAGAATGTGCGGATATATAATTAATATATTCCTGAAGGTCGGCTGAAGTGAGACCACCTTGAGGCTTTCCCGTCCATTAAAAAACAGTGCTGTGCAATTTCCGCAGGAAGCTTCGTAAATATGTGTGGATGTATGAGAATGTGCTCCTACTTTGTTCACAGGATAAAAATGTCTGCATACCTCACAAAATTTTTGACTCTATTGTAGGGATGAGATCAATGAAACGCAGGACTGCCAGAATAGTACTGATTGTTTATTCGGATGTAGCTGAATATATATTGCTTACAACTATGGAGTACATGCATATATAGTACTTATATCTACTACACTACACCTCCCCCTTAACAAGAAAAAAAAAAATTGACAAGTTTTTTTTTTTTTTTTTTTTTTTTTTTTTTTTTTTTTTTTTTTTTTTTTTTTTTTTTTTTACAATAACATAAAAGCTTATACAGAGTACCTTGCTATAGAGTATTATAATTTTATTTAGTACATGATTATAACTAGTATACAAAAATGTTAATAATATAATTGTTATTTGTAACTATAATATAATTTAGTTCGGTTCTTATGAACTGTATCGAGCTTTCCTTTTTTAATAATTTCTACATTGGGTGACAAGTCTCTTACAACTACATACGGTCCAGAAAATATAGGACTTAACTTGTTGCCGGTTTCCTCTTTTAATAAAATCTGATCATTTGGCTTATAAGTAATAGGCTTAATACTAGCATCAAACTTTTGTTTTCTTATAATTTTTTGTTTAATAATATTTTTACGAGCTTCATTCTGCGAACTTTGTAACCTGAATTTTAATTCTAAAGGATAATCGTCATGATTATACAATGGTTCAACAGATGATAATAGATTACTAGGCAAATTACATTTCTTTCCGTATACCAATTCAAATGGAGTATAATTAGTAGCGCTGTGCACTGATGTGTTGTATGAGAAGCACCAATAAGGTAACCATGTGCTCCAAGTCTGGGGATGATTATCGCACTGTATCCTTAGATATGCGCCTAAGTGTTTGTGTGCGTTCTCCAATGCACCGATACTCTCATGGTGATAAGCAGTAGACTGTAACTTGTTAATTTGTAAAAGTTTACAAACTTCTGACATTGTTGTGCTGATGAATTCCGCTCCTCTGTCAGTTGCGATGCTAGTAGGAACACCATATTTAAGAATAAAATTCTCCACGAATATCTTTGCAATCTCGTTGGAGTGTTTCGAAACGAGTGGACACGCTATTACAAATTTTGAAAGCTCACATTGAATACTTAAAATATATGAGTTATTATAAATATCTTTATCTAATGGTCCTACAATATCTAGATATATTTTCTCAAATGCCGTGTGGGCTGTGGTGGTCACCACCATTGGCTCTTTCGTGTATCTAGAATACTTTTGTGTCTGGCACTTATGACACTTTTTAACAAAGTCATAGATATCTCTTTCCATATTGGGCCAAAAATAATATTTTTTTATATTATTTAACATTCGCCTAATACCCGCGTGGCCACTTGTGGGTAATAAGTGAAAGTCGTTAATAATAACTCTTTTATCGTCTTTGTCAATAATTCTTTGTACATCCTTTAAAACACATATTCGCGGTCCGGACCACGTTGTATTATCTTTTATTTCTTTCACTAACTTTTCTATGAAAATATTATTTGTGTTATTTTTAATTAAATATATCTCCTCAATATTGTATGAAAGACAATAATCTCCGAGCTCCCTCGCAAATGCGGCTGGCGTCAATTGCGATCGGGTTGCCGGTTTTATAAACATAGTCATTTGAGACGGTAAATAATATAGTGTGCCCGTGCTACTGACTTGTGTGTTATCAGTATTATTTAATTGCAATCTATTCCATTCATATTTATTAATGAATCTTAACTCAACAGATTCTTTCGGCTTACTATGTGTTTCCACAACTTTTGGTTGATCAGGCCAATCGTCATTGGTTGCCATAGCATCCGAAGAGCTGTCTCCTAATAATTGCTTTTTCTGTCCTCTAGTCATAACATTTATGACACATTCATGCATCTGTTTTAATTCTTCTGACGACAAACACACTCGAGATAACGCGTCTGCAGCCGCATTAACTTTCCCTGGCACATAACTAATGTCGTAATCATATTCGTCCAGAATCAGCCTAAATTTTAATAGTCTACTAGATGGGTCTTTTAAATTAAACAGATACACTAACGGCTTGTGGTCCGTATAAATCTTAAATCTACGCCCGTATAAATAAGGTCGAAAATGTTTTACTCCCCATACTATAGCAAGTAGCTCTTTTTCTATAGTCGGGTAATTTTTTTCAGCCTTATTTAGACTTCGGCTAGCATAAGCTACTGGTCGGCCGTCTTTGTTAGACAACACGGCGCCTAACGCGTATCCCGATGCATCAGTTTGTAAAGTGAACGTATTGCTGTCGGAAAAATCGGGATATTGTAATACTGGTGCCGAAATTAAACATTGTTTTAACGTTTCGAAGCTATCTTGACATTCCTTATCCCATACGAAGGTGACATTCTTTTTACTTAAATTATTTAATGGATGAGCAATATGTCCAAAATTTTTGATAAATTTTCTGTAATAATTAGCAAACGCGACAAAACGTCTTACCTCGTCTACTGTTTGCGGTATTGGATAATTTTTTATTACATTTATTTTTTCTGGGTCTGGGAGAATGCCCCTATCTGTAATTATGTGACCTAAATATAACATATCCTTTCTTAAAAATACACATTTAGCAGCGTTCAGCTTTAAATTAACTTTCCGAAGCCGTTCAAAGATATCTATCAAATTTTTGTTATGCTGACTAAGCGAATTCCCGTAAACAACCAAATCGTCCTGATAAACAAGGCATTTTTCATAGTTAAGGCCCGCCATTGCTATAGTCATCATTCTGGAAAATGAACTAGGACTAGTCTTTAGACCCATGGGCATCCTAGTCATTTGGTGTTGTCCAGAGCAAAATGATGTGTACTTTCTACTCTCTGGTTCCAAGTTCACATTGTAAAATGCTTGATGTAGGTCGAGGTGACTAAAATAGATACAACCGGATAACGAATCTAAAATCTCGGTTATATTTGGCAGTGGAAATTTATCGTTTTCGATGACATTATTGAGCTTCCTGTAATCTATAACTAGCCTCCACTTTTTCTCACCGCTAGCGTCTGATTTTTTAGGTACTAGAAGAACCGGACTCGACCATTCGCTTGTGCACGGTTCTATTATCCCTTCAGCTATCATATTATCGAGTTGTCTCTTTACCTCAACCTTCTGTGAGTGAGGTAACCTGTAGGGCTTAACAAATATTGGTTCGGCATTCGGTTTTAATCTAATGGAATGTTGGTATATGCGCGTAGTCGTTAATGTATCCCCGGGTACGAAGAAAATATCAGGATATTTAGCACATATACTTTCAATCGACATTTGTTCCTCTTTGTTTAAATGCTTAAGATTTAACATCGAAAGTATGGTTTTAACTCGATTTGTGTTTCTGTCGCATTTGTTAAAACTGCAAATATTATAATCCGAAGCGCTATGTATAACAGGTTGTAGTTTACCTATAGTTAATTCGGCTTCCGTTGTATTCAAAACCCGTATCGGTATTTTACCATCAACTGGTCTTACTAACGAGCTAGCTATGAACACACCCTCACTCAATTCACTTGCGCAAACAACAGATTCACCTAATTTTTGCGTTTGTATAAAATGTATCGATTCTGATCTAGGAGGTATAACAAAACATTTATCATAATTGTCACTCGCCTTAATAGGTAACGTAATAATGTTTCCAACCTGATTACGCATAATTACATTGTTGTTATTGTAATCTAATAATGATTTATACTTGCGTAAAAAGTCATCACCAATTATGCCACTCACCGAACATGGCAATGTTTTAAATACATAAAATATATGGTTAAAGGTGGCGTCATTCGCTACTAAGTTCAAATACACATAGCCTATTGATTGTACCTTGCCCCCTAGTCCATTGATCTCTGTAGCTTTGTTATAAAAGGTAATGTTTAGTTCAACAAGATGTTTATGTTTGATGGCCGAAATTGACGCACCCGTATCTAATAACCATTGAAATGGGCAACCATTTACGGAGAGTGATATCGTTATGCTACTGTTACATGATAAAATATTAGGTACACTATTATTCACGAAAAAACTGGTTTGGATTGCCTGATCCATCTGTTTTCTTTTCATTTTCCGTCATAACACGCATCGTCTCATTATTTTGTGTCCCCTTATTTCGACTGTAAAAGGAAGTCTTACCTCGATAAGGTCTATTTCTAGGTCCGTTCTGCCACGAACCTCGCGACGCATGGCCTCGGCTGGATCCCTGGTTGCTCGCGTAATGTCCACCTCGCACCTGACCTCTGCTTGGCTGACCTCTAAAGTATCGTCCAGATTGACCTCTAAAATAATTATTTGTCCCTCGCCTGTAATGGTAATTGTTTTTATGAAATGTTCTAATTTCACCTGGGGAAGAAGTTGCCGCCGTAGTGTCCTCCTCCACAGCTGCTTGAATGGCATCCTTTAAGGAATCGAAGTTCCGTGCAGTAATAATTGTGCCTAGGCGACGGTTTCGCAATCCGTCGGCAAATCGCTTAATTGCCTGTTTTTCATTTAATTGCCTTAAGAAGTTGTAATTTTCGGGCTTACCGTCTGATTGCGAAACAGTCAGATCAACAAATATTTCGGTTATAGTTTTGCCATAATCATTAATTGTTAAATCATTTTGACGAAAAGAATGTAATTTGCTTTGTAATGCTGTATGGGACTTTTTCGGCAGTAGTTGAATACTCATATCTTTTAATAAGCTGTCTACTGAGTCATAGCTAGTACTAAGTTTCAATTTTGCTGCTTGAGACAACCGACTCTTTAATACAAACACAATCAATTCCTTTTGGGATTCTATGTCCAATATTGAACTATAATAATCTATACTATCAATGACCTGTCTAACAGTATGCTCCTCATCATTTATCATAACAGGCACCAAGTTTAGTGCTACTTTTAAGTCAAATTTCCCCATTATTGGTAATGATTTTCTTTCCTCTTCACTGACGCTTTCAGAATCAGAGCTACAGTTACTAGTCATTGAGTCACATAACTCTTTTATATTAGTGTACAATTCATTTATTTTTAGGCGATAACCTTGTATTACACTTAATTCTTCACTTTTATGATATTTAATGTTACTTCTAATACTTATCCATAACTTTTCAAATGATAAATGTAAAGAACTTGCTTCAATTAATTTCTTACTACAAACATTAGATTCGCGCCTGCGTTTGGGACCTACCTTTACCAAATATTGTCTAATCTTATACAAATCACTATATATATTATTTAGTTCTTTAGCCATAAACACCTATGTTCTTTTAATCGTACCGCAAACACTGTTACACATACCGGTACATAACGCGCACTTTTTTTTTTTTTTACGAGTTTCGCACTTAAACACTTTGATTTTTATTCACTTCACAACACTTCGTAAGAAATATGATAGGGATCATGTCTATTACTTATTCATTGATGCAGTTTGGCACGCGCAATCAGCCGACCTCTGTTGGACAAAGCTCCGACGACGTCCGGACCATCTCAAGCCCCTAAAGGCCTGCTGGTTTATCTCCTGACGCATCCACCGTGTATGGCATTTCTTATACGCCTTATATCCGAAAAACAGCAATATAGCTGCGACCATGCATATTATAACTATTGATATAATGGTCTGAGCGTTCATATGCGCGCCAATTTCTTGCAAATTCGCGTTATTGCCAGCACCTGCAGCGTTCTGGGCCAGGAAAACCTCCTCCTTGGTTTGGTATGATTGACACATCACGAATTATTTAATTTTATCAAATTACGGTGAAATTATTTAATCACGTATTTCATTTTTAAAAGTTATCTACAGCCACGCACGAAATTCGACGCTCGTCTCTCGCGCTATAGGCAGGGTCGCCATGTAGGGATGAGATCAATGAAACGCAGGACTGCCAGAATAGTACTGATTGTTTATTCGGATGTAGCTGAATATATATTGCTTACAACTATGGAGTACATGCATATATAGTACTTATATCTACTACACTACACTATCTTGTGGTACATAAAGTTGACTATGCTTTGATAATGGTGTAGTCAATGTGGTGGAGTTTGTTTCTGGGTGTCGCTTTTAACACTGAGTTTTTTTTTGCCAGCGCCTGGAGGAGCGCCTCGTGACATTACCGTGCGGGCACTTAGGGCGCGAGAACTTCATATCACTTGGCAGGTAGGTTATCTTCACAACTTTTTTTACGTAGATATTTATTCAGCATACATCTTTATTTAAAGGTGGTGGAAAATATATGCTGATGGGAATCGTACGTAATGTCTTGTCTTTTTTATCTTGTGGTGAAAATTTTTAGCTACGTAGAAGTAATCATTCTTGGAACGGTTATAAGAATTGGTTATACTTACTTCTATCCTATTAACAAAGCTCCGTGTGTTTGCAAATGAAGGCTCACTTGCGTCGGACACATTTAGATAAATAGATGCTTCGGTTCTCCTCTGATCGGAAATAGAACACAAATGGCTAGGCATAATCATTATTATGTTTTAAATTGGTATTTTTAATAATTAACAGTAACCATATTGGTTGATTACTGTAGTTATAGATGTAAAGCTCAGTTTTAGTTTACCCTAAACTTGAAAATGGGTCATTGTAGGTACTCATCAGCTTTTACTAGGTAAGTATGGGAATCGCCCTAAACACAGAAAAAAAAATCTGCTGCCCCATACATTTTGTCGACGTAGATATATATGAACACAAATGTATGGAAAAGCTGATTTTTTCCGCTATTTCAGGGCTGTTCCTATATTTATATTTACCATCTCTTTTAGCCACCACCGAGAGAAACATGGCACGGAACCTTACTTGGTTACACCATCCGTTGGTGGGAAGTATCTGAAGAGGGCAAGGGAACGTTGAGCGACAGCCCCGGGTCTGAGAGTGGAGCCAGTGCAGATGCTACCAGTACTACCCTGAGAGGATTGAAGGCGGCTACACGATATGGAATCACCGTGAGAGCGTATAATGCAGCTGGAACTGGACCACTGTCGCCGCCACATTACCGACACACACTTGAATCACGTGAGTTTCCTTTTAATTTCTTATTCTTCCTTCCTTCCTGACGCAGCATTAATCCGCTCAATTTCTCAGAACAAAATTATGCAAAGAAGCGTAATTAACAAAGTCACCCACAAACTCCCTGCAGATTATTCGTGTTCTCGATAATCACTTTGAAAGCGCTACAAAATCGTAAAACTTGGAAAATGAAAGAGATCGATTTCTTTAATGTTCCAAACAGTGAGCCGCAGAAGTGTATCGGAGTTGAAACTTCGGCAAGGCAAGTTTTGTCGTAGTAGTAAATAACTGAGCGCCGCTATCGACGTGAAGCGACGATCGTAAATTTTCCCATCAAAATGCAAAATGGCTTAATTGGACTGTGGCCTTCTCGATCTAGGTCAAACGATTCAGTACAAATTGATGGCACTTTTGTATTCTGCGTTTGTTTCATTTTTATTTCTTCATGCAAAAATAGAAATTCCAATTCTTTTTTAAAGTTGGCACTATATCTGGGAGGCAAAAAGAAATATAGTTTCAATTGTCCGTCTGTCCGGTGGTCCATCTGTTGCAATCGATCAGAAAGGTTTACGGTTACGGTGTTCCTTTTCAGTTATAAAAGAATTTTGCTCGACTTTTTATTGGTGGCTGTTTGAAAATATCTATCGTATAAATCGGTGATGCTTTTTAGATAATAAGATGAACTTCACTTCGATACATCCTTTAAATACGTTTTTCTTAATGGCGTGAGTTTATGTATGTGTGTATGTTTTTCATCCTCAAAATTAAATGTTATTAACTTGAAAAGACTTAATTAATGCTCTTATTAAGTCACATGTGCGCTCAACATCCATTCCGGTAATTAATCTTAGAAGATTGTTATTAAGGAATTGCTTTGCACTCGTTTGGAAGAGATGGAAAAGCTGTTAGAATTATAAACTCTGAAGCATAAAATGAATACCAAACATTATTTAAATAGATACATTTTTAGAACAGGCGTTTGAGACTTTTATCCTTGAGGATACCTCATCTTAAGGAATTCGAATAATCGCACTCGTATTTTTTTCTACAATATTACAATTTCATTTATCCTAATCATGTAACGACGCGTATTATTTCATCTCTACTGCTCTCAAAACGCTGAAGGAAAACATCGTGAGGAAACCGGCAAATAAAAAAAAATCGAAGACGTGACATAGTACGAACACGAATTGGGCTCGCGTGGTGACGGCCTATTCTCTCACTCACTCTCACAGAGAAGAGTCCTATGTCCCAGCAGTGGGAACTTGTTATGCCATGCAACGACGTATAAAAAGCTGACGGTTACGACTTTATAGCAATTAGGTACAATAGGAAAAGTTAAAACTTTCATTACAATAGTTCTTATTTTGTAGACAAGCTAATTTTAAAACTTTAGTTCTGTAGTCTTAGAATTGGTTCGCTATCGATTTGCACAACATTTTAAGACCTAATATAACTTGGCATACTTTTGTTTCTCCTAATTATATTTTCGCATAACATTATTTACGCATAACAGCTTACGCATAATTTTTTTAAGCATAATTTCTCTAATCCTAATAATGATTAAGCATAACATTATAAAGCATAAATTTAGCATGCTCGTTTTATTTCTAACGACGACGTCAGATCGACGGAGCCCCACTGCGCGGGACTCCTATTTCTGTCTGCAGGGTTTAAAGGAACCTAACCAAACCGAACCTAGGGCTGCTCCTGACGTCGTTTAGTATTATGTGAATTAAATTAATGCCAAAACAAATTAGCATTCAAGATAATTATATCCAATATAAACTGTATGCCAAAAAATATATACACTCTTTTGCAAAAAAAACGGGCACCTAAGGAAATTTACGTTCTAAGGTCGATTTGAGTTAATTAAATGAAATTTAATTGTTTGACGTAGTCTGTATACTTATAATCGTGTAAATTAATACACGTGAAGTGAATTCTGGCATTTTTTTTTTAATTTTCGATGAATTTATTAAAGCCGATGTAAACGGCCAAACAATAAGAAGTGGTCGGCAATAAAGACAAGAAGATTTTTTTTACTTTTTTTAATTAAATAAAGTTACAAATGTAAAAACCTAATAACGAGTGTGACCTCCTCTTGCCAAAATCACAGCTTGAATCCTTCTGGGCATGCTTTCCACGATGTTTTTAATAACGTTTTGAGGAATACGTTCCCACTCTTCTGCAATTACTCTTTTTAGCTCCCTGATGTTTTGTGGAGCAGGTTGCACTGATCTAACCCGTCTCTTTAGAACATCCCAAACATGCTCAATTGGATTGAGGTCAGGACTTCGAGCTGGCCAATCTAAGAGACGGATGCCAACTTCTTGCATGTACGCTTCCACGTCGCCAGAACGGTGCGGGCGAGCATTGTCGTCCATAAAAATGGAACCTTCCCCAAGTGCAGTCAATGCGGGTTGTGCATATGGAATTAGGACTTCCATTATGTACCGGTGTGCATTTAATGTTCCATTTTCTATGAAAATTAACTCCGTAAGCTCCGTCGAATTAATTGCTGCCCAAAACATAACGGAGCCTGCGCCATAAGGAGTGATTTCTTCTAAACACACTTCCGCATAGCGTTCCCGTGGTCTCCGCAGCACTCGCCGGCGTCGGTCCTCTCCACACAAAGAGATTCTAGCTTCATCAGAAAAGAATACTTTATTCCAGTCCTCCAGAGTCCATGAAGCACAGTTTCGAGCAAACTGAAGTCGAGCAACACGGTGCTCACGGAGTAATTTAGGGCCCCGAGCCGGGCGGTAACTCCTGATATTGGCAGCCAAAAGCCTCCTCCTGACCGTCCACAAGCTAACTTCTACTCCTCTTACTTCTTTAAGGCTCTTCTTCAGGTCCACACTTGACGCCTTACGATTCCGCAACGCCTGACTCACCAAAAAGCGGTCATCTCTTGGTTCTGTGCATCGTTTTCTTCCCGAACCGGGTCTTCTTTTGACCGAACCGGTCTCTTGATACCGTTGCCAAGTCCTCTGGACAGTTGAACGACTCACATTTAGCCGCTGAGACACATAAGTTTGCGAACAACCTTCTTTAAGTAGGGCTATAATTTTACCGGCCCTTATCGCTTTATCACTCATATCAAAAAGTGGTATTTAATGTAATAAGAAAGATTAAATTGTTTAATTTGCAGAAAATATCCAAAAAGTTTTCAAATTTTAGTAATCAGTGAAAAAATTGTTTCAGATATTCGCGCCATTAGTAAAGCAATTTTACTATAATCCACAATAATCATTATTTTTCTTTTGTTAATTTAAAAATTTAAATTTGGAACGTAAATAATCATGCCAGGATGCTTCAAATAACATGCCAGTACATCGTCAAATTAATAAAACCTCTTTCTTGTTCTTCTTCATTGAAGTAGAGAAAAAAATCTAAAGTGCCCGTTTTTTTTGCAAAAGAGTTTATATGGAAAAGTATTAATATGGCAAAAGAAATTATACCAAAATAGTTATGCCAAAGTATATTAGGAAAAAGAACATTATGCGAAAAGAATGGGATCCCCTTAGAATTTCGGGTCTGAAAATTACATGAGCTCTTTTCACGGTTGATAATAGTTTTCAAAGTGCTGCCCACTTCGAGCATAAATATACAAAATTTTTTTTTCAAACAGCACCAACGGGCAGTCCAGAAGGAGTGGCCTGCATATCTAGCGGGTCCACATCACTGCGGGTGTCATGGCGGCCACCGGGCATAGACAACAGAGGAGGGCTCATAACCCACTACACTCTACAATACACGCGACGCGACGCCGATCCAATGCTGCCAACACAAGATGCGTATCTAAGGATACAGGTACGATTGATTTGTTCCTCTCCTTTTTCCTCATTTTTTCAATAAGCAATACAGGCCAAGGACTCTCGTCAATACTGTCTATTAAAAAAATATTTGTCGTAACTTCTGACGTGAATAATAAAATGTTTACTCGTTCATATTGATGATGTTATTGTTAAAGAAAATGAAAGTCGGAAGGAAAAATATTCTATGAATTATTTTGTAAATGTAAGGGCTGATTTTTTCAATGCCAGATAATTTTATCGGAAGAATAATTGTGAATTTTTGACAGTTCTTCCATATAAAAACTGGCAGACGTCAATTTTATTCGACGATTAAAAAAATCTTTCCACTGAAAAAGGAATAATACCTACGTAATTTAAACAAAATAATACTGTTTTAGGGTTCCTTACCCAAAGGGTGCCAACGGGACCCTATTACTAAGCCTTCGTTGTCCGTCCGTCCATCCGGTCCGTCTGTCTGTCAGCAGGCTGTATAGATGAACCGTAATAGGCAGACAGTTGAAATTTTCACAGAGTATCTATTTCTTTTGCCGCTTTAACAACAAATAATACAAGAAACGTGTTTTTTTGCCTTGTGGTGGTGCCCTTCGTGTGCAAGTCCGACTCGCACTTGGCCGGTTTTTTGCATATGTTATTTTATCTTGCGGATTGGTTTTTTTTGCATCATTAGGGTGAAGAAGCAACAGTATCGCGTCTAACACCGTATGCTGAATACGAGATTCGAGTGCGGGCGCACAACGCCGCTGGCGATGGGCCCCTGTCGGCCCCGCAAGTTTGCAGGACTGATGAAGACGGTAAGTCAAGGCTTACTTTTTATATTGATGTATCAGCCCCACCGTAGCACCAGGCACATTGCTCGCAGAACAGATGGCCGATGGGGCCGACAGGTTCTGGAGTGGCGACCACGTACTGGAAGCCGTAGCGTTGGAAGGCCTCCCACAAGGTGGACCGACGACCTTGTGATGGCCGCAGGAACTCGTTGGATGCGAGAAGCACAAAACCGGTCGAAGTGGAGGTGCATGGAGGAGGCCTATGTCCACCAGTGGACGTCTTTCGGCTGAAATGATGATGATGATATCAGCCCCATGATTAATTAGTAAAACAAATATTTTTACCCGACTAAGGCGAAGCATAAATAAAAGAGGGTTAAGTATGATTTTGACCGTATGTATGTATGTTCATCTGTTCCCTCATAACTTCTAAACTACTTATCATAATTTGACAAATGAGATATCGTTGGAAGCGTCTTGATTGTCCGATGGTTATAGGCAATGAAATGTCACATTACATTTTAATATGGCGCACGGCGGCTATCCTTTGAACATCACTATAAATATGTATTAAAAATATATATTACCTGCGTGTAAGTTGTTTATTTATTTATTAGATGATAAATATTGAATAGCTTGTACATAACAATTTCAGATGATACAATTTTCTTGTTTTATACTTTTAAGAGCGAGATTTTTCTAGTATTCGGGTTTTAGTCTTTCTTCACCAAAAAAAAAAACATAAAAGTACCTAAGTAGGTACTTTTTGTTATTTTATGGGTGTAGAATGTGAAGAATTTATGATCGCAGACTTCTGTTTTCAGTAAAGTTCACTATATCGCAAGTTATTTAGTTTGATTCTGAGAAATTATATTTAAAATGGTTCTATTGTTTGTTAGGTATTTTTACAACATTTTGCGCTAAGATCTGTGTTTTACTGATTTTACTTTGAAACAATTAGTTCGTTTTACTTTATTGACGTTAAGTTTTCTAAAATAATCGTAATTAATAAAAAAAAATCAGTTTCTAGCTTCAGTTTTAGGGTGTCGATTAAAATTGCTTTGTTCCGTTCAGTGCCCAGCGCCCCGGGCGGCATGAAACTGATAGCCCTCGGCGAGCGCTCGCTGAGGGCCTCCTGGCTGCCCCCGCCCGAGCCCAACGGGAAACTGACTCACTACACGCTGTACGTCAAGGACCTGTCCGGGTAAGTCATGTCACTTTGTTTTTTGTTTTATTAGTTCACTAACAACGCCAACTTGTTAAAACATCGAGATTTCTTTTTTATCTACTCTAGTTTAATATTAATTTAGTATAAACATTAACCTTCAGGAACAAATCCTCTAATCGATGGTGAAAACCGCATCATAATCCGTTGCGTACTTTAGTAGAAAAACGCGGTTATCCAGACAGATATGAAAAGTAGGTACAGTCATCCTCTTATATAGGTAGTGCCGTGCTTTGAAAGCTACGTGGCATGCGCAAGAACAACAACAACAACATACTCAGCCTGTAATTTTCCCACTGCTGGGACACAGCCCTCTCTGCGAGAGGGATGCGCAAGAAATATTATTAATTCGCATCGATGTATTAAAATGAAAGGTTAAGTTATTTTAATTACAATAATTGTTCATCTTCATAAATAGTACCACGCTTTGAAAGCTACTTAGCATGCACAAGAAATATTGTTTAATTCGTATCGGTGTATTAAAATTAAAGGTTAATTTATTAAGTTATTTAAATATTGGGTCCAGCACCACTATTTCAGCGGATAGCTTTTATACCCTCTCAACTGTGGGAAAATTAAAATTATTTGATTTATAACAATAGAAATTCAATTGAGTCTCATTAGCCACAGTTGAGCTAATAACCACCTGGCTAACCACCGACACCTTCGAGTTCTGAATCAAATCAAGAGTTGAATAAGAAAAAATCGGCTTCTTTGCTGTAGCGTCTGCGGGGTGCTAAGAATGGCATTTTGAAACTCATTGCTGCTCGATTTGACTGCCCCATTCAAAAACACTGAACATAAAGGGCTAAGGAAGGAACACGGGTGGGTTTTAGTCAGTAAGAGTCTGACACTCCCTTCCGCTCCACCCAAAGCGGGAGGAGCCATTTGACGATTTCCCAACCTCAAAATAAAAAAAGAGTAGTGAATAATTTTATATAGTAGTCTACATAAACATAAGACGTACTAACAATACTAACATAATTGTGAGTTATATTGTTGCTAATATATACTAACAAGATATGGATTTTAGTTATCTGAAATAAATTATTATATTCTATTCTATAAGGGTCGAATCGACATAAATTGACTACAGTTAGAGGCAAACTGACACCATTTCAAATCTTAATCGGTTTGATTCAAACTCCAAGATGTCAATGGCATTTCAGAATAATATACCTATCTACGTAGTTATTAAGATCAATCCGGTTTCTGTGTACCTCCGGTTATTACTTTCTTCACGCTCGAATCAGTTAGTAGGGGTCCAGCGGGGTAGGTTATTGAATAGAATAGAATAGAATACTCTTTATTATGTACACCATATAAATTACAGACATAAATATAGAAATTTTACAATGGGTGACACAATGGGCGGTCTTATCGCTAAAAGCGATCTTTTAAAGACAACCGTGTGTTATTGCGTAACACACTAACCTAGTAGCAATGGCTTTCATTTTGACAGTACATACATTGCGTTATTTTCGTTGTTGAGCAGACAATTTATTCGAACAAAGGAAGCAATGTATTAGCAATATCCTTCAAAACGATTCAGATTGTGCTTGAAAGTGTGTGCAATTAGAATGCCGATCCAATCTTTAGTTATTTGTTTACTAATTACAATTATTCTAGTTTAAGTAAAAACAAAATGGCTGGAAAATCCGTTTTGCAAGCATTCGAATAGCAATCGATTCAAATAAAAAAAAATCTTTGATGATGTGACATAATTCCCGAACACCAATGTACCTACCAGTATTGACCGGTATCAAATCAGTATAGTTCGATGGTTCTACGTAGATAGTACGGAGTTCCACAGAGCGGAGCGTTAATGAGATTACACGGCACGACGAGCTCGCTGAGATGAGCGACAAAGCGAAAGGGATATTGCGTTGCAGCCAGATAAATAGTTGAGGCATCCGTGTAGCACCTCCGGTATACGTTTCTATTAAATTACGAGTTAAGTATTCATAGTCTAAAGCAGATAGTTTACTTAGTAGAGACCATAAAAGGTTGCTGGGACAGAGGGGATGCGGAAGGCGGAGGACAGGGTGTTGTGACGTAGCCTGGGAGAGGTCTATCTCCAGCAGTGGACTGCAATAGGCTGAGTTGAGTTTATTTAGTGCGGCATTATGTGATAAGGCAGTGGTGCCTGTTTAAAAGAAGGTGTAGTGACAACAATTGAAAAGAGTATACTTAGATGGTTTGGTCATGTGGAGAGGATGAGTGAAAGGCGACTAACAAAATGTACCTATTTACAAGGAAGATTTGAGTGAAAACGGGGAGGGATGCTCTGGAAGGAAATATAGACTGTATTGGTGATGGTCTTCAGAAAAGTCCCGGCGTGCGTGTATGACCAGAATGCCAATTCTGGTATGTTAAAACGTTCATAATCTAGTCGCTGTCTCACAACAAATGTCAAAAACATGTCAAAAATGTAGGGAGAGAGGTATTTTTGACAGATTAAGACTGAGATACTGTGAATTACCCCTCTGATGTATGAATGTCAACGAAACAAAAGGAGTATGTAAGGATCGAAGCAGGTATCGTTCTGTAGTTTTTGCCTACCCTCGTGGGAAGAAAGCATGAGGTTATGTATGTATGTAGTTCACTTAGTTTAGCAACATGAAAAACGGGCATGGCAGTTGAGAATGTGTCATGCTCACTTAAATGTCTCACTGATGGTGGCGCGTGTGTTGGATCATTCGGTTCCCTACAAAATGGTTGAGTTGGACGGTGCTGATCCACGCGTCATGTTCGTGAACGGGCGCCGTCGGTTGAGACTGGTCATCCCTTAACTGCCAAGGCTTATTTTTAATCTTATATTTTGAATTGTTTCTTCACTTGTGTTTTTTTTTTACATTGTTCTCACATATAGAAGCATCAAGAATAATGTACCCAGGATTTTGTAATATCTTGATTTAAAAGAGTGTCCATGGAGTTTCTTGCCCGTTCTTCTCCATAAAGATCTACGTTTTGGAATGCGCAATTAGCTTCAACTTTCTGACTAACTGACTGACTATTTAATTTATGGGTTAATTGAAATAAATGCTTTGATTTGATTTGATTTGGGTTTTATTGAAAACTAGATGCAGATGGAGACGTTGCGTTGTATAATTAATCATGTAAAAAGACTTTGCAGCCAGTTACAGCAGATTGGAGTAACTTTTGCCTAATCGAACAATACGACTGTGCACTAAGGGGTTTATTTATAAACGATCGATGATTAAAGCTAAGTGACGTTCAAACATTAAAAATGTATGGTTAAACAGTCGGTAATCACTGCTTAACTCTAAGCAGCGTTTACGAATAAAGTGGTAGCTATATGCTTAGTATAAATTTTTAATCTCCTCTCCTAAAATCGATAGTTTTCTAAACCCTTCTGCTATTACAAAACCAATTACATAGTTTGACCGTTGTAAGCGGGAGTTAATAAATAATTGAAGCGGTTCGCTACCTGGCAGGGGAATAAGCAAAGTTGTTCAGCAATCAAAGTTAAATACCACTTCAATTGATCATGTCTAACCGCTTTACTTCGGCTAGTTTGTTCTTAGACTCTAGCACGAACGCGCGAAGTAAACGTTACGTAACGCCTAACTATTTTTTTACATTTAAAATACTCGTTTCTCGCATAATTTTTACTTAGTTTTAAGATATTATTCACACCTATGGGGATACTAATTGAGGGCTCGTGGCTAAGAAGTTGTAACATCCGCACGATCGATCAGGTTAAGCTACGCTTGCCGCGGTCGGTCCGTGGATGGGTGACCGTCTTTACATACCGAAACCCCTCTGTGCCTCGGAAAGCAAGTTAAGTCGTTGGTTCATTCTTTAGATCTTTGACAGTCGTTATGGGTCGTCAGAAGCCCGAAAGTCTGACAACCAGTCTTACCAAGGGGTATAGTGTTACCTAGTAACTGGGTTGTGGAGGTCAGATGGCAGTCGCTCCATGTAAAATCCGACCCCAACATAGCTGGGAAATAGCTAGGCAGATTTTATGGGGATACTGATTGACCAAAATGTTATAGGATAGTTGAATTTTTGATAAAAAAAATCGTTCGAATTAATTTTACGTTTACGTCGCGCGTTTGTGCTGGGGCCTTTGTTAATTAAAGCTGCGGTTTCCTAGAAGAGCGGTTCCTTCATATTATAACGATCGTCATGAAAATCTGTCATTTTCACCAGTATTTGACATTAAAGTGTCGAAAAATGCTCTGTATTTGGACAGCAGTTATTGTATGACCGTTCACAAATTTCTTAGGAAACCAAAGTTTAAGTAACTCGCGTTCTTGTTTTAGTTCAACGAAACTATATTTTAGTCAAAGCCTTCCCTTTCTCACATGACTTATAACCTTTCAGGCGTAACTAAAGGGCTTTGCATAACAGAATTGAATATCTGCATTGATGTGCTCGCATATCGGATTATAAAGCTTCGTGCTGTCAGAAACTGGTTCTACGACGGTGGTACCTATCTGAAATGTCAGCTTAATCAAGGCAGCGAAGCGCTGATACTAAGCCGGTTCGATGTTTTATTTATACCTACACTAGCAGCGTCACACGGTTTCACCCGCAAACAATAAATGAATGAATATCGGGATAAAAAGTATCTTATGTGTTAATCCTGTTTATAAACTATCTGCGTGCCAAATTTCATCCATATCCGTTCGGTAGTTTTTGCGTGAAAGAGTAACAAACATCCATTATTGATCATCATTATTGTTTCATTGTTCCTGAAACATTTTTTTTTTTTGTTTTGTGTGTTACGAACTGTGTCCAAATAAACATTTTTCTTTTCATTCTTTCATCCATCCTCATAAACTTTCGCGTTTATAATATTAGTAGGAGTATCTGTTGTTCAACTATCGAGTGGGTAAATTACAATTTATTTCTTTTCTATAATTATTATGGCAAGAAAATTACTATTTAGCAAGCTACGTTCAAAGTGTAAAATAAAGTCAAATCATTTATTTTTGACAAGCTTCTGCTCACGGCTTCGACCGCCAATGTCGGAAATTCATGCATTTAAATTTTATTGCGCAGAACCAGAATTATTTTTCTAAAATAAAAGTAACCTAATTTACTCCTTATAACATCAACGTATAAGCATCAGCCCGTCAAAATCGGTCCAGCCGTTTCGGAAATTAGCCGAAACAAACAGAAAGGCAAAATTTTTTTTGTTATAATCTACCTTACATTCATATACATATTCATTTAAATATGTATATGCATATTACCCAGTAACTTGGTTGTGGAGGTCAGATAGGCAGTCGTTTTAGGTAAAATATTGGTAATCCAGCTGCATCCGGTGAGTCTGTAAACCGACCCCAACATATGTAGTTGGGAAAAGGCTATGCAGATGATGATACATTCATATGTATTTAGTAAAAGGTTATTATTTTGAAATTACAAACATACACTTCAATTTTATTTATTTGTATATATCGAGCCTTTTCAGGAAGAACACCGTAAGCGCCAAAAATCCCAAAAAACTGTTTTAATATTAATCGCCAGATCAACTGATTTTGCATTTTGCATCACCTTCTCCTGTAAAATATGCAAAATGGCGGTTACGATCTTCTTCCTGAAAAGGCTCGATATATATCATTTACAAGAAAACAATTATAATAGTTTCTAGTTGCCCCTTCTAAAAGGTCAAACCAGTAGGAACGCACCTCGTATGGTCACTGGTGTACGGTGTTATCGTCTTCATAGTGTACAGTTGCTTTAAAACTTAAAATCCTTACCTTAGGTCACAAGAACCCAATGTCACACGCGTGAACGCGTGCGCTGAAATCGAGGGAACTACAACAGAATGTATGCGCACGATGCGTGGTCTCCGCGCAGGCAGAACGTATGAGGCTTGGGCTCGCGCCGCGACCGCCGCCGGGGAGGGTCCGCCATCACCCGCTGTGGCCTGTCAGACCAGCTCCCTGGGTAAGTGAATTGGTTTTACATTAAGGCGAAAACGTAACGCCGCTAAAAAATCAAAATTTCTTACGTTTTTGCAATTTGCAGGTCAGTATCAAGTAGTATGTTGATATAAATATAATTCGCGGCCGTAACAAATAATTTTATTCATAGGATTATACGAATAATCATAAAAATCATCAATACACGGTCGGAGTAGTATCAGTTCAAAAGTTGAAAAACGAAACAGTTTACAGTAATATGTGTGTGAAGATGCTTTATGCACAACACCTCGTAATTTCAATTAATACTTGAGAAAATCTTTGAAAATTGTTGAATTTCACTGTTATGTATGTCCTACATATTTTAAATCTCTTCATTATTATGATCTACCTAGATAAGGGTACCATACAAAAAAAAAAGGCAAAAATCCAGCTCAAGAATGTATAGGATGTTAGAGACTATGATCACACGATTGCAATCACTATCATCATCATCATACATCCAAAACTTGATCATGGGGCCACTTATCCGCTTATTCTCTTTAGCGCCTGGTCGCATCTCGTCATTTGGCGGCTTGGCGCTGGGCGCGGCGGGCGGCTCGCTATCGCTGCGCTGCGTGGTCGGCGGTGCTCCGCCGCCCGCCAAGCGCTGGCTGCGCGCCGGCACGCCGCTGCATCCACGACCACCCTTCCACCTCGATGGAGATGCACTGCTTATTCGAGGTAGGACATAGAATGTGAGAGGTCATTATGAAAGGATTCCTCTGCTTCGATGTACCTAGATGGTTTAGCTGATATTGAAGTTGTTCAATGCACTTGGAGAAAAAGTCGAAGTGTTGTCTTTTATTGAAAAACGATGGCAGAAACAGTTCAGATTTCAGAAAATAAGTCTATTATCCATCTTTTTAAGTAGTTCAGTTCAGCTTCACGTAACTAAAGAAATTCAGTTGCAGGCAATTGCAGTGAAGTTTTGATGAAAACAACGCGTTTCGTATAAGTCAGATACCCTCGCGTCATTGCGCCAGGGTAAAAAGAGCGCATTCTACTATATTTCGCGCGCAGTTTAAAGATTACCTACAAGAATACGGTTTAGCAATTGCACTTAACAGCAAGTGCTGCAACTGCACCGCAACTTGATTGGCGCGTCATGAAATTACGTGAATTGTATCCCAAATGTCCTAACAGGTTTAGAGCTATCCCATGCTGACAACTACACATGCGTGGCGGAGAACCCTCACGGTTCAGACTCGGCAACATGGCGGGTGATAGTACTGCGACCGCCTGCGCCACCAGGGCTGGCACTTCTAGAAGCAAGGTCAAGGGAACTGGAGCTCGAGCTTAGGCCAGCGCCGAGGTCACCTGGACATGCCATCCCTAAGACTTATAGTTTACATTGGAGACTTGCATCACCAGAGGTACGTATATAAAATGAAACGGTTTTCATGTCTTTTATTTCGGGTAGTCAGTCATTAATCAGGTGTCCTAACTTATTTATTACTTGATTCACTTTCTCGTTCCACTATAAGATTAGCAACAATAAGATTCTTACGTAAATCCACCTTACTTTACATCTTTAAACTCTACCAATTCATACTTCTATTCGAAAACCTTTAGAACGTGCAGTATCTATGCCTTACATTTCAAGTTCATTTTTAGGGTGAATGGCGATTACAAGTAGCCAGTCCCGGACCGGTTACACTGTCTGGACTTCGCTGTGGTTCCGCATACCGGGCGTATGGTTCTGCCGGAGGGGCACCGGGTTCCGAACTGGCTGTAAGAACCTCTGGAGGACCTCCTACTGCCCCTCCAGATGCAAGGTGGATTAGAGCCAATGCTACCCATGCGAGGTTCGATACTAGCGCATGGACTGATGGAGGATGTGGACCTGTCGCCTTGAAGCTGGAGTGGGCAGGGTCTGGAGTAGCAGGCGCCAGGGATGTGCCTGTAGGCGGAGAAGTTATACTCGGAGGTATGTTCTCCTTGTTTTACATTTTCTGGTGTATTGAGTTCAAGGTAAACACGTGTATCCAAAAATTAAAGAATAATAACATTTTATCAAACTTCTGATAAATGCTAATTTTAAATTCTGAACGTTAAAACTTTGTTATATTCAAGTTTCCACGTTGTTCTTAACGATCGTAGCGTAAGTAGGTACTACAAAAATATTGAAGTTTTTATTTGCTGTCGTTACTTTCGTTATTAGGTTTTTCATTTTAAGGGCTGATTTTTCGGTCGCCAGATAACTTTTATTCGAGGAATAAAATTGACATTAGACAGTTTTTGTAAGAAATAACTGTCAAAATTTCAAAATTTATTCCTCGAATAAAGTTGTCAGATGATTGAAAAATCAGCCCTATGATTAATACGTTATCTAGGTACAGGTATAGGATAGGGTGGGTAGTTTAGGTTATTCAAATTCAAATTTATTTATTTTATTATTAGGTACCCCCTTACTTATAAACGTTGCTGATAAAAGTCAGCGGTATAACTACCTATACATTTTTGACGTTTATGCTTGTGTTAACTATCCTATCCTAACTAATATTATAAATGCGAAAGTAAGTTTGTTTGTTTGTTTGTTACCCTGAAATTTAGAATATACGTTGTCAGGTGTACAGAAACGGACATGGGGTACCTTTCAGCCCGAAAAAAAGTACTGTTCCCGAGGAAAACAACAATAACGTTATTATGATAATAGATAGCGTGTCTATTGAGCTTTGTCACATTATTTAATTCTGAGGTGGTACGAAGTTCGCCGGGTCAGCTATTTAAAAATAAAGGGAAAAGGATCACACCCGTTTTAACAAAGCAGACAAAAAAATGTAATGGTGATCCTACAGACAGACAGATGTCACTATTACATTTTTTTCTGATTCATAGGTCTTTCCCCGGGCTCTCGCTACCGAGTAGCAGCGCGAGCGTCGAACGAAGCGGGCTGGACGCGCGAGGTGTTCGAGTTCGCGACGCAGGCGGCGGACGGGCGCGCGGCGCAGGAGGTGGACGCGCCCTTCCCCGCCACGGCGGGCGAGCTGGCGCTTCTGCTGGCGCTGTGTGCCGCGCTGTCACTGGCTGCGCTTACTATACTAGCCATTTTATTGAGGAGGAATAGGTGAGTCTGATTTTTTTATTAAAAAGTGAACCCTGCTGATTGCCTTGGCTTCTTTTTTTTGCACTGACTTTCAAGGTTTAGTACGCTGCAGTTATCGTATTCATTTACAGTAGTTAGGAAAATGGAGATCTTTAGTACATATCTCCTAACTAGTCTTGCGAATTTGACCATACGCGACGAAACGTCGCGTCGTTCCCACGTATGGTCCAATACAAAAAACAAAATTGCAATGACTGTGTAAGAATATGTGACTAACGGAATGTCACTCACTTCTTATTTTTTTTTATAATTCTATCAATAATTTTACTAGCTTTATAAACCACTAAGTGAAGCACATGAAACAAGAAGCCAAAAAATGTGCTTTATAGATTCCCTCAAGCATGGCCCTTAAGACCAATAGTTGTTTATATTCAAATATTTGTAAACAATAACCATTTATTTTGAGGTATTCCACTCAGAGCACTGATTTGAACCGCACTTGTTAAACTTGTTGTCGACTAGATGTCAAACGCGATTAAAAATAAAACACGATCAAAGTCAAATCATTAAGCTGAGTTTGAAAAAAAATACTATTAGTAAAAATAAAGGTGGATCGTTAACGTTCGCGATCTGTGCGTGACAAAGTGCTGACATAAGCGGTGTCGCTCCATCGACCCTTTTCAGTCCCTGCCTTAAGAGTCGACGTGTGACATGACGTTTGAACGTTCCTTTGACGCACGTGATTCGTTCAGTGTCAGGTTTTACGTGGAAATTATTAACGCGGCATCGGTGTGCCTGTTCACGTACGTCTGGTATGTCAGCTACAAATGAGGCAAGGTGATGAGACCAGTCTTAAAATAACGGGTATGTTCGATCGATATTATATTTGCTTGGTTAACTTTTACATAATCCGCATTCGCGATTTATTTGCCAAAATTTAAACGAATATGAGTTTATGGAAAAATAACTTTAAATCCTACACAATAAAGTTCAGTTTACGCTACAACTTCAAAAATTTTCATAATTTTTTCAATAGTGCTAGTCACTCTGAAATAAATTTAATTGCCATTAAAATAAAGTTGATATTTGTTTAACTTCAAATAATATTAAATTGAAACATAAGTTTGAATAGACTTTAGATACATACATAAACTCACGCCTTTCTCCCATGGGGGTTGGCAGAAACTACAGACCGCCACCTGCTACGATCCTTACATACCTACTCCTTTTGCTTCGTTTACGTTAGTAAATCATACATGCCTTTTTCATCTTGCTAGTTTATTTTTCCCTCGCTTAAATAAAAGAAAAGTTTTTTGACAATGTGTAGGAAAACAGAAACATCTCAACCTTGATAAGCTTGTCTGGTCCTCGTGAAGAAAAATTTTCACTATAATGTTTTGTAACTTTCTTGGAACGCTGCCTATTACGAGTCAAGTTTATCAATAGACTTTTGATTATGATTGATTCGTATATCTCCTTTGTCGTAATACTTTTAAAAGATAGCATCCTTTAATACTTTTTAGGTATAAAACTATACAAAAAAGAAAATGGTTTTCACATTGTATTACAAACAACGTACGTCACCATAACTATCGTTAACCAAAAAAGAAGAACAACATTTTACTCGTACATGTAAAGAAAAAGGATCTTTATTCGAACGCAGGAAATAATGGTCCCCTTGTTGCACAAAAACTGCACAGTAATTATCAAAAATTAACAAACAATGGCAACACTGGAAATTTACGAGCCATAAAATAATCCACAGTAGTTAGTAAGTCAACAGGCGCGGTTGTAAACGTGTTTTACGATCGACTTGTAATAAATTCAGCCTCTACATTGTTTGAATATTCACTGGCTATATTCATAAACGTTTGAATTGGAACTAAACGTGACCTAGATACTGCTAGTTAAATGTCGCCCATACTTCGGAAACGCATCATCAATATCCATTTCGATAATGAATATTGAAATCTGAAGTATGTGTTGCCTGCTAAAATGAATTGGATTAATGTGAAATTTCCATGCTATTAATATTATAAATGCGAAAGTGTGTCTGTCTGTTACCTCTTCACGCTTAAATCGCTGAACCGATTTAGATGAAATTTTGTATAGAGATATTTTAAGTCCCGGGAAAGGACATAGGATACTTTTATTCCGATATTCCCTCGGGATCAAGACTTATGCGGGTGAAACCGCGGGGCGCTGCTAGTTATTAATAAATTACTGTAGACATAAATTGGGGACATATTTTCATAATAAAAATAACGAGAATAATATTTTGTTATTTACAAAACCAATTACATCTTTTGTAGGCACGAATTTACAATTACAATTTAATTTGGCGACGCATATTTATTAAAATCACTGGGGGAGGATTCGTCGGTACAATTTTTAATTTAAAATGCTAAAATTGTATCATCATAAAAATGCACGCCCATTTATTTGATATACCTTCCTATATACTTCGTTCGTATACTAACATCAACTTTATATGTCTTACTGAGGGGTTGGGTGTCGAAAAGTCTTTCTTAGTGACCGTAGACTGTATTAAAGACAAGGTTCTCTGATATATATCACAATACATATCAATTTATGGGCCCGTGGAGAGGCCCGAGGAGGGGCCCATGGCTAAATAATAACATCCGCACAGGTCGATCGATCAGGTTAAGCTACGCTTACCGCGGTTGGTCTGCGGATGGGTGACCATCTTTACATACAGAGGCCCCTCCGTGCTTCGGAAAGCACGTTAAGCCGTTGGTCCCGGCTGCCATTCGTGGATCTTTGACAGTCGTTACAGGTAGTCAGAGGCCTGAAAGTCTGACAACCAGTCTTACCAAGGGGTATCGTATTAACCAGTAACTGGGTTGTGGAGGTCAGATAGGCAGTCGCTCCATGTAAAATACTGGTATTCAGCTGCATTCGGTTAGACTGGAAGCCGACCCCAACATAGTTGGGAAAAGGCTAGGCAGATGATGACATATCGGTTGATATTTATGTGGATATATGTATATCAATTGATATTTATTGTCAAAACTAGAAATTTAGCAGATTCAAAGTTTACCCTAACAACACTTGACTATACAATTCCTTACCTTATACCTTTCCCGAAGTGGCTATCTTAGGTTTCGGGGATTCGCCAAATACCGTGCAAGTACGGTTAGCTTTTTTTCGAAATTCAAACCTTATATCCATTAGATAGGGTTTATAGTAGGTTACGTTAGTAAGGTTTTCCCTTTTAGTTAATAATTTTTAAATGTTATGGGAATACCCTCACGCGTATCGTTCGAATGCTTATTAATGTTTATTAATTACTTTTTTCGATGTTGGACGCACAGTAATATTGTACTATCAACACTAGTATCCACGTCAGCTTCTTAGAGTTTAATGCAAATAACTCGAAAACACGTAAAACCACTTACGGATTGAAAATCGCAACTTTTTTTTATATTCACGATATATATCGGGTAAATATGAAATACATATCGAATGTTTTGATATTTATTATAAATATCGGATTTTTACGAACCTTATGCTCCATTTTTCATGTACCTACCTATATCAATGGTGACCTATCTTCAATGGTTCAAACTGTGCTTTGCTTGTCAGTCCCATAACTCTAGGGTATGAATGAGATTTATGTGTCATGTTCGTGAACGGGCGCCGTCAGTTGGGGCTGGTGATCACTTAGCTGCCTCGGCTTATTTTTAATTATTTAATTTTTGGATTGTTGTTTTGTTACTATTTGCTCTGGACGCTTTTAACGCGTATCGTCTTTTTTTTTACATCGTTCTCACATATAATTATAAATTCAACATTAATGATGTAACTAATATTTTTGTAAAAATATAATTTAAAAGAGTATCCATGGAGTTTCTTGCCCGTTCTTCTCCATGTGTACCTACGCTTTGGAATGGGCCTCTAGCTTCATATCTTCTTCATATATAGCTTCATCTGAATGACCGGCTTCTTGACAGTTCAAAAGTGCCTGTGACTGGTTTAATTGAAAAAAATGCTTTCAGTTTTTGAGTTTTTTTTACCACATCAATGAATCAACTGGCATATGAATTATTTTTCAATTATATATTTTTTTGTTTTCATGTTTCATACAAAATAATTCGACAAAGTCACGATTATTAATGTAAAACACCCTTACGTGACAGCGTCGCATTTTCTTAGCTTTAAATATGAATTATTGGTTTGAATGAAAATGAATTACTCGTATTTATCAATGAAACTTAGATAGATACATTATATCTTCGAAACTGTGCATTTTTCGACCACATATTCTATGACATTTTGTATTATATTTATTTATAGAATATAACCATAGAGTTACGGAATATAAAAAAACACGTTGTATATAATATAAATTAAATTCGCTTTTCGTGTCTGTCTGTGTGACCGCGTTGTTCTTGTAAACTGGGCAACGAATTTTGATGCGGTTTTTACTCATCTAGAGAATTTATTCCGGAAGGTTTATGTTTATAATATGTTAATTTCAAATTACATATTATTATAATAAAGATAGATAAATCTCGATGTTTTGGCAAATCGTAAAAAAACTATGCGGTGCAGGTGCAGGTTGCTAGTTTAAATATAAATCTGTGCCCCCAACTTCGTTAACTTGGACTCTCTATCTTGATTAAAACCTAGCCATTAGTCGGACACGAGATTTTCTAGTTATGAGCACTCTAAAATGACTAACGAACAGACAGGCATAGTACAAGACGATATTAACATTATAAAAACATTAGCTTCTGCCCGCGACTTCGTCCGCGTGAAATTATACCCTCTTTGGGATGAAATTTCGAAAAACCCTTTCTTAGTGGATACCTACTCTTCACAAAGAATACACCCTCCAAATTTCATTTCTCTAGGACCAGCGGTTTAGGCTGTGCGTTGATATGTCAGTCAGTCAGTTGATATATCAGTCACTTTGAATTTTATATAAATATAGATTAGGTAAATAATGTAGATATGTATTTAGAACCTCCAATAAAAGATATACACAAGACATGACACGTAAATATTGGGCAATATTAGATATGGAGTAGGTGTAACTCTTTCACTTGTATAATGGTTACTGATGTGGTTTTCTCAACCAGGACTGACGGTGCTGTTGCTCGAGTATCGACGAGCGCAGAGAAGCCCAGTTGTGGGACGTACAGGGCGCCACAACATCAAGCGACTAAACTACCACCGGACCCACCAGGTATGTATTGATAACGACATTTTATTACAGTCTTCTTCGTGTCGCTGGCACGACCGTATTTTATTGAAATCTTGTCTTCCCAAAACATTGCGACTTCCACGGCGTTGTTGGTGACAGCACAGTCACTTTGACTGCATATTTTTCACCTAGCCCTCTGTAACGCATAGTCTAGGTGACTAATCCTTTCTCAAGACCCATCCCAATGGCTCTTAAGAGACAATCTCCGGAACTTTATTACAGTATTATTTTACTATACAGGACGGCGTGACATCGACGCGCAATCTTACGTATTCAGTACATGATTCTGGACCACCCAGCATTGAAATTTTTCATGTACTTATTATTAAAAAAAAATTGCTGTTCCATATATTTTGACCGCGTAGGTATTGCACTTTTGTAGGAAACATCAGGTTTTTTTTTTGTAACCGACGAAAAGTTACAGGTTGTGCGTCGACGTCCCTGCCACCCTGTATTTTATTTTGTATTAATTTGACTACCTACGTCAAACGGATCAGTAACATAATTACGTAACACTCTCGGAATCGTGAAAGCTTTCATTTCGCTTTTTCCAGATAAATTTTAGAGGATGAATTTCGGACATGTCAAACAATGAATATTGATGTATTTTACAAAGATTTAAATCGTGTATTTATCAAAATAATGTAACTTTAATTTATAAGGAATATTGCGCATTTACGGTATTGTGCAGCATGATCAGCCGGAAATACCGGAAAGATATTTCCTTCTGCTGGGACACAGGCCTCTGTGCCCTCAGCTGTGGGCCTCTGTGTGAGAGAGTGGGCCGTATTCCACCACGCAGACCCAGTACGCGTTGGTGGATGTAACATGTCTTTGAATTTTTGGTTCTAGTTCGGTTTCCTCACGATGTTTTTCCTTCGTTTTGAGAGAAGTGGTGATGACATTATTTACACAAAGTAAAGCGCCTGTCTGGGTTCGAACCTACGACCGGTTTAATCAGCACCTATAGTAAAATTGCGCAGTGCTGCACACCCCCGCCCTATTTCAAGTTAAACAGATACCAACTTTATTTCAATGACTATTAAGTTGATTTCAGAGTGACTAGCACTATTGAAAAAATTATAAAAATGTTTGAAGTTGTAGCGTAAACTGAACTTTATTGTGTAGGAATTAAAGTTATTTTTCCATTATTTCATATTTGTTTACATTTTTGGCAAATAAATCGCGAACGCAGATTAGATGCAAGTACTTCAAAAATCAATAAAATATCTCAACCTTTACGATGACAAAAAAGTTCAGTCAGAATCGTCAAAAAACATTTCCTCTCCATTTTTCTTGAAACCATGCTCATAAACTAAACTTTGCTTTGTAAACAATAGCATCAGATTTATCTATTTTCCTAAAAATCTGTTTCGGAAGTAGTAAGTAGTTTTATTTTGTTTCGTATCATTGTTTACCTTACATGTGCGCTACGGACAGGATCCTGATGTGAGGAATTTCCGGGATGGAACGATCTGATGGTAAATTGAATGAAAATAAAATCGTCGCCCCGAGCTACCCCGAGCTGCCCCGAGCTAGTCCGCGCACCTTCTGTTTTACGTTCAATATTTTAAGCATACATTGATACTTTGGGTATTTTCGAACAAGTACAGTCAGCTAACTTGCAACTACTTTTAAACAATGTTGTGAGTGTGCTGTGAAGTCAAAATACTTTGACATCGCTCTCTTAACTATGACATAAGCTTAAAAAGTTACGACGCACACAATAAAAATGAATATTGGCAGTGTAGTGGGAATATAAATATTTTTGTCTGTATAACATCCGTGCTGTATACCAAGCAGCTTCTTCAATTGTACATTTTTAGGGTTCCGTACCCATAGGGTAAAAACGGGACCCTATTACTAAGACTTCGCTGTCTGTCCGTCCGTCTGTCTGTCACCAGGCTGTATCTCAAGAACCGCGATAGCTAGACAGTTGAAATTTTCACAAATTATGTATTTCTGTTGCCGCTATAATAACAAATACTAATAACAAAATAAAATAAATAATTAAGGGGGGCTCCCATATAACAAACATGATTTTTTTGCCTTTTTTTGCTCGATATTAATAACGGCAACAGGTAGACGCTTTAAATATTTACAGAATAGGTACTTAGTTATATATTCACATTAAAAATAAATAAAAAAATTAAGGGGGGCTCCCATACACCAACGTGATTTTTTTATATAATTATGTAGTGTTAAATATTGTACAGTGGTACGGAACCCTTCGTGTGCGAGTCCGACTCGCACTTGGCCGGTTTTTATTCTTACCCACGTTCTTACCCTTTGTAGGTGCCTATAAGATTATTAAAACGGTTGGCTATCGTAATTTCAACGTAAGGGACACTAATAATTAATTTCTTAGAATATTTTAATAAAAGATCAAATAGTTTAACATAGCTCTTAGTAATGCTCTTCATTATCAATTTTCTTTAAAACCTTTAGAATAAAAGCTGCTAAGAATTTTTATGCGTCGAAAACCTTTTACAGGCTTTCAGGACACTTTCTCTGGGGGATTTAATATTTAATACTCCGGTTCCAATTTCATAAAAGATCCCCTTTTAGCTTAGAGAAGAGGGCTCTAATATCACATTGTTCAACTCTATAATGTTCAAAGATAAACTAATTATTACTTCTACTTCTCATAAAAATTGCGCATTTAAACCTGAAACTGATTTCAGCTGTTAATTAAATATCTAAAATAAAACTAGTTTTTGTTTATCCAAAATCCGAATAATAATAATTAAAATCTTAAATTCGCAAAAGCATTACGGAAGATTTTTGAAAATTCACCCTATAAAGGGGTTAAATACGGGATGAACGTTCGTCATTTTTGACAATGGGAAATCCCATCGGGCACACGACGACGTGTCAAAAAATAAGTCTGGCAAATCCACCGAGGTCGCTCTCGAACGATCAATCTGCTACGAGATCGTAGCTGCGTAGCATGTCGTAGCAAGCGTAGCCGATCGTAGCAATGGCGTAGCATGTTTTTTCTATTTCGTTGTTCATACTCAACGCTCTTTGAAAAAGATTAAGGCCCAATTGCTCCGCTAATCACTAAGGGCGTTTACAACACCATTCTGTTTCTGTCAATCGTTTGAAGTAAAAAAAATCGTTTGAAGATAAAAAAAAATATTTTATAAAATTTGACCCACTTCTACTATTCATATTGTTCTCTTCCGATTCAATGCAATGGCCCTTACAAGAAACCGGACAAGAGTCGAACCGAATTCATAAAAAAAGTCAATTTACTAAATTTTCGCGCATTATGGCAAAAAAAGCATGAAAAAATTGATAATGCTTCTTAAGATAGTTTCCCCGTATATCTTATGGTAGATTCCCCTTATTGTCCCAGTTAAAAACTCACTCTGTGCAGCGTAAGTACCTACCTGCAGAGTTAAGTGAATGCTATTTACAAATGTGAATATATAAAGTTCGTCCATTAAATCGCGTATTTAGAGTAACTAATACCGTTTTACTAGTAGAAACGTGTGTCTAACTAATTACTTGTTTAGTATCAAATATGTTCAGGTTGATGCTACAATGTCTAAGAGTAACCGTTCCATTTGCTTTATGTTCGTGGTTTCCTAGCAAGTGTGAAGTCGACCATCCATTGGTACGAGTACTGTAAGAAGTGCCCGTAGAGGTAAACCACGTTAGATACACGATTCATTTGTTTGCCAGCCATGCATTCGTGAGTAGAGTAGCTTGACTGACGGCCGTGGGTTGCAGTGGACGATCCCGCTTAAATTTTTATACAAAATGAAGCTAAGCACATGGCAGCGGCGGTTTTTTTTTTTTATGGGTGGGAAATCATCTAATGACTCCTACCGCTCTAGGTGGAGCGGAAGGGAGTGACAGACTCTTACTGACTAAAACCCACCCGTGTTCCTTCCTTAGCCCTTTATGTTCCGGGCAGCGGTAACCCTTTCGGATAATCCCGCTACCCCGTAAGGGAAAGGCCCCTTCCCTTATGCGGCGCCTTTGCCATAAACTATATGTAACATCCTCCCGACAGAATTTCAGTCACCAGAGATTAGCCAGGCACATAAATATTATAATAGTGCACAAGTGTCTACGGAAACACAGGTGCATTTTCTGTTCCTTTACTCTAACTTAAAAGAGTGAATAAAATCTCTACATACCTGTTGATACAGATGTGTACGAGATAAGTCCGTACGCGACGTTTGCGGGCGGCGCGGGCGCGGTGTCGGGCGGCGCGCGCGCCTACACGCTGCAGCTGCGTGCGCTCGCGCGGCACGACGACGACGCCGCGCCGCCGCTCAACCCCGCCTGCTGTGATGGTGAGACCTGAAATCTTTCTAACAGCTACTTTATTTATTTATTTAGGATCTCTAACAAAATATGTACACAATACGTGACACAAAATAAAGGGCAATAACAGATATTAATAGGTGCACTCCTTTACTTATAGGCGACCACATCATGCACAATTTACTTTTACCATAAACTGTTAGTCGACATTCTAAGACTAGTTGAAAAAACTAGGACACGGAGACCACCTCCGAACACTAGCAGAAAGAGACTAAACATATGCTCAGCATTCGTTGAATACAATGATGAATTATGTTACGAAATCATTAAGTAACTAATGTTTTAGCACAGAATGTAGTGTATCCGCAAAATCACACATAATGCTTTATTTTAGTAGGTAGGTACTAGCTGAATTTCGTACCGCCTAAATGTATGAGAAAATGAATTATCTTCATTATTATTTTTTTCGTGAATTTTTCTCATGTTTTAATAGTTATTCTGCTATTCGGAGCGGAGAAAAATCCAACAAATCAAACACCATACAAATCGGTCCAGCCGTTCTTGAGTTATAAATGGTGTAACTAACCCGACTTTGTTTTATATAAGTATATATAGATTAAACTTGTTATTATTGTTCCTTTGTACAGAAGAAACGTGTGTGGACGCATGCGACGCTCAACGGCGACGGCGACGCCGACGACATTATTGCCCGGACCACGGTGAGGAAGCTACTGAATCTACCATACGACTCTGTGTCAAAATAACTGGAATATTGAATCAATGTCTTCATTCTAAACGTGATTGTGATTTTTTAGAATGCATAGGTATGGACAGTAACGAAAGTCTCAGTTAAAAAAACTCTTAAATGAAGAAATTATATCTAAAGTAATATTGTTAATTATCTTATCTGCTAATCGCATCTTCTGTAAAACTACACGAATGGTGCGATATTTGAAAGAAAGAAAAATATTTTATTTGGACCACGCACTGGAAATAAACAAACAATAAAAAAGAACATTTAATCTAACAACATCATGAAGAGAATAAAAAAAAACATTCAGACTTTTAAGTTAATCAATAAATAAAGATTAAAAGTAACATAATAGTGAAAACAACAAAAAAAAGGGAGACCTGTGAAAGCCCAAAAAGCTCCTGTCTCAGCATGATGCTGCGATGATATTTGTGATTCATAATAAATTAACAATGTCTGTTCTTTGTCAACAGGTTGCTCACAAGATTCAGGAAGTTGAGAGACGAAACTGCCAAATTGTTTAGTGAAAAATATCTAGTCAGTGTAATAATATTAATATAGTTAATTCGGTTATACATATTAATATGTATACAAAAATTTATACAATAATATTGTCTATTTATATTACGATGTTTTTCTTTATTCTACCTATTTTCCCGAAATTTTCAATAAAAAGATAATGTGACACATTAAACGTATGTATTTATTTTCCTTTAAATATTTCATGCAATTTTTTAAAACCACTTTCGTCAAAAAGAATCTTTGAATTGAATCATAGAATGTCTACCTACTTAAATTCCTTTTAGGGTAATGGAAATGCTTAAAAGATATCAAAAGTAAATCTCAATTTTCATTCGAAACTGGATATTCATGTTTCTGTTAAGGGGCTCGTGGCTAAATGATAACAGCACGCTTGCCGCGGTTGATACGTGGATGGGACCATCGATCACATATCGAGACCCCTCCGTGTCTTGGAAAGTAACTACGTTAAGCCGTTGGTCCCGGCTGTCATTCGTAGATCTTTGACAGTCGTTACGGGTATTCAGACTATAGGAACACGATAGTGTTCTGTGTTGCCCTGCTGGTTTGTGGAGGTCAGATAGGATGTCGCTCCATGAAAAATACTGGTATTCCGAGACTGGAAGCCATCCCATATAAAGTTAGGAAAAGGTTAGGCAAGTTTCTATTATGTAGTCGCAGGGACATCGACGTGCAAATTGTAACCATGGATTCAGCACATGATTCTACCATAGACATGTTTGTCTGTTATGAAAAAAAACAGCTGTTTCAAAGATTTGTGTAATACCTACATTGTTTTAATAACCGACGAAAAATTTCAACGCAATTTCATGTGCTGAATTTATGGTTTCCCCTGCCATGTATTAAATACAAACTTCTAGAATAAAAACTATTTACTCATGTCACAGATTTGTAAATTAGTTGTAGAACGAATTTACACTTTACTTATACATAGGTAAATAAGTCTATAATAAAATAACGCGAAACTCGTAACTAAGTTCTGGCCGACTTATTTAGGCCCGCTTGCACCACAAATCACTAAATGCTTTTAAACATATTTAAAATATAATTCTGTTTCTTTCATCATCAAACGAGTGTTAGAAACAGAGCCATTGGGCCTTAGATTTTATACCTATTTCAATTTTCCATATAACTACTACGAAAAGCATTTGGCTTATATTAAATAATAGACTGATAATGTTACCCGGAAAAGACACTCCAAAACTGTCCTCTTTGCAAAAGATTGCAATCTTAAAATCCAACAGGTTATGACTATACCCTTGTAAAGGGCTCATTGTAAAAAAGGGAACAAATTGGGATCTTATCCCTGCAAGTATCCCTGCACTATTTATTACATCATCCATAGAAAAGGCTTTGGGTGGGGTTTTGTTATAGTTTAAGTAAAAAATAAAGAATGGTAAGATACCTATTAGGTATTTATTTTTAAAAAAAGAATGCGTAATGTGGATGTTAATATTATACATAGGTACACCTCAGTCTGCCCAAACCTTCGTGGAATGCAGACGTGATGTTATGTTATTATAATATAACACCCCCATAAATATGTACCTCGCCATATATGGACAATTAGAAATGCACATACTTTTTTTTATTAACCTTTTATGTCCCACTGCTGGGCAGCGGCCTCCCTCCTATCCTTCCACCTTTGAGCTGCCAAAGACCAATCTTTATTAAAGGAGTCCAGATTCGAAGCTCTAATACTTATAACAACATACGTATATAAAAACCGTTGCATGTTTTAAAATTTAAAACATTTAACGGTTGAATAATTTAAAATTCAAATGATTTGACCGTTAAAGAAGAACTCTAAACAAGAGACGTACTAACTTTAGCCCCGCCTCCCTCTTAAACATCCGTACCGTGTGTGGGATGTTTTATGTTTTAAGGCCAATTGTATCCCGGCGGCCGGGGCCAACACAACCTACTTGAAGAAAATCGTTCTTACTAATGAGACTGTTTCGTATTTTATGTAGATACTTATTATAACCGTTACATGTTTTTAATTACTCTCACAACGTCTCAGTACTAGAGGCAACAAACAAGCAGAATTACGGATATATGAGAGAATTACTAATTTCAGAACTTGTTTTATGCCTTCAGGTATGCATAGGAGCGATCAGTAGGTAGCTACCCGAGCCAATCGTCCTAGTTGATGAGACTATTTCGTTTATGTATGTGGATTGTGGACGCATTCGCTCAGTCCGACCTCACAGTTTACAAATAAATGAATGATCGTAGACTGACTGTATGATGTAAATTTTTCCCTGTATTTATTAGAACTAAAGTTCTTAATAATTTATTACAATCTAGCCTGATTTAATACAATTGCTGAATGGGTAGTGGATTCTCTTATGAATCCTGTTTTAAAATAAATAGATTGTTTATTACAGTTTTAAACATTATAATTTGTATGATTTAGGTTTTAAAAAAGATGGATTTATAAAACAAATATGGCTAACACGTGTTAGGTCTTTCAAAATACTCTATCCGTTACGGTCCACAGCCACATGAGTAGATATTTATTTACTCATGTGCCACAGCGGCTGAAAAACTATATTTATATAAGACAAAATAAAAAAGCTTAATGGTATATTAAAAATCTTTTAACAGATTACGGACAGCATCATGTTGCGTATTAGGTCATAAATAATTCCACTAAATAATGGCTGTCACATGTTAGGTCTTACAAAATACTTCATCCGTTACTGGCCACAGCAAGTGAAAAACTCAATAAAAACAACTGTTAAATAATTTTAAGACGATAAAAAAAACCTAATGGCATCTTTAAACAAATTGCGGACAGCATTATTGCATGGTCCGCCTCTTGGATTTTTTTTTTTGGGTCTACCATAACACTTATTCATTTTTCGAATGTCACTGATACACCAGCTGAAGATATGCAGTAGCATCATTTTGCGATGGCATCCACGGAAATCAACAATAGCAGGTAAGTACTGGTTTTCTGAGTAGGTAGATATTATAAGAAATAAAGCAGGTAGGTACCTAAATAGGTGAAACGTCGGTAACGCGAGGATCCTGGCAAAAGCCGAATATAGAAACAAAATAGCTACACAGAAAACGAAAAGTTTCGTGGTACTTAATCTAAACTGATAAAAGAGTTAAAATTGCTTGTTTATTATGTTTGTTAAAAATCTCTAGAACAACTGATCCGATAAAAAAAAACACTGATAGAAAGCTATGCTATTGCCTCGTGCTATAGGATATGTTTTATGTCAAAACACGCGGTCGAAATCGTGGGCAGAAGCTAGTAAAACATAAAGTACATAATTAACGAAAAAAATAACAACATTAATCTTATCTCGAATTCATTAAACATTAACAACAAGGTCGAAATTAACATCTATATATTACACAATTATACCTATAAAACAGCAATTAATCTGGGATCAAGGCAGTCAGCGTTCATCTCAACCGATGGGATCAATTAGTAAGTAATCCGCTTACAAGCATTAACTGTGAAGTTGATCCATACAGGGTTACTCACAGCGAGGCCGTTATTATCATAGACGAATTCATAATTAAACTGTGGTAATCTGGGTGCGATCAGTAGTTATGAAGTGGTTTCTGAGATAGGTAGGTATATTGGGCAGGTAGTTAGTAAGGTTGCGAAATTATAGAAGCTCAGTTACTTTCCAAGTCGTTATTTTCCACTGGAATAGTGAGAATTATCGTCCATCGTAGTCGTAGAAGGACGCAAACCTATATAAGAAATATGTATAGGTAAAAAGCTGTTGCATAAGAGTGTTTAGTTTAGAATGTAAAGCAATCATGTTTAGTTATTAAGATAATATATTTCATTCATCTCAAAAGGTTCCTATCCTAACTATGTCATACTACTCGTAAAACACAAGTTCCCAGCCATTTGGCAATAATATGGCAGATAGAGCTTTTGGAAGAGAGCGAATGTATGAGTAATAGAGACGACGCGAAAGCCAAACTTTTCTAAAACTCTAAATGCCATATTAACAGCCGCCAACTGATCTACAGAATGCAAAGCGCAACTACTTCCCACTTCCCAGTTCCCACGCCTCACGGCTAAACTCGTCCGCGCTAAGTCAATATCAAAGCACATAGGCAGAACTAATTCACACAGAAGTTACTCTGTGAATTATTTCACCGCAGCGCAATCTACAATCCGCAGAAGGGTTCCGACAGTGGCAATTAAGAGCGGCGGCCCACTCGCAACATATGGCGGCCACACAAAAATGTAAGTAAATAGCCCACACTTACACACACTCGTACGCACTGTGAGAATATTTGCCAGGGAAAATGCCCGACCAAGTTTTATTGTATTGAGCATAGTTCGTGCGTGTTCGTAAGTATTGTCGGGGTATTGCTAAGATTGTTTAGGTGTTTATTTACCTACTACACATTGGGATAACAGGCAGTTATCATGACTTTCACGATACATTCATAATGAACAGTCAGCAGTGGTGGCCCTGAGGTAACGGCCCCGACTTATGAGATGTAGGTCGTGAATTCGAACCCAGGCAGGCGCTTTACTCTGGGTAAATAATTTCATCACCGCTGCTCTTGAAACGTTGAGGAAACCGGCATGTCCTAGTACCAAAAACTCGAAGGCATGTGACATCTACCAACCGGCACCGGGCCGGCGTGATTCCAGCTCCCTCCCTCTCGAAGAGTGGAGGCATGATATGACGCAAAGAAAATACACATAAATAAAAAGTTGAATAATCAAAAACAAAACGAAAAAAGTAATTATTTATATTGTTACGATTTAAATTTTAAATTACCTCTGTTATCTCGATTATACAGATTTTAATTCAAAATGTAAGTAAACAAACAAAAACTATAACCTACGAATAAAAGCTACGCAAAGTTGATGTAGCTCCAAAACGGTTCAGTACATTACCGTATATAACACGTTTGTATGCTAATTTTATTCCCAAAATCCGGTCTGATGGAAAACGGTCCCTCCAAGTATGTTGAGGACAGAGGACTAAATGGTAGCTGTTTGAATGAAAGGCCAATTCAATGTGAAACTGTTCTACCAGATTTATTCTCAATATCCACAGGTTTTATTATATTATAATTACATACACTGATAATAAGCAAGCGTGGCTTTTTAAATACCGTGTCCTATAGCAATACGCGGTTACAACAATTACGAGACTAGTGAATCTTCTTACCTCTGAGTCTGGAAGCGAACTGAACAATAAAATATACGACTGGGCGGACATGGCTTTCGTTTACATCAACTTCCGGCTTCTAGAAATTTCGAGAACATTCCAGTATGTACTACAGTGCTGCTGCGGTGTCGAGAGGCGACAACCACAATAATACATTCATACTAAACAGTGATTCATTCATAAATCGTCCCTCTAGTGTCGAGGAGCGCAAGCAATTATCCAATATTTCATTCATAAATGCTAAGCCCTCTAGCGTCGTATGGTACAAACAGAAGGACACGCCTACATTGCCTCCGCTATCCCATAACAGAGGGCGCTATTATGTATATCGGTCACATTACTCCCGCCGTGTACATAAAATGTACATAATGTTATCACTAGTGACTGATATACACTTTACAGAGATCCATGACAATTCAAGTTACTCTAACAAGTGTTACATGCAGTAAGAACTTGTACTTAAATCAATAAATAGTTTAGAACATATACATATAAATTAAGGGTAGTCACTGCAGGACCCTTGCTCTGCTATATATTAAATCAAATGAATTAAAAACTTCTCCTAACAGCATGATCCTGCAATAACGCCGACACAAACAATGACCCATCTTAACAAGGATCTAAATTCACTTACATGAATCAAATTACACAATACTAGGTAAGTGCAATAGTAAGTACTACCTAAGTAGGTACTATTAGTTATTCTGTGGTTTTGCTCAGACTTATGCTACTCAGCTGTTAGTTGGATAAATGAAATGGTTATAAATACCAATACAAACACTAATGGTAGTCACTCCAAGAGCCTTGCTCTGCAATATATTAAATCAATTGAATTAAAACTTCTCCTAACAGCATGGCCTTGGAGTGACGCCAGGCAAGGAAATAACATATGAAATCTAACCACACCACTGGTTACAATACAATACATGAGTATAACTAAGTTTATTCTACTGGTATGATGACGAGACGTCTGACAGGACGACGCATTTTACCACTCTTAGTTTTGACGTCGACGACTCTGACGACCCCATCCGCGCCTGGGTACATGTGTTCGACTCTCCCCTTTGGCCATATGTTTCTCGGTAAATTTGGGTCCACTACAACGACCAAATCGCCCACCTTGATTGTGTCGCCACGTCCATGCGGCTCCCGCCGGTTTTGAAGTGTGGGTAGTACTTCACGCACCCATCGTTGCCAAAACAGGTCCGCTAGTCGTTGCGACGCTCTCCAATGTGAATGGCGTAGTTCATCCGGTTTTGTAAAAATCCCCGGTAGCGGGACTCTAGAGGGCGCGCCAAGCAGAAAGTGGTTAGGCGTCAAAGCCTCCTCGTCGTCTGGGTTGACCGACACATGGGTCAGAGGTCGCGAATTGACAGTGTGTTCTATCTCTGTCAGCAGTGTATGAAGCACATCTTCATACGGATGCCGATCGATTAGTGTAGCATTCAGTGCGGTCTTTACAGAGCGTACCAACCTCTCCCATGCTCCGCCCATGAACGGCGCTCCTGGTGGTATGTAGCGCCAGTCGATATGTCGTACCTCTGCTTCGCGTTGTAGCGACTCTAAAGCTGCTTTGCGAAGCTCAGCATCCGCTCCGTGGAAATTGGTGCCGTTGTCACTCCAAATGACTTCAGGACATCCGCGGCGCGCCATCATGCGCCTTAACGCGAGTATAGCGGCATCCGTTGACAGCGAGGCGGCAACTTCTAAGTGAACCGCACGCGTAGTGAGGCATGTGAACAATGCCACGTAGCGCTTTTCGTGATGTCTCGCTACTGTGACAGAAATCGGTCCGCAATAGTCCAGTCCTGTGTGTGTGAACGGACGTTGATGGTGTGCCAGTCGACAGGGTGGTAAGTCACCGGTCAGTGGCTCTGGCGGCACGGCTCGACGTAGTCTACAGGGCTGGCAGAGCTTGATTACTGCACGGACGGAGGGCCTCAAGCGAAGGATCCAGTAGTGTTGGCGGACCTCGTTCACTACGCATTCCACGCCGCTGTGATGCAACTTTCGATGAATCCAGTCTATGTACAACCGACAGTAGCGGTGGTCGCCATCTAGTACTGCTGGCGACTGTGTTTGTCGTGATATGTCAGCTGCCGCAGCGATGCGCGAGCGTATTCTCATTATGTTGTGTTCGTCGACTGTCAGAGATAGCCGATTTAAACGGCTGTCAGCTGATACTGCTCTCCCGCCGGTAACATCCCGCAATTCATTTACAAAACATTCTTCCTGTACAGCGCGCGTCCACAAGATCTCGGCTTGACGTGTGTACTGCGTACCAAGTGGTATGTAGACCGTTGGAGTTACTCTGAAGTTGTGCCTCTGTGGTCCAGATCGCGTTGTCGTAGCCTCCCGTCGCTTCGCCGTCCAGTTCGGGTCGTCTGCAGTAACGCATCTATTGCGTTTGCGGGTAGCGGCCGTGGTGTGGATCACTCTACATAGGTCGATGAATTGCAGCACGCGTGCTGTGGCTCGGATGAGTCGCAACCAGGAAGAGAAACGTGTGACGTCGGGTAGCGCCTCTGTTATGGTCGGCCGTTCGTGAGCAGCGGTAGTGGTGACACGCTCTTCTCCCGTGTTGATGTAGGGTGTCGAGTCTGTCTCCTGCGGCCAGGCGTTTTCGTCGTTGTACAGAAACGAAGGGCCGTTGTACCAGCGGTGGCTCGCAGAGAAGTGAGTCGGTGTATCGCGAGTCGAGTCGTCGGCGACATTGTCAGCAGTGGGGACCCAGCGCCATTCGCTTCGCTGGGTGGTTTCTTCTAGTTCCGCTATTCGGTGAGCGACGAACGGTTTGAAAGTGCGCGCGCCGGCGCGCAGCCACGCTAGCACGGTGCGCGAGTCGGACCAGAAGACTCGGCGGTCGGCGCGACGGTCGTGTTCTTCTTCCACGCAGCGTGCCAGTCGCCCGCCGAGAACGGCAGCCTGTAATTCAAGTCTAGGTATAGATGTGACCTTAAGGGGCGCAACGCGCCCTTTCGCTGCCGCGAGCGACACGTTAACATGACCTATGCCGTTCACTGAACGCCAAAATGCTGCGGCGGCGTAGGCCCGTTCGCTCGCGTCTACGAATACGTGCAATTCTACTCTAGTCGAGTCATTATATCCCGGGTAACATCGTGGAATACGAACGCCTTTTAGAATTTGCAGAGCAATTAACCAGTCGTGCCATTTACGTTCTAGACTTTTAGGTAGACGCTCGTCCCAACCGATATTTAAACGCCAAGTGTCTTGCAATATGCACTTTGCTTGTGTCGTAAACGGCGCGGCTAGTCCCAGTGGGTCATACAAAGACATTGCTGTTTTCAGTAACTGACGTTTCGTAACCTGTTTGTCTAAATAAGAAGGGTCTACTTTCCTGAAATTGAATCCTAAAGTGTCATTGCAGTGTTGCCAGATAAGGCCGAGGATTTTCTCCTCCTTGTTGAGCAGAGTGTCCTCCACTGGCTCGTTCGCGAGTCCTGCGACGGCCGCAGACTCGTTGGATGCCCACTTCTGTAGTGTGAAGTTACCTCGCCGTTGTACAGCGTCGACTGCTTTGGACACTCGGTTCGCTTCTTCTGTGTCATCGAAGCTCGTTTGGTCCCGATAGTGTCACTGGTACTACTTTCAGCAAAACTTGGTTGTTCCTGCGCGGCGTGCTCGTGCTGCTGATAACGGCGTGCTGTGCGATGTCGGCGTGCTGTGCGATGTCAGCGTGCAGCGCAGCGTCAGCGTGCGGCGCAGTGTCGGCGCGTGTCCCGCGCCTACTATCACTGTGCAGTAGGCCGTGATGATAATGCTCGCAGTCTTGCTCTTCACACTGCTTACTTTTGCATTTGTGCTTCCAAGTTCGTCGCTTTAGGCACCTGAAACATAATTTGTTTTTACGTGCAGTTTCCCATCTATCAGTTATCGACATTTTCCTAAATTTGGTACAGACAGCCACGCTGCCACAATTGTCGTTGCATATAACACATGGTGTTTTATTGGTCTCTGCCATTTTAAATGTCTTGTGAGCCGATCGTTGTGGATTTTCTTGTTTACGTTCTACCTCTGCCGAGGCGTGACGCGCATTGAGATCAGCCTCTCTATCGAGAAATCGTCCCAACACTATTAGACCGGGCTCCGCGTCACCCGCAGCCATCTCGTAATCATACCACCGGCTCCTAAGCGTAACTGTTAGCTTTTCTGAAATTACGGAAATCATTTCCGGGCTATGTAGAAATTCTGTTCTTTTCAGAGCTTGTACCGCGGCAATGGCATTCGTGACCTTTGATGCAAACACACATATGTCTGTAGGGTTATCAGATAGTTTAGGTAACTGACGTAATTTACCTAGTTCATAAGTTATTAACGCGTTTGGTCGTCCAAACCGAGATTCTAACCTTTGCATGATTTGAACGGCAGAGGATCCCAGAAATAGGCATTTGACTGCCTCCATCGCGGGTCCTCTCAAAGATTTTCTGAGGCGGGCCAAATTCCCTGCCTCTGTGTGAGTCGACGCAGACTCATTATATGCTGCTTTAAAATGCAGCCATTCGCCTGAGTGGCCACTAAAGATAGGTAAATCAAATCCATACCTGCTGGCAACGGGGTTACCCCGTGCTACCTCTAACAATGCCTGCGTGAGTCCCTTCAGCAGATTCCCCGCGTCACCGCGCTCGCGCTGTGACGAGGGCGACGGAGCGTCGTGTGGCGTCGCGTTAGCGCGTGGCGCCGTGTTGGCGCGCCGCGGCGGGTTTGGCGACTCAGAATGAGGCGACATGGCTTGCAATTGCGACAGATGGGTGTGGCCGCGGTGTTCGTCTAGCATGTCCGCGGCGTCCATCTGCCGTTTCGATGTCGCAGTCGAGCTTCCCGCCAATAGTTCTTCTTCTGCTGATTCTGCTTCCAAGAGCGCTAGCCTAGCGGCGGCGAGCTCCAATCTCGCTCGGGCTAACGCCTTCGTGTGATATTTCGTCTCTTCTAGTGGTTGTCTGTGTGGAGGTGTCGTCGCCTCAGGGCTGTGAGGCTGGGTCTGGACCGAATCTGTGACGAAATCTTCGGGTGTGCCTGTCGGTCGCACCGCTGTCTCCGATTCCGTGGAAACGGGCTCGTCCCCTTCCGTGGCCGCTGAGACGGGTTCTTGCATACCGCGTGTCTTCACCATGTCGACAGGTACTGCACTATCACCACAATACCACTCGCGTAAGGACAAACCAAAGCCATGCGTGCCTATATCCGGCTAGAAGGACCAATGTTGAGGACAGAGGACTAAATGGTAGCTGTTTGAATGAAAGGCCAATTCAATGTGAAACTGTTCTACCAGATTTATTCTCAATATCCACAGGTTTTATTATATTATAATTACATACACTGATAATAAGCAAGCGTGGCTTTTTAAATACCGTGTCCTATAGCAATACGCGGTTACAACAATTACGAGACTAGTGAATCTTCTTACCTCTGAGTCTGGAAGCGAACTGAACAATAAAATATACGACTGGGCGGACATGGCTTTCGTTTACATCAACTTCCGGCTTCTAGAAATTTCGAGAACATTCCAGTATGTACTACAGTGCTGCTGCGGTGTCGAGAGGCGACAACCACAATAATACATTCATACTAAACAGTGATTCATTCATAAATCGTCCCTCTAGTGTCGAGGAGCGCAAGCAATTATCCAATATTTCATTCATAAATGCTAAGCCCTCTAGCGTCGTATGGTACAAACAGAAGGACACGCCTACATTGCCTCCGCTATCCCATAACAGAGGGCGCTATTATGTATATCGGTCACAAAGTAGGTATTATCAGACGGGGCAGACCCAGGCGAAGTTTTGGGTCGATTTGATAACACATCCCAAATACGGCACCCACTGAGTCCATTATCTTATCATACAAACGAAATTATCCGAATATAGTATTTACATAATACTATTTCGTTAAATCTCTTGAATATTTCTCTATGCTTGAACTCGTATAAGCATCGGTTGAAGGATTACGATTTCGTAATGGAAAGTCATCAAATTGAGTGGAGGATAAAAGATAAGTAATTGAAGTCGTTTATATAAATGTTCGGACACAAAGCTGGATTATATCCCCATTCGCAATTCAAATCTTTTCATCAAATTGCCGTTACCGAGATCCTCTTTTAATTATCTAAATATGCGTATACAACCTACATAAATTCAAATTCAAATGATTTATTTTCTCTTCACAAACAGTAGTATCATATAAATTTAGATAAGCTTATAAACTAGTTTGTGAGAGACTGGTGTCTGCACTAGGAATACCTGTATAGCAGATCACCAGGGTCTAACCACACGGTATGTGAACATAATTAGTTATTTAGTAAATGTGAAAGGATATATGGCATAACATAAAATCAATGATAAGCATACATATTAAATACAATAAAACAAAATGAGAAGTAAGTGGAAAAAAGGTGATCTAATATGCATAAAGGTAGGTACCTAAAGAATTTGTTATAAATTCGGCGTACATTTTGCCGTAGTTAGTAAAGCGATACGGTTGGCTTTGTAAAGGTATATCATAGCAGATTATCCCGTCTTGAGGGCTATTAATCACAGGTTTGGAAACTTACACCGACCTCTAAGGCTTACATTCGTGAGATAGGTTTTGAAGGTGGTTAACTTGCTTATCTTTACGCGTGTATACCTACATGGGATTAGCAGAACTGATTTTTTAGGGTTTCGTACCTCAAAAGGAAAAATGGAACCCTTATAAGATCACTTCGTTGTTTGTCTGTCTGCCCATCTGTCAAGACCCTTTTTCTCAGGAACGCGTGGAGATGTCAAGTTGAAATTAATATCAAGTTCTCAGGGCTGTAATCCCTTGAAGCAGTGAAGAAATCAAACTTCTAAGTCAACGTAATCAAAAGATACTGCTGGCGTTTATGTTCCGGAACCAAAACTTATAGGGTACTTCCCGTTGACCTAGAATCATGAAATTTGGCAAGAAGCAATTTCATGTAGCACAAGTAAAGGAAAAATCCGAAAACCGTAAATTTTTAGTTGCATACCTACAAAGTACGGAACCCTCGGTGCGCGAGTCCGACTCGCACTTGACCGGTTTTTTTTATATTTTTTTTTATTTTTATCAATATCTACGCAAGACATGGGAGAATTGGGCGGAGCACCGCCGTGTCCTCGTAGAGGCGATCGGCAACGGCGGCGACCTCTCGCGTCCGGCCCTGGTTCAAGCCATGGTCCGGGGCGAGAGGGAGTGGGAGGCGGTCACCTCCTTCTGCGAAGCAGTCATGCTAGCGAAGGAGGTGGCGGGACGGCTCAGCCGCCGCGGGAGACGCTACGGGCGTCGGGAGCCGCGTGACGACTCCCGGCCACCGTAGGCGCGGGCCTGCGGACGGAGAGTAATGGGTAGCTCCCCGTCCGATCAGGACCAGGCCCGTGCCGGACGGCGCGTATGTGTTCCACGCGCGCCTCAAAGAGATGTCAGCATAAAGGAAGGGGCCCGCCAGGGCCGAAGCCTGCCGGGGTAGCGGGATCGTCCGAAAGGGTTACCGCTCCCCGGAACATAAAGGGCTAAGGAAGGAACACGGGTGGGTTTTAGTCAGTAAGAGTCTGACACTCCCTTCCGCTCCACCCAGAGCGGGAGGAGTCATTAGATGATTTCCCATCCACAAAAAAAAAAAAAAAAGACATGGGAGAAAATAATCTTAATATTCCGACGTTCGTATCTAACCTATGATCCTCTCCAATCAGCTTAGCGAGTAATTCGATGAATACACGAATAGATGATGCCTAAGTATTTACAAGGTAGGTATACGACGATACACACCGGGAAAAATAATCGAGAGCAATGGAATAAAATTGCTGCTTATTCAATCAACAGATAATTTTTATTCGTAGAATAAAATTGACGTCTGATAGTTTAGGTATGGAAGAGCTGTCAAAAATTCAAAATTGTTCCTCCGATAAAATTATCTGGCATTTAAAAAATCAGCCCTGAGGGCTGTCAATTCCTGTAAGGGACGTCAATTTTATTCCACGAATAAAAATTATCTGTCGATTGAAAAATCATCCCTTAAACAAATAAACATACTTAATTGTTTTTGGAGAAAAACGGTTACAAAAGTTAGTTTGTATTTCTAAGATAGTTACAAAAATCAATGCGTATCGCGTCAATTGGCATCGACAGCCCTACGAGACAAATCTCATAGATTTGCTGAGTACGGGATCTACCCGTGGTACATAATATAGAAAGATATAGAATTACATGCAAGTAAGTCTTTAAGGCCAGCTATAACCTAGTTAAACAAGGTCTTAGAGAAACAATTAAGAATTTAGGTCGGGATCATAACAAGTCTGAAATTATGAAGACATCCGTCGTAATCAATCTTTGTCTTGTTACAAAATTAATAGGGACTAAGCCAAGACTTTGCCAGATGTAATTAAACTATTTTCAATGTTACGGAAACTTGTTATAAGCACAATCAATTTTATTTGATACCTTTTGAGTGTAAACATAAGCTCAAGATACCGAGATTTATAGATGTCTGGTTTAGTATCCTACGGACACAAAACAACGATAATTATAATAATCTACATCATCATAATCATCAGCCTATAGCAGTTCTCTGCTGTACATAGGCCTCTCCTATTGCACGCCATTCGATTCTCATCCAGCTGCTACCAGCCATCCTGCGAAGATCGTCGTTTCACCTAGTCTGAGGGCGTCCTACGTACCTTACGTTTGCCGTTTTGTAGTCTCCACTCAATAACACGTCTACTCCAACGGTCATCAGTTCTACGGCTAATATGGCCGGCCCATTGCCACTTCAGCTTGCTTATTCTGTGAGCTATGTCGACAACTTTGGTTGTCTGCCGGATCACCTCGTTGCGGATTCGATCCCTCAGAGAGACTCCTAGCATAGCCAACGGGCCATGCTAGGAGTAGGGGTAGGGGTACAGTAGGAGTAGGGAAGGGTTAGGGTAGGAGTAGGGTAGGGGTACGGTAGGAGTAGGGAAGGGGTAGGGTAGGAGTAGGGTAGGGGTACGGTAGGAGTAGGGAAGGGTTAGGGTAGGAGTAGGGTAGGGGTACGGTAGGAGTAGGGTAGGGGTAGGGGTACAGTAGGAGTAGGGAAGGGTTAGGGTAGGAGTAGGGTAGGGGTACGGTAGGAGTAGGGAAGGGGTAGGGTAGGAGTAGGGTAGGGGTACGGTAGGAGTAGGGTAGGGGTAGGGGTAGGGGTACAGTAGGAGTAGGGAAGGGTTAGGGTAGGAATAGGGTAGGGGTACGGTAGGAGTAGGGAAGGGGTAGGGTAGGAGTAGGGTAGGGGTACGGTAGGAGTAGGTTAGGAGTAGGGTAGGAGTAGGGTAGGAGTAAGGGGTAGGGAAGGGGTAGGAGTAAGGTAGGAGAAGGGCAGGGGTAGGATTGGTAGGAGTAGGGTAGGGGGTATTAGTAGGACACCACGCGAACGAAGTCGCGCCGGGCAGCTAGTATGTATATAAAAGAAAGTCGTGTTAGTTACACCACTTATAACTCAAGAACGGCAGAACAGATTTGGGTGAAAATTGGTAGGGAGGTAGCTTAGAGCCAGGAGACGGACATAAGATACTAAAAAAAATCAGAAAAAAAAAAAAAAAAAGAATCAGACTTGGAATAACAAAACTCAAATGACAGGTCTAGGAGTAGGCTCGGGGTAGGGCAGGAGTAGGGTAGGAGTAGGGGTAGAGTAGGAGTAGGGGTAGGGTAGGAGTAGGGTAGGGGTACGGTAGGAGTAGGGTAGGGGTAGGGGTACAGTAGGAGTAGGGAAGGGTTAGGGTAGGAGTAGGGTAGGGGTACGGTAGGAGTAGGGAAGGGGTAGGGTAGGAGTAGGGTAGGGGTACGGTAGGAGTAGGGAAGGGTTAGGGTAGGAGTAGGGTAGGGGTACGGTAGGAGTAGGGTAGGGGTAGGGGTACAGTAGGAGTAGGGAAGGGTTAGGGTAGGAGTAGGGTAGGGGTGCGGTAGGAGTAGGGAAGGGGTAGGGTAGGGGTACGGTAGGAGTAGGGTAGGGGTAGGGGTAGGGGTACAGTAGGAGTAGGGAAGGGTTAGGGTAGGAATAGGGTAGGGGTACGGTAGGAGTAGGGTAGGGGTACGGTAGGAGTAGGTTAGGAGTAGGGTAGGAGTAGGGTAGGAGTAAGGGGTAGGGAAGGGGTAGGAGTAAGGTAGGAGAAGGGCAGGGGTAGGATTGGTAGGAGTAGGGTAGGGGGTATTAGTAGGACACCACGCGAACGAAGTCGCGCCGGGCAGCTAGTATGTATATAAAAGAAAGTCGTGTTAGTTACACCACTTATAACTCAAGAACGGCAGAACAGATTTGGGTGAAAATTGGTAGGGAGGTAGCTTAGAGCCAGGAGACGGACATAAGATACTAAAAAAAAATCAGAAAAAAAAAAAAAAAAGAATCAGACTTGGAATAGCAAAACGCAACTGTTAAAACTTGATAAAATAGTAATGTTTTTATAACCTAAATATTAAGGAATAATGTAGCAAAACATAGAAAATATTCCAAACGGATATCCACCTTTTATGTCGTTGATATTTTGGATGACGGTAGATAGAAACGTCAAAGTTGTTCTGTTCACGACTATAAAAGGAGGAGCTCCCAGTGGCGGGGACCATTCTTGTTCGAGACATCGACCAGGTGGTCTACCACAAGCTCTTAACGCGATCCATTTTAGGACCTAAACTGAACTGTTCTTCTAATTCGTATCATGACGTCAGTTTAACGATTCTGTTTAGGCCGTGCCATCTGCTGACAGCGATTATCCCAAACTGAGTCGCAAGTTTTGGTTTCATTCATACTTGTTTAGTACCATGCCGTCCATAGAGCAGCTCAAGCGATGCAGTTTAGGAATCTAAACTGAAATGTCTTGTTTTTGAATGGTTTTTAATTAGATCATGGTAGGCCACCAGAACGGAGCTCCGGCTTACAGTCAGTTGATTAGTACTAGTGACGTTATTATGTGGAATAGATCGACCAGATGTCATGTAAGTTAATTGATATTATTATCTTGATTATTACTGGTAACTATGGTTTCTGTAAATGTAATAATATGGCCAATAATGCCAATGTTGTAAAGTGTATAATGGAATATTCCTAGCTATTGTTATTATGTTGCTATTATTCTGAGTTCTCTTGGACCATTGTTCAAGAGGTATAATTCATTGTTTTTAAAATAATGTCAATTTCTGGCAATATAAGAAAGGACCCCCCGCACAAGATAGAATACTTTAATACTGTTTCCATGGAGTTTCTTGTCCTTTTCCATGATGACCTAGATTTGGAACGGAAAACTAGTTTTCTGTTTAATTACTGACAAGCCTAAATTGAAATAAATGTCTAGCTCGTCTTTCTGTGCTTTATTTCATAAAATCCTTTCCCTACATACCATACCACATTCATAATATTATACCATATTTATTCATTAATTCCGTACCATATTCATAGTTACTTTTACACATATTAAATAACTAGTAACCATTCTGATATTGAAAGCTTTATATTTGGGTAATATATGTATACATAAATATAGACTTTTACCCCATTTTCTAACACGGTCACCGATTTTCTAGGAAACCGTAACTTTAACCAACTTTAAACACGATTGTTATTTACTCACGCATTAAAATTAACATCAGACTCTCGGCCTCCACAGATGCATCGTATCGAGTGGTACCCGATCTTGGTTTTCATGTCTAGAGTCTGAGAGAGATGACGCTGTAATTAGATCTGCAACCAACGCTCCGAAGCTTACAGGGTTCTCAAAGTCGGAGGGCACGTCTAGCCGTATACGAGAACAAATAAGTAAAGAAAAAAAAGAGAAGATATAATAGAAAACTAAGTTATTTTTATCTAAGACTAGCTTCTGCCCGCGACTTCGTTCGCGTGGAAGTAGTGCGATACACAATATACTTAAATAATATCCACATTTTTATAAAACTCCCTCGGTTGGGTCAGGGCCGCGTCGCAGCGCATCACCCGCCTGCGCTATGACTTCGTTTTTGAATCATAGTGTGGTGTTAATAGCATATAACCTTCCTCAAAAATTGGACCAACAAATGAAAAATATTTTTTCATATCCGGCTGGTATTTCCAAAGAACAGCGCGTTCTAACAAAAAAAAAAAAAAAAAAAATCGCCAGTAAAGCTCCCAGTTGGCATGCTTTTTTCCGACATCTACAACACTTAACGTCATATTTCGGCTAATGTACATACACAAATTAATAGAATGCACAATCTTAAATAGAGAAAGGTGTCTGAGATAGGAGGGTCCTGAGTTACAGATCACCCGGCTCTCTTAGATAGGGCATGTTAATTAAAAAAACGGTTAGAGTCAAGATATTATACAGGTTGACTTGTAATTTGACGTATTCATTCCAGGACGTGATAGTGTGACCCTTTTGCAACAATTAAGCACCCATAAAGCCTAGGCCAAAATTCATGGGATTCGAGTAAAAATCAAGTTTTTATATATTTTTGAAAATTTACCAGAATTCGTCACTAAGTATCACTTTTCTCTAAACTGTCGAATTGAATGGCCTTCATTGCTATTCCATTGAATACCTGATACTTTAAGAAATCTTTCGATGAAACCAAATGTTCTCGAACATCAAACAGATAAGAGTTAAAGGAAGAAGTTTATTAACCATTTCCAAAAATCATCTACATACATTAACTTTAACACCAGTTATCTCAAAATTTTACCTACTATGACATTAAGCGTACAAATTACGGGGCAGACATCTTCATTAAATCAGCTATGTAACGAGGTACAAATATTAAAAAAATAGAGATGGCGATGAAACAGTCGAAAATGCTGACAAAGGTCGAATTTGCACATTATTGAAATATTGATTAATTGAGTGTTACTCGAATTAATTAATTGTTTTATTAGTGATAAGCTGCGATTACTAACTACTCAAGTGGCGTCTCAACATGCAAACTGGTCGCGACGACCTGGCTACATAACGTAGGAAGAGTTGCTGGGTTATAAGAAGATAAAAAGGTAACATAAACCAGTCCTAGAACCAAAATTCGAAGAAATGTGACATCTACCAACCCGCACTGGGCCCGCGTGGTAGATTTATAGCCCACTCCCTCTCGAAGAGAGGCGGAATGTGTCCCACCAGTTGGAGCATTATAGGCTGATTATGTTAATTATCAGTTTGAAAGCAGTACTACAGTTATGTACTACAGTTAGGTACTACTAGTTTAAATTGAAGCAGCACTTAATATTCTATTTTCCATTTAGCGTGGTTGTCAATCGTTTCCCAGCCCTACCGGCAGTGCGGTGTCGTTCGTACCGGCAACTCTCAATCAATTTGTCGTCCTTTATACCTTTTATTATCCACTCTTTATTTTATTAATATGAAAATCCTATTATGTCGTATTACTTAAAAGCTTTTACATAGATATTGTTATTTGAACAACGCGCCTACTTCCATTTGCTTTAGAAATTAAATTCGATGAACCTGAAGTAGAATTCCGTCGTAAGACGGTTTTGGTCTAGTGTAAATAATAATCAATTGTATTTTCAACATCGTACGGTTGGGAACCTTAAAATTATTTTTCAAATGCCTATTAACTATCCTTTTTACTTACTATGAGTATATACAGATTATGCCCGGTTCCTATATCCTAAAAACGATTCGTTTTGCTTACGGTTCGTAGCATTTTCTACGAGGCGTAATCTATTTACCGTTCCTATATCAAACGCGGCGTAGGCTCATTTACCGATGGCCGCCAACTACCGATGGGAGGCATCTGGAGGGATAACTTGTAACGGATCGTAGTAATAATGTATGGCTAGGACAGTTCAAGGCGTTCCTATAAATTTTTTGAAACGTCAAAGAGCTGTCAAATTTACGAGGCGTATCTGGTTTTGTTACCGCCAATATTCTGTCGGTTGCTGTGTAACTAATAAACTATTTGAGTTTAAGTTTTACTAATTTTTGGTGATTGCTTGAAAAATGTTTAGCTCTAGTGATTCTGAATTAAGCGACTTACAAATGTTATCTGACTGGGATTCAGATGAAGAATACAGTGGTCGCAGGTACCAAACAAGGGTTGACCATATGACGACTCTGGATTCTAGTGAATTTATTATCAGATTTCGGCTGGATAAATCCTCTGTAGAACGGCTACTTATGGAAATACATCCTCATTTGAGAGTGAAAGGAGCCAGGTATGTAGGATTCCTTACCAATTTAAATTGAATATGCTTAGAAAAATAGTAGGAAATAGTAAAATAGTAGTACCTAGCTAACGTATGACATGGCAAATTTTAAAGTTAATTAAAATTAATTTTTGTTTTAGAAACTATGGGATACATCCACTGCACCAGTTATTATTAACCTTGAGGTTTTATGCATTGGGGACAATGCTGTTGTCAGTAGCTGACTTTGCTGGCGTGTCAAAATCGTCTGCTTGCAGGATAGTGCGTGATGTTAGTTGTGCTATAGCGCAGCTATACAGCCAGTACATATATATGCACACTGACACAGAACAGGACTTCTTCTTTGCTATTGCTAGGTTTCCTCGTGTTAAAGCAGCAATTGATGGTACACACATCAAGATTCAATCCCCATGTAAGTTTTCAGTTACTAGTAAGCCTAGTACCAGGTTAGTAGGACTATCCTGAATTATTATTGTAATAAGTACTTGCCTTTTTTATCATATTTCATAGGCATTTACAGTCCCCGTCTAACATTACATAGGTACTTAATTTAGTATGACTCCAGCCTTACAATACCAAATTTTTTACAGGTTCCATAATAGGCGAAGAGTTCAGGAATAGAAAAGGCTTCTTTTCTTTGAATGTACAAGCAGCATGTAATGCTAATTTATTGTTTATGAATATGATAGCTCGTTGGCCTGGCTCAGCTCACGATGCCACTATTTTTAATAATTCAGAACTAAGAGGTAACGATAAAACATTTATTATGTCTGTATTTTGCTAATAAGTACCTTATATTAACTATCTACTTTTTCCAGCTCAGTGTGAGAGTGGGTTGTATGGTAACAAGTGGTTGCTTGGAGACAGCGCCTATCCCCTAAAGCCATATTTATTAACTCCATTGTTAAACCCCCAAACTAGAGGAGAACAGCTTTATAATGAAGCCCATATTCGAACAAGAAACTGTATTGAAAGGTATGTTGTCCCATATGTTAATATTTTAAAAATAAGTAGGTACTTCTAAAGTGATGTTACTTTATTTACCAGTGTTGTATATTTTTAGGTGTTTTGGTGTATGGAAGAGGAGATTTCCAGTTGTGGCTTTAACAATGAGATTAAGTTTACCCCGAGCTAATGCAGTTATTATAGCGACAGCTGTATTGCACAATATTTGCCGTCTGAACTGTCTAGATGATGTACCACCGGAAGTAGAAATTCCCAACCCAGAGGTAGTGCCGATTCAAAATAATGCAGAAGATGTTAATGCTACAGAAAGAGCAATACTTATATCAAATTACTTTAACAAGTGAGTATATAACTGTCAATACTATTGTTGAAAACTTGAAATGTGTTAAAAATGTAATGTTTATACTATAACAATGCTTTTATTTTGTTTCAGTTTATAGAAACCAATGCATTGCTCTATGTTGGAAGATAGAAAATGGGATTAGTAAAAATATGAAATCAATGGACATTAATAAACTTTAAAAATAATGAATATCTGTATTTTTATTTACATTATTGTACCTATTATATACAAATTTACACATAATAATATTTAAATTTGTATATAATAAACATAATAATATACAGCAACATAATCACATATTTATTTTACTCATCAGGTTCTGTACTCTCTTCAATATTTTCAAAATTATTATCTTTTTCTTTTGCTAATTTTATTTTTAGCAGTTTAATTTCCAATTCCATTTTTTCGGATTTCTTCTCGTAGTATCTTGCTATAGCCAAGTTACGAGCTAAACGTCCATCGTTGCCAGCTTTATTTTTACCTGTTTAAAAGAAATATTAATTTCAGATCAATATGAACAATCAATATGATAATTACCAATTTATGATAGTATAACAATTCTCATACACAACAGTTATTTATTTTACTAGTGAGTACAACTTCAAGGAGTGTGTATTGAATACAGTCCTTCATATTACTATGGGGACATATTACAATCAGTAGAGAGGTTGAGTGAGCCCATTGCCATGATTTGATCAAAATGTTTTTTCTAAACATAAATGAGCTAGTCAGGTGCATGCACTGACCCAAAACTTGCAGGTAGAGCAACTTCTATAGATAGTATTACTTACTTAATTTGATATTTAAATTGAAATGAATTACATATTACCTTTACTGGTTGTTGGTGTTGCATAGAGTTTCTTGGACATAGGGGCACCAAAGAAATATTTGGACTTCTCTGCCGAACTTCCAATCAAATCCTCACTTACATCCAGTACTTTTGGATTTTTGGGTTGCAGACCTAAAAATTGATTTGTTTATTTACTTAATACTTCATTGCACAAAATAAACTGTACCTACAAAAGGTTAATAAATAATTTTCTACCAGTAAACGTCACAGGTGGTAAGGAGAAAATAAGGTAGTGCTCAATACATTAGTCAAACGAACCTTAGTCAAATGAAAATGAAGAAGTTAAAAAATATATTATTAATGGATAGCTACATGCGTGTGCATCAGTGAAAGTATACATTATGTAAAAAAAATTAAAATTTGTAACCTTCGGTTGGAGTTATAATATCCACATCATTAGGAACATTTGTCCTTGCATCGTTAGATGTAGAAACTTCTTCCCCCGATACAAGGAAAACATCTACATCGTCCCCACCCAGATTAAAACTCTCACAACCAATGCCATCACCACCGAAAGGAACCTCAAAGCCTGTGACAGTAGACCCCAGTAGCCCTGACACCTTTTCTAATATTTCATCCGGAGGAATGAAATCTCCTTTACCTCCACCAGTCTAAAAAAAAAAAGAATGAATAAACAAGTAGATAGGTCAATATCACACTAATATTAAAAAGGCGAAAGTTTATATGCATTACTTCTTCACACTCAAACGGCTGGACCAATTTTGATAAAATTTTGTATGGAGGTAGCTGACACCCTGGATTAACATATAGGCTACTTTTTATCCCGATATTCCCACGGAATCGACATTTACGCGGGTGAAACCGCGGGGCGCAGCTAGTATATGTATATATCAAAATTAAGTATATAGTCTCATTTTTTGTTGGTACTAAATTACGGACCTATTTATATTAAAAATAAGTATGTAATACTAACCTTAAGATTATTCATCCTTATTTGTTGGGCTCTTTTACGGGCTGCCTTTTTTAAATTGTCCCATTTTAGTTTTTGTAACTGGTCTTTGGTCCTGGGGATGTTACCACACTTGGCGTTGAACGTGGACGTAAGAGAAGTCCACGTTTCTTCCTTCATTTTGTTTGTGGTGGCATTGGTTTCTTTTTTAGTGAGGATAGGATGAGACAAAATTAAATCTACTAATAAGGCAGTTTCTTCCTTGCTCATCGCCTTCTTAATTTTCTATAAATCATAACATAAAAAGATATTAGAAATTACTATAACTAAATACAACATTCATGCAACACTTGTTGACTGGTTTGTGTGCAAAACCCACCAGATCTGAGACTTAAGTAGATACGTTAAATAAATAAATAAAATAAAATAAAAACTTTATTACTCAAAAGGATTACAGTTATTTTTACATTGGCCCCAAACTAGGCAAGCCTGTATCTTGGGCACCAATATGGAGGGTTTACCATTAAATATTTATTTTTAAAAACATGTTCGGTATTGTAATAAAAATAAAATATAAAATAATGCTTCAAATTCCAAAAATAAACTAATTAAAATCTGAGAATCAAAATCAAAATTTAAAGAAAACAAAACAATCAAATGGAGAATTAAAAGAAAAAAATAATAAAACTAGAAAAATAAAAACGCTATTATTTTAATGAGTGTGAGATCATGTGTTGTGAAAGAGTGTGAGTGTGTGTGATCATGTGTTGTGAGTGAGTGAGAGTGTGTGTGATCATGTGTTGTGAGTGAGCGAGAGTGTGTGTGATCATGTGATGGCGAGTTTGAGTATTTAAGCGAGAGTATGTGTATATGAGATAAACGAAAAAATTGTATGTGCGCGAGAACTATTTCACCACTGTAATAATCTTTTCTGCTTCGTCATATGACAAGTTTAGTAACCAGGATGTTAGGGTAATTTTTATTTGTTTGCGAGTGCAATTTCTTATATTGCACTGTTTGATAACTGCGTTATAGACGTGTACATGAAGAAAAAGTGGGAGTCTTTGTGCGTATGCGGATTTTACTGGGGGATTTGGAACTCTGAATTTGCGTTTGGCCTGTAAACTACTTAAGTCACTCCTTTTCGATATTTTGATGTGGGTATTTGTTGTTACGTTTAGAATATACAATTTTCTTACACTCAGCAGAGAAGCTTCTGCAAACAGGATTTCTGTAGGAAAACGGTATGGTTTATGTAACAGAGTTTTGAGGACTGCGCGTTGTGCTCTTTCGAGGATTATTAGATGAGATTTTGACGCTCCTCCCCAGATTACAATGCAATATTGTATTAGCGACTGACATAAAGCTGTATAGACGAGTTTTTTTACATCCACCGATGCACTGTCTCGTATCATTTTCATTATGTAAATTTGCTTCCGAACGCGTTTAACAAGTTCCCTGATCTGTGGTTTGAATGAAAGGTGTTGGTCTATAATAACTCCTAAGTATCTTATTTCATCTACTCTGTCGATGTCATTGCATGAACATTGAGTATTAGTGTTAATAAATGTGTTATGACAATCTTCTCCGTGAATCTTTAAATTCCATAATGGTACTTTGGTAGCCAGAGTTTTCCTGAAGGTTATGTATTTAGTCTTTTTGACATTTAGTGTCAGCAAATTTTTGTTCAGCCATTTAGCGATCCTGATCATTCCTGCTTCTGCTTTCTTGTATAAGTCTTCCCAATTGGTTCCGTGAAATAGTATCACAGTGTCGTCTGCGTAGCAAATGAGGTCAGCGTTTGGGACGGTAATTTTGAGTATATCATCCATGTATATAGTAAATAGTGTTGGGCCAAGTATACTCCCCTGTGGGACTCCAAAGCTGATTTTTTGTTCATCGCTGACTAGATTATCAATTCTGACACATTGCCGCCTGTTGCTCAGGTAACTACGAAGCCAGTCAAGTGTTGTTCCTCTTATTCCCAACCTTTCGAGTTTTCTAAGAAGGATAGGAATAGAGATGGTGTCGAACGCCTTAGCAAGATCTAAGAATATTCCTAGACAACGTTCGCCATCATCTGTATGTTTGGATGTTATGTTCGTCAGCAGCTCGACGGCATCAGTGGTCGATTTTCCTTTTCTAAACCCAAATTGCCTTTCTGAGAGAAGTGAGTGATTTTCTAGGTAATTAACTAAGCGGTTATTCATTAATTTCTCCAGGACTTTTGAGAAAATGCAAAGCAGAGATATAGGCCTGTAATTATCAGGGGAGTTCTTAGGACCAGCTTTATGAATCGGAGAGACTAGTGCTACTTTCCAATGTTCTGGGAAAATTCCTGACGACATACTCAGATTGCAAATATAAGTGAAAGGTTCCAAAATGATAGGCCTTATCACTTTGATTAGAGACGGTTTAATTCCATCTAGACCAGGTGCACTATCGTGTTTGAGGTTTCTTATAATAGAGTCGACCTCATACATATCTGTAGGCGTCGTGAACATTGAATCAACGGGTGAGATGTTGGTGTCGATATCAGCAGATAGTGCTTCTTCAGACGTTGATAGTCGTTGAAGTATCCGCTCAGACAGGATTTTGCCCACTGTTGTAAAATAGTGGTTACAGTAATTTAGCGATACCTGTGGTGTAATTTTCGCTTTTAGTAGATCAGCTGAGTCATTTCTTTTCTGTCGTATCTCACATATGTCTTTTATTGTAGTCCACAATTTCTTTGAGTTTCCTCTGTTGTCTTCTAAGGCTTTGCTTTCGTAGTCTTTCTTCGCTTTTCGGAGAATATCTATAAAGAAGTTTCTGTACCTGGTATACGAAAGTTTAAGAGTGTCATTTTTAGAGTCTATATTTACCTGACGGTGTAAACTATCTCTATGACGCATACATCTCATCAAACCGGGAGTGATCCATGGCTTTAGATTGTACTTCGAGCGGCTACTTTTAATGAGATGAGTGTGAGTGTTTACTGCAGAACTGATTATATTATTAAAACATTCTAACGCCTCATTTACATCGCTCTTGCTGGTAACGTTGGTCCAATCGACTTTTTGTAGATCAGCAGATATAGCTTCAAAATTTGTCTTCAAGATTATCCTTTTTTTCCTATTTGGTTTATCGTTTGATGTGTTGAGGCCGACCATAGCAACGTCATGATCTGTTACCGCACATTTACTAACCACACCTACCAAAGAGTCTTTACTTTTTACAAAAATATGGTCCAAGCAGCTGTGTCCCCTTGTAGGCTTTGTAATGGCGGGAAGTAAGCCATGTTGCGCCATCAAACATTGATACGCTACGTTATCAGAGTTTGGGTTTGCCGTAAGTAAGTCTATATTTAGGTCTCCAAGTAGTACTAATCTGGAATTTTCCTTGAGTTTACTCAAATTAGAGTCGAGAGATACTAAAAATTTATCCAAACTAGCAGTAGAAGGGGAGCGATATATTCCAAGAATTTGCATAAAACCGTTTATACTTACCAACAAGCAGTCCGCGTCATCTATGTCTGGTTCCGATACCGACACCGTGATAGAGTCCCGCACATACATTATTACTCCACTTGCCTTGTTTTTGTGCTGAGTAGTATTAAAAACGTTGTAGCCTTCCATTTGTCTGATAACAGAGCTCTCATGCAGCCAGCATTCAGTAAGTACAATAACATCGTATTCAATGTTTAAAAGTTTTAACGCCACTAAAAAACTGTCAAAGTTACACTGTGCACTTCTTATGTTAAACGTTAGCATTTTGAAGTTGTACTCGCAGTTAAGATGTTTTTCACATACTTCGAGGTTATCGAGCAAGTGACAATCTATACTAAGGGTTTCATCAATGCTTTCAAATACTTCTAAGTTATCCACGATAAAGAAAGTAATTTAATATAGTTTGGAGTATGGCTAATATTGTCACTTATTATTTTGTAAAACTGCATTATAATTATTCGTATTATAAGGAATTTAACTAAATTTTTATCCATTTTTTTATCGGTGTGTTTCTGTGTCAAATATGAGTAAGTATGTGTGTGAGGTTGAGTGTATTTATTTATGGTTTCGAGTGTTGTGTTAAGATATGTGTGTATGTCAGTGTTTGTTGTCACGTTATATAATGTTTTAAGAAAATGTAACATAATTAATAGACCAAATATAAATCTCGTCCTTCTAAAGGAACGAAAGGGATACAAAGTTATCTTATTTATCGGAGTCAGTGGGTATTTTAGGGAGAAATCCGGGATTGATGCTATTATCTGGTATGTCAGGACCGAGAAACTGGTAGATATTGGCTTTGTTCTGGATTCTTGTGGCTCGCATGCCTTCTTCTTTGCGGAGGAGAATCTGTCCGTTTCGGATCCAGCAAAATTTAAATCCTTTTGCCTGCGCTTTTGTTCTCGCTTCACGAAAAAGCTGCCGATTATGCTTCGTCAGATGTTCGTTGATGAAAACTCTTCCTGGCGAACCTTCCGAGACGATATCCTTGCAATTTAAATTCTTTCTAGTTTTTGCGGCCTTAATAAGTTCATCTCTTTTAGATCGTCGTAAAAGTCGTACAATGATCGGCCGTGGCATCTTTGCGTCGGTATCCCCTGAAGCACGTTTCTGAGCGATTCCGGTCCGAGTCACCCAGTCAACGTCATCTTCTTTTAAGCTCACCCCTATTTTGGACGCGGTCAGTAGGACCGTATGTTTTAGGTTTTCATTATCGGATTCGCTTAAGCCCATAATTTCTATCTCATTGCACATTGCCACCTGCGCCTGTGTATTTAGCTGGTCTTGGAGCTGAGAGATTGTGTCATTTAATTCTAGTATCTGCTTATTGGTTTCAGTTTCTAGAACGGAAATTTTGTGTTCGGACTGGGCGATTCTGTCATCGAAGCTATCAAGTCTATTGTTACAGGTTTTTATGCTTATAGTTAACTCATTCAACTGGGATTTTATTTGTGACATATCCTGTCTCATCATGCGTATCTCACGGGTTAGTGAATTAAGGGCGTTTGAATCACTAGCAGTAGTAAGAATGGGTGATTCTGGAAAGGCACCTCGGGAACGCGGCTGCGTGTTAACATTCATAGTGTCGTCCAGCATAGTATTTGTCGGTCGCACAAATGTATTTGTGTTGTCGCCTCTGGGAGTTTTTGCTCTGCAAGTGGGGCATTTCCATTTATGAACAATCTGTTGATAATCATTTTGCAGTACATTCACACATTGCAGGTGGAATTCGCCACAGCAGCTAGTACACTTAATTTTTTGAGATTCAGATAGTGTTTCGTAACATCCACAGCAGATTTGATCCATTTTTTTTTTTGGCTTTATGTAAACAATACTTATGCTTAAAATGTTCTTAAGGTGAAACTGGAACGCGCAGACATATGCTTAGGATGGCGTTATGCACAGTATTTTGACATGGAACGCGATGTTTTTGTTTTGAATTTAAATTAAATAAAACTGTTACTTTTTATGTTTCGGCGGTTTCGGCACTGATGTTGCATTTGTTTGCACGGTTTGTTAAGTTTTTAGGTCGTAAAAGTCTTACTTATTTAGAGTAATGAGGTTTATATTAGATCTTGAGCCACTTTATTGTTTTAACGGAGTTTTTTTTTTAAAAATCACTGTGTCACACACATAACAGGGTTTTTAAGTATCACTGAGTTAGCATTTCGCTTTGCAAACTTTATCACTGGACTATTAGATGTTTATGATAGTAATTATGTAGTTTATATTATGAATCACTTAGATTTTTTATTTAATTACAATATTTTGCAAGGACTGGCGTGAATTTGAACTGTTTACTTTGCGATCGCAGCTCTCGTTAACAAAAATATGTAGTTTACTTACCAGTGCAACATCCATTATAGCTCTTGATCCTAATATAAGATTATTTTTAATAACACTGGTGATGGTAATTTTGGTTTCCAAGCAAACAATAGTTACTTTACTCAGTACTCTTTGAATTTTTTGAATGTAACCTACGAAAAACTATTACCATGACTACTTCCTCGTATTCGCATCGGGCTGTCAGTCATCAAAAACGCGTTTTGTTACTTTCGATACAAATGCCAAATGAATGATATTTTTTTATGAAAGTAAATATTTAACATGAAGATATAATAAAATATTATTGATTAATATTTTATTAATATCTACAAAACACAAAAAGTCAAATAACAAAAAAATAACATAATTTTTTACTTTAAACAAAAATAAGCTTCTTTGTATTAACAAAACGCAAAACGACGCCAGGGAGGGCTTCGGTAACAAACAAACGGATGACGGCTCGTAGCTCGTTTATGATGCAAAAAATATAGGAACGCCAATAACGGCTCGTTAATGGTTACTAGAAAACGGATGGTAAATTTTACGTATGACGAGTCGTTTGTTATAGGAACCGGGCAATACTCAACAAAAATTTTCGTAAGTTACGAGTGAGAAAACAGTTTCTCACTCTAACTTACGAACATTTTTGTTTGGTACCGGTACAGTACTGATACTGATTAGAAATACCAATAGTTACTACTCTGATACCGGTATCACACCAAGGCCAATGATACCGGTTCCTAATACCGATATTACAGGATTTACAGGCCCTGCCTGCACCTTTAATTGCTATAAATATGGTCACCTTCAGAAAAATACTGTCACACAGTCTGAAGACTACAAGTCAGAATACATCATTCTTAGGCTTTGTGGTTCTGAGACCCAATTGAAACCACTCCTCCTATTCGGTGGTCATCTCCGATGAAGGATTGTCAACAGTTTTATACCTTCAAGCCTTCGCTTTTCACTTTGGTAGAATCATGATTTTAACGTGTTTATTGTCATTGGAGCATTATCTTTGAACTTCTTTTATTTTATCTAATTATAAATTTTTGTTTAATTACACTTTTAGACGAAATAGTTCAGTTCTTCCCAGAACCTCAGCATATAAAACCCTAAGGAACGTCATCATCTGCCTAGCCTTTTCCCAACTATATTGGGGTCGGCTTCCAGTCTGACCTGATGCAGCTGAATACCAGTGTTTTACATGGTGCGACTGCCTATCTGACCTCCACAACCCAGTTACAGGGTAATACGATACCCATTGGTTATCAGACTTTCGGGCTTCTGATGACCAGTAACGACTGTCAAAGATCCACGACTGACAGCCGGGACCAAAAGGCCTAACGTGCTTTCCGAAGCATAGAGAGGTCTTGGTATATGAAGATGGTCGCCCATCCACGGACCAACCGCGGCAAGCGTAGCTTATCCTGATCAATCGACCCGTGCGGCTGTTACTACTTAGCCACAAGCCCCTCTAAAGTTGTGCTTGACTAAAACCAAGGAACGTAAGTTTCCTAATAAGAAAACTTGTGTAATGGGACATCGATAATGTCTCACAGCTTGTGTATAGATAGCTATTTTTAGCAGACGTCCCGTTCTCCGGCGGCGAGGAGATTAATTACAGAATCGGCAGTTTTAATTAGTTTTGTAATTAACAGCCGCATGGCACGCCTTCGAGGCGAACTAAAATAAATTACCATTTAATACAATCACGCTGGATTACGCAGGCAATGATGGCGCCCGGCGCTGGCAACGTTTTTAGACGAGTAAATCCTATATACCTACTGTTCCACGTATTGCCTACGTATACCAATGTGTGCTTCTCGAACGATATGATTCTATTAATTTAATGGATTCCGGGAACAAATTTATTGAATTACAAATTGCGACATTCCGAATAAAAAAGGCTTTAGAACTGCGATGTGAAGATTTATTCTGGGTTAACTTTTCTAATCCAACGGTGCTAGGGTGTTTATAAGCTACTTAGTATCATATTTTCACTTGTTTACTTTACTAAAAATCACAGAGACAATGGCCACGCTTGAAGAAGAAGTAAAATAAGGAAACAATGCTCGAAATAATTGTATTGGAAATTAAATTGACATAAAATAAAAGGGTACTCGATTGATCTCGTCCTACTCGACATAGTCTTTAAGTTCTATTTCATTTAATAAATAAAAAGAGTGCGCCATATTGTTCCCGGCGTAATTCGTCACAATCGGAATTGTGACAATTCCCTGGCGAGAGCTTTGAGAAAAATTGTCGCTAACGAGCTCGCGCCCCTCCCCCCGCGCACACCGACCCCGCACCACCCCCCCTCTACTTTTAATCCGCACCACCCCCCCTTTATCCGTAGCACTTTAAAACCCTTTTGCGATTTTCCGCACGGAAAAATTATCAAGAAAAAGGGAACATTTATTCATTTTCTACCATTTTAAATTATTCGTTATTAATCTTCAGTTTAATATCTTAATTGTCTTCGTAACTCTTGTTGGTTTAGTAGAGAGAGGGAAAGAAATTAATATCAGATGATTGGGTTACGGAATTGTTTGAGAGTCCACTGAGTTTTGATCATTACATAGTTACTTATTAACATCATAAAGGTCAAACCAGACTAAGAAATTGGAAATGTTATTAGATTTATTTTGTTTTAAGAAGTATAATCTGGCTGTGTTTTTCGGCTTGTGTAGATAGGCCGCAAGCTGTTCTTATAGAGTAAAATGGCAGTGTCAGAGGTAGTGAATCACTGTCAAGCAAAGTACAGTCACGAGCACTAATATGTCAAAACATAGCAACATTCAATTGCGATTGTTTCGTGAAATAACGAATGCAACGTTGAAATACGAAACTTTACATAAACCTATGGGATCGAAAATACTATATTCGTAATAACATAAAATTTCATTCAAAAATAAAGGAGAAAATCGCCTTTGAATAAAGCCAAGTGTATACGTACTTATGCTCGTGACTGCTTCAATAATAATCATATGATTTGATACCCGTGCACAAATGATTGACACCGATGGCTCCAACTCTTTGGTTTTTTGCAAATTATAGCTCTGTTTTACGTCGTATATTGACCAAATTGCGATTCGCAACTGTAGGAATGACACATATATTTACTGAATTATAACCATCTAAATTATATCAATCGCCAAACTTTGGACATTTGTACCGCGTAAGATATGTAGGTATATTATAACTAGATACCCTTAAAAAAGTATATTTAAAAATATTTAAATCAACTTGTACTTGTACCATATAAAATGATTATGTACCAACGCCTAGGTAGGCTGGACAGTAATTAATTTCTACAACTTAAAACCCTATTATTTTTGCATCTACATCAGCTTGAACCAGCCTATGCCACGTAGGTATCATTTCTAGCATAAGCTTCGTATTGCAAATTAAAGCTAACTTGTATATCGAAATGAAAGCATTTATAATAAAAGAAATATCCAAATTGGGTCGAAATAGGCAAATTTGTTCGGAGAGTATGTCCTCTTTGAGTTGCGTTCAGCCTCATTAGCGATTTTCCATTCGAACGATTCAGTAAAAGACGTTGAAAACTCTTATTCTTATAACGCTATAAGTGTGGCTCTTGGCTTTGTCTGGTTTAGTTACGATTCGCAGTCGGTAACATTTTTATGGTTAGTATTTTGCTTTGCATAGCTATGTTTATTAATTAGCTGTTTTTTTTGCAGTTTGTTTTTTCTTTTGTTTGGCTATTTTATTTTTACTCATGAAAAAAGATGTTTTATTTTTTCAAAGCGTTTTTGTTGAATCAATTACTATTACTATAAATTAACAAAGGATTATGATACCGTCTAGAGTTATGTACTTGTTCTATAAATTACATAACATAAGAACAAAAACCATTGTAAACAACAATGGCTGTGTGGCACCTTCACCCCACATGCGAACTACGTATCACACTGACGTCACGCAAAAATCCTACATCGCACCAGCCAGGATTACCGCGTATCTAGCATAATATACAACGCCCGACATCAATCATCGGGCAGTAGCCTACCAGAAACAACACCCGTCTGGTCGAAGGATCCTCCCTTTTCTATGGAGGATGAGTGAACTTTACACCTTGTTCCTCTATAAGTAGTTGTATCTACAGTTAAAATATCTTTCATAATTGTACAACAAAAATTGTTTCCAACACACATTTTCAGTATATATAAAGGCCAGTGAAGCAAATCGACATTTCCGGAAGATAGTCATTTGAAAGTTGTTCACTTGTGAAATGATTGCTTCTTTGTGTCGTGACGTCACGACTCACGACTCCATGTAATCAAAGGCGCTGAACCTTTGGCCAGAAAAGTAATCTGTTAAAAGGTTGAAAGATATGTAATTGTGCGTGTTTGTTTACAGGTACAGAAGGTAGTCGGCACGTCATGGTAACATTTTGACTTCGAGTTGGCCTGTACCTATACAAGGTGTAATTTGAAAAGAGGCCATTGTACTCATCATTATGAATAACTTTTACTATGAGACCAACCAGTCGTGAACAAAAAATCAGCAGTTCCCTACACTTTGACGAGTGATGCGAACATAAATGAAGGGAACAGCAGATTTTTTTTCGCGATTTTAGGTTTGGTCCCATAGTAAAAGCTGTTCGTAATGATGAACACAGTGACCTCTTTTCAGCGGGGCAATTGCGTAACACATTACCAATCGGAATCGGTTTCATTTTGACAGTTTTACAACATTCATTGCGTTATTCACGTTGTTGAGCAGACACATTTTTCGAACATATGAAGCAATGGATTAGCAATATCCTTCAAAATGATTCAGATTTTGCTCAATAGTGTGTTACGCAATTAGTGTGCAGGTCCAACATCATTTTAATTACACGTTGTATACAGGGTGGCAGGGACATCGACGCGCAACCTGTTACCATGGATACAGTCATCCAGTCAAAGTACATGATTCTAAGCCTATGTTGAAATTTTAGGTTGGTTATTAAAAAAAAAAAGCTGTTCTACAACTTTTGACTGCGAAGGTGATTATTGCACTTTTCGTTAACCGACCAAAAATTACTATAAGGGGGTCCAAGCGAAGCGAGCAGTTGAGCGAAACCATACGATGAAAAGTTTTTAGCTATTCTAATTTGCTATAAGTAAATGTCGGATGAAAAGAAGTGTTAAGGTTTATTTCATGCGACGTTTGTCTTTTTTGTCTTTAAAATTGTAGTTTAAGTACAGATTTTATTTCATTATTACTTCATATATTCACTTCAAAATCAAAATCAAGAGTTATTTATTCAAACTAGGCTGAGAATCAGCACTTTTCGAACTTCAAAATTACAAAAGATAGACCCCCAAAACGCCCGCCCTTCACCACTTCCTAGTGCTTTCGCTGGGGAGAAGAAGTGGCGGAACAAACTCCCCAGCAGCACAGCTGTCTGTTCAGTTAGAAAATAATTAAAAATAATTAACTTCATAATTACATTGATTTAAAATAAATAGTTATATTTGGATTTATAGAAGAAATTAAAAATAATTACGATGTTTATACACATAATAATAAAACTAATTTATATTCGCAGTTTCATTTTCATCTTAGCATTGACCCCCTCAGGGGAATGTAGGAAGATGGGGTCGGAGATTTGATAACGCAATAATTTAATATATAAACATTATAGTATTACATTTTTTTTTTTGTATAAGAAACATAGGTACCTCCCTAAGTAGGTACCCAACTTTTTGTACGAAATATTATTGTTCTTTATGCATCTGGACACATTTTTCACTACAAAATAAGCTCATAAAAGTCACAAAGAATGCGAAATAATAATATTATAACCCACGTAAACAACAATAAATTTCACTCCAACTAAGATATATTTAAAGCTCGCTCGCCACTCCGAGAATAACGAGAGGACATCGTAACTTAACGTGAGAACTCGTAAATTCTCCATTAGAAGTTGTATGAAAAAGTTTAAGAAAGTATTAAAACGTGGGTTTTAGCACGTAGCCTTCGAGTTAATATCGTGAAAGCTCAACTTTCCACTCGGTGAGTCGTAATTGTAATCGGCCACTTTGCCTCCATTAGTGGCCCGGTCAGTAGGACGGCGGGACGCGGCCGGTGGTCGGACCACTTCGGACCGCACTTTGTCCCAGTCACGGCTGGGCGCGGGCCCGATTGCCTCTGTCAATACTGTACTAATGTTACCAACTGCGTATTATACGCACAGATTATCTTTGGATACCACTTTATTACGCAACCTCTTGGTTAGAGGAAGGGATACATGAGTAGGTATACCTATTGTTTTTATTGTTTGGGGAGGCCTATGTCCAGCAGTATTTTAGGACGTCTTTCGGCTGAAATGATGATGACCATGATGATATCTATTGTAGGTAGCTGAGTTACAAAACCACTATAGTATTTTTATCCCACGAAGCGGCGCGCGCTTTACTTGTGTTCAAATAAATATTTGTGTGTGTCTAAGCGCAGGAGCTATAGGTTCCGACTTCCGAGACAATGGCGGATTCGGAAGTGTGTGTGTGCGTTATGTGCTGACGCTACTCATCTTCACGCACTCATTCAAAGCGTGCTTGTACAGACGCCAGCTGCACATCAAGCTACCCAAAACTGTCAAATTTTCCCAATCAACTTTGAACCTTATACTTTAGCAATAAAGTTGAAAATCTATTAAAGAAATTTGACAGATTGTAGTAGCTCGATGTGCTGGCGTCTGTACAATTGTTTACCACAAGTAAAGCGCGCGTCGCTTCGTGAAATAAAAATATTGTACTGTTATCCTATTTATTGTTTTAAAGATTCAACTATTTCGAAATGCGTGGAATAAATAGATTTTTAATTATAATCAACGAAAAACATTTAGGTAAATTATTCCTTTCTGATGTCGAACAGTAATTAAAATGGAATAATTGATGAAATAACAACCTATGAGAATTTATACTCGCTAATGTAAATATGACAGCACCGCAAATAAATGAATTGATGTGGTGGCAAGCCTTATAAATATGGAAATGTTAAATATGAATGTTATTCAAAGTATAGTAACTTTTACAGCGAACCCTTAACTTTCTCTTAACAGGCAGGTAAGTTAATATCTCTTGGGTCGTTACCTGCATTACGTTAAGGTTTATTGCCGAATCGTGCGCGTCATTTACCCTTTAACGAAGGTTAACAACTTCACTATTTTTACTGACGATAACTGTTTACGCAGTGGATCTGATGACCAGTCGTCACAAAAAGGCGAAAACTTTTTCTGAAGTAAAATGACAACACCGTCACGATAGCTACGCGGTCGCTACGAGATTGCTACGCTTCGTAGCACTCGAGCTACGATAGTCCTGTGTGTAACCGGTGAATGTTGTAAAGACCCCTTTTTTATAGGTATCCACAACATAATATTTGGATCGCACAAAGCATATAGATGGGATAATTTAGTCCCAAACTGCTCAAGTTGCCACCGGCCGTCGTTAGGTGCCATGGGGAGACAATTAACTACAGATAGGTCCCAGGAGTCAATGTTATATGGTACTCGCTAGTATAATACGTTATTAGACTTTTTGACTGGCGAAAAAGGACGAAAGTATAAAAGGTTTTATTCATGAAGGTGTAACATTCTAACCATCGACTAATCACACAATTTCAAATACATTTTTTTTTAAGGAAGTACCTAATGAGAAATAACGCAGGCATACATACTTACATAAATACCAGGCCACTCAGAAAGTATTGCGAAAAAAGTTTTTATGTATGAGAGACTGGCCAGTTATAATCTATTTTGAAAATATGATTATTTGTAAGTAAATATAGGTACGTTCCAATTTCAAATTTCCCTCCACATTGTTTGCGAGCTAATTTATATTATCATGTCTCATTAAAAAATGGATCTGCGCCGGGAACATTTTTTTCTATTTTCGCAAAATTTTCTGAGTATCCCACGTATAATATACATATATACGGATACAAAACCTCCTTTTTATGAAGTCGGTTAAAAATAAACACTGGTCTACTCCCTCTCACAGATTCCTATCTGTCTGCCTGTGCCCCAGCAGTGAGAATGTTATAGGCTGATTGGCCTATAGTGGTAATAATAACAACGTGTAAATAACACGAGCGAGCATAACTACGAAATAAGAACGTACAAGAATGATAACAATTCTTGCCGAGCACACAATTTGTTAAGGACTGCACACATCAGGCTACGTCGAGCATGACACGACGCGTTCACAGCACCGCATATTACTTATGTGACCTTAAAGAGCACACACACTTCATAGCTATAATGTCTGGCAAGGTGGTTACGTAAAGCACTGTTGTAACCGTTAGGTTACAACAGTGCTTATTCAAAGCTGACACAAGAATGAGGAGTCTTGCGTTTAGGACGCTATGAGGCATGCGTCAAATGGAATGTCATATATGACAAAATTGTTTCTTGTAATGGATATTTTCGCCCTTTAAAGACATGCTGTCATCAAATAAGATGGCGACTAGCGATGCTAGCTGTTCTAAACTGTTTTTAATACTGTGTGACCTAAAACCCACACTTCAGTCACGCTTTTCTGTGACTTAAGTAGTTAATTTTTAGCGGGCTTAGGTCACACGAACTATAGATTAGATTAGATTAGATTAGATTTATTTGCCCAAACATGTGTATACATACAATAATAATAAGTGCATGCAAGATAGATAACATAAACAAACTTGATTCAGACATGTTTGCCACATACTATGGCGTGCAAATGTTTTGAAATAATAATAATTGTGATTTTTTAATATATCCTTCAATTCAAGAGAAGGCAATTTAACAAAAAATTAACATTTAATCAATCAAACAATCATTCAAACAATTTAATCTATGACTGCACAATCAGCAACTAAGCAATGAATGTCATAAGTAAAAAAAAAATATAAATCATAATTAAAAATAAAAAGGAATTAATAATATATGTCAAAGTGTATACAGTCATGTCAAAAGTATTTCATAAAATCATAATTTAATCTGTAATAATTATTTATATAATAAAACATAGATATGTAAAATATAATCAGAATTTAAAAAAAAATTAAATCGTATATGATACGTGTGATATAAGTAAGTCTATTAATGCACGGCGTTTAGCACCCTCGCTGGACTACTTCAGTCACACGTATCGTAATGTACTATTATTTATTGGCTAAAGATTTTACCCGAGCGTCTGACCAGTCTCATCCACCTAGGCTTTTCCCACCTATGTTGGGTTGGTTTCCAGTCTAACCGGATGCAGCTTAATACCAGTATTGTATATGGAGCGACTGCCTATCTGCCCTCCAATACCCAGTTACAGGGTAATATGATACCCCTTGGTTAGACTAGTTGTCAGACTTTCGGACTTCTGACTACCCATAACGACTGTCAAAGATCCACGAATGCCAGCCGGGACCAACGGCTTAACGTGCTTTCTGAGACACGGAGTGGTCTCGGCATGTAAAGATGGTCACTCATCCACAGACCAACCGCGGCAAGCGCAGCTTAACCTGATCGATCGACATTTGCGGCTGTTATTATTTAACCACGCTGACCAGTCTATCAAACATCTTATACATATTTTTTTTTGTTTTATTCTCGGCCATTTCTATGGAGATATATTTTAAAGCGGCCAGGGCGATCATGTTCAACAGTTTACAAACGTGCACGAAAACGCATATTAACGCCATACCCGATGTCAACATAATACCCGTTCCGTACTCATGCAGACGTAACTTAAGGCGCAGGCCACACGGAAAGGACGCGAGACGAACACAGATCTCAGACGCATCACGGACATCGATGATTTTTCTTCAAATTATGTAGAAGAGACGAGATGCGGTCACGGACGGACGAGAACGCTCCATACTGTACCGACTTCGACATTTCATTTTGAGGGCGGCAGCGGTGGCATGCGGTTGTGAGCTATGTATGATGTTTATATTTTGAGTTCGGCTATCACACCGCGCCCTCTCCGTACCCCTCTGCGCCTGTGCCTTGTCCGTGGCTCATCACTATAGTATACTTTAACAATAAGTTGCAGACGGAAAAGCGACGCGCGCCTGCTTCTTGTCATTTCAAAATCAAAATATTTTGTTTCACATAAACATACAGCACTTGAAACGTAAGAAGCTAGGTGCATGGTTCCTATTGGTCGTTTTCTATGAAGAAGAGCCGACAAGAAACTCCACGGTTATGCTTTTAAAAAATAATTGACTTTTACAATGTTTTCATATTACAGTATTAATAAGCCTGTCAACAAGTACATAAAAAATGGTCTCATATTCACAAAATATAAAAAACTACCAAAAATATAAATGATTATAAAAACTTATTAAAACCAAATGATACCATACATATACATTGTGTATGAAGAATAATGATCATACGTGAAAGAGACGTGAGAAGAGGACAGTCGCAGACCGTTTGCATCGCGTCTTCGTCTCACATCTCTTGTGTGTGGCCCGCGCCTTACATCGCTGTGTCGCTGAGCGTGCTCGTGTGTGTAATTGCGCTAATGTCTGTGCTCATCCCGCCTGCACATTATTTCCCGGCAGTGTAAAGCCCAACTTATCTTTTATTGCTATGAAAAGAACTTTTGCATGAGATAACTGAGTACCTTTCTTGGAAGCATTATGATTTAATAGAGAATTTTTATATCATAAAGTTATGAGATTAGCTAGTGTTGTTCGTCTGTTTTTTTTTTCAATATTACAGTGTGAAATAGAAAAAAATATACAAAAATAAGGAATAAAAAAATATGTAACAGGAACTTCCTTTTTGAAGCCGGGTAAAAACTACAACACATTTTCGGTCCATTACCTACTAAATGTTCCATACAATGACTTGAAACTTCAAGGTTGTAGATAATTGTTGGATACCAATTCACAAAGTTCTCTATACCCAGACCAGATGAATTTGATATAATACGTTTATTAGTAAGCGGTTCCGACGACTGAAAGAGAGAAAAATCAGTCGTCGGTAATTTGACTTTCGAAAGAAGAAGACAAAGCCTTGTGTAACTATACACACGCTATGCAACGTTTATTAGTAAGGGGGTTACTTATTTGCTTAATAATAAGCTAGTTATAAGTTTTCATACATTGAGAACCACTTGGCTCCTGATTTAAATCTATTTATCATTTCTCATTCCATTCCACCATTTATCATTTCTCAACTCGTTAATTTGTCAAACGAAACACAATTTAAAAAAATAAAATAAAGCAGTTTCATGTACTGCAGCTTTTCCTAATATTTTCCACATACATTTTTATTTAGTTTGGTTTCCGGCTCACATGTAGTTTTCAGTCATCTATTTTCATATTCGACGATGAAAAGTTTCAAAAGTTCGAACATGAAAATAAATGGTTTTTAGTGAAAAACCATAAAATAATAAATCAAGGCAAACACAACCTGTTAAAATAACCGCTCGTCCGTTTAGACCAACGAAACTGTTCTATTTTTTTTATCAGTAACAAAAATCCAGCTTGGTCGAACACTTCAATATCCATTACCGCATGACAGGCAGTGCAGTGCTGTGCAAACAGCCGCGACAGCGCTGCGTCAGCACTGTACCGGTGCAAGACAGCGGCTTATGACGCGCTCACTACTCGCTTTAGAATTATAAGTATATAAGAAATCCCGTTCTATCATTTTATTGTGCCAGTGCTGGATCTGTGATAAACTCTCTCAGCGGCAGGCTTGAGCTTCAATCACAGCGCTGTTTCTTGTTGCGTTTCACATCTCGATTGTGATACCTAATGTGGTCATAGTGAAATATTTGTTGTATATTTTTGGATGCAAGATATTATCATATGAGGACCCTCACATAAAATTTCGTTTTAAATAATCAAAAGTTTGCGGCCTTTAAAGCCGTTCATACCTACGCAACAGTCTCGCCCCGGTATTAATTTTGCACCACAAGCTCACAGCTGATGAGCTCTCAACCGAGCTCAGCTAAAATAATTAACAATGTCTCGATTATTGTGGTTTTGTCCTCATCATTATTTTCAGCTGAAGCACCCTTTACAATATTAGAAATTACGTTCGTAATATTTTTATGCCGCTAATTACTTTACCACTATCGCCGTCATTAGCAAATTTAATTAAAAATGTTTGTTTTTACCAGCGCGACTGTTTGTGTCGTTCATCACTTATCGTGCAAATAGTAACAGCCACGTACGACATTCGTACAACTCGTTAACCAAATAACTTACTGGTTCAAATTATTACCATGAATCTCACACCGTTAAAATATCTTTTATTCATAGAAAATGTGACATCTGTGTTCAGAAATTATTTGTGTTTAAAAAGACGTACTCGTATTATTGTACTCGTCTGGGTATTTATTGAAGTATTCAACATTTCACTCACTGCAGTGGCCAGCTTCGAACCAGAAAATATACATAAAATTCATCACAAGCAACAGGCATATTTCTTTTTGCCCGCCGGCTTCTCCATTTATTTATTGACAACATCTTTATATTACTCCAAAAGATTTTACAGTCTTTTATTAAACTTTGATGCGTTTTACAAATATTTTGATGACGGAGTTTATTACCAAAAAATGTTGAAAGCACAAAAAGTTTCAACATATGGAATAGTGTCGGTTTGTTGTTTTATAATATTTGTGTTCACCTACTTTCGTTTCCCTAGCAGTGCTGGTAGTATGGGATGGGCAGTCACCATAATAGCATTATACTGCATGAGCATGTCTGACACCCGCTACATCCTCCAATACTTTGTATTGCATTGTATTTTGTTCGTGGTTTCTGAGCAACTGAAAACAATCACGCGATCAATAGATAGCGAACTATCGGCGATGAGAAAACATCATGAAGATGTGGAACACGCAGATTTGACCAGTATAGCCATAAAACACGAAAAATTAAATAAATGGTTAAAAGCCTACGAAAATATTAACGACAGTTCTAACTTATGTAATTCAATGTTTAGCGTACAGGTAAGTTTATTATATTAATATAACTCCATTTACTTTCATGTTTCATCAAACTTCTTTTTTATGCGAGGAATTTTAATATGATATTAATCGCTTAATCCCCGCTAATGAGACACAATTGATTTTCTATTGTAACGGGCCGCTAGAGGCCCGCATCGGGACGGAGCGATTAAAACATCTTTACGATTGGTTTCAGTTGACGATCATGCTTTTGATGGTGACTATGTATTACATAGTATTGATGTACACCATGATAACCACAATAGTAACCGTTGGGGTACGTATAAACTTAAATGTTTTGAATAAGTAGTAATATAATCTTGACTTCAAAAATGAAAAACATATTTAGGAGGGATTAGCCCATATTGGCTCATAATCCAGTTAAGAAAAGTCGAGGAAAGGGAGGCCTTTGTCCTGCAGTGGGGGGGCAATACAAGCTGATGATTATAAAAAAAAAATGTTAAAGAAATTTATAATAAAAGTATTTTTTTATTTGGAAAGAGTTACAGTAACCTCCTTTGAAGAGCATATTTGTTTTACTGTGTAGAATGTAGTTAATTATTAATTACAATATTATATTATTTTTAGAGAAATGAAATGCATGTAATGTAATAGTTCGAGGTTTTCAGTCAGTTTCGTTTAACTCTCTCGTCTGTCTACGGCAGGGTGCGTTGTCGTGGTCATCTCTGTTCGTGAACCTGCTCTCGATGACACTGTTTCTCAACGCGCTGCTCTTGATATCCCACGCTGGTCAACAGATTCAGAACAGCTACGTAGAGCTGCGACAGAAGCTCTGCGAACTCTGTGTGCACACTCTGGAAAGCAAGTTTATGTTCTATACTTTGATTTAATTTATTTATCTTAAACTAGCGGCCGCCTCTGATTGTACGGTTTTTATGACTTGACAAAACATCGAGATTACCTTACTATATGTAAGTTTAATTTTAATGTATAATACCTACACATTAAATCTTCCGGAATAAATTATGTACCTAACATTATGTTGAAAATCCTTTCCTAACTGTAGAAGAACTAGGTGGTCACACAACCAAACACGAAAAGCGATAATCTATATGTACAGATATCAAAGTGAGATATTATAGTCAAAGATAAAGTTGCAGTAGATAAAAAGTATATGAAAAAAATGGCATTGTAAGTACCTGGCACAACCCGACCCCTCTTCCCCTCTTCCCCTCTTCTTCTTTGTAAGAGGGGTCAGGTAATGCAGAGCATAATCAGTCTATAATGTTCCCACTGCTGGGACACAAGCCTCCTCTCTTCGAGAGGGAGTGGGCTGTAATCCACCACGCGGGCCCAGTGCGGGTTGGTAGATGTCACAGTTCTTCGAATTTTTGATTCTAAGACATGCCGGTTTCCTCACGATGTTTTCCTTCACCGTTTTGAGAGCAGTGGTGAAGAAATTATTTACACAAAGTAAAGCGCCTAGCTGGGTTTGAACCCTCGTAAGTCGGGCCCATTACCACTGGGCCACCACTGGTCTTATATATATTCTTAATGCAGAGCACTGACCGGAAATTAAATAAATTAATTGTAAACCTCTATTCCAGATGAGGAATACTACAAGCTGACGAAGGATCTACTCCGTTACGTGCGCACGCGTCCTGTCCGCGTGCACGTGTTCGGAACTCTAGACATCAACATGTCCATGCTGCCGTCGGTTGTTGCATTCTTTACCACATACACTGTTATAGCGTTACAGTTCAATAATGTAGTGTAAATGATAGATTTTACAACAATTTTATATTGTTTTTTTTTTATAAACATAGCTTGTTCACTTTTAATGCAGATTGACTTTTTTTTTTTTAAGTAAGCTATTTTACTTGGAAATGTAGCATGTTACTGAGTTACCTTTTATCTTTTTGACTAACGATTTCACATCCTGCTCACCGTTGTAGATTGTCTCTCTAGTAAAGAATGAAATACTTTTCTTCCTCCCTTTTATTTTTTTTTACTTAACTTTTTATCATTTAGTGATCCATGTAGTTACAAGTTCTGTTTAGCACATATTTCTGACATTTTAACAGCACAAGTTCTATGCTAAGAATCATTGCGAGTGTGTGTTTCTATTTTTCTTGCCTACTTGAAAACGTAATAATACAACTTTAATATAATATTTCACATTGCATTATACTAATTTTACTGTGCTTAACTCAAACAATTTAAAAATATACCTAAGCCTTAATTTGAAAATATGTTTTTATCTTATTTCAAAGCTTTCAATTCCAAAGCCTCAAAATTATACACAAAACCAAAAAAATATACATAGCATGTTACTCAGTTACCTTTTATCTTTTTACCTAACGATTTAAAATCCTGCTCACCGTTTGTGGATTGCCTCTATTAAATAATGAAATACTTTTCCATTAAGTATAAGATTTAGTGATCCATGTTCTGTGTAACAGATATTGCTGACGTTTTATAACAGCACAAGCCCTTTGCTAAGAATTACTCCGAAAGTGTTTCTATCTCTTTCACGTACTACTGGAAAACTTTATAAAATATCTTTAATATAATATTTCATGTTCATCGACTAATTTTACCGTTTTCTGTTCAACCCAAACAATTTATAAATATAACAAAGCATTAATTTGAAAATCTGTTTTTTCTTATTTCAAAACTTTCAATTAGCCTCAAAATTATTCCTCGTAATTAATAATCAGCTTTTAATCAGCTGCAGTAATGAACAATATCCCGATTATTGTTGAAGATACTGTCCTTATCATTATTAATTTTTCAACTTTTGAAGTTATGTTTGTGTAATTTTTATGCAAACAATTACTTAACCATCACATTAGAGAATTGGATCGAAAACAAATAACTACTGCTGCTGATTGTATCATCACTTATCGTCCAACAACTACCATTAACGGATAACCCTACAGTCACACTACTCGTCAATCAAGAAAAGAGTTCCATCAAAATATAACTATGAATCTTACACCGTTAAAATATATTTTGTTGATAGAAAATGTGACATCTGTGTTCAGAAATTATTTGTGTTTAAAAAGACGTACTCGTATTATCGCACTTATTTGGGTATTTTCAGAATCACTCAACGTTGCACTTGGCGCTCTGACCAACTTTATTTCAGAAAGTAAATATCTACTTTATGCTCAACGGATATACTTCTTGTCGTCTACCGGTTTCTCCGTCTATGTAATGATAGCATCTTTGTATTACTCGAAAACATTTTACAGCCTTCTATTAAATTTTGACGAGTTTTACAAAATTTTCAATGATGAATCATATACCCAAAGAATGTTGAAAGCGCAAAAAGTTTTAACATCTATAATAGTGTCGTATTTTGGTGTTCTATCCTTTGCATTCACCTACGTTCGGGTGTCTGGCAGTTTTGCCACATATGATACTAAAATGGCATTACCCGTCAACATAATATTTCAATACATCAATACCATGTGTGACTTTCGCTACGTCTTCCAATACTTTGTAGTGCGTTGTATTTTGTTCGTGGTTTCTGAGCAACTCAAAGCAGTCACGCGATCAATAGATAGCGAATTGTCGGCCATCAGGAAAAACCGAGGAAAAATGGGACACGGAGAAAATTTGTCCAGAGTAGCCATCAACCATGACAAGTTAAACAAATGGGTGAAAGCGTACGAAAATATTAACGACAGTTGTAACTTGTGCAATTCAATGTTTAGCGTACAGGTAAGTTTATAAATTAAACATAAATTTAACAGCATTAAAATTCAAAATTCATTAGCAATGTTAGTTTTTGTCGCTTGTAAAGTTTTTTTTTTAAATATAATACTAAAATCTCTGTTGGTTTCAGTTGACTATCATGCTTTTGTTAGTGACCGTGTATTACATAATTTTGCTGTATAGCATCGCTATAATAACTGTCGAGGTACGTATGAACTTGAATAATTGGAACAAAGTTTAGGTAAAATACCTCGGACCTAGAATGAAAAACATCAATATAATGTTACAGTCAAAACTGTTAAGAGCGGTCCATTAATGACTGCAAAAATCGTTCAGCAATGCTTTTGTCTGATTAAAACAATTTGAACAATTACTAACATTAAACATGATAGTTTTTTGCATCCCTTTTAATAAAAATAATCTATTGGATAGGTTCGATTTTCACTAACTATTGCGTCCCCTTGGGCCCATGTGCGCCGCACGCTTTGCACACCCGGTTCTGGCGGGACTGTGCTACTACCAAAAAGTAGCTAAATAAACGACGTGTGATAAAGTGTTAAAGAATCATAATCACTAAACTTCATGATGTGTGATATAATATTTCTGGTTTTCAAATTTCAAAAGTTTGGTTTAACTCCCTTATTTCTCCTCCACAGGGTGCTGCGTCTTTGTCATCTCTGTTCCCCAACCTGCTTTCGATGACAGTGTTCCTCAATGCTCTGTTCTTGATATCTCGCGCTGGTCAGCACATTCAGAACAGCTACGTTGGGCTGCGACAGAAGCTCTGCGAACTATGCGTGCACACGCTGGAAAGTAAATGTTTTATACGTATTTTCATTCTGATACTTTAATCTTAACGTTCAAAATACATAAAATAAATCCAAAATTAATTCATTCTCATCTTCGTATCCAATGGACGGAATTTTAACTAAGTACAACAATAAATAAGAACATAATACAGTGGTACCCTATTGCACCAAAAGCATTACATAAAGTTCGTAAATATTTTTTAAAGGAAATAAACACCCAGTGTATGTTTCGTTTATTTGAAAAAATATACAAAACATAAATTTACCCCTATTTATAATGTTAACACAGATATTTTTTTTTCAGATGAGGAATATTACAAGCTGACAAGGGACGTACTCCGTTACGTGCGCACGCGTCCTGTCCGCGTGCACGTGTTCGGAACTCTGGACGTCAACATGTCCATGCTGCCGTCGGTTGTTGCATTCTTTACTACATACACTGTCATAGCGCTACAGTTTAATAATGTGTTGTAAATTTAGATGGTATCGTAATAAAGAATATGTTAAGAGTATTTTTAACAATATTATATTTTTTCGTGTTTACTTAAGCTGAAGTAATTATATTTTTTTACTTAAATTATTTTGAATTCAATTTGACTATTATAAAGAATAAGATTTAATTTTTTATGTGATCTTGTACGTTTAGAAATGCTTTAGCATGCTAATGATTTCTCTTCTTGCCTTTAATTCTTACATATCCATCGCACCGTTATAGATTGCCTTGAATACGGAATAACATATTTTTTCCTTGGTTTCGTAACCTTACGAGTTTATGCACATATTTTTGAGTTTTTAATACCACAAATGTTATGCCGAAACCAAAACGAAACGTTACTCCGAAAGTATTTTCTATGTCTCTCACGACCTCCCGAAAAAAAATGTGGAACACAATATTTTGCTCTGTGTGTATTATAAAATTGAAAAAGAGTTTTTGTCTTATTTCGAAGCACAAAAAGTTTTAACTTCAATGGTAGTTTCATTTTGCGGTATTAAAATATTTATATTCGCTTACATGCGGTTGTCCCATAATGATGATGCAAAGGGATAGGTAATCACCACGTTAACTCAGTACAGTATTAGCATGTCTGACTTCCGCTACATCTTCCAATAGTTTATATTGCATTGTATTTTTGTATTAAGGGGTATCGTATTACCCAGTAACTGGGTTGTGGAGGTCAGATAGGCAGTCGCTAAAATACTGGTATTCAGCTGCATCCGGCTAGACTGGAAGCCGACCCCATTTGACCCCAAAATAGTTGGGAAAAGGCTAGGCAGTTGATGATGATTGTATTTTGTTCGTGGTTTCTGAGCAACTGAAAGCAATCACGCGAGCAATAGATAGCGTACCTACTGTCGACGATCAGGGAAAGTTGAAGAAATGTGGAACACGCTGAAAATTTGTCGAGTGTAGCTCTCAACCGTGAGAAGTTAAATAAATGGATGAAAGCGTACGAAAATATTAACGACAGTTCAAACTTATGAATTTTAATGTTTAGCTTACAGATAATATTTATTTATTTATTTATACCTATATACTTTATTGTACACCACAAAAATACATAATTATTGATCACTAAAAAATGTACTTACAATGGGCGCGGGCGGCCTTACCGCTTTCTGCGATCTCTTCCAGGCAACCTTGGAATGGACAGAGATTTGCCTGGACATAAAATGGGGTTGTCGTTGGTGTAATAATATACTAAAATATACAGGATGAAATTGAAAACATGCGACAAATCGAAATGGGAGATTGTACTCATCATTATAAACAACTTTTACTATGGGACCAAACCTGAAATCGCGAAAAAAAAATCTGCTGTTCCCTACATTTTTACGAGTTATGCGAACATAAATGTAGGGAACAACTGACTTTTTTTTCACGATTTCAGGATTGGTCCCACAGTAAAAGTTGTTCATAATGATGAGTACAATCTCCCATTTCGATTTGTCGCATGTTTTCAATTTCATCCTGTATACACAGATATATACATATCCTAAATAATAGATACATACAAGCAACAAAAATAAATAAAGACTATAGATAATTACAGTTTCGAGAGCAAGATCACAATGACAAGTAATGTTCCTTTACGAGTCTTTTAAATACAAATAACGACTGCGCGTGTTTTATCTGGCAATGCATTCCACAAACGAGCAGCCTGGACAGTAAAAGATTTGTCGAGGAACGTTGTGGAGTGCATAGGCATTTTAATTTTATGGTTTTTATTAATTACGACAATATATTTTATGCTTATCATTAGTGTTTACTAATGTTACGGTTTGTAGATGTAACATGTCTTTGTTAATATGAACTAATTTTTTTTTTGTTCATATTAACAAAGACACATGTCAGGCACACTGATTTTTTAACGATTACCTACTCACATACAGAAAAAATACAAATATGTATTTACCTACAAATAAAATACTACAATGTAATATATCACAAATTTTCTCAATAATAATTAGTATTTTGACCAGAATACCTTTTTATTATATTTTTATTATAATATTTACTGTTTTATTATAATTTTTATATTTAACGGCCGCGACTTACGAGTTGTAGGTCGTAGGTTCGAACCCAGACAGGCGCTTTACTTCGTGTAAATTATTTCATCACCACTGCTCTCAAAACGGTGAAGGAAAACATCGTGAGGAAACCGGCATGTCCTAGAACCAAAAATTCGAAGACATGTGATATCTGCCAACCCGCACTGGGCCCTCGTGGTGGATTACGACCAACTCTCTCTCACCAAGAGGAGGCCTGTGTCCCAGCAGTGGGAACATTATAGGCTGATTATGACCTTTTTATTCTGTTCATAAATGTATGTATGTATATCTATTTATTCTTGTATTTTATAGTTATTTTCACATTATATATCTCCTATGTTGCACCAGTCATGTTTTGTCTCTACATCGCCCTAAGGTAAAAAATGCCTTACGTATCAAGTCCGCCATTTTACGGTTTACTTGTGCATAAGATTTTAATAAATAATTAATGTATTATTTATTTATCACAATAAATTATAAGTCTTCAGTACCCAGTAAAAAATTAAATACCAAAGTAACGATTAAACAACACTGAGGGAAAATTCCACTACGTTTTATATGCTTCTGACTTCATAGCGGTCTTACCGGGGCGCTAGACTTACCTACTGAAGTAATAATGATTCATACGAAATCGCCTATTGATGGATATGAAGTATCATTAAAAGTCGCCACCCTAAATAAATGCTTCATTAGGAATTTATGCCTAGAAATGATTAAAAACGCAATGCGACATGTTGTCTACATTTATTAACGATTACCATTTTTGTTTTATACTGTAATAACTCAAAAAATAATAATATTAAAAATAAATATAGAGTTTTTTATTTATAAATGAAACCTCAATATTTATTTAAATATGTATGTTTATATTTCGTTTTGATCACAAAGATTGTTACAATGTCTCTTCCCTAGCGTCGGATGTTTACGACACGGGCGTTGGATACTGATGAAATATTTTAATGATACAATCAGTAAATTACATATTTTTGAGCTTTAAACATTTCTAGTAGTAACAAGCTATTTTAAAACATTGTAAACTTTGGTTAAATGTTCTATATCTATTAAAATAACGTAACTTTGTATAAATCGTAGCTGAATTATTGAAAAAAACTAACATAGTTCTCAGTCGTATAAAAATGTGACTGAGGCGGCACGGGCACGAAAACATTTATAGAATAAATCCGACTGGCTGGCTTACTGAGGTGGTCAATGGGTTAATTTAATGGTTGTATCTCCGCATTATCTTTATGAACATTTGACTTCAGCACTGAATAAAATACTTCAGTTTTAAAAAAAATATTCTCCTAAGTACACAAATAGTCACAAACAGTTCACTTGAAATTAATGAAATGTACAAATAAATCATGCAGTTATAAAAAAAACTTAATATTATTGTATAATGTAGTTTCGAGTGCATGCACACATTATTTTTGACATTTCAGAATCGACATCGAATTGTAAAAGAACTCGATTTCTTACTTATCTGCTGTAAAACAAATCTTTATGTGCGCATAAGCAGTTTAATTTAGTCATTGTTTTATTTCAAAGCTTTCGATTACATTCCTGTTAAATGTGGTTATCTTCTCGTAAAAATAAGGGGTCGTCCATATTTTGGGAGAAACAGTTAAAGATAGTTATAGTTAGTTGTCAGATATGGCCGATGGGGCCGAAAGGTTCTGAAGTGGCGACCGCGTACCGGAATACGTAGCGTTGAAGGTCTCCCATAAGGTGGACTGATGACCTGGTGAAGGCCGCATAAATCCGATAGATGCGAAATACACAAAACTTACGAAAATATAATAATAATATACTATACGCAAATTCAGTTGGTAAGTCATTAATATACCTGCAGGTAAGTGCATATTACCTTTAAATACGAACTGGAACGTTATCCACCACGCGGACCCAGGCGGGCAGTGGCGGAGGATGTCACATGTCCTCGAATATATAATTCTAGTATATGCCTTTTTTTAGCATCAACATTCTAGGAAATGCGTTGTTTGCTATCTTTTACTACATCCTGTACCCAAGTATGTAGTAGGTATGTACCTACCTTTATAAACTTCACCTGCGTCAGTTTAGTCAAGTTATGCAGTAGTTACATACGTCGTTTTTGTCCTGTTGATTGTTGATGCCACAATCCCAAAATATGTATGAATTTGAAAAACCGAGCTCAGCTAAAATAATAAAATTTTCTTGGTTATTGTGGTATTGTACTTGTCATTGTTTTCAGGTGACGCACTCTATCCAAAATTATGTTTACTTTACCACTACCACTCCATTAGAAAAACAGATTAGAAATATATTACCTTCTTCTTGACTGATTGTATCGTCACTCACTTGTTCCATTACTAACAGTCACGTTTATTTCTACAGACTTACTACTCATCGATCAAGCTCCTTATCACACTCGCCCAAATGACGATGAATCTCACACCGTTAAAATATCTTTTGTTCGTAGAAAATGGGCTAACTGTGTTCAGAAATTATTTGTGTTTAAAAAGACGTACTCGTGTTATTGTTCTTTGTTGGGTCATCCTAACCATACTAAACCTTGTCATCAATATTGTGGCTAACTATAGTGTAACTAAAATTCATATTTATGCTCAAGAGATATATTACGTTTCGGCCATTAGTTTTTCGATCTATGTAATCATAGCATCTCTATGTTACTCCAAAAGTTTTTATAGACTTCTATTAAATTTTGATGAGTTTTATAAAATTTTCGTTGACGAGATCTATAGCCAAAGAATGTTGAAAGCCGAAAAAAGCTTGACGTGTATAGTTTTGTTGTTTTGTTTTTTTAAAATAATTTTCTTCACTTTCGTTTGGGTGTATGGCAATATATATGATGATAGCTATAATGGAACGAACTTGGTAATTACCACATTGTCCCAGTTCAACTTGAGCGTGGCCGACTTCCGCTACACTTTCCAATATTTTATATTGCGTGTAATTTTTTTCGTGATTTCTGAGCAAGTGGATGCAATTACGCGATCAATTGATGGGGAGCTATTTGCCATGAGAGAAAATCGTGGGGATGTGGAACACGCAGATTTGTCGAGTGTGGCTGTCAACCACGATAAGTTAAATAGATGGGTAAAAGCGTACAAAAATATTAACGACAGTTCCATTCTATTTAATTCAATGTTTAGCGTACAGGTATATAAGAACATACATAAATATTTAAATATTATACTTACACATAAAATTGTTTCTATTTGCACTTAACTTTTTAATAAAAGTGATTAATTCTAAAATATATGTATGATTGGTTACAGTTGACGATCATGCTTTTGATAGTGACCGCGTATTACATAATATTGCTGTATACCATCATTATATTATCCGTTGAGGTACGTAAGAACTCGAATTACATGCTTTAATATTTATGTTTAGTACCTACCCCTTGTGCTTAATTTTCGTCTTATTGATCGCGGCTTATTTCGAACCTCAGACATAACGATTTCATTTTCAAGTGTCAATAGTGGTAAGTATAAACGTGTGTCAATCAATTCTAGATGGAAGACATCAAACATCACGACGTTAGGTCACTTTGTCTAATTACTCTTGTTTTCCACAGGGTGTGCAGACCGCAATGGTGTTCGTGAATGTATTTACGATGATAGTGTTCCTTATGGCGCTGTTTATGATATCTCGTGGTGGTCAGAAGATTCAGAACAGCTCCATACAGCTGCAACAGAAACTCTGCGAGTTTTGTCTGCACACGCTTGAAAGTACGTGAAGCTTCAATAATATAAGTGACCTTTTACAAATCTGAAACTATAACGATTCCAAATTATAACTGAGGAGGCTTTTAGTAATTTTTTCACGTCTTCGGTGGTGATGGCCCATTGGTTAAGGCCTTTCATGCATGAGGCAAACCCAGGCAAATACCAATCTGACTTTTCAGTTCATATGTACTTGGTGAGTTTATCTTGGACATGAGGTACTGACATAGGTGAAGCAAAACATCATGAAGAAACCTGGACTTATAGTTTTACCCCCTTACTAATAAACACATATAATTGTTCACATATAATTATATAATTAATGTAAGTATACAAAACCTTGTAAAACATTTTAAAAGAGTAACGGTGGCGTTTCTCTCCCATTCTTCTCCATACGAACACTACCTTTTGGAAGAGGCTACTAGAATCAATTCTATTTTATCGTATTTTTTTAAATAAATGATTTGACTTTGACTTTGAAACGTTGTATAGCGTCTGTATAGTTACACAACGCTTTGTCTTCTTCTTTCGAAAGTCAACTTACTGACGACTGAAAGAGAGAAATCGGTGTGTAGCTATTCATCTGATATAATACGTTTATTAGTAAGGGGTTAGTCTGAAATCGCCAACCCGTATTGAGCAAGCGTGGTGATCAATGCTCGTGAATCCCTGTAGGTACCTATGAGAAGAGGTATTTGCACTGCAGTAATAAAAAAAGAATGGCTGGTATAATTAAGCTTAATTTCTTTTTAAACTGTTTTTAAGCTGTTTGTTTTCTAATAAGTGCACGTTTAACCGTAACCTACGAATGTAACGATTAAGTTTTGTATTTTTTGAATGTCATCTGAAAAAAATATAGATATTTAAATAAGTAAGCTTATTCATAAATCTCTTTCCCAGATGAGGAATACTACAAGCTGACGAAAGACCTGCTGCGTTACATGCGCACGCGTCCCATCCGTGTGCACGTGTTCGGAACTCTGGACGTCAACATGTCCATGCTGCCGTCCGTTGTTGCTCTCTTCACTTCGTATACTATTATTGCACTGCAGTTTAATAATGTGTTGTAGGTAAATAATAAGCTATACGAAGAAAGATTATATCTTACTTACGAGCGGAGTATAAAAAATTATTCAAACTCGAATATTTAATGTTGTATTAGTGCATTTTTCAATCGACTCAAATATAAGTCTTGAATTTATTCTGAAACACGGTTTTGATTTTTTCCTAAGTTTTCAAGTAGGTACCTAGATATAGATATTCTAGGGAAAGATCTTCCTTTGTACAAATATTAGATTCCTTCTTAAAAACAGTTCCATTTAGGCCCTCTTTAAATCGAACTACTACCTATTTTATTGAAGTACAATCTCAAAGTAAATACTCAGTTATCTGAGTACTTTGAGATTGTGCCTAGCCTAGGTGCAATCTAGATCAAAGTAAAGTTCCGCTTGTTCATCCCTTTTAGTTCATTGTCAGCATTCGCCCGTATTCGTGGAGTCTGTCTACCCCTACTTCCCATTTATTTTTATTTAAGTACTATTAGCAGTCTGAGCTGACTTCAGCCTTTAAAATAAAAATGTCGAATGCCAAATTGCACATGAATTTTCTAAAATCTTCAGAAATATGATTATCTTTAAAAAAAACAGTATAACAAGATTCACAACTCTAATCCCCGAACAGTTAGGCGAGAGGTGTACCTAATAGTACCTACACATATTTCACCAGTTATGTTTAAGTCGCATGTAAAAGGGGGCGAGCTTGTTGCCATTAACCGGACACAAAAGCAGACTCCGGCCTACTACTGAGGAATTCCTAGAAGAAAATAATACGCCCTTTTTTTTTTTTTTTTTGGATGGGAAATCATCTAATGACTCCTCCCGCTCTGGGTGGAGCGGAAGGGAGTGTCAGACTCTTACTGACTAAAACCCACCCGTGTTCCTTCCTTAGCCCTTTATGTTCCGGGGCAGCGGTAACCCTTTCGGACGATCCCGCTACCCCGGCAGGCTTCGGCCCTGGCGGGCCCCTTCCTTAATGCTGACATCTCTTTGAGGCGCGCGTGGAACACATACGCGCCGTCCGGCACGGGCCTGGTCCTGATCGGACAGAGAGCTACCCATCACTCTCCGTCCGCAGGCCCGCGCCTACGGTGGCCGGGAGTCGTCACGCGGCTCCCGACGCCCGTAGCGTCTCCCGCGGCGGCTGAGGCGTGCGGCTCTCTCCCTGAGCCGTCCCGCCACCTCCTTCGCTAGCATGACTGCTTCGCAGAAGGAGGTGACCGCCTCCCACTCCCTCTCGCCCCGGACCATGGCTTGAACCAGGGCCGGACGCGAGAGGTCGCCGCCGTTGCCGATCGCCTCTACGAGGACACGGCGGTGCTCCGCCCAAGCGGGGCAGACCTCCACCGTATGCTCCACCGTGTCCTCTGGGCGATCCTCGCAGTGGTGACACCCGGGCGTCTCCTCCCGCCTGATGATGTGCAGGAACCTCCCGAAACATCCGTGTCCGGTGAGGACCTGCGTCAGGCGGTAGGTGAGAACGCCGTGACGCCTCTCTAGCCACTCCTCAAAGAGGGGTCTTATCGCCACTATCGTGGCGTGCCCTGCGCTGGGTTGCGATAGTCGCTCTCTCCATGCCACCATGAGATCGCGCCGGAGGTCTGTCCGCTCCGCCGCTATTTGCCGCGGAAGCGGAGTTTCCCCCCGGCGTAGTGCCTCCGCGCGCCACTCATACAGGCGCGCAAGGACTTTCGCCTCCAGATCCCATGGCGGCATTCCGGCAAGGAGGCTTGCCGCCTCGCCCGAGATCGTGCGGTAGCCCCGGATCAGCCTTACGGCTACCACCTTTTGGGGCGCGTTCAGGTAGTGGGCGGCTCGCAGCCGCAGTGAACGCGCCCACACCGGGGCCCCATATAGGGCCATGGACCGCACGACCCCCGCGTAAAGCCTCCGGCAGGAGGCGTTTGGCCCCCTCAGGTTGGGCAAGAGCCGCTTGAAGGCGGCCCCGGTCCGTTCCAGTTTGGGGGCCAAACGTCGAAAATGTTCGACGAAAATAATACGCCCTGTATAGCCAACCAGTTATTAGTTGACTCTGCACTTCTTATTGCTTGGTTTTATTCACGGCTATTTTATCGTCCGAGGAACTTGGTAGGTATAAATAGACCGATGAAATGAAATGACAGTATTCACCCTATGAACTTCGGCCGAGCAGATCATGACAACCTAATTGTTTTGCAGTGTCATGTCAAATAGTCAAAGCGCAGCTGAAGTTGAAAGGAGAAACAAATGGCTTTGGAAAAACATATTAAAGTTCATTTTGATGGTTGTCTTCAATATATCTTCGTCGAGAAAAATGCTGTGCTGATTCTAGCAATTATTTGGAAATGTCAGCGAACTGTCAAGAATGTTTTACATACTTTAGAATCAGATGGTCAGTGACGCAACTGCCTATTTGTATTACAGTTCACAGCACCATAGCAGAACCAGCCTATAATGTTTCCTCTGCTGGGACACAGGCCTGCTCTCGGTGGGAGGGAGTGGGCCGTAATCCACCACGCGGGCCCAGTGCGGGTTGTCGCATGTCTTCGACATTTTGGTTCTAGGCTATGCCGGTTTCCTCACGTTGTTCCTACACCGTTTAAAAAACAGTGCTGATGACTTAATTTACACAAAGTAAAGCGCCTGTCAGGTTCAAAACTACGACCTACAACTCGTAATTTTCGGCCGTTACCACTGAGCCACCACTGCATAGGCACCATATACAAGTGTATTCAAACTACGCACTCTTAGTACCTACATACAAAGCAAACCGTCAAGTCAACGAATCTACAATTCCACACACACTTTCATTAAGCTGTACAAATAAAGATGTTCAAAATTTCTCATTAGGATATTACAAAATGAGATACTTACCTTATGACAGTGGTGCAAAAGAACTGTAAATAGTAGCTGTCGAGGGCGGCGCGACGATAAAATGAAAATGAGGGGGCGGGGGGGCTCGTTAGCGAACGGTCTCCTACTGCGCTCCGCGATTGTCACCACCTCAATATCCAGCACAACCAATCAACAAAAACAACCTTAACTTCAATGTTTTAAGACTCAAATTCCAGCACAGTTAACACTTTTAAAAATGCCGTTGGAACAAAGAACGCATAAAATTCTGCAATACAAAGGATTTTCAGAAATGTTACAGACGTAATGTCTAATTAGATGATTCGTTCCTTGCTTTGGTGAGTGGATGTGAAATTTAAAAGCCCACAATGGATGGTGAGTGGGGAGGTGCCGTGCCTACCTAAATTAGTATTGTTCAGCTTCAGTGCAATAAGAATCTCGTTTACGAAACATAAGTTATGGGGATTATTGTATCTTAAAATCCAATAAGTAATTCAGTATAATAATACGAGTACATATTAGCTAACTTTTGCTACTGCAAACACTTTTTATAAATATTCAATAGCTTATTTCTTCGCTATTATAATTTCAGGCCATTCTTGCAACGTGTAGGTACGTTAATATTATTCAAAGAGGAGTCATGAATAACGAGCACATGCTAATAATGCAATTGCTTATTGACTTTGAGATTTTTGCTATAAAGTTAAGAGAGCTCAGGTTTTTATGGTAAAATTATACGGCAACATATTACCTAGACTTTATAATAACCCACGGAGCAGTACTTTACGAGAATCAAGTAAGTTAACTACTTTTTGGATTTTTTCGACATTTTTTTATTAAAGCTTTGGATGAAGAATCTGGGATGCATGAAGAAGCCTCCTCGTGCAGCGCAGTTTGTTCCGCCAGTTACATAACTGAACCGAGCGCTCGGCGCATCCTGGACAGTCATCACCCCTAACACCTTATTTGACTCGCCATTTCTTCCCTTGCGGTGGTAGGGCTAACGTCCGCCTGGTTTGCGGCCACCCTCCCACCGGAGTCTGGCGTCAAGCAGCCTGCTGCGTTTCGTCGATGCGTGGGAGTTCAAGTGCCTTAGGCATCTACTGGGCACGCTCGTTCCATCACAGACCTCATCCATCGCTTTACATCAGCAATAAAAAAAAAGCTTTGGGACTTTCATTTAACGAGAATCCATTAGGTTATCGTATTCTTCGAATTTAGATGTTTTATTAGAAAATTCATTCAGTTTTGCATTAGATACTTACATAATACCTAGCCATGTTTTTAATTTATGAATATTCCACATATTAACATACAGATTAATTTCGCCTTTGCATTTATAATAACAATGTCGAACAATTTTGTCATGCTATATAAAAAATCTCTGATCCCACATTAATTTAACATTTCAGGCTTCATCACACACGACACGTCGAAAGTCGTAGCGATATGAAAGAGCAATTCAATCTGGCCGCCAACGACGCTATCTGTATGCTATCTGTAGACTGTAGTGGATGAATGAGCCACAAACAAGTGAGCCGGATATCTTCAGGTGTCGCACACTCACACACGCGACCTACACTTGTTTACGCTAGCGTTCACGAGGTGGGAAAAGGAGGAGGTGAAAGTTAAAACTTTAAATCTTTAAAGCTGCCTCGGCTTATTTTGAATTATTTTATTTTGAATTGTTGTTTTGTTACTATTTGCTGTACTCTGGACGCTTTTAACGCGTAGTAAGTTTCTTTTTTTACATCGTTCTCACATAATTATAAATTCAAAATAAATGATGTAACTAATATTTTTGTAAAACTATAATTTAAAAGAGTGTCCATGGAGTTTCTTGCCCGTTCTTCTCCATAGGTACCTACGCTTTGGAATGGGCAACTAGCTTCATATTTTCTGACTGACCGACTTCTTGACAATTCAAAAGTGCCTGTAAATGGTTTAATTGAAATAAATGCTTTGAGTTTGAGTTTGAGTTTGAAATGTTTGTAAAAAGTATTTATTTTTTGTGTTTTTCAGTCTAAAGTACAGACGCGCTTTACTAATCATGGGGGATCATGTAAGATATAATTGAGTAAGTAGAAATGAAAAAAAAATGCTAAGTGCACTGTCAAATAAATATGTATCTTGCAGAAGATACGAAACTTTTTCTGAAAGAGCAATTCAATCTGCACCCTAATTGCGTAACACACTATCAGTCATAATCTGAATCATTCTGAATGAGCCACAAATAAGTGAGCCGAATATATTCAGCTGTCGCGCACTCACACACGCGACCTGGGGGCCGAGTCTGCTATTACAATTGTGTCAGAATGGTATAACATTGATCTCATAGTGGTCGATTTTGACAAGTTTGGTAATCTACTAACACAATGGCGTCGTTATGACTTTCCTAAGGTCGACCACTGACACTTCATTGAAAAAAATGGCATAAAATGGTAATCTCGTACATAATGACACATGAATGACTGACGTATGCGGTAATCTGCTAAAATTTTGACAGTTCCTTTGAACAGTGACGTACCATACCAAATACAACAAACAAAATAAATAGTTATCAAAAAAAACTTTTTTACAAAAAAAACAACCGACTTCAAAAAAACTACAAAGTGATAAATAACTTTAATTTCGGAAGTCGGTGTCGTTGGTTCCGCATTTTCGTTTTTTGACACCGACTTCCGAAATTAAAGTTATTTATCACTTTGTAGTTTTTTTGAAGTCGGTTGTTTTTTTTGTAAAAAAGTTTTTATTTTTCACTTTTTAGTTGTACCTACTCCACACAAATTTAAATATCACTAGTGCATTGAGGAATTGAAGACACCGACTAGAAGAATCATCAAAATTCGCATAGAAATGCCGGAGATGCAGTACATTTATGCATATAACATCGTACATAAGAATAATTATATAATGTATTATATACTAAAACCTTCCTGAAAGTATGTAGATCACATTAGTGAAAGAATTATCAAAATCGGTTCATTAGTTTTTGAGAAAATCGCGGACAAACAAACATACATACATACATACATACATACGGGTCGAATACAGAACCTCCTTTTTTGAAGTCGGTTAAAAACAATGAAACACCGGCCGAATTACAACAAAATAGCTATATAAACATCAATAAAAGATGTGAAACTGTCAAGTGACATTCTCACATTCTGTCAAATTGTCAATGTCAGAGTCAAAGACTGACATTGACGGTTTCACATTTATACTTGTTACACGAATATTTAATGTTTTTTGGTATTTACGAACTTCTTACTACTTCAGACTGCTTATGACACTGATTAATAATATGTAAAATGAAATGTAAATAAAATCTGCCATGAATAAATGGTTAAATGTAGTAGTAGTTTTTCGAGAACCATTTCTACCAACAGGTTTCATAATAATGGCAATACCCGCAATGTCATTCTGGCACAATTCTTTATTGAGACCATTGACCGACCATTATGAATTAGCAGATTACGAACTTTTAGCAAAATGACAATGACATCGTGTTGGGATGACCGATTTTATAAAATTAGCAGACTTGGGGCCCTGGACTTTTTTACACTGAGGGTGCGTCTCATATCATATAAGGTTATTTGGTATATTTTCATTTCAATAAAGTTCACTCTTGTGTTACAATAAACGTTAGATATACCAATAATAATTATTGTTGATATCATTTCTTTATATATAACATTTACATGCTCTAAAACTTATTTCGTATAATGTTATTGGATATAACGTTTATTTAATCGAAAATCATTAGTTCTATCGTTTAAAATATATATTGATACCGTCATTATGGTTAACACCCCGATTCAGAGCACTCCGACTCGGATAGGTTAGGTAAGAAGGCCTTCGTGGCTTCAAGGATTATTGTCTTAAAAAGTCAATATGTTGTGCTACAAAAGACGACAGTGACAGAAACGAGTCGCTGCAAAACCGACTCCACGTAGAGACTGCCCTACCCCTAGAGTGTAATTTAAGCCCGCATAGGCGCAGAGGGGCGAGGCGGCCCGCGAGCTGAGGAGCAGGTGGGTGTAACCCTCGCCGCCGCGGCTGACGCTGACCGACGAAGCCGGCCGACGACCTTGTGAAGGCCGCAGGAACCCGTTGGATGCGAGAAGCACAGAACCGGTCGAAGTGGAGGTGCTTGGGGGAGGCCTATGTCCAGCAGTGGACGTCTTTCGGCTGATGATGATGATGAAAAAGATCAATTCAATCTGGCCGCCAACGACGCTATCTGTATGTTATAGTGGATGAATGAGCTACAAACTAGCAATTGCAGTTATTATTTAATTTTCAGTGATTATAGCGATTTAACGTTCGTGTCCACATGTCCTATTAGTAGGTATAGGACATTATTTCCACAAAAACAAAAATGACAAGCGAATATTAAAACGCTATAATAAAAAAATCTGTATTAGTTGTAATACTAATTACTACAGTTATTATAATAACTTATTAATCCCATTTATTTTAATTTAAAAGATACTATTTCGGAAAACAACTGAAAACTTCAATACGTCTCCTGATTGCTTCGTAGCTGCACGGCCACACATACACACGGCGCGATGAAAGAGCTCTCGGGGGGCAAACGTCAGACCTTTTAATGGTAACTGCTCGCTCGGCGTGTTTGAGTGAAAAATAAGAAACGTATAACTGCAAGTAGGCAACAATGTGTTCCTATCTACTGCTAGAGAAGTTAGATGGTGTTTGAAAAGATAAGGATAAATGAGTAGGTATAGGTACTTATTGACATAATACAAAGGTTTTTATAATAATATTAGTGCGTCTAAAAGCATCTATAATTTACGAAAATATATACCTAGGCAGAGTATTTAGTCTTTGACTTACTGACTGAAAAATAAGAAAATATTATCCTTATTTTCCTTAAATAGTACCGAGGGTATAAGTGCAAAAGGTAGTAATTTTTCAGAACTCCGTCCCTGAGTGAGTCAAATGGAGGGTCAAGTTAGCTACAAAAACGCAGTCGCGACCAACAGCTACGTAGTTAATAATTTATCAAATTCATCAAAATATGGTAGCTATTCATTGACACGTTTTGAATGAAACAAACAATAATGCGCTTCGGGTAATTTTAAACACCTGATTTGATTTACTTCAATGAACTAAAATCCTTTTAGTTTGATATGACAGACGTTCTAATAGTTATTAACTAAGCATGGAAATAATTAAATTAATTATTTTGTGAATTGTATAAGTCGCTTCTCCCATCTAAAACCATTGGGTGACTCCGAAAAAAGGATTCAAATAAAATACCTAACTAAAAGGAGCAAGAACAAAACGAAATCTACTGCTCTACTGCATATGTAAACTTTCCACCATTTATATGCACTAATAACAGTTAACCTAATAAAACGGAGCACAAAACAGCACTTTACTAAACAAGAACCGAAAAATGGAACCCGTACTAGTGGCCAATAGCTTCCTCTAATACATAATTGACATGAAAAGACCAACATTTTGCCAGACTTTTTCCACCTGTTTTAACCCGTCAGCTCAAATTAGGTTATCTGGCGATGCCCCGTGTGAACGAGTTATGCAAATTAAGTTATCTGTTTTCCAACGTCCAGTTAATTCAGTTCTTTCTCCAGAGCGCGGGCCGCTGCAGGGAAATTGTGCTGTTTTGCATTTTGATGAAATATTTTGTCCAGTTGCAGCGCAAATAATGTTGCCTTCCACTGAGATTGTTTCAGTCTCATTTTATTAGGTATGCGGGTGAAGATTTTTCTCAATGAACTCGACGTATTTTGTGAACTTTGTAGTGTAGATATCACAGTCTAAAATCTATTATACCAAACTGCACCAGCGTAATTAAATCAAGAGTAATTAACGTGTACCTAATCATATGTCACTGGGGCTCTGTCTTGCATAGGGTCGCAGCATAATGCTGAGCGATAACCGTTTTGCGTGGATGTGACGCATGTTTCCCTTACCTTTTTTTGTATGTTTATGTTCATGTTTGCGTCATGTTCACCGCAAATAAACGTATTTTCTTTCTTTCTTTCTTTCTAACAATAGAGCGGTACACATCAATATCACATTCAATAAGGTAGCAAATAATGTCACCGATCTGTTGAAAAATAGCTCAGTTTAGTTTGTAACGAGGGGATCAGAAGCCGCGGCGTCATAAAACGGACCTCGTAAAGACCCCGCGGGCACGGCTGGCGTGGCTGGTTCGCCCGTTACGTCCGCAGATGTTATCACAACATAAAATGCCAAAATTAAAACCTATAAAATATCGAGCCCCAACATGATTTATGTCATGCGCGTTCCTGTAACACCGAATTTTTCCTTTCGTTATTGGAAGTCGTAAAAGGGATTTTTCGATTTTATCTCCCAAAGTAATACCGATGACAAGTGGTTTTATGGGTTTTAGGCAAATTAAATTCGGTGAACGTCATTATAGAATTGATATATTTGCAGCAAAAAATGCCATTAAATCATCCGATCATAGCATTAAATTGTTATATAATAATAATAACGAACTGCTTACCGTCACTAGATAAGAAATGTGTAGGTATAGGTAAGTAAAACATTTCAGCTTGATTGAACGCTGCAATTTGTATCAACGTTAAATGCATTACGTTAATGAGATTACTTTCATTTAAGCTCTCAACGTTCTTCTCGTACATTGAATATTTTAATAATTCATCGTTATCCAAATACACAACATACATTATGTATATATATATATATATATATAAATTTAATTACTTAGGTTATGTGTTCCACGTAGATTATTGTAATAGCTTCTGTTGAATTTAATTAATTATCTATGTCAATATTTTGGTTCCAACACTTACTTAAATGCTTTTTTATGTAGGTTCTTACGTAAATATTTTTGTGAGAGTCCTAGAAGTCAATGTAAGAAGGTACCTGATTAGAATGCGCTCTAAGAATGCCTTTGTCTTGGAGAAAATAAAAAATGTAGGTACCCACTTGACAGCGGTTTTCACTGGGATGCCTGGCTGCGTTTTCTCAAACATCCTGGGGCCGTATTACGAAGTATTAATGCCATCATGATTCCAGTGCGAAAAAGGGATGGTGCTATCGGTCATGTATAGCTCAGTCTCTTTCTCTCACTGGAATCATGATAGCTAAAACCGTAATCGTTTAGTAATCATTTATCGTCAACAAAAACTCATAATTAACAAACATGTGTCACCGCAACCATTTTACGAAAACATATTTTTTATTCCATCGAAAAGTTGTTAAGCCACGGGCTGTAACAAAATCCGGCTAAGCGATATATTTATAATTCAGCATTTCGTCCAAAAGGGGTGACAACACATCACAAACTGTGAACGTTTGAGCTCGGGCCGCGGTAAGTTCGCCATTACACAAATAAGCGGTTTGCCTACAAACTGCTAATTTCAGAAAGTGAAACTTGAGCCGCTCTAAGCTAGGTTTTAGGTGACCTTTTCTGTGGGTTAAGTTTATAAAAAAACTTTACACTTAACTTTATTTTTGGATGTGAATTTTAAGTTGGAGTTTAGCCAGGATTCTGGTGTTTTGTCGTTGTTAACTGTTTTCATCTCAAATAGGCATATGGTAGGTGTATTTTACAAGTCAACAATTGTCGGTAGTTTTTAGACAAAAACTTAGATCTGGAACAAAAACAACATCTTATAGTGACCATATCAATGTTAAAAATCTTTTGTTTTAAATAAATAGATTGACTTGGCAATCGCACTAAACAATCTAATTTAATAAAATATGTATTGCTTGTGACATACATTGTGTTTTCATGCGATGGCCAAGTCAACCTATTTATTTAAAACATAAATATTTTTTAATATGGATATGGTCACTATAAGATGTTGTTAGGTTAGCTAATTACGTAATAACTTAAGACAGAAGGTCCCCTAAGTAGGGACTGAATAAATTAACCAACTTGGTATTACACTGATCTCACAACTTTTTACGGTAGAAGAACTGAGTTGCGAGACTTGGTTTTTTTTACAAGTTGTTTTTGCTGTAAGATTTCCCAATTGCTAAAAGTGGTACTTAGGCACGTCGACTTATTATGTTGCAAATTTTTCTTGGTACGTGAGTGAGTTTAAAAAATTGCAGCATTCGTGACCAAGAACGTTGCCCGCAGCATTGAGTGAGAATTACAAACTGAATTAGTCAAGCTGGACCATAGATACTGTTACAAAAGATGAGTTACGGCTCTCTATATGTTGTTACAGAATTTCAAAGTAAGTTAATTCTTACTAATAATGTTGTATTTACCTCGCTTATAATTTAATGTAAGTGTAGAATTAATGAGATTCGTTTAAAAGTTAACTGTGTGTTGAAAGATACGGGGCTTATCTTTCGATTAGTTAGGTAACTACCTACATGATACCTGTTAATTAATTAAGCGTTTATGCAAAAAGATAAAAAAAATTAGTACGTATCTTTAAACAGAGATGTAAATGAATATTCACAAATATTTATTACTAGATCCGCCCCGCGGTTTCACCCGCATAAGTGTGGACCCCGTGGGAATATCGGGATAAAAAGTATCCTATGTATTATTGTGATGTATAAGCTATATTAGTGTAAAGTTTCATCCAAATCTGTTCTGTAGTTTGTTTTTGCGTGAAAGAGTAACAAACATCCATCCATCCTCACAAAGTTTCGCGTTTATAATATTAATAGGATACCTGAATTAATGAATCAATAATATAGTTATTATTCGAATACTCGAGGCTCTAGTAGAAATTCCGCGAAAAAAACTTAAAACATCCGTGCGGCAAATACGTTTAATTAAGATTTCAGTGTACAAAGGAAAGTTTTCGCTCTACATTCACAAATCCCTGTGTGAACCATTCACACCGACAACGTAGATTTACGTAGTACAAAGCGTAATTACAAAAAACAAAGCAATTTGAATAAATATGAGGAACTTAGCATATCGTTGTTGGTAACCCCATTAAAAATTCATAGTTTTACTCTCAGCGCCGGTAAACACAGAATAACACTGTCTCAAGGTAACAAAGCTTTCAGTTTTTTCACAGAAAACTAAATACTAACAAGTTACAACATGATTTATTCAACAAAGTTTGGGTAGAGAACATTATTTAGAAGAGGTGCATTTAAATAGGTATAATTTAAATAAACCGAATGTGGATTTGTGTTATTTTGACAAATTAACTGTACCGGATCCAATTGAAGTTAGTAATCTGTAAGTACAATATTTGTGGCCAAAGGTCAATCTTTGACATTAGCCTAAAAGGAATTTTGTCATTTTTCTATACACTTAGGGCTCATTTTTCCAACGCCAATTTTATTCCACAAATAAAAATTATCCGTCGATTGAAAACTGTGAGAGGAGGATGTTTCCACTGGAGGCCTGTGTCCCAGGAGTGGGAACATTATAGGCTGATTATGCTTATGATTGAAAACTCAGCCTTTAATGTGTCACACAAATATGCCCAAAACTGACACGTAAAAGTCATCTGGCACAAACTCGTACACAGTACGAGAGACGAGGCGTTGGCTCGAACCCTGAATAATGTATCCTTGCGAAACGACTGCGCAGCACGTTTTCATAAATGTCGGAATGCTATCTAACTGCCACACGCGGCCATTTCTAGATAATCCTAAGTAACTAACTGTCATGAATTTTAAAGTGTAATCACGGGCGATAGAGCTATATAACTTCTGGCCTGGCGTGGTTAGCAGTTATAAAGCTTTTTTAATTTAAAGTTAACGTTGAACTAGTCATTTACCAGCCAATTCTTATATTTACCTATTTATGCTATCATATAAAAATGGTAAGTACATTAGAAGCCAAGTCCCAAGATCTTTTTTGGGGCTCAATAGCAAATAATATATTGTAACCCACAGCTGTAGGTAGTATTTTTTAAGCTACTCATCTCGTCTTAACTTGCTGTTAACCGTTGAACCTGCTTACCTGGACAGTAAATATTTTTAACCGACTTCAAAAAAGGAGATTCTGTATTCGACCCGTATGTATGTATGTACTTACATACATACTTACATACGTACATACGGGTAATCGGGAAGTCGGTGTCAAGAAACGAAAATGCGGAACCAACAACACCGACTTCCAAAATTAAAGTTATTTATCACTTTGTAGTGTTTTTTTTTGAAGGCGGTCTTTTTTTTTTGTAAAAAGTTCATTTATTTCTTTTTTCTATAGCCTCCACAAGTGGCTACACTTAAAGGTGCGCAAGCACCTACCCACATAGCGTCCGCATTTACCAATGACGTCACTGAAACATTATCGATGAAAGTAAGTTGGTGTGTTTTCCTAGCGAGCGTTTTCGGCACTTTAAAGTCAAACCGCGCTGCCCAAAGATTTAAATCGCTAGATTTGCCCTCACCGTACTTCTAATCACGCGAAAAAGTATCCACTGAGAAGAATGAGCTCACACACTATTATATAGCGTTTCCATGTCAACCAAGTCGAGTCACAGCGTCATTGTGTGTCAGAGGTGTCAAAATGAAACAATAACGCGTCTATCTTTTGACGCGGGCATATTAAGCGGTTTAAATCTTTGCCGCTGGCATCATTTTCATGACAGTCGTCACTGCGGCTGCTAGGTGCGGTTACCGCTTTTCCAGGCTTAAAACACTATGAAAAAGGTGACAGGCGGCAATTTCGCCATCTACGGAAGCGTTTTCATAGAGCCAAAACCACCACCACCGGCACCAGAAACCAAGAAACCACAAACCCAAAGGTTGACTGGTAGAAAATGCCTATGGCATTAAGTCCGCCTCTGTACATTTTTGTGCTTGAAGTATGAAATAAATAAATAAGAAACCAGTCGCCTTCGGAAGTAGTTCGTGGTGACACGAGAGAAAAAGCTATAAAAATGCAATTGTATCAAACTGAATTAATTCTGATAAACTTAGTAGCAGACTACCCTAAACGTGGTTGTCGTAAAAGAGGATTAAGAGATTTCTCCAAGGGGAATAAAAATGGCGTCCTCTTAGCTTTTAATAACAATATTATAGCGATCAACAATGTGTGTTGCATTGTGATATATGTAAGTAAATAATGGCCGTATTTACCCAATGACCACATACCAAAGGTTTTAACACTGTAACTGATATTATGATTTATTCCGTTCTAATACCATTATAAATTATACATTTGTACCATTGTTTCGATGTAAGTGTTATCGTAACAAATTGAGAACAACGCTTCAGTCATATTTATTGTGGTGATTGTTATTATTTATTCTAGAATTGTAGAGCAAAGCTTTATTCGTGGTTGATTTCAACTTTCAGCATCAGGCAGCATGGTTTTTACTAGTTACATTGTTATGATAACCGTAACCAGTCATACCAAGAGGTATCTTACTACCCAGTATCTGGGTTGTGGAAGTCAGATAAGCAGTCGCTCCATGTAAAATACTTAGCTGCATCCGGTTAGACTGGAAGCCGACCCCAACATTGTTGGGAAAAGGCTAGGCTGATGATAAATAATAAATTATGACCTACATTATCTACAGGTTGAAATTAAAAACATGCGACAAATCGAAACGGGAGATTGTAATCATCATTATGAACAACTTTTACTATGAGATGGGACCAAACCTGAAATCGCGAAAAAAAAACAGCTGTTCCCTACATTTATGTTCGCATAACTCGTAAAAATGTAGGGAACAGCAGATTTTTTTTTCGCGATTTCAGGTTTGGTCCCATAGTAAAAGTTGTTCATAATGATGAGTACAATCTCCCATTTCGATTTTTCGCATGTTTTCAATTTCACCCTTTATATGGTGGACAGTTTTGGGCCATTGGCCTGCAGCCTTATATTATAATGTTCCTTGTTTACGTGTCGAATAAGTTCATACATACACACATCAAAAGTGTCTAGGGATCAAGCATTTTTATGCGGATTTCTTGAGATTGAGATGTGGCTTTGTAATAAATTTATGATTTTATAAATTTATATGGATCCTTTTTGGTGCATTTCATAATTTGAATCAGGAACTGTGAATCAAATTCGAGTAAAAGATGAAAATCAGCTGTCAATATTTTCCCTATAAAAACATACAACGCATTGAAGACATTATTAGTGCTACTGTTTCCCTACTACTGATTAAAACCAACGTTATTATGGAGCGGCGACGTCATTTAAGCAGGGAAGAAATGCTCAGAGCCGTGGGAATGATAGAAGCTGGTTCCCGGCAACGTACTGTGGCTTTAGCTCTGAATACAAGTCAGAGTGTTATCAGTCGACTTTTGACACGTTACCGAAGCACTGGTACCGTGGCTGAGCGCCATGGAGGACGGTATCGCTGCACCACACGGAGACAAGACCGATACATTCAAATCTTAACTCGAAGAGCTCCAACAATAACCGCAATGATGTTAGCCGTGAGGCTTCATCACTCTTCAGGGAACTTAATTAGCGACCAAACAGTCAGAAACCGCTTGCATGAAGTGAACCTTCATTCCCGAAGACCGCTACGGGTACCACCTATAGCAATGCACAATCGTAGGATTCGATATCAATGGGCTCTTGAACACAGAAATTGGGCAGAAGAACAATGGCGTTTCGTGTGCTTTTCTGATGAGTCTCGTTTTGGTATGAGACCGGATACAAGACGTATACGACACTGGAGAACCCCTGGACGCCAATAGCGATTAAAATCCTGCCAGGAAGTCCATCCTTATAGTGGTGGAACCATCATGGTATGGGCGGGTATTTGGATCGGCGGAAGAACTGAGTTGATTTGGATCAGAGGCAACCTCAACGCTCAAATTTATGCTGAGACGATTGTATCAGACGTCATCGTTCCTCTACAAGTGCAAATCGGTCCCTTATTTCAGTTAATGCATGATAATGCACGACCGCACACCGCAAGAGTTGTAAGACAGACTCTCGCCGCAGCTAACATCAATGTCCTGCCCTGGCCTGCTCAGTCGCCAGACTTGAACCCGATTGAGCATGCATGGGATATGCTACAGAGAAGAGCTCTGCCGAATATGGAGGGTATCCAGTCGCAAGAAGACCTTTTTTTGTTGTTGCAACGAACATGGGCTGCCATTCCACAGCGTGATTTGGATGAACTCATTTTGAGTATGCCAAACCGATGTTCTTGTGTTGTTAGTGTTCGCGGTAGAAACACGAATTATTAATTGTTTAAGTTACCCAATAAAATTTTAAAGAAAACTGTTATTTCAGTCTTTTTTTCGAACTTTTGTGTTAGTGGTTCAAATGTCAAAAATCCCTTTATTAGGAAAATGGCAAATTTCTTTATTAATGCAAAGGTGACTTGGTTTATCGTTACTGTGACAAACGAAAACACTTTATTTGATGAATCCTTAAAGAAAATTTTAATTAATATCAATCAGGAGAAAAGTTATTGCAAAAATATATGTTGATCCCTAGACACTTTTGATGTGTGTAGTTCAGCATGTTAATATATTCAACGGCTACGAACAACTGAACAAGCGAATCCGACTACTGGACAAGAAGTGCATTAGCTAGAGAGTTGTTAAACTGTACCGGTTGGCGAGCGGTGAGACAACTCACAACTTAGTTCGACTGCGACACCGCTAATTAGCGTACCGACTTCGTGATTTTAACGACTTCTTTTACAATCTGAAGAAGTTTTGAATTTTCTTATGAATACCGTACTATAAAAGCAGGTTTTCATTGTAGTGCGGGTGGTCTGAAGGTTCTGAAATGTCGTCCGCATACTGAAAGACGTAGCTTTGGAAGGCCTTCTACAAGATGGACCCATAACCTTGTGAGGGATCCGCTGGATATGGGAACCACAGAACCGGTCGAAGTGGCGATGCTTGGGGGAGGCCTATGTCCAGCAGTGGACGTCTTTCGGCTGAAATGATGATGATGATGGGTGGACTGATGAGCAAAATATTCCCAGGCAGGTAAGGAGGTATCTTTTGATATGTCTTTTACGATTTAACAACGTTACCGTTACGTTATTTAATGAGTCCGTACTTTGAGCTTTCCAGAAATACGTTCATTATGAAAGGAAATCCAATTTAACCCTTAATTTAGCACCTAGTCAGTTGTGTTAAATGTATCCTATTTTGTTTTAAGTTAGCCTGTCGTGTCCCACTCCTGAGCAAAGGCCTCCCCCAAATCCTTCCAAGCCTCCTCTTCCGGGGATACAACCCTTGCGGGTCGCGTCTAGGTCGTCTCGCCACCTCTTCCTCTTCAATGTCATTATCATCAAAATATAAATAACCCTTAATTAGCTAAGAAATGAAACCGACCCATATGCATCGTCTGTTTATATCCGAATTCAACGTTTACAGCCTGCATGTGCCAATGTTATTGATGCACGAGATCAATTGACACCGTATAACAATGTTCTGGCTCCACTCCAACTTCTACTGATCCCTTAAGAATGAAGACCGTAACGATACCTAACGTAGGTTTAAAAATAAAGCTTGGATAAACTCCAGTTCATGTTTGTTCTGTGTTTCGGCACACATTAACTCCGTGCAGGTTAATATTAACAGTAATGGCGGGAGTTCGTAACCGCATTCATGAAGAATGCGCGTGATAAACATTTAAATAATATGGATTGCTTGCATTGCTATTAAAGCGGTACAGTGTGTGTAATTTCATAAATACAATTTGCTTGATCTTATTCGCAGACGGATTGAAAGATCTTTCATTTTCGTAGGAGGAGCATGTACAGTGTACACTGGCAACCCCGATGTGAGTAGGCATATAAGCTGGTAAAGAATTAACCTTACCAACTTTAAGAGGTGCTTTAGACCATTAAACAGAACAACTTTCACTATGGGACCAACTCTGAAATCACGAAAAAACATCAGCTGTTTCATACATTTTGGTCAAGTAGGTATCTTATTAGGTAGTAGGTATCTTATTGAACTTTTGTATGAAACAGCAGATTTTTATTTTCGTGATTTTAGAGTTGGACCCATCGTGAAAGTTGTTCAGTTCGATGGTCAAAAGCACCTCTTAAAGTTTGTAAGGTTAATTTTTTTACACTTTGTATATCTAATGCAAAACACACTATGAGCTTTAAATGCGGAGACAACAATTTATACAACAAGAAATTAAAACACTGGCAAAACTAATGCATAAGAGTATTTTGGAACTATCAAATAAATCCTAGAATCGAAATTAAAAAAAAGAAATTTTTCAAACTAAGTAATCAGCAGTAGATCGGCCGACAATAGGTTTTACCAATCTTTGACTATAGCTATAACTGTTGCATATATTTGGTTGAATTTTTGTATGCAGACTGAGAACGTCAATCGATTTTTTTTTTGTTTTATCTTTACTGTCCCACTGCTGAGCAAGGGCCTCCCCCAAATCCTTCAGGAACTCTTTTCCCACGCCACCTCGAACTAGCCCTCGCGGTACGGGTTCAGATCATCTCGCCACCGCTTTCTGGGCCAACCTCGGCGGCGGCGGCGCCGTCCAACTTCAGCATTATAATGTTAATAATAATCATCTTCCATTAGATATACAAAATTCCATTTATTGTCGTCTCCACCGTGTACGTACTTCCCCTAAAAACACATAAATCATTTCATTTCATCTTTAACGTATTTAACAACATACACTTGCAATCACCGACTTCTCAAAAGTAGGTTTCATAAGCCTTCCGCGAGAGTAAAACAAAAATAAGGCTCGTTCCCACTATAGTATCGTTTCTATATGAGTAAGGTTTACGTGCAATATCGCGGAGCCCCCGGCGGCCTCTACAGGCACTTAATTAAGTGACCTCGGTGTCTCCTTCGCTTAGCTTTAAGTGGAGTTGACGTATCTGTTTGAGCAATCGTGAGCAATCGTGAACTACTGGAACTTGGAAGTAATTCTGAATGGGTCACGTATAAGTAGGTCAAGTAGGTACATTAAGTAGTTCTATAATAGGTATGACATTGATTATAATGTATGAAGGGCCCGTGGCTAAACAATAGGTAACAGCCACACAGGTCGATCGATCAGGTACACTTGCCGCGGTTGGTCGGTGGATGGGTGACCATCTTTACATATCGAGACCCCTCCGTGCCTCGGAAAGCACGCTAAGCCGTTGGTCTCGGCTGTCATTCGTGGATATTTGACAGACGTTACTGGTAGTCAGAAGCCCGAAAGTCTGACAACCAGTCATACCAAGGGGTATCGTATTACCCAGTAACTGGGTTGTGGAGGTCAGGTAGGCAGTCTCTTCATGTAAAGTACTGGTATTCAGCTGCATCGGGTTAGACTGGAAGCTGACCCCAACATAGTTGGGAAAAGGCTAGGCAGATGATGATTGATTGTAATGTATATATCCGTAGTTTGAAATACATAGTTACTTTTTTCATCATTAGCATAATGAGCACAGAAAGGTATTCCCAAATTAATTGCTTCTCTGGATATGTTTTATCAAAAAATCTTCACTCAATGGTCATTACATTACATAATTAAATTACTGTTTCACGATTCAAAGATACGCCAAAGACTTCATATCGAGTAACATTCCCCGAACAGATATCTAGGCAAAAAGATGCCGTGAAAAAAAAACAAAAAGAGTCCAATGAGAATCGAGTTCGGAATCTCACATTCAGTTTGGTAACCAAAAACCATTCTTTTCAATATGGCTTCGAATTCAAAATAGGCTCTAACCTTCATTTTGGCAAACGGTTCAGGAACAAGTATTTATACGAAAAGGTACAAAAGGCACAATGCACTCGTAGAGGCAGCGCGTGCTCGATTCAAGTTGGGCTTATTTACATCTTCATCTGACTTTCACTGAACATTTATACCGCCAGAAATTGTTTCAAATATTCCTTCAAGAGATATCAAATTTTATTTATATGATTTTTGCGTTAGAAAGTGTTGTTCTTTGACAAATAAATGAGACTGTTCCACTCTTGTTTGTTTTATTGTAAGATCTAATTGATAATTAGGTATAAAAAAATAATCATATTTTATGTTTTTCCATCACACCAGTCACCAAGTGATTTCAGAATCAAATATTACGAGAAAATATTGAAAACGTGAACATATACTCCAGTTTTTACAGGCGATAATGAAAGCTCCAATAACAAAAGCCTTTATTGACAATTTGACATCGTTTTCACTTACCTAACACGGCTAACAAAAGCATAAAAAAAATTTGTTAGGAGCGAGAAAAATTCAGGAAGTTCAGAAATTCTTAAGCTAAGGCGGTGTTCTATTGGCATCTTGGGCAGGTTATTTCAATCTACCCCTAATTTAATTTCAACCCGAATGGATTTCGCTCGAGGTGGAGCGACATAAATATAGCCATGAAGCTCGTAACTCCTAATGATTAAATTGATACCTTACAAGGGACGGGGGCGACGCTTGATCGTCGTTTCTTTCTGAGCTTTTCAAACTTTGTAGAATGGAAGTAATAACGCCGGGAACGAGCCATCTAATACTAGTTAAAATAATAACTCAGAATCGTTTTCCTTTCATCCTTTTTTAAAAGGGGAGAAGTGTGCAATGTGATTTCGTGACCGACGAGTGTAATGACTAACGATTGCGACGAGCCACTTCAATGAACGTTGATTTAATTTGAGCGGAGAACGAAGCGTCGCAGGAGCTTGATGTAATGCTGAACTAAATAACGCGGACATGTACACCCCTTTTCCCCCTACCTACACCTCCACGTCCTCTCCCCGCAGCCTGCTTGTCCCCTACACCTCTCCCAGATTAATCTTCCACATACCTCAATGTCATCTGCTGTTGCAAATGACGCAAAAAATAACGATAAACACGACAGTAATATGAAATTCTTTGCACTATGAATAATGTTGTGTTGGAAATTATAACAGCTTTGTGGAACCCACACTAGAGAGAAATTAATACAAAATTCATGCGAAACCTTTTTGAACACTGAAAATGTGTTTCATGTTAAGTATGTCATTATAATCAGCCTATAAGCTATAATGCTCCCACTGCTAGAACCACGACCTACAGCTCGTGAATCGGGGCCGTTACCGCTGGGCACCACTGCACTGCACACGTTATGTAGGTAACTACATGATATAAAACAAAAAGAAACATAATCTACGTTTATACTATAAGGTTCCAATAAAACCAATGTACCTATTTATCTTGTTCCGGGAATTAAACCGAGCCAATTTACCTCGTCTCCACATTCGCACCGATTTGAATCAACGCCAGACCAATATCCAGCGGAGCGACAAATCAGCACTTCGATATTGCCTCCATTTGGGCACCACCTCAATATATGAAAATCTGATTTTTCATTGCGCGCCAAACGGCACGCGCGGTCCGCTCCTCCCGGAAATATTTAATATTTACGAAACTCCGTCGCCTTTGCGTCGCAAAACTCGCTGAGCAAACTCAATTAACGAACAACTTTAACTTCTTAATAGGCCATTGTATCGACTTATCGACAAAAGAAAACGTCGCTTCTATATAATTTATTTCAAATTATTACAACGGTACATATTGTACTTAATTTCTTGCTTTGTTAGCTTTCGCAAGCTGCGCAACATTAGTCAGTAGAGTGCGTCAAATACAGATGGTATTGTTGAAAGTTCAGCGAGCAGCGCCGGGTAACGGCAATGTATTTTTAAAGTTCATTGGGAATTTTGTGCTTAACAAGCAGCTAAAATTGCGTTGCTCTTAATTTATGTTCGTTCCTTGAAATTGGAGACATTTTCGGAACAATAAATACGAGTAAAATTAAAATTTAATAGGAACGTAAGAAGTCTCCTCTGAAACTCCAATTATATTACGTACTAGCTTTTGCTCGCGACTTCGTCCGCGTAAAATTTCAGCCTCCCCCCATTCACCCTCTTAGGGGTGGAATTTGGTGGAGGACGCCAAAGTACACCGTAGGCGCGGGCCTGCAAACGGAGCGTAATGGGTAGCTCACCGTCCGATCAGGACCAGGCCCGTGCCGGACGGCGCGAATGTGTTCCACGCGCGCCTCAAAGAGATGTCAGCATAAAGGAAGGGGCCCGTTAGGGCCGGAGCGTGCCGGGATAGCGAGATTGTCCGAAAGGGTTACCGCTACCCCAGAACATAAAGGGCTAAGGAAGGAACACGGGTGGGTCTTAGCCAGTAAGAGTCAGAGAAGAAGAGCGGGACCCCGGGCCATCCACAAAAAAAAGGTGTGGAATTTCGAAAAACCCTTTCTTAGTGGATACCTACTCTTCACAAAGAACACATCCTCCAAATTTCATGTCTCTAGAACCAGCGGTTTAGGCTGTGCGTTGATATATCAGTCAGTCAGGACTTTGAATTTTATATATATAGATAGTTGACTATAAACCAATTAAGATTATTTTAATAGCATCCGTATCTGTAATCAGAAAGCTACACTGTACAGTGTGTAGGTTCTGCTCCCTCATATTTCATATTCTAATTATTGTTCAGCTCGTCGTATACAAATTTGTACAAAGCAAACATTGCTAGCGACAACACTCGTTTGCTTAACATTAATAATATTATGACTTCGGCAATGGGTATACCTACTAGATTACAAAACTCATTAGACGGCTTTATTATTTATAATGCTTTTGATTATATCACGATCCAGTTCGGCATTCCAAAATAAACAAACTGAGATATTTTAACAAGCTAAAATAAAAACAAACCAATACCAGTACCAGTTTTTACGTACGTAGTCAACAAAAGAGATAGGTATGCAGGATCGTCGGATATAGTTGAAGTTTAGTAAGAAACCAATGGATGTTGTCGACAGAAATTTAATTTCATAAAAAAGCTGTTTGTTTTCTATTAATAAAATTAAATTTTATTTGAGAACATCCATCGGGTTCTTACTAAATTTTAACTATATCCGACGATCCTGCATACTTATCTGTTTTGCTGACTGTATCTACAATACATCAAGCTATTCAATCCTACTATGATATTATAAATGTGAAAATTTGTATATTTTGATATCTGGGTGTTTGTTATTCAATCACGTAAAAACGGCTGAACGAATTTAAATAAAATTTGACACAGAGATAGTTTATAACCTGGATTGACACAAAACATACTTTTTATCCTGGTAGTACATTCCCGTGGGATAATTTCCAACTTCCACGCGAGCGAAGCCGCTGGCAATAGCTAGTTATCAAATATCGACAACACGAAGTTTTGGTAAAAGTTTAACAGAGCATTCCTCTCCCAACTTTGATTTTCATCGAAAATGATCGAGACAATCAAATATAACATTATTTATCAATCATAATATTAATAACTCAGATTTGTGTAAAAAGGCCGTTATTATTCTTTACTATTTAAACAATTCTACATTAAAAAAAGTGTACAAATAACAACAAAACACTTTGTAGTTATATTTATATTTATTTGTAATTATTATCAAATACTTATGCAATAGAAATTGAAATAGGCGCTTACAGACCGCCCCTGACAAAATAAAATCTACAACAACATAAAAACCCTCAGTAAATACGCTTGTCGGGAGGTGTTACACGAATTTCTGGGCACCCCCAGGCATGTCCACTCACATTATCGTAATAAATAATCGGTAATCAGTTTTCACTCACCCTCGCCCGTCCCTGATATAAAATACATTCATCGTCCAAAAATGACGAGTAAATTCTGTTTAAAAAATATACATTTTGGAAAAACAAAATGGGGTGGAGGTAGAGGTGTTGGATTTTAACAAAATATTTCGATTTTCCGTTCACTTTTGTCGCCGGGTGTACAGTATCGATTCGATTCCATTGGGCTCTCATCATTTCAAAGGCACGAATATCGAAACTGTCGTAAGCGGCTTAAAGTGGCTTCCAATCTAGAATGAAGTGCCTTTATGTGTGCCAGTGTACAATAGTTAAATGTACTTATTGCGTGTGTGTGTGGCTCTCCAATAGCGTTATGATATATGTACAGTAGCGGATAGAAGTTTCTGGAAGTTTCTAATACATTCCTTAGCCACTTTGCGGACGCATGCCACCTTCAGATTCAAAGTGTAGAAAATGTGTGGTAGGTAAAGTAAAATATGTTTCTAGGTCTGTGTAAGCGAAAATAACCCTACGTGACTACCACGTCGATATGTCATTAATCTAATTATTAGTAAATTAATGCGTAAGTAATATCAAACTACATCATAATATAACTAATAACTAATTACATTAGTTAACAAATTCAATGATAATTTTCGATTCGAGAAAAGCAAGAAATCGAAATTCTACGTAATTTGTGTAAATAACACTTCTGATCTGTCCATTATAATCTTCATCGCTTCAGGGAAAAATGGTAGAATGTTGATCCAGGAATCCAAACTGAGCGTTAAGATGCTTACCTGTGGAACGGAAATTATTCTGTCATTATCATTACCTCATTATCAGAGCAGTGGTGGCCCAGTGGTAATAGTGACCGCGACTTACGAGTTGTAGGTCGTAAGTTCGAACCCAGCCAGGCGCATTACTTTGTATAAATAATTTCATTACAACTGCTCTCATAACGGTAAAGGAAAACATCGTGAGGAAACCGGCATGTCCCAGAACCAAAAATTCGAAGACATGTGACATCCACCAACCCGCACTGGGACCGCGTGGTGGATTACGGCCCATACCCTATCACAGAAAGGAGGCCTGTTTCCCAGCAGTGGGAACATTATATTGATTATGATATCATTACCTCTATTAATATTTTTTTGTTACGTATCAAGACAAGCTTAGAAACTGTAGTTGTAGAGAACACATAGATACTCGTAGCTAAGCATATCGTCATAAGAGTTTCGAGCATGGAATGCTTGGAAAGAGGTAAGTAACAAAAAGCGGCCAAGTGCGAGTCGGACTCGCACACGAAGGGTTCCGTGCCACCGTATTATAAAGGTAGAGCAAAAAATGCATAAAAAAACACGTTTGTTTCTTGTATGGGGGACCCGTTTAATTTTTACTTTATTTTATTTTTATTATTTATTGTTTAATACAGATTGTAATAATACAGATAATTTTCACAGAGCGTGTACACGCTCTGTGAAAATTTCAAGTGTCTACCTGTGACGGTTAAAAAGATACAGCTCTGGGGCAGACGGACGGACAGCGGAACCTTAGTAATAGGGTCCCATTGGCAGGGTTTTGGGTATGGAACCCTAAAAACGGCTGGAAGAAATAGGTAAAGAAGAAAAAGGCCCCAAATAAATTGGGGAACGATGATAGACACAGCTAAGAGATAGCTTAGACTTTTATAAGTTTTATATTGCTTTCCGTCAGATTGCAGAGCATTAGTTGAATAATTGGCTACTGCATAGGTTACGGTGTCGATTCCCGCATGGAACAAATATTTTATATGGCCTACAGGTATTTTAAAATTAGTTTTTTCTGGATCTGGAAATTCTGCCGATGAGTTTTGCGTGTATCTGTCCATGCACAATCCTTAAACTCGTTTAAGAATCAGCGGTTCCACACATTTATGTTCACATAAAACGGAACAGTTTATTTTCGTTTTTAGGGTTGGTCCCATAATAGTAAAAGCTGTTCATAATGGCCCCTTTTCTGGTTTAGAGTGATCAAAAACTATGCTTGTATAAAAAGTTCAGAATGTCAAAATTAAGTAGGCACCTTCGTCTCCGCCCTGTAAGAAAAGCAGTGTGAGATGCCCCTGTTCATGCCCTGCAGTATGCCGAACACGTCACCCGGCCCGAGCAACTCGTGTGTGATCTCCGTCAGGTCAGCTCGCACCGACACCACTGAGACGGACCCTGTGGACACCCAGTACATCCGTGCCTCACTGTCGCCTGCCACTACCACGTAGTTGCCTATAAAATGGAAATTGACAATATCATTTTTATTATTTACTTTCAGCCTATGTTGCCCCACTGCAGCCCTTCTTTACTCCTTTCCACTCCTCTTTGTGTTGAGCTACAGTATCCGTCACGAGAAGCTATAATTAGTTAATTATGCAACTGTTGTATAATAAGGGGTATTAAAACACGAATGTGTGATAATAGTAACACATGAGTGTTTTAATGCCTAATTATGTACAGTTGCATACAAGACTTTATCTACACCCATGATATGAAAAAAAAGGGAAAGGAAAAGGTGCACAACATTGAACAGGTTCAAAAGTAGGGTAGGGTAGGTTGAAAAGGTTCTGAAACAGTATTTTGCAATACTAAGATCGAAAAAAAATGGCGGCCGTCGGGATAGAATTTTAAAAGAGATCGCCACAATGGCATGAGGCCATTAAAAAAATTATTGTAGTAGGAGGTAGTTTATGATGATTCTTTGAATGAGTTTTTATACGTACAATAAACATACCCACGATACCCGCAATTCCCGGGATTTCCGTGATTTAGGCTCGTAACAATATAGTTACAAATGTCTAAAATTGGTAACTATTGTCAATTATGTCAAAGAGATAGTGGTCAAACGCGAGCTAATCCATAACAAAACAATAAAAAAGATAAACTTACCAGGAAAGAAAATGGTATAGTCCAGTGCAACAGTCAGCTGTCGTAGGAACGCTTCTCCAGTCTCAGCGAAGATGTAGCAGTTCCTCAGATGATGACCAAACATGGCCGACATGAGGTCACATCGCCGCACGTACGGCGTTTGAGATAGCAGGACTGGCAACTAATATAATGGGGATTACAGTGCGGCCGACGAGAGAATGCGTTCGGGGCAATTCTCGTAATTTTAAGAACGTTCACAGTCTCAATCTGTCAAAAAATACTTCTAATTTCCCTACATTTTGACATTTGTTTGTCGCCGAGATGAGACTGCGACTAGATTTGGAACGTTTTAAATTACGAGAATTGGCCTTCTGTCAGTTCCATGTAAACGAATACGTGTTTTGCGAATTGGATCTTTAATAGCTACTAGAATTGTCGCATTTACAGGTGTCAGGGACGCATTCTCTCGACGGCCGGACGTAGTACTGACGCAGATTTATTGACATGGAAACTACCTCGGCAATTTTTATATTGATCCTGCAGTCATTTACATTATTACCTAGGGTATAAAATGTTTAGAGATACTAAAATGTAGACTAAGGTCTATACTTATAAACAATTTGTTCAGTGATTTATTTACACTTTAAAATGTACACTCCTAGGCTATAATATGTCTATCAGGACAAATCAATGAAAGCATCATAGAAGCCCTAGCCCTTCGTGATTTAAAGAAAGACAGATAAATTATTTATTGGAACTCGCACAGGAATTTCACAAAGTAAACTAAACACACTCATGAAAGCATAAAAAATTAAAACAAAAATAAAATAAAAACAGAGACCTGTCAGCATCCTGCGACAAAATAAGGAAAAAGGAATTCACATGATTATGGCGGCCCAGTCATAAAATAATTCCTTGAATACCTAGTATCATAATAAAATAAGCGTGTCAACATAGTCTAATTTTAGTAACCCATTAAAAACAGAGTGCTACCTGTCTTCCACGCTCCGTTACCCAAAGCTGCTGAATGTACTTCCAAAACTTTTTTAATTGGTAACCTGTAACAATTTACTAAAAGGGTTAACTACTTTGCTACATTATTTAGTACCCAGCCTTAGGTAGAAGTACTATTAGGCTTCCAGGTACTCTATTATTGTTTATTAAACAATCATAAACCACCTGGAGGCTTCCAGGTGGTTATGAAATTGGAACCCTTTTCAAATGAAAACTAAAACGATTACTTACAGGAATATAATTCGTAGTTACGTGTAGGAACAAGAATATAGCCCAATTCCAATAACGTACCACACTAGAAAATTCCACGTAATATGAAGGTTATTATACTTTTTGGAAACTTTCAATAAAGGACCACTCATCATCTGCCTAGCCTTTTCCCAACTATGTTGGGGTCGGCTTCCAGTCTAACCGGATGCAGCTGAATACCAGTATTTTACATGGAGCGACTGCCTATCTGACCTCCACAACCCAGTTACTGGGTAATACGATACCCCATGGTAAGACTGGTTGTCAGATTTTCGGGCTTCTGAGGACCCGTAACGACTGTAAAAAAGCAATAAAGGACCACTATGATAAAACAAATTGAGTTGTGGAGTTTAGATAGACAGAGTTAAGGGGCTCGTAGCTAAATAATAAGTCGCATGGGTCGATCAAAGGTTAAAGAACGCTTGCCGCGGTCAGTTCGTGGATGGGTGACCATCCATTACATATCGAAACCCCTCCATGCCCCGGAAAGTACGTTAAGCCGCAGCTCTCGGCTGTAATTTGTAGATCTTTGACAGTCGTTACGGGTAGTTAGAAGCCCAAATTAAGACTAACAACCAGTCTTCTCTAGGAGTATCGTGTTACCCAGTAACTGGGTTGTGGAGGTTAGATAGGCAGTTGCTCCATGATAAATACTAGTGTTCAGTTGCATCCGGTTAAACTGGAAGCCGACACCAACACAGTAGGAATAAGGCTAGGCAGATGATAATGATTGGTAAAAAATATGCTGTTTCTATTTACTCACTCGACAGTCCCTGATTCTTCAACATATCAATAAGTTCCCTGGTCACTTTCTCATAAGCCGTCAGTGCATACTTGGTGGAGTAAGCGAGCTGGATGGAGGCGGCAACCACGATAGCGGCTAACATCTTGCCACAGACGAGAACCACGGCTAAAATGGTCATAGGCAAGACCTCGTCGATGTAGAACTCGTCACTGCCAGTCGTGGTCAGCTGGGATACCACCATGTAAAATGACGTGACGTAATCCCAACGTTGTTGTGGTGCTTCTCTGTAAATGGGATAATACGTTCGATGGGAAATGCAAATCAGCGCCTTAATTGCGTAACACACTATTAATCACAATCTGAATCATTTTGAAGGATATTTGCTAATCCATTGCTTCATATGTTCGAAAAACTTGTCTGCGTAAAAAAACGCAATGAATGTTGTTGAACTGTCAAAATGAAAGTCATTGCTAATGTTTGCAATTACCCCGCTGGTGTAGAATCTAAATGTGTCAAGTATTTGTTTGGATGTTTGTTAATCAATCACGCCTCAACGCCTGAAAGTATGCCCTGGATTAGGAAATAGGATACTTTTCATCACAGCAGTACATTTCCGTGAGATTATTTCTAACCATATCGAGGGTGAAGCCGCTGCCAAAAGCTAATAATAAAAAAATGCTACTGTCCCAGGGTGCTCTTCCATTTATGTTTATTATGAGATGAGATAACAAAACAAATGCCTATAAAAACTAAGTTTCCTGGTTCAATAATATGTATTGGACTGAGCGGATTCACTAGTAAATTAATTGAAGTTTGCCAAAAAATCTAAGCCAAAGTTCCCCAAGCCGGATAAAACTACAAATACTGAGAAAGATACTTACTCATCTATAAGATGTATCTTAAGAGTTCGAATGACGCTGATGGGGGATGTGCCAATCATTGCCAGCAGCCATACGCAAGCGAATGTGTGTATCATAACCACTACAACTATTATCGTCATCGCCGCCTGCGCAAGTTTAATATAGTCGAAACTACAGTAAAAGAAATATCGAACTACTTGTGAAAATCGTTGTATTTAGTGTAATTTATGAAGAACTTTAAAGTAGCAATAGTCTTAGCTGTTACACTTTCATAGCTCAGTATAAAATCCCAAAAACGCCACAAGTCACATGAATCTCGTTTAGTTAATTAACATGATCCCAGTCTAACACCTCCTTTTTAGGGTTCCGTACCCAAAGGATAAAAACGGGACCCTATTACTAAGACTCCACTGTCCGTCTGTCTGTCTGTCTGTCCCCAGGCTGTATCTCATGAACCGTGATAGCTAGACAGTTGACATTTTCACAGATTATGTATTTCTGTTGCCGCTATAACAATAAATACTAAAAACAGAATAAAATAAATATTTAAGGGGGGCTCCCATTCAACAAACGTGATTTTTTGCCCTTATGTACTCGAAATGAATAACGGCAACAGGTAGACACTTGAAATATTCACAGAATATTTAGTTGTACGTACTTATATTTAAAAAATCCCGTGATAAACTATTTACATACCTACAAATTTGTACGGAACCCGCGGTGTGCGAGTCAAACTCGCACTTGGCCGGTTTTTTATTCTTATCCAATGTTTGAGTAAAAATATCATCGATAATATTTAAAAATATTTAAAAAAAATTTTTACCTTAAGAATTATGTTTTTTTTAGCTTTGCAAAAAATACCTGTAGAGTGGTGAGGTTGTTTGTGAGTTCACGAGAAGTACTCCGATAGAATTCAATCAAATACTTCAGTCTACACAGCTTGGTCGCGCGTAAGTAGTGTATAGCTCTTACGGGATTTCTAAAAAGTTAAACATTGAAGTAGAAAAGTAAACCTACACTCATATTTATTATATTCTATTTTATTTTGTCTGAGTTACTTAGGCGGATCACACACTACGACGCACCACGCAACGGCGCGCAGATAACGCGCCCCCGCACGTGATTTTTTACATACAAATTCAACAAAAACGCGCTTCCGCGCGTGGAATTTGGCTCCGTTTCCCGCTCCCCGCTGCCTATTGCGGTGCAGTGTGTGAATCGCCTAAGACTACAGGATCTTCTTCTTGTGTCACCAAACGCTCAGTATTTGAAACAAAAATAGCTCATCCCACCAAAAGGATGAAAAAGGAAAATCATGTTTTAAAATTGTCTATATAATACACCCAAAATTAACTGTAATAATTTTAATTTATATAAGAAACAAGTAACAACTCACGGAAAACAAAACCCGAGGAATTCGAAAGGAGCATTAACCAGTACGTCAATCCACACCCACAGTTTGTGCTTAAAATACCTGTGGCGACATTTGGGTCCGTCCAATATGAGCTCGCCATGCTTGCTTATGTAGCCCTACAAGTTATGTTGGCTTTATTAAATCAGTATATTATTTTTATGTACAGTCAACAAAGGAGATAAGTATGCAGGATCGCAGTAAGAAACCGATGGATGTTCTCGAATAAATTTTAATTTTATTAATAGAAAACAAACAGCTCATTTATCAAATTAAATTTTAGTCGACAACATCCATCGGTTTCTTACTAAACTTCAACTATATCCGACGATCCTGCATACTTATCTCTTTTGTTGACTGTACCTATCGCGATTATTAGGTGCACGGTAACAAAAACAAAGTAGTTATATAGGATGTCATACATTTAAAAAGAGAGACATTCTCGTAATATTAAGAATGTTCACAGTCTGATCTCAGTTATCTGTCAAAAATACCTCTAAATCCACATATTTGACAAATTTTGTGACATTGATTATGGCTGAGATGAGATTGCGACTAGATTTTGAACGTTTTTTAATTACGGGAATTGGCTTTCAGATCACTGTATGTAACGTTTAGACAGGTTCATACTTTTTTTGTCAGTTCATTGACAACGTGTGCGGCGTATTGTACGAGTGTACGTGCTTAGGCTACCCGAAACTGTCAAATTTTCCCAATCAACTTTGAGCCTTATAATTAGCGATAAAGTTGAAAATCTATTAAATAAATTTGACAGATTGTAGTAACTTGATGTGCTGGTGTCTGTACGTGCTTAGGCAGCAACACGTGTCAATTTTGTTTAGGTATAGAAAAGCTCATCCAAAGACCAAATACGAGTACTTAGTACCAACATGTTAATGCGTGCAGTTATATTTGTGTGTCTTGGATGTAAAAACCTACCTACATTACAAAGCTTTGAATTGCTTCTTAATCACACGCCTTTTTATATCCTATACTAGCGGCCCGCTCCATCTTTGCACGGGTGCAATTTTTTTTTCTAATTATCTAAATGTACTTTCATAGAAACCTTGTCCCGGCAATATTGAACACAACAAAAAATTAATTATCCAATTTGCTGCAATCATTCGGAAGTTATGCGCGTACATACATTTCGGCGATTCATTTTTATTTATATAGATTTAGTCACATATACTTATAGACGGACATTAATTTGCTGGAAACAATCTACAGCTGCTTTTAAAGGGTTACAACAGCTAGACCATGATCATTGTGACATATTTTGAGTCTCGTGTGATATGAAGTGACATATTTTGAAGCGACGATCGATGTCAATCGACGTTGCACATTTAAGCCATTTAAGCACATTTAAGCGTAGTCTGTCATCACGAGACCTTACTTGTCAAATTAAATCGTAACGTGACGTATGACAATTACCTGATTCATAGTAAGATACATCTTGCCATAGAAGAAGATATCCAAGATGGAGTGTATCCAGAACAGCATGTAGCAATCATTGAGGGTCACCAGGTCGTACAGACCTACCACATAATGTACAGTTACCACCGTACAAGTAATGTAGCCGTAACTCTACGAATAAAATAAGGTTTTTAAGCTGATGCTGATGTGGAAACCCGAACTGGTAGATAATTCTCGTAATTTTCTTCACCGGACAGACCGGTGTCTGTCAGGTGTACCTACTAGTTTTATGTAACTGTTTCATTTAACACACTGCATTTAATTTTATTCCAGGAAGTGCCTTTTAGTACACCTATATATTATTCAAAATATAAATTGAACATTTAATGATTTGCAAACAAAATGGAAATATATTTTTCCATGAAAAATACCTAACATGGGTGGCTCGAGTTTACAATATTACTCTATTGACAATTCTTTATAATGTATTTGCTTGAAGTATTAAATAAATACCGCATTGGCTGGCAAAGAGATACAGGTTCCATACGCAAACGGCATATGATTAAAGCGACAACAACATACTTTGTAGGTAAACACTGCGAATATTGAAATAGAGAAGCAAAATATCCCGTTGCAACAAGCTTTAGCAAAAATAAGTAGGCAGGTAATATGTTTGCCTACTCCACATATTGTTCCAATAAAGGCGAGGTAATACTATCTGTTACACTAGGTGCAAGGCAGATGATGGCACTAGGTGCAACAAGAAGTGATTATGGGCACAGGAAATGTTATCAGAATCTTACTCGTATTTTGGAGCATGTTTTCCTGAATATAGAGCTAGAATACTCAATCAAAATGTCAATCAACATACAAGATTTACGCCTGAAACGGCGAGTTTCCACTGGGCCTGTATTTTACAAGCCAAACGAACATAAATCACTCATCATAGCACTTACAAGCACATCCAGCCGCACTCAGCCTACATGAATCCAGGCTCCTAAAGTCACAGACAAACAATTATTCGCTTCGTAAGCTACAAGGCCTCATTAGAGAGGTATCAATTTACCTGAAACATGAGCGTTCCGGGCCGCAGTAAATTAGAGGCGTGAGTGTAGCTGTGATACGTGGACACGCTGGCAGACGACTTCGCCTGACTAACGTTAGACTGTGACGTACTCATCGGCAGCGCCCCTACGGATTAGGAACACGATAGTTTGATGACAACCTTGTTAGAACGCACAGAGGAAAATGCTGCCTTTCTCTCCGAAGGTGGCCTGTTATCTTAGTAAACAGACACCTTTGTGCGGCGTAATGGTGCAGATATCTAGAAAAGTTCTGTAGTAAATCTTTTTGTGTTTCGTTCTTATGACGCTTGTTTCACGAGACTAGGTATATTTACATGCAACACAATCTGAAGTCATTAAATACATTTTTGGGGCTCCGTACCTCAATAGGAAAAAACGGAACCATTATGGCTTATACGATCACTTCGTTGTCCGTCCGTCTGTCTGCGTATAATTTTTATTTTTTTGCGACTACAAACTTACATTTGCAATTGGAGAATTGACCGAGACGTACATCGATGTATGGGAGAACATTTTTTCAACTACAAAGTTAAGTTTGTTCTTGGGATGAATTCATACCAACTACGGAACTCTTCATTGTACGTGGTCCGACACGCACTTAACGTATTATCTTTCACTTGGCCAGTTTCTATTCTCTCCTTACTTTTTATCGTCCTTATTTGTAAAAGATAATTGACCTTCACTAGAGTCAAGAGCAAGTCCACATCAAATAAAAAATAAATAAAAAAAAGATGTCCTATGATGATTAATGCTACCTAGAGCTACAGCTGAATATAAAACTGTTTATAACAAACCTGACATTTCAAATCTACTGGAACTACTCTTGGAATCAGCTCCCGATTCTAATGACGTCAAGTCAAACGTCGACTCATCTGTGAAACAAAAAGTTGTACGTCATCGTTACCTACTTGTTACATTCGTTTTGGACCCTTTTTAGTCAAGGTAATAATGCCATAAGCTGGTGCTGGAAGTTATTAATCTCTTCAGTCTACTGATAAAGTTACAGTTAATCCGAAAGCCCCGTTTTTTTGTATCTTTTCCGATACAGATACGGCAACTTTCAAGGTTTATTTTTTTATCTCAAACACTAACCTTGAACATTATTCCTACTCAATCTACGTTTTTTTATTTATATAATTTAAAAAGAAAACTCGTAATTATAGCTCAGTATGTGGAAATTTGTTATTTTACGAATAATAATTGGAAGTTTTTCTTTATTAAACTTTTATAAAATTTGAGACATTCAGATGATAATATTTTACCAGTCAACAATTCAAGCTATGAGACATTTTTAGCCAACTTCAAAAAAAAAGTTAAGAGGTATTTTGAATTCAAATATTTTTCTTTACAAATCTACAGTATCCAAGCATGGTACCTTCAGAAGAGTCGTCATCATTCACCTCCATATTTATAGGCAATATATAATCTCGAGACATTTCGAAAGCCTTGTTCAAGGGCTCCTGGATCTTGGGGTAGTATTTAACCAAGTTGAAGAAAGTCACACTGGGTATTACTAATAAATCGAGACTCCGACTTGCGTATATCGTCACTTCTGAACATGAAATTGGTTGCTGAAAATGTTATGAAAATACTCTACAGTCTACAGCTATTCTGGAATCCGCATTTGCGTTTTTATGTGGAATAATTTAGACTATGTATTCCGAATAATACAAGAAATTTAAAAAAATCGTGTATCTTAAGATGGCAGTGTATACGAGACCGAGTTATTTGGTTGATCCCGAGATCGTGAACCCATTACAAAGATTTTAATTATTTGCATTCGGATAAAGTCACTGTCGCTGTCTGTTATATTCCTATAGACAGTTAATTCAACAAAAATCACACAATTATTCTTGAATTTCAATTCTGTATTCATAAAACAATATAACATACTAAATACTTAACTAATATTAAAATGTATCACAATAAACACCCAGTGTTCTTCCTCCTGTCTCCTATTATCTATGCTATGCCCGACAGAGTCCATAATTGTGACTAATATTATTATTTCCCTAACAACTATATACATTATGTTACGCAATAAAGAATTGAGAATTGAATAATAACATAATAATTATATACTTACGCCTGTAAAGTTCCCAAACATTCCACCTGGGCCCATACAGGTTATCATTTCATTATACGATGTCAAAACATCCACCTGTAAAACATTACGTTTCTATATTCTTAATAGAATATTGTAAATATCGGATATTGAAATACAATAATATAAAATGTTCTATTTCAAGCTCAGAACATGGGAACTGAACCAAAAAATGTATTGTCAACGAACGGGAAAAGGGTCAGGGGTGCCATCAAACATTACATTGTATATATACCCTTCAATCTTTCCCCCATGTTTACAATACAAACTTAGTGAGTTGTGCAAAAGCGGAATAATCAAAAACCTTTCCCTATTGTTCCAGTTCAGTGAATCAGTATATGTCTCCGGGATGCGTAGGATCCCCGATCATTTACCTTGAACGATATTTGACTTGAAAGATTGACTCTGGACACGGACTTGTGTGCGTATAATAAAAAATGTCTATGAATATAAATATGATCCTGTATAACTCTTTCACGATTCCCTGGCTTGGAATGAAGGGTCTCGTAAGGAAGATATAAAAAATTATGGCGAATACAGTATAACATAATCAGTCTATAATGTTTTCAGTGCACAGCTGTGGTTTGGTCGCCTCTCTGAATTCAATATGAATGATGTATTATGAGTTTTGGCTTTACTGTCAATTTACCAAATCTAAAGAATAACCGTCTACAAAATAACTGTCTGAAAAAATATAAAAACTTGGTATGATGAAAAGAAAATTCAAAACAAAGTTTTCCAAAAAAATATGAAAAGTTCAATTCGTTAAGCCTTACCTTCCCACGATATATAATATAGATGTAAGGCTGTATATCCCTGCACTGAATGACGGTGTCTCCCTTGAGCAGGTACATTTCATGCAGGTGTTGTGTGATGACCCTGATAAAGGACCTCTCCACCTTCCCGAACAGAGGTACTTCGCGTAAGGCTCGCTCATACATGAATACTAACGTATCCTCCATTAAGGCTGAGTTTAGACGACGGCATATTTTCTGAAAGAATAATTATTTTGTCAAAGTAATATCTGAGTAAAATCATCAATGGATTTGATGAAAGCCTACATACCTACATCTCTATCTATATATATAAAACAAAGTCGTGTTAGTTACACCATTTATAACTCAAGAACGGCTGGACCGATTTTTATGATCTTTGATTTGTTGGATTTTTCTCCACCCCGAATAGCAGAACAACTATAATAAAAATGGGGGAAAATTTCACGGAAAAAAATCTGAAGCGGTACGAATTTCACCGATGCAGTTAGCCACATAGTTTACGATTACATTATGCTCTACTAATTTTAAGGTACCTTACCGGGTAGGCAATGAAATTACCTGAAAATAGTAGAGAAAAAAAAAAACCATGTCCTGTACTATTTTATAGCATAGCTCTATTATTTTCAGGTAATTTATACATAGCTATCCTACCCATAAAGGGTGACTGGTAATTAGTGACCGATACTTAAACACGTGATTATACTCATGATAACAAACAACTTTTACTATGGAACCAAACCTGAAATCGCGAAAAAAAAATCAGCTGGTCCCTACAATTTATGTTCGTATAACTCGTCAAAATGTAGGGAACAGCTGATTTTTTTTCGCGATTTCAGGTTTGGTCCTATAGTAAAAGTTGTTTGTTATCATGAGTACAATCACGTGTTTAAGTATCGGTCACTAATTACCAGTCACCCTATATATAGTACAGGATATGTTTTTTTTCTCTGAATACTCAAGTCAAAGATAATTTCCATTACAATCAAGATATTTGCTTTAAGCATGATACAGGTTAGACGCGTGTTTAATTATTACCATAACCCGCGAATGTCCGAAAACATAAGCTCAGTAACCCCACAACAACGGAACAAGACAGGGAAGATTATTCAAATATTAATTAAATAATATATCATCGTGACCCAGGATCTAATTTAGTGACAAAATGATGAAGCGGCATTGCTCGTCGCACCTGTCTCCGCTGAATGCCACCTGCGATCCCGCGGCTGATAGAGACTCGATATAATACGTATGTCATGAGGCTGAGTCAGCATCCCGTGTTATTAGATACTTTAAAAGAAAGGTGCAAGATATTTTTGCTGAGCTTTGAAATTAAAGTGGACGGTGAAATTTTGAATCGACGATTCAGTTTTCTTTTATCTTATAGTTTAACGTTATACAGGTTGGCAGGTACAGTCAACAAAAGAGATAAGTATGCAGGATCGTCGGATATAGTTGAAGTTTAGTAAGAAACCGATGGATGTTGTCGACTGAAATTTAATTTGATAAAAGAGCTGTTTATTTTCTATTAATAAAATTAAATTTTGTTCGAGAACATCCATCGGTTTCGTACTAAACTTCAGCTATATCCGACGATCCTACATACTTATCTCTTTTTTTGGCTGTACATCGATACGCAACCTGTTATCATGGATTCAGTAAAGGATTCTGAACCCCCCTATGATGTATTTTTTTTTTCATACAATGTGCAGAATTCGTGGTTATAGTTTGCGCGTCGAAACTATGGACAAAAAACCTAATAGAATATTGTAAAAAAAAAAACAAAACTATGCTATTCTGCTGTGGGGAACGTGATAAAAATGCAAAATTGAAACAAACACAAACATAAAAAGTGTTTCACCACACCAGCCGTCAGCGTTTCACCAGAATTAATGTAGTTTCCGTAAAAAGTGCATAACGCAATATTTTACGACTACATGACTAGTGAAATACTTGCTGTTTTTCATTGTTTACAGTTTCGTACAACATGCAGTTTGTAGCACGGTGTAATCAGAGTATTTATTATGACTTACCTGCGGATTACTGCCGTTGGTCCTTTTCCACACATATTCGAAATATTTCAACGTTTTCACAGTGAGCATGGGGTCTACGTTCCCTTGGTACAGAAAGTTGGCTAGATCCTTTGTTTTTTCCTATGAAACAAACGCGGGCTGAGCTCGTTAAAACTAATATAATTACTGTACTGGAACTGCGAAGTCGTAATATTTTTAATGACGGAACTTTAGCCGTAATACGGGGTACTAGACTAACAGTATGGTCTATCTACGACGTTAATTAGATTTTGTTCTTTGTTACATTGCGCAATTTTACCAACTTAGTCATGTGTGCCCACACAAAACCTATACATACAAGAATAGGTCTCAGTTAATATACGTTTTGTAAATTAATAAGATCGATTTTCCCGTTAGTAACAGTTCCATAATAGGGTATTGATTTTGATTCATATTCAGTTTATTAACTTTATAAATATTTCGGATCGGCTTTGAAAACAATTGAAGTATTGCTTACAATGTAATAAGAGAATAACGTGAAATGAATTTCCTGTTGAAGTAGGCTCACTTTATTTTTGGACACTTTTCTTGATTGGCGTAGCTCGGCCGTATATTCTTCTAAACGTTAAGAAAAAAAGGGATATTTTCACATTCTCAGTGAAAGGCCAAATTACTTCAAATGGCTTCAACATTTCTGTGGCTTTAAGTGGCCTCTTAAAGGCGATAACTTTTTATTTGCTACTAACAATAGCGGCCGCTTGTTAATGTTCCTCTAGGAGGGAACCTTCGGCTAATGTTGCCGACAAAGGGAGATAACAGGGGCAATAACAGCTCGGTAGGTACATATTCGTATTAATTATTTTTATTTTTTATTTCGTATTAATTTTTTTTTTTACATAAATAATTAGCGGGAATAATACGCTGGTCTTAGTTTTAATTGTTTATAAGTATCTAGAGACTACAACAGAATAGGCTGTCCGTTTTTTTTTTTATTATTTGAACATCAATTAATTTTGCTGACGCCGTTTCTTATTTAGCTCCCCTCTCCCCCCTAGCTGACGAGGTAACACTAATATGCATTGCTTTTCTTTTACTCAAAAACATTCCAAAAAAAAAGCTTTATAGTGGATCGATCTCGGATATCATAATGACTTAGCGATAATGATGCAAATAAAATATTTAATTGTTTTATGTATGATTGCATATACAGGTTTATATTCCTTACCTACAGTTACACATACCAGCGCAGCGGCAGCGATGAGTGATAAAGTAGTCTAGTCGTAGCCGAGCTGTAGCGCGTAGATCATGTGCTACGAGCTCGTAGCACACATGTGATCTACGTGCTACGGTTTAGCGTAGCAGCGCAGCGTGTTATGTTTCGAATCGATAGCTTTTGCATTTTTTTTTATTTTAATTTAAATACATATTTATTTTTCTAGCTGTCTGTTCATGCACCTCAGTAACTTTACCTACTCAAAATTGCCTGGATTTAATAAAGTAAATTATTTACTAGAAACACACTACAGATTACTAAAAGCCGGCAGCGCGTGAGTCGTTGCCCGGAATGTTATAATTCTATAAATATTATGTTGATATAAACATTTAGAATAACGATGTATTGTTTTATTTATTTTTGTGCAATTTATATCTCATCGTATACTGCACCGGTTGATGTCATCACGTCAACGCCGGCTGTCTCTGTAAACCAGCGCTGTCTCGCATAGGGTCATAGCATTATGCTGAGCGATGCCCGTTTTGCATGGATATGACGCATATTTTCCCCCAACTTGTTCTTTTTTGTGTTTTCTCTGCGTAATTTTTGCACGCTATTAAATAATAAACGTATTTTCTTTCTTTCTTTGGAGGGGTCCGTGACTAAATAATAACAGCCGCACAGGTCGATCGATCAGGTTAAGCTACGCTTGCCGCGGTTGGTCTGTGGATGGGTGACCATCTTTACATACTGAGACCCCTCCGTGCCTCGGAAAGCACGTTAAGCCGTTGATCCCGGCTGTCATTCGTGGATCTTTGACAGTCGTTACAGGTCGTCAGAAGCCCGAAAGTCTGACAACCAGTCTTACCAAGGGGTATCGTATTACCCAGTAACTGGGTTGTGGAGGTCAGATAGGCAGTCGCTCCATGTACAATACTGGTATTCAGCTGCATCCGGTTAGACTGGAAGCCGACCCCAACATAGTTGGGAAAAGGCTAGGCAGATGATGATGATTTTCTTTCTTTCTTTCTTACTTACATTATGTTCCAACAAAGCATGCGCGGCGGCTGACCGAGTGGAGGCGACATATCCAAACATAAAGGCGAAATACATAAAGCCGGTGATTTTCAGACACATCACTAGCCAGAGGTCCACAGAGTTAGGCATGCCAACTGGAGTGCAACCCATACCTGAAAGATATACAATACGTTACATAATCAGCCTATAATGTTCCCACTGGGACACTCGTGGGACACAGGCCTCCTCTCGGTGAAAGGGAGCGAGACGTAATCGACTCAAGCCTCGCACGGTTTTTACGACTTGACCAAATATAGAGATTTATGTTTATTATTGATGTAGGTATTACACACATAAACATTCTGGAACAAATTCTCAAAGTCATAGTAAAAACCGCACCAAATTCCGTTGCTTAGTTTAGAAGCACAACGAGGTCACTCAGACAGACGCGAAGAGCGACATGAATTTATAAGTGTTTAGATTTAGGGAGATTGGTATGCGCAGGTAGGATTGAATTTGTAGACATTATGTAAACCCGCATTTTTCTCGCATCCGGGCGAGAAAGTGCACAGATCCGCGCACAAAGCTGCCCGCTACATAAAAGTTACATACATACATTGTGCACATAAACGCTCCTTTAATCCTGTACGTCCGAAGCTTTCACTAAAACTTGCAAGACGACATATACCCCCTTACCTAAACGTATTATATCAGATGAATAGTTACACACCGAATTCTCTCTTTCAGTCGTCAGTAATTTGACTTTCGAAAGAAAAAGACAAAGCGTTGTGTAACTATACAGACGCTATACAATGTTTATTAGTAAGGGGGATGTTTTACAGACCGTTCAAAGTTATTTTACCCCTGACAGCAGCAACCGAACAGCAACCTTATTGTAACAAGCATAAGGCTCACAACGATTTTGACAGATTTGTCAGTGGCAGCACCCCAATAGCAACCTTATAAGAATGTGAATAAGGATCACAGTGATTTCGCAGTGATGCAAAATCAGAGGTAAAATACCTAACTGTGTAAAGACTATACCTACATGCGGCTTCGAATATCTTTGTTTCCTAGTTAAGGAGGTTGTAACTTAAAATAGTTTCAATGAAAGACGCGTCATCATCATTATCTGCCTAGCCTATTCCCAACTATGTTGGGGTCGGCTTCCAGTCTAACCAGATGCAGCTGAATAACAGTATGAAAGGCGCATAGTAAAATAAAAGATTTCTTCCAAATTCGTAATCTAAAAACGCATTATTTTAGCGGCTTCCTGTCACCCTTCGCTTTCGAAAACAAATGGTTAAGAAGCTTATTCCAATTAAACAACCACACGTAACATCGAAATACGTTAAAATCAATAGGTACTACGCCCCTAAAATGCGTTTGCAAATTAGTGTCCAAACATGTAAACAAACAACCCCTTTATTCATAAACGTTGCCTAAAATTAAGAGACGTTTAAACGTCAACAATGTATGGCTAAACAGCCGCTAATCATTACTCATCTTTAAGCAACGTTTATAAATAAACCCCCATGTGTTTTTGGATCAACAACTTTAATACAAACATAATTAAGTTCAGTTTGCGCTAAAACTTAAACATTTTTGTTAATTTCTGAATAGTACTAGTCATACACAGGCACAAAGTTACAAACATGATATTATTTTAAGTGAATAATAACATCAACTGGTAACAAGGATTTGAACAGACTTTAAGTCGTTGACATAACCCGAAACATTCCGCTCCGTACATTACCTGTGAAACCGTAGTATCAATTACGTGGAGTACTAACCCACAAATATCTCGTAAACCCAGTAGAACGTGTACACGTATTCGGTGACTGCATCTGGGACAAGAATACAAAGTAGTGTGACCAGATGTTTGTTGTAAGATGGATAACGGTTTATGATTATGGTGATATGGAAGATATTTGCTGTATTAGGTAACTAAGTAATGGCTATCCATCGCTTTCCACCTAGCGAGATCGTAGTCAAGACCAGCACCCTAATTGCGTAACACACTATCAATTGGAATCTGAATAATTTTGAAGCAATTAAAATTATTAAAAGCAATTGCTAATCCATTGCTTCATAAGTTCGAAAATAAAATTCTGCTCTACACGTAAATAACGCAATGAATGTTGTTGAACTGTCAAAATGAAACCGATTCCGATTGATAATGTGTTACGCAATTGCCCCGCTGGACCATAAAAAAAAAACTAATGACAAAAATATATGGTTTCACTCAGGTATTTCTTTGAGCTCGGATGAAACAACCATGTTGCATCGTGGAAACATAAAAATCATTCAATTTTTGCCATTTTTTTCCTCGCATAAACTCAAACACAACTCAACCAAAATGAGCAAATACCAATTTCACAGACCTCTAGCACAGACTAGCACTAGGTTGTGACATATTCTATATCAAGCAAGAATGTGTACCAAATAAATAACTAATCAAATATTCAAATCAAATCAAATATTTTATTAGAACAATAAACAGTTTCGCAAATTATTAGGGTTCTTTAACATCTACATTAGTTTAAAATACTGTGTTGTAGCCATTAGCGCCCACCTACGAGAGTGGAGACCTAGGCGTTCCAACACTATAGCAATAAAAAAATTTAAAAAATAGAACCTAAAGTAAAAGTAGGTTTATAAACTATTTTACTAAAATAAATCAAAATAAATTAGGTTAAGATTTTCCAGGTTATGTGTGTATTTGTACAGGGTGTATCTGTTTGAGTCTGTGTTTGATTGTGTTGTTTGAAACTAATGTTCACTTACATCTCATCTCATGCTTAGAACTCGAAATGATCAAGACCTTCGTACAATTAACCAAAATGTAATGCGAGTTAGGAGGAATGTACGGTTCACACGCGTTCACAAAAATGAACGCCGTTGTAAAGTTCACAATCGTCACGGCTATCGGCAGGAACTTCAGTAACGCTACAGCTGGATTTACCCGCATTATATCACCCTCCCAGTATGAGAAAGCACCGGTTATTCTCGTCACCTGAACAAAAAGAAATGTTCACTGGGTACTATTGTGTGTACATCGGTACTGTATCTAGATAAGATTAGATACAGCCTTTGTTATTTGTTGTTGCGCGTTCTTTTGTGTTCAGACCTTTTTCCAGCCGTTTCTAGGTGTGTGAACATTCATTTTCTATGAGTTTTGTAGTTCGTTATGTTGGTAACATTTATTTATTTAACCATTTATGTACACACATATCGCTCATTTGGAGAAACATCGACGTAACCGCTACTTTTTTTTTTTAAGTCTGCTTTCCTAACGTAAATACGCTTTCCAAGTGCTTTGTCATATTTAACACATTTTTGGGAAAAATTACATTTACGTCGATGTTTCTCCAAATGAGCGATATATAAACAGACAAAAAAAGAACAGAAAAATATGTACAGACGCCAGCGCATCAAGCTACCCGATACTGTCAAATTTTCCCAATCAATTATGAACCTTATGCTTTAGCGATAAAGTTGAAAATCTATTTAAAAAAATTCGACAGATTGTAGTAACTTGATGTGCTGGCTGGGATCTCTTCCAGCATACCTGCGATAGGAAAGTAGATAGCGTGTGTAAGAGTAAAAGAGAAAATAAAATACATAAAATCAAAATCAATTTCACGTACCTATTAAAATAAAACAAATAATATGAGAATATACTTATATACATATACATACATCTAAAATAAATATCATTATGGTATTAATCATTATAATTTAATTAAAATAATAAATACATACGCAGCTACGACAAAGTGGAAAGATAGTGTTCTTTCACTCTATTGTATTTGTTTATCTTAAAAAATAAGTTTAAAAACTAAAAACTTATAATATGTTAGTACAGCGGCATGCGACCACGGGAAGGTACTTTCTCGTTTCATCCTTTTCAGTAGTCGGGTTTTAGTTTTGAAGTTTATTTTTTATTTAATTATTTTGGGGCTTATTTCAGTAATATCTATATTTTTAAAATTTGCTAATTAAGCCCTTCCATTTGTTACCCAAAAAGGCACCATCCCAAAATATTTATTTTTAAATTCATTAATTTATGTCCTCTAGAGAGCGCCATACTGAATTTAGTGTGACGTCACATATCCTATAACCAACGGACGGTCATGACGCTTCTAACGATACCTCTTTTGTCAAATTATTGTATGTACTTTTGAAGTTATGAGGGAACAGAAGAACATACATACATACAAACCGGTCAAAATCATAACCCTCCTTTTTGCTTCACCGTAGTTGAGTAAATATACTCCTAAATCAAGCCACCCTGCACTTTTTGTAGAGAAGTCTATAACTTTTTAATTGGTCGTGAATTCAAATTCGGAACAATGATAATTATGGCCACTATGTCGGCATCAAAACTGCACAAAACCTTTTTATAACTCATAATTATTTTGATGTTTTAGGCCACTAGAGACCTCACATGGAATTGCACGGTGCGTCGATTTAGGAGTCCGTTAATGTATATTGCTAAAAATATAAAAACTTATCGTTTTGATCCTGTTTACTTGCAAAGTGGATCCCGTCAAGTGAACACAAGCCCTTGAGAACTCTTATTTCCGGACTAAGATATGAGTTTTACCCAAGGGATGTTATTGTTCATCTACCAACCACCTATTACGACACCGGTAAATAGATTTATAAACGCCTCTGCACAGTAAAGTATGGTGTGAAATTGTCTTCTCTATGATAATTTTTATAGAAAGCATTATACAGGTTGTAATTTTAATCACCGATATCCTCTTAAGGGGTCATTGTACTCATCATTATGATCAACTTTTACTATGGGACATTTTTTTTACGATTTCAGGTTTGGTCCCATAGTAAAAGTTGATCATAATGATGAGTACAATGACCCCTTAAGAGGAAAACGGTGATTAAAATTACACCCTGTGTATTTCAGGCGTTCAAGCCTATTCGCAAGTGAAACGTGATTTACAACTCTCAAACTCGAACTCAAAGCATTTATTTCAAAAAACCATTTACAGGCACTATTGAACTGCCAAAGAGTCGGTCAGTCAGAACGTTGAAGCTAGTTGCCCATTCCAAAGCGTATTCAGTCACGGATACAGAAAACTTCTTTGCGGAAAATGTATCACACGGCAAAGGATTATTCCACTAATTCCCATTGACAATACTCTTCAATGGAGATTTCTGAACTATTCTTCCGCAAATCCCCATTGAAGTCTCATCGAGCCAATAATGGTGATTTGATAACTGAAAGTTGCAGTAGAACAATATTATTGTTATTCACTTACCAAAAGCATTCGATTCAGTCTATAAAGATCCATGTCTGTATTATCATTTACTATTTTAAACTGTAACAGAAGAAAATTATAATTAATCAATAGGTAATATAGTACATTACTGTATAGTACTTTTCTCAAATAACGCGCAGACTAATTAGTACCTAGGCAGAACATTTTTGTCAAATACAATTACTTTTCAAAATCAACGACAAACAACGAACAACAATAAGTTTTCCCGCGTTAGTGTTCATTTGTTTTTTTTTCCAATAAACATCATTATATTTTCCAGCCAATTCAAAATTTAAATAAAACCTTTGATAAGTTACCTCCTTGGTTGCAATGTTTCGGAGTAAAAGATCGTTCCATTTTTAAATTACACGACAGATATGAGTTCACTACATAATTTATTTGGCCGCAAAACACGACAGATATGGATTTTCATACAACTTTTGCCGGCCGCTGCTCGCATGTATTTGGCCAGTACAGCAATTTCGATTTATTTCGAAGAAGGCTGTCAAAATAATGCTCAAATTTCCAAGCATGTTTGAGAAATAAATTATAACTTTAATTCACAAGTTCACTGTCAGAAAAAAATTTTTTGGCTAAGGCTACGGACGCTAAATTAATCTACATCAGGTCCATGTATGGCCCGGAAAAAGCGTCCGTGAAGCTCCTTATTCTGCCATACCTCCATGCATGTAATTAGTGTCAATCACTACAGGTTTGCACCGATTCTCTTTAGCCAAGGAGAGCGGGGCGAGGCCCTTGTCCACCGCGACCACATCTCGATGCATCCCCACGTCGGCTTCTATGAAATATTCCCTGAGACTGCGTATTTCGCGATTGTGAACATTTAAATTTTGATGACATGTGCTAAGATTATTCTGGTTTACTGAAGTTAATGATTTATTTAATACTTTAAGCACATTAATGTACAGAGGCGGACTTAATGCCATAGGCATTTTCTGCCAGTCAACCTTTGGGTGATGCAGAGAAAAACAGTGGTAGGTGTAATCATGAACATTGAGGAATAAATATTTTAAATATCTAAACAAGGTCTCTGAAAAAAACAAAAAAATAACGAAAAAAAAAAGAAAAATAAAGGGCTCTGAATAAGGTTGTAGGACCTTAAAAGAGAAATATATTTAACGAGTACTTACAACTTCTTCAAACGGAAAGACGCTTATAATGTCCAATAAGAACGCATGCCTCAAGTATCTTGTCACAGTCAACAGCGGATGTGTGACCAGTAAGGATTTTTCATTGTAGTAAGCCACATACGCCATTATGACTACGTCTATGTACAACACGACATCCGACCAGTTGTAAGGGCCACCGTGTTTGTGTTGTTTTGACTAAAATTGTATAACAATTTAGTAGAGGATCAGGGCATAGTAGATGAGGGACAAAGCATAATATCTTTCTTTTAACAAAATTGTACGAAATATAGGTTTTGGCTAAGAGTTATGGTACCAGGAGGCCTACCACAAGCTCTTAACGCGATCCACTTTAGGACCTAAACTGAACTGCTCTGCTAATTCGTACCATGACGTCAGCTTAACGATTCAGTTTAGGCCGTGCCATCTGCTGACAGCGATTGTCCCAAACTGAGTCGCAAGTTTTGGTTTCATTCATACTTGTTTGGTACCATGACGTCCATAGAGCAGCTCAAGCGATGCAGTTTAGGAACCTAAACTGAAAGGTCTTGTTTTTGAATCGTTTTTAATTAGATCATAGTAGGCCACCAGGAAGTCTTACAAATATATTCAGTAAACTATCTCGTCACGCGGTATAATCGCGTAACACACTAACAGTAGCAAAAGCTTCCATTTTGACAGTTCAACAAAATTCATTGCGTTATTTATGTTGTTGAGCAGACAAATTTTTCGAACATATGAAGCAATTGATTAGCAATCATCATCTGCCTAATCTTATCCCAACTATGTTGGGGTCGTCTTCCAGTCTAACCGGATGCAGCTGAACACCAGTGTTTTACATAGAGCGACTGCCTATCTGACCTCCGAATGCCTCTGAATTGATTAGCAATATGCTTCAAAATGATTCAGATTGTTACCTATTGAAAGTGTGTTACGCAATTAGGGTGCCGGGCGGTTATATGCCGACTATGACGTTTCAATGGTCATCCTTTATTATGTTTATCAATAGTATATGGAAGAAGCCACGCACTAACCTGAGCCTTACCAGTAAACTAATAAAAACTCTAAATGCTTGGCCAGACTGGCACCGCGGGCTGCGGCGCGGCGTACTCAAACATAACAACTTCATTTGAGTGTCCATTATAGTGGGCACGCGGGCACAGTGAGTGGCACGGACTGCTCGGAGCGGGGAGGGCGCGGGCAACTCACGCCATAGCTCGTTCATACAAGTGACCGCAGTGGGTGCGCGGGCGGCCCGCGCGGGGATCGGGGGTTCTCAAACTAGTTCGAGCTGTTTTCTAGTAAAAATAAGTCTTCTTCATCCATTATTATATTTTGACAAACACTGGGCTTGACAACACGCAAAACGCAGCCGCGCTCGACTGCGGACAGGCAGATCGCGCGCGTTTCCGCACGCGCGCCGCTCCCCGCCCCGCGCTGCCAGTCTGGCCAAGCACTCAAGCACACTAGACACTTTACACAAAACTTTAACTCACATATATTTCCCCACGACATACTACAGTAACACAATAAAACATGCAAACTTACAGCAATATCGTAAGGCACAGCGAATATGTAAAACACGGCGACTACAAAGCGCACGGCGCACCAGAACTTCAGGAACATTCCATGGGGAGTGATGCATCCCGGCACGAAGAGATACCTGATGTGTCTGCACAACACACGAGTTATCAGACACCAGCAAGAATACACACATGAATCATATTTTTAAATTTTGTCACTGCTAAAATAAATAAAGTTTGGACTGGTATTTTTATTAGGATGGAAATGGAAAAACTGCGGTTGCAGCATGGCTACGTAATGGTGGTTTTTTGCTGTGCCCGACTGGTTCCATAATGATCTGATTATATTTTCAATTACCTCCGAATGTTTGTATTTATTACCAAACTGGGCATATAAATAGATTCGTAAGTATATTTTACCTGTGATAGCTTCTTCCACATGGGATGGTATAATATGCAAAGCTATGAGGTCTTTGCTTCATTACTGATAAAGATACAAGAGTCTTATTTTTAACCAATAACAGTTCGTAAATTATATGGATCGGTCATAAGTTTGAATGCAATAACTGAATGGGTATTGAGTAATATCGTGGCAGTCCAGAATAAAAACGATCTTTAGAGCGAACTGCTCTGATGTTACATTTCAAATATCTGATCCGAAGAAGTAGATAGGATAGGCTAGTATAAGGACACTAGAACAAACATAAGTATTATGATATAGCGGAACTACATAGGAACAGCAAAGTCCTGTTATACCGATTATGCTTCTGGCCAACTGCATTTACCACAATCAGAATGTATTTATTTATTATTTATTTAATTAAAACGGTTTAAAACCAATTACAGAAATTAAATACACACAAAAAAGACACACACAAAAGAAACACATAAAAGATTAAATATAAAATCATTAAGTAAAGAAGTTAACAACATTTTCATACATCCCTATATAAAATAGTTGTAAATACAGTTCCTGTTTATTTAACTTATGCTCCTGGATTTGTGCAATGTTTTTCTTCCGAATGGAGAATTGTTTTTCGAAAGCGACGAACAAAGACAAGTTTAAAATGCTGTTTCATATATGTACATACAAATATACATGGCTAGGATCCCGCTTTTTACGTTTGAAAGGTGTTTATTCTGACAACGTATAAATTAGCTTTCAAGTAAAAAGGATACGAAATATCCGCGAATAAATTAGGCAATTTATTGTAGATATTATGGGAAGTTAAATTAATGTCTACGCCGAAAATAACAGGTACAAAAGATAGTAGGATCAAGGTTATATAAACCAATACAATAACAATACCTGAAATGTGAATGTAGGTAACTTTCGATCTGTCAGGATTTTTAAAACAAATTGTTATTTCACGTTTATTAAGTTAATTATTAAAATTGTTATTGCCTTTCCATTATAATTAATTGTTCTCAATTAAAGCTTGTTCGAACAAGTACGCCTGTTTTAACAAGTATTGTTCTCACAATAACAGAGCTAATTAATCTCGTAAGATTGTAGCACAAAGACTTACTTACCTCAATACGCCTAACTTGTTGAATGTCTTCACGTAATGGCTCCTCTGTTCTCTTGTGGCGAATACCACGAAACTTTCCTTTATCTCTTGCTAAAACAAATTATTTACTTTTGAAACTAGTGCGGTAACTAAACTTGTGTAGTGTTACATGTAGAGATGCGCCGAGTACCTACATGTTTTACCGAGTAAAGGAGTACCGATTACTGCTCAGTATTATGTTTATCGAACCGAGTATTCTGCCGAGTAACTCAGTTTAGTTGACGCTGGTATTGGGAACGTACGAAACGCTTCAAATATTATAGAAGCATGTCATCCAAGTTTATGGCATTGCTACGATGAATTAGCATGTACAGCGCCGCAACAGCGTGAAGACCAGAAAAGTGCCATCGCTATAGAGTTAGACCAATATCTAAGATTACCACGAAAAACTGTTAATTTAATTAAATATATTTATGTTTTCACGTGATTTCTCCGAAAATGACTAATCTACATTAATAATGTAAAGTGGTCTAAGGTAAAGGTAATAAGTTTATGAGTTCTTTTCAAGTACTTCAGCAGTCAAATCGAGTTATTCGGCCGATAACGAGTGCTACCAAAATAGCCGAGTATTCCGAGTACCGAGTAATAAAAGAGTACTCGGCGCATCTCTAGTTATATGATTTGAGAACGCGTAACTGTTACAAGAGTCTGTTACGTCACAGTTTTGTTGAGCTATACCGGATGATTTTTTTTAGCGGTTCCAAATTTTTACAGTGTTTTATCCATGAAAATGAACAACTCACTATGGGACCAACTCTGAAATCACGAAAAAATAATCAGCTGTTTAATACAAAAGTTCAAAACCTACTTGACCAAAATGTATGAAACAGCTGATTTTTTTTTTTGTGATTTAGAGTTGGTCCCATAGGGAAAGTTGTTCATATTCATGTGTAGAACAGCCTGTAAATATTTGGAACCGGTAAAAGAAATCACCTGTATAATAACATGGAAATAGCATATAATTGTATTCCATATTGAATATTATCATATTCAGCCCCCCACGATATCACATGAGATATGGAGGCCAAAATATTTCAATAAATATAGGTTCAATTTCAGTTTGTTTGGAATTTCCTAGCAAAAAAAAATCTGTAACTATCTGTATAATATGTTTTCCTTTTAACACAAACATATATTTTTAATTATTAAGTTGATGATTTAAAATTTTATAATAGTAATTTATAAATTGATCTAAATAAGTGTAATAATATAAATAATTTCAAGTGTTTGCATGCCGATTGGTAAAATGTGGTGAATCTTAAGAACTATTATGTATTACCCATATTTGCAAAATAAAATTCTATTCTATTCTATTCTATCATATGCAGAGTATTTTAAATAAATAAATAGTAGATAGAACCTACCCTACACTCAACAGCCGCGGTCGTCTCCTCCGAATGGGGCAGACATTTCTCTCATAGGAAATATGATGAAATCCGTGGGATATTATCAAGTGATGACATGATGATAAACTTACTGCAATTCTGTTAGTTTTCGCGTCCAATCGACCGGTTAGAGGTTTCGCATCTTCGTAACAGGCGGCTCGGGTTTTGAGTTCATGGTCATCTAAAGCCTGTGTGTATAAACGGATTTTAGTATCATGGAGCACGCATTAGGTAATATGAATTTACAGGGTCAAATTAAATCAGCTAGCTAAACTCTGTAGACGTGATGGTTATCTATATCTAAACATGATAAAACAAAAAAGAAATTAATTTGAGGTTTTTTGTGGGGTCATTTGTGGGGTCAGCGGTCAGCTGAACCCGGTTAGACCGGAAGCCGACCACAACATAGTTGGAAAAAGAATTGGACAGATAATGATGATGATTTGTGGGGTCAGCGGACCGCGAGTAGTCACTTGAAATATATTTTTGCAAAAAACAGGTTTTATTATGTTTAGATGTCATACCCATCACGAATGCAGAGTTTCGCTACCTAATTTAATTTGACCCTGTATAGATATTAATTATTATAGTTAATTCAATATGTTTTATTTGCGCTAACACCTTTCAATTCACCACAAACAGCTGTTACAACATTTTAATTTAAGTAATCATCCCTATCATTCATCATCTGCCTAGCCTTTTCCCAACTAAATTGGAGTCGGTTTACAGTCTAACGGGATGCAACTGAATACCAATATCTTACATGAAGCGACTGCCTATCTGACCTCCACAACCCAGTTAATGGGTATAATACGATACCCCATAGTAAGACTGGTTGCCAGACTTTCGGGCTACTGACGACCCGTAACGTCTGTCAAAGATCCACAAACGACAGCCGGGACCAACGGCACAACGTGCTTTCCGAGGCACGGAGGGGTCTTGGTATGTGATGGTCACCCATCCACGGACCAACCGCAGCAAGTGTAGCTTAACCTGATCGATCGACCCGTGCGACTTAGCTACAAGCCCCTCCCCTATCATTAATACTTCAATTACGCAAATTGCCATGTCTTCTCTAAAATTAATGAAATATTAGCTTACATTTAGAAAATCGTACTTTAACGTAAATAAACGCTTACAAAAAGATGCCAAGGGAAATTGAGTGGGCGAGTAATCGATGAGGAAAATCGTCTTGAAGAACGGTAAACGAGTTTACACTCAAATTGAATTTCTGCGAGTGTAATTTCAATCTTGGAAAAAATGACAAATTCTTGTTAATATAAAGACGGGTGGGTTTCATGTAATGGTTTGAAATAATGATGTTAACCTCAACTCCAACAAAAAGCATTTATTTTAATTAAAGAATGCTTTAATTACTAATGATTTTTTATTAACCGGTAATGACCACGCACATTTGAATTCTCAAGGAGTCGGTCAGCGAGAGAGTTGAAGCTAGTTGATCTACCTGATTTACCTATCTGTTTCATCACTTGATGAATAACCAATAGGGATGAATAATAACTTCGTCTTTCAGCTTCCCAATCACTCAAGCGGTATTAATTTTGATATTTCATGAATCACTTCAAATATTTCGTTAAGCCGTTGCTCCCGGCTGTAATTCATGGATCATTGGCAGTCGATATAGACCGTCAGAAGCCCGAAAGTCTGACAACCAGTCTTACCCGGGTTAAGGTATTACCCAATAACTGGGTCGTGGAGGTCAGATAGGCAGTCATACATAACATAAATAATCAGCCTATAACGTTGCCACTGCTGGGACACAGGCCTCTCTATGAGAGGGAGTGCGTCGTAATGATCGTAATGATAGGCAGTCGCTTCATGTAAAATACTGGTATTCAGCTGCATCCGTTTAAACTGGAAGCCGACCCCAAGATTTGTGGGAAAAGGCTAGGTAGATGATGATGATTTCATTAATCACTTGTCGTCTGACTTAAGGAGCTTACAGGACCTAAACGCAAAAAACGCAAGCTTTAGAAACAATAAAAGTATATGATCGACTACAGTTAACAAAGTCAGAAAAATATATGATATTCTTCAGGATATATTATGCTAGGTAGATGGTGTGTTGAAAACATAATACAAATAATTTGATACGATAGAAAAAAATCATGAAGATACCTCTAAAAACTTTCTTTTTACAATAAAAAACCATACTAATATACATACAATCATTATGATTTTTTGTCAGATTATTCTACAAGCAACATATTAAAGCACTAGTGTTTACATTTTTTAGTCCAAACAATAGATTTTTCGTAAATAGATAATTGCTTCATATTTTGCAATAAATTACCAGCGTTGTGTCATCGCGCTTCTCTTTCTTTTCTATACAGTCCGACAAAGACCGCGCTTTAGGTCATGTAGTCCCCTTAAGTCTTTAGTTATTATAAGTACTACAAATCTTTTAAATGTAGCTACATTTAAAAGATTCAAATGCCAGTTCAGTCCTGGTCAATCTTCCTTACACAACAGTCTTAAATACATAAATAAAACTAGAACAACAAACAGCTATGTACAACATCGCAAGCACACCCAGGCGCTAATACATCAGACACAGACGCAGGCACACAAAGGTTTCCCTCAGCAACAAAGTAATAATAATAATAATAATAAGAGTCTCGACCAACACCTAAGGAGGCTCTCGTTGGCCAGCTGGATCAAGGGCTTGATTCAGAAAGCGGTACTTCTGGACACGGCCCGCATTGTCCGGAGGTTCCTCTCTCTGGAGCCCTGACCGCCGGTAGCTTGGACCCTGTTCCCGATACCGGTGGGCTACTATTTTTTATATTTTTAAATGTTTTTATATATTCTTTTTTATATTCTAATATTTAAAAATATAATTTATATGTAAATAATGAAATAAAGGAAATAATAATAATATTCCACAACTATCACACAACGCCATCTAGTCCCAAGCTAAGCAGAGCTTGTGTTATGGGTACTAGACAACTGATAAACATACTTATATATTTCTAAATACATACATATTATAGATAAATTACAAAAAATAAATAAATTAAAAAATAAATATAAATAAATAAATATATATTTAAATATGTACAGAAGGTTGACTCCATACAACAAGCTAAAACAGGCGCACGTAGGTACGTACGGCGATCTATAATCATAATCCTTTATTTTTCTCAACGTCATATCACATGCACTGGTTAGGTTGAGAAAGGTGTCTGAGATAGGAGGTTCCTGAGTTACAGATCACCCGGCTCTCTTAGACATAACGTTTAATATTGCAATTAAGTAAAAGCAGAATCTACAAAATTAAGAAATAATAAATACAAATTGTTTATGATACTCATAAAACTGGGTAAAATTGTAAATTATATTGACTGATACATAAATTTTATCATTTTGAAAGCAGTAATCTCAACTGAATGTCAGGAATGCCAATCGCAGGTTCGCTTGCACTCCCTATACGTGAACTATGTTTATAGTGTGTGTGCGTTTCCGCTCGCTGTAATGCAGCCAACCTTCTGTACCTATTTATTCTGTGCCTCATCTGTTGTTGTACGGCGATATTAAATGCATGAATCACCGTGATAATGGGGTGACTAATGTCCGGGAACGTTCCCCAGCATTGCACCAGGGCACTGTATTCCACATGCAGTAATATGCAGTTCGTTGACGTCACTACCGTGTATACCTGGACAAATTATATTTTCATTACGGACATGTTAATGGACTGCCTTTGTTGGCACTAATGTCTGCATAAGACGTTAGGACGAAATATTAATTGCAATTTTGTTTGACTATGATGTTACTGTAAAATGTACATTTATCTACACACTAAAATAAGGCCAACAAGACGAGATAATAAGCAAACTTTCAGAGATTCATAACATTTTTATTTAAAGAAATTGTACACACATTTTAAACTTCCTATTCTAATCGTTATCGTCTGTATTATATGAAGATGATTGGTCAGTAGTGTCCGAATCAGTGGTGTTACAAAGTGATTTTGTAAGTCTATTGTATTATCAATCGTGTGCTACCAGGCTGAGATTCCATAATTAAAATCAAAAACCAATCACAATTACTGTAAAAATCAACATGAAAAACTAACACGGATTAATAATAATAGCATAATCATCCTATAATGTTCCCACTGCTTGGAAACAAGCCTCCTCTCTGTGAGAGGGAGTGGGGCATAATCCACCACGCGGGCCCAGAGCGGGTCATGGATTAATAATAACAAAAAACTAACAAGCACGGAAACAAAAAAATCGTATCACTTCGAACACACAGCCAAACAGGAATGAACAAAAAGTGCGGACCTAATGTTTATAGTTGCTGTACCAACCGCTTTCCTGTACCAAGAATTACACAACGACAGCCATCGTCGACCAACTGACGTCATTATTGCGTGCGAGAGATATAGGGATACTAACTGCCCGCTATCATAATGTAACTCGAAGAGAACACACGCACGCATTTGTCCTTCTCTCGGGTCCAGAGAAGGACATATGCGATAAGGATGGTTTCAACAAGGTAGAGAAGAAGAAGCCTCATTGTCGGAACCAGTGCGGCACCGCGCTGGTAGGACCCAACATGCTGCTGCGTCAAGCAATCACGACGACGCAGCTGTATGTGTCCAGACTGCACCACTCCACGAAGGTCGAGGAGATCGTGGAGTACATGCGTGTGAAGACCAACTGGACTTTGAGGGTCGAGAAGTTGGAATCGCTTCACAACACGAACTTCAAGTCATTTGTGGTGCGTGTTCCGACACATCATCTCGAGAAGTTCCTCAAGGAAGAGTTCTGGCCGAAGGGTGTTGTGTACCGCCGGTTTCGTGGCCGGCTACATGACACCAGTCAGCGAAACACGACGCAGACACTGCGTGTGAGTTTAGTTAGTTTTTAGTGTAATTATAATGTTATATGTATTTACTTACAGTATTTTTAAGTTATATTAATATTGTATTGTATGTGTTTAAATGGGCCTTGATGCCTGAAATAAATGGATAAATAAATAATAATAATAATAACTCAGTAAAGGTCAGGTTGTTTACGTATAATATCTCGTCTCCTTGGCTGCACTTTAAGTAACATTATTTACTTTTGTGCCTAATTATAATTGTATGCTCATTTTGGCATCATAATCAAACAATATACAGGAAAAATACATATAATTTTAAGTACAAGCACATCAAAACCTTCCCGGAAAAACGTTATTATTGTAGGTACATAAAAAATTGCACTTAAAGCAAACTGGGCAGCTTTTGAAATAATTTAACTAAAGTTAAGATAAAGAAACAGAATTCTGTTCTGTATAATAAGAAAGGAAAATTGTAAGCTAAACTCGTCTATTTTATAAATATTCGGTAAACTTGAACATATTTTACCTTAGGTAAGCCAAAGAGCATTTCCACAACACCAAAGTGGGTGCCAGGTCCTATGATCGTTTGTCTTTTACCGAGATTATTCAACATGTAACAGTGGCCCTGTAAATAGAGCTTTAGTTAATGGGTCCTTAACGATCTTAGTACTTAGACTTTGATCACTTAATGACTAGAGACGTAATGGAATATATCGTGGTGTTAGCAAATAATGTCGTCATTCTTTTGCCCCTAACCTAATTTACTTGGGGTCTGTGTAACATGTATTTTTCTTCCATTCTTCTCTTCATTAGCAAATAATGTGAAATAATTATTTACAGAAATTATGCAGAAATAAGTATATGGTGTCTGTAATTAATTTTCAGTACGACAATAACCCAATTGTTTTGTAAGTGTAAGTAAAACTTTATATCCATCCGTGTATCCATATTTTCAATCCAATCTTTTTCTTCACTTCCACCTCAAACTTCTATATAACTTTAAGAAGTCAAAAAGACCTACTTTTTGCAAGATATACATGTCCCGTCCGATATCAGCAGCATGCTGAACCACCTCATTGTCAGGCAGCACCAACTTCCTCGTATTACTAGCCACAGTCTGGAGGAAGTCCCTGTTCAATACCTACGAACAAATTAAAATGCCCTACATCTGTCTTGGATGCTCTATTTAATACAAACTCGCTTTTGTTCGGTATTTTTAATCACGACGGATTTTCTGATGAAAATATGTTTTTAAATATCTAGTTTCCTTTCATAATCTTTCTCATTTTAGCATGTATGATGTAAAATATATCGTATTTATGTGATTTAATTGTACAACATAAGTATACGGTTGTATACTTATGTACGTGGTTTAAACGGTTGGCCTGACCCTGAGACGGTTGTCTCAGGCCCTTAAACGGCGTATAAACCACGCCGTAGAAAAAACTTGTCCGTCAACAAGCTTCTATAGCGATCCATACAACACTGACAACCGTGCCTACATACGGCAAGTAAAGTTTTTTACGGCAAGATAAACGTGTGTGTACAAAGGGCCTCAAAGTCGGGGATAAACAAAGGAATAACTTTCCAACAATCTAATTAGTTCACCGATGGCACGCAGTTCTCGAAAACAGACAACTAGCGAGTGAACATTTCCTAGGTACAATAATAAACACCATTCTAAGAATTTTACTACTGAAGAACCCGATAGCACCTTTACCTGGAGTGAAACTGAATGTCGATTTATAAGCTATATTTTCGTTCCGACTGCCGGATAGATGGCACCGGATACCCGGTAGCTAATGTAAACTTGAGCCGGGTACGTGTGAAATCCATAGTCCGCTTATTTATGCCCTTTTTTCACCGAATAATGGACCTATTTTTTTACCGGTCTTGCGGTGGTGTTTATGTTACAATGAAAGTAAGCACCAGACGCCGTAGGGTGTCAAAAAACGGAACGCCGTAGGGTGTGAACAAGTAGCTATCCACTTCGCCACCAAACGGCATGGCGGCGTCGATCTGGCAGTCGAAACGTGTGCAAAGTTTCTTATAATTATTTCTTGTCTACAGTTACGAAAGCGCATGCAACAAGGAAAGACGATATTGCCCGTATGTAGAAACTAACAATGTTCTTAGAAACGCTAATCAACGTGGCAAGCATAAACTACGACTATAGAGTTTCACTATACATGGATAGTCACATCCGAACAGAAGCGAACATAATACTAACCTCTATAGGTCGGAGCGGATCGTTCCATATGTAGAATCGGACTACGTACCTGAAATAGTGGGCAGAATAGCAAAGTTTCGACCATTTCTATAGAAAGTACTTCTTGCTGGATATTCGTGGACATGTCTGCAAATATTTCCTCTGTAGAAACCGAATGATTGTAGTACCTGTTTTAATAATATAAACATACATGCACATGATTAAATTATCACCATACAACTAAATTCTGAAATATTTCACAACTAAAATCTTGCGTTGATCTCTTTTACTTTTGCTACTGCTAACTTAGAAAGGTTTACCGTTTTAAAATTGTATGAATAATCATAAAATAACAAAACTAAATGAACCTGAGGTGAAACTAACTTATACTAAATCCACTTTCGAGTTCACTTTAGTTATAAAATGAATCCAAACGCTTCGCTCACCATTGCACGCAGAAGAACTTTTTCACCCGCGCTTTGATTTTTCCACTAACGTGATTTACGGAGAGGAAATAAAACAACTCCCTCATGGATTCCTACGAAAGATGGATGGAGTAATAAATAAAGTCCAGGAAAATATTTATATAGCTCTAACATTATAATGAAGATGGAAGAATATGTCGTAGAAGATACACTAATTGGACTTCTTTATAGCACATTGAATTTATATCCGTAAGGGGTAATCTAGTTTGTTCTCTCTGCCTGAGGGAGAGAAGTATATAGCCAGATATGAAGGACAATAACAAGAAAGTACTATTTAGGTACATACCTAATTATATCTTTATAAAGGCAACCCGAACAAAATGTTGGACTGGTAATAAAATATGAAATATTCCCATATATAGTAATTTTATCTTTGATTTTCACAACCCAATAGTTAAACAGCAATAAAAAAATCCAGGTCATTGGATAGTTCAATACAATCAATTCTGTTTCTATCATTCATGTTCACTGATTCAGAATATTCGGATATTGTTCTTGTTTTTCGACACTAATTAAAATTGTATTCCTGTTTAAAATGGTTGATTATGTAAAGGTATATAGGAAGGTTATTTTCATTAAAATTCCTCAGGGAATATCCTTCTAAATTCTATATCTGTAGGATGAATTTGAACAATATACCAACCTTTTTTAATCACGTTCTAAGCATGAATAACAGTACCTATCGGTAGCGATCGGCATTTTCGCTGGAAAAATAATGAGATTCCGTGCCATTTGAATTAAAAATGTTTGCGTACCTTGAATTTTAACTTTCTGTATGTGGATAGCAAGTAGTTGCTGCAGATCCTTGCTGTGTAGAAGCAACTTAGGTATGATCCTAATACGAAGAGGAGCATGACCTGAAATATTTACTTAAGTAAATATTTTTGTAGGTAGGTACGAAGCATTCGCAGACTGTCCAAACACCTAGGGCGCTTTACGTGCGTAATACGCGTGTTTCACTCCAAGTATCAAGCCTCGCACTTACTTCTTTTTGTTTTAACGTACTTCGATGGAGGTCGTTAGTTTGAGATAGTCGACACATCTCACTCGTATATGGGTGTAGTGTCTGACAGGTTCCATAATCTGGTCCTAGCAAAACCAGCTACGCGCATGTCTTTCCGCGCGTATAACGCCTTATCTAGACAGTTTTAGGACGGCGCAGCATACACACATTGGTATGAAGATAATATAATTGTAGTGTTTGTTAGGTAGGTAGATACATTGAATTTGTTACGTAGCTATATATATAAAATTTGCAAGAGTATTCTATTCTATTCTATATATATAAAATTTGCATGTCTATAAAAGTGTCACCACTTTATATTGCTGGTGGGGTGGTGTCGCTTATCATGATACTCTCAGGGCGCCCATTTAGAATTTATAATTAAATGCGTGGGTTAGCCAGGATTGCCCGTCATAACTCGAAGCTCGTGACACATTTAAATTATGGACGTATAAAAACGCATCTGTGGTAATCCGAGTTTGAATATTTTATAAGTTTATTATTTCCACCTATATTTTTAGTGAGTATATGCCTTCTATGCCAAATATGAGTAGAGAAATAAACATGGATATCAAAAAAATACTGTAATGATTGTTAAGCAGCGTCGTCGCCGAGAGAGGCCTAGGAAACACTGGTGTGACGACTTGATCGAAGCACGCAAGCAAACAAGGAACAGTAAAAAGATATGGGGGAGACCTTAGCCCAGCAGTGAGGCGACAAAAGTTAAGTAAAAAGTTAAAATAAAATGTTGTAAGAGCAACTCGCGAAGATACACAATTTTATTAGCTAACATTTTTAGAGGTAACAATAAAGCAATATTTCCAATATCCTGTAAATCTTACGGGACTGAAACCATAGGCCTATAATAAATCGAACCCTACACTCCATAAAACTTTTTGTGCATTGAACAAAATTTCAGAGAAAAATATATGGTTGTGGTGCGGTAATGGGAAACATACGTGGGGTAAAATATGAAGTGTTTTTGTATGGGGCGCGGAGGTTCGCGTTTTTACGATAGATTACACTAGCTTTTAGGACAGCTAAACTTTTACATTTATAGTGGCATACCTACTGAATCTTGGATTATTTGACATGCTTTAAAAAGGAAACAGTTAAATTCTTCTGTGATACAATGGATAAAACTATGGTTTTGTATTTTTTTTTTTGGGTAGTATATATTTTTTCAAGCCATTCGTGGGTTTTAAATTTTAATCAGTTCATTGGAAATAAAAAAAATTATTAAATATAATAACAAAATATAAAAAATATATATATTAAATAAAGCCAGACCATAAAGAGTAAACGGTATCAAGACACATAGATTATAATCTCATCTTATACACATCGTTTCAGACGTATACATTTCACCAGGACTCTCATTCATGTGGTTCTACGAAATATCTACCTAAGCTCCTTGAGTTGGATTTCACGTGTATCTGCAGATCATACAACCGCTTATAAGTAGAGTTTCCTGTAACTGAACGGATTACCTGTCCTTTACCAACGCTATACACAAATCCCGTGCTGTATAAATCCATAAAAACATATCTAAAGCTGAGTTTGTTTTGTTTGAATGCGATCACTAAGCTCTGGAATTACCAGTCGGATTTGAAAAATATTCTTGCCTTTGATAGCCCAATTCTTGAGGAAAGCAATAGGCTATTTAACATCACGCTAGGATATTTATGAACCGAGCAAAATGAAAAAATGACAGAAAGAATGCTGAGCGAAAACAAAGTAATAGCGCAGGTTCTGCGATGCGACAGGATGGTTCAGGGGAACAAGAAATTTAACACAGACGAAGTCCCGGACAGAAACCAGTGAATAATAAGTTTTATTTAAAAAAATACGACGGTAAATGTTAAGCAATGAGTGCATTAAAATAGTCTCCGCGAGTCTTGTTACTTAAATGTGCGTCGCGTCGGGCACACCGGGCAGCATTTTTACGACGACAATTTTAGCTATTCGCATTAAGTTCATGCTGATACGAAAGTATAAATAACGAGGACGACTCTTCTCTTAAAAGATAGTATAATTACACTTTTTACCAAGAATTATGGTTGTGTGCACATGTTCGGCTCCGCGTGCTTATGAACAGCCGGGTGGCAAAATCGAATATAATAATTATGTAGATTAAAATTTGTCAAAATAGTTTGGGAAAGCTCGGCTTAGCTAGAATTGGGCCGAGCCGGCCCGAACATGATTCAGCGAGCGTAGATGCCGAACAGAGTTTGCCGATCGGCACGAGCCGAATGAAAGCAGAACATTATGTGCAGTAATTGCTTTGTTCGGGCCGGCTTTTTTGTTCAACAAAATAATGCTGCTGAATCGAATGTGCCAATTTTTTATTACAATGTGTATTATCCAAAGTCCCTTTACTATTTTTACCTGATGCATAGAGTAAATCCATGCCAGCAAATAATTAAAAATCAGCTTTTTCTGGCACTTACAACGATAAGATCGATGTCTCCGGGCGCGAGCGCCGAGCTGCCAGTGCCAGTGAACACGGATGTGCCGAACAGGAAGGACGTCTTCATAGGGCTCTCGTGATGTGCCTCGATCGACATGAACACCTTCGTCTCCCAGTATATCAGTTGGGACATCCAGGAATTCTGTTGGAAATTCATGAATTATGTGTTTCGAAATAGGAGTCTAAAGGCCAGCGTAGATTGGGGCGGACGGCGCTGCAACGCAACGCATTACGCAAATCCTCCTCCATCACTTTCACATATTCTCTATGAACTAACGCACACTACAGGTAGGCCGAACTGGATTTTTGTATGAAAATGTGTTGCGCTGCGGCTCCGTTGTGGCTGTAATGTGCGCTTGGCTTAACACCCGGTTTCTCAAAGGCCAATTAATACAAAAAAAATACAGATTTATTGTCATACTCATATTAACTATTGTGATTGGCTGAATGAAATAGCAACATTCAATCAAATTAATTGACATGGGTCAGCAAATGTAAATTAGACTTTTAGAATCTGGTTGTAACTCCCGCACGTTGAGTACCTATTGATTAGAAGTAGGTAAATTGGAAAACAGCTTTTTGGCAAAACTGTACCAGGCCGTACGCAAAGTATGCGCTTTGACGTGGAGTTACGGACACCAGCCCGAGTAACTCATAACTTAGATATACTACTGTGCCCAGTCTACCTACGATAGTTATTGGTATCTATGCTAAGCCAATGTTGGTGGCCAGTGTTCGTAATCCGGCGACTCTTCTCTAAACATGCCTGAATTATTTGCCCTTTATGTAAATTCCACTTAACACTTTCGCCAATAAGGTGTTGTATTGAAACAACACAATGCATGTTTTCAGTGAAACATCGTCGCTAATCTAAGTGACGTAACTGATTCGAAGCATATTTTACAGTACAGTATTACTACTATTGTCATCGTGTTAATATTGTTTTAATAATAAATATTTTAACAGATACGTCACTTCGTGAGATCTTTGTTTTTATTTTGTTCGGAATACATGATCAGATATCAGATTCGACTTGGGAAATGTATCAAATTACTATAGTTACGTCGGCTTAGTCCGAAATGTCAGATACGTCAGTTAGATTAGCGACGATATAAATGAAGCATGATACAAAAGCGATAACTACTCTGTATGAACGGAATTCTGGAAACAACTTCAAAGGAAGCGTTTGGCATGCAATGCAGGCTGTTTTAATCCTCTGATTCAGCTTAAAGGTACTTACTATCGACTCCAGGAAATATTAAGTAACTATACAGGTTTATTCAATGCCTTGAAAATCTGCTATAACTATGTAAATTATATCAATCACAATTACGATGAAAGGCCTGTCCAACATCAGATTACTAATGATGATGATAATAATGATTCTTACGGTAATTAAATGCCGAAGATACCGGTTCAACTTGTTCTGCTGGAGTAGGTAGAGTACAGCATAAACACACGAGCAACTGGGTTTTCAGGTGTGACTGAACCGAAGTGTTCGCGCCGCCATCCACGTAGAAAAATAGAGATAGCGACCGCGGTCACGAGCATCTTCGGCATGTAATTACTCTTAGACTACAGGCCGACCGCTTAACTAAACGTTGCCTGAGGTAGCAGCGCGGTGCGGGAGGGGTGTGTGACGTGATGCGAGAGCTCAGTGATTCGTCAACTTGTGACAACTAACACCCCTCCTGCACCGCGCAGCTACCTCAGGTAACGTCTCAGTTAAGCGGTCGGCCTATTACCATACCATATAGAAGGCAGAAATCATATTGGATAAACTAATTATTTAATTACCGCACGACACAATTTCCTTGGACACGCATAGAGATACAAGAAACATCCCGACCAGTAGCAAAATAAAACGAATACCAGGGAGAACTTCGTCAGGATCAGCAGCTGCGAATTATAATTGAGCGGTATTTAATATTCTCCGACAGGTTGAGGTAACTCTGCTGCAGGCTATACTATGGCGTCGATTGATGCATCGTCTTACTTACATGAAATTGTAGACCAACTAAGGCTTTCAAGGAGAATTTAACCACTGTGTTTACTAGTGGATGCGGGTTGAAATTGTACATACGAAACAGCGGTGTCGGAACTAGTATGAGCTCGAATGTGTGAGGTATAAGGAACAAGGATTTCATTAAGGTATAATATCATAATGCTTGGTAAGATGATTATTTATTATTCAAGAAAGAAAGTTCGTATCCAGTGGAGTCTTATAGTTCCATCAGATGCCTTCGAAACGACTTTAGTAAAGTCGACCTAATTGCCTTATAACCTTAAGATTCAATGTCACTTGCACGTCATTAAAACGACAAAGTCTATTTGTTTAAGTGACAGTAGATAGTTTCAACCTTAATGATTTTTGTTGTCAATGGTGCTAAAGCAATTACGAGGTCGACTGTACCAAGCCTTAGTAACCTATGTGTAAATTATATAAAAACAGTCATAAAATACCTTAACATGGCTATCAAAATTCTCAGCCCACTTATTAAGATAGTCCCATAAATGCCACACTTGCAGTATAGGGAACAGTATGGCTATCTGGCCAGCCACCGTCTCTCCTTGAGGGTCCAAAGTGTCAGTGAAGATTGACACAGGGAATACAGAGACAATGTCAAGGTAGAAACCGACCGATGACATTTTTATTTCTGCTATTTCTTTTACAGTTTCCTTTCTTATGTTCTGTAAAAATAACATTATAAAACTCAAAATGCGAAAGAAATATGGTTGGTATGGTTGTATTTTAGGTTCAATTTGTAATTATTTGAACGCCGTAATACAGTGATATAGGTAAGTAGAGATTATATTTTCTACAACATCATTGTCCATTATTTATCAGACAAGTAATAAAAAAATCCAATACATAAACTTGAACGCTTTTTCCAGGATGTCTGTTTCCTAGAACCCCCAGAATCGATTAATTCCGCTTGTACAGTATAATGGCTTAGCAGTTACAACAGCGATTAGCTTCTAACTCTCCGAATTCTGATTGACTAGCACTATTGAAAAAGTTATAAAAATGTTTGAAGTTGTACCGTAAATTGAACTTTATTGTGTAGGAATTAAAGTTATTTTTCCATTAATTCATATTTGTTTACATTTTTGGCAAATAAATCGCGAACGCTGTGTCCAGCAGTGAGAGGGAACCATTATAGGTTGATTATGTAATTGTAGGTACCTTCACATTGGTTATTTCAGTCAGCCACTTCTTTTCGATAACATGCTTAACCATTCGTCCTCCAGCGGCTACGGTGCGGTTCTAACGCGTGTGTTCATTAGAACACACGGATAACGATCCGGTCACAGTGCGGTTGCAGTCTCGTTTGCAGACAGCCTAAACCTTCCCATTACATGCAGCAAAGTCATAGCAATAAATCATAAACATTTACACCAATTGTGAATCAAACCTCACAATTTCACTCAATATTTGAATTAACCGAATACATGCGACCAAACCCCCTTTGTGCCGTTCAATCCAATCAAGTTGGCTCTTTGTGTGCCACAATAATAACTATAATAGCGAACTGGGCCTTTATTTGCTACAGTTTATAGGGTCTGTCTGTACGTAAGCATTTACCTGACTGTACCTAAAACTTACTATTTATTCTTATTGTTTTCTATATTAGGGTCGGAGTGAATGGAATGGGATTCGTTATCTAGTTTTTCATTGGTCCTGATTTAGTTGGTCAGAGTTTTCTTAGAGGCTTGATTATGAACAAAATGTCGACAAAGTGATGCAAGTTCTTTTTTTTATTAATCTATACTGTGGTCAAGGTCAAAGGTCTCCCCAATACTTCACCATTCATCTTTGCCTGCTGCCTTTTTTCCGGCCAATCAGTCATGAACGAGACTAGGTCGTCGCTTCAGCGGCCTCGGTGACGACGCCCGTGTTCGGGCACCCACTGCGTGAAGTTTAATTAATTCATCTTTTTGATAAGCAACCTAGTAGGTTCCCAATGGAAAGACAGGCAAGAACAAGTAAGTATCTACGCGAGAAGTTGTGACCAAGACTTTGCATGATTTTTGTACGAAAATAAACCATCGGTGAAACGGCGTCAACATGTTTTTCTCCTTCTTCTTCTTTGTGTCACTGCCACGACTGTATTTTAAATCTTGTTTTCCCAAAACTTTGCCACTTCCACGGTGTTGTCGGTGGCAGCGCAGTCACTTTGCATGTTTTGGGATACAGAGGGAAGGATAGGAGCTGGAGCATGGTTTGTAACATAGCTGCATAGCTCCGCAATCTCACCCTTTCGATGTTCGTCAAGGTAGCCCCACTTTACCAGGTTGGACTTTATATCTTCCCACTTGTGTCCGGAGACGGTTCAGAGACTTCCAAGTGGGCCACGGAAGGTTACACCCTGCAGGGAGATGCTCCTTTGGTGGTAGGTAATGATTAGGAGGGGGAAGAGTATCCTGCCACAGTTTGCAACGGGCGCGCATCGGCCGGGTTTCCTGACATCAGAGACGCTGTCGATTTCAAGAAGCTGTGTCTGCTTTCTAGCCGTTGCGTTGGAAGCTGTGCGCCAGATAGTGGTTGTCTGGTATCAGATTCCTGTTTGAATTTCTCCACTGCGCATGCAACTTCTCTTCGGACTTGTGGTGGAGCTATGCCAGCTGTGGGATACAGTGCGCTGATCGGGGTCGGTTGCAGGCAGCCTGTAATCGTGCGGCAGCTTTCATTTAGAGCAACTTCTACTTCCTTGGCGTGAACGGAACGGTGCCACACTGGCCACGTATGTTCGCCCGCAGAGAAGCAGAGTTTTTCTCCTGTATCATGGGAGCATTTACACACACAAATCTAAAAATATCAACACTCAGACCCAAAAAAATGTATCTATCGACCACAACATATTTGTTTACTTTGATTTATTTTTAGAAATATTTATTTCATGACATTTTCTTCGGCCTGCCGATAATACGACGTGTAAGCGTAGTTTTCCTTTTATACTTTCTACCAATAAATAGAAATAAACTTGTTAACGTTCCTAGAATTTCGACCTTCACGGGAACACGCTCGTTCACTTAAAGGCATTTAAGGCACAACTCCACAGCAGCCACTGCTAAGGTAGGTACGAACATGTACTTAGCTTCCCTTTGTATGAAAATGTAGGCGGGATCGTCCACTGCGACACGCGGCCAAGTTATAACGGCACAACGACGTTCTGGCGCGTGGCTTTAATCGGAACTAATACCGCCATTTCGTTTTTTCAACACATTTCACAACACAATATTACACAAATGTATACCAACAGCGCCCCTCGTTATTCCTTCTGAGTTTATTGTAGGTACCTACTAATGTAGGTTAGCAGAGCCCTTTACAGTCTCCGCACAGACAATGGCCTACCTTGCATCATGCGTCGCATGTCACTTGTGCACTTGATGATCCTTATAACTGCGTCAATGAGCGGAGTTAACGCATCTGAAGTTTGGGCCAAAGACGTTTGAAATTTTTGCCATCGATACGCTAAGAAGAACGTTATTCCAGCGCCAAAATATTTTTATAGCAGTATACCTACGCACAAATGCCTGGCTGGCAAACAAATGAACAGCGTAGCTAACGTGGCAAACCTATCCGTGCATATCCTACGTGGCAGTGGAGGTCGACTTTAATGGGTTGGTCACATGGCCCGCGGGCGTCTCCAATGTTCAGCGTAGGCGGAAGCTAAACCACTGAACAAACAACTTATGAACTACTCTATTTTATAACAAACATTTTACAAGAATATATTTTTGTTGATGTCAAAAGGCCAGTTATCACTAACCTTGAAGTTATAAAGGAACGCTGTCATGTTCCCTTTGAGCTCTTACGTAGGTACGCGGTTATTTGTGAGACCACCTACTTTGTATTCATTCTTGTGAGTTTATTGTAGATACTAAATGTAGGCTTCGGGGAGAGCCCTTTATAGTCTCCCCGAGGATATGCAGGGATATAAAGGCGTTGCACAGACGGGTTTCGGATCGGTCTTTTGTAACGATATTTCATTTTCATGTGACCACCCGAATGGTTTTACCGAGGTAAAAATCCCACATTCCTCAGTATTCTCCCCAAAGCCCGGGCGCCTTCTACAGCTTCCCCCAGAAAAGAACAGTACTAATGTAGTACTATGTTTAGTTTAGTTTGTGATCTTCCTGTACGAGTCGCAATAAATACTTTTTCCTACTTTTCTTTCTTTTCTTGTTTTTCTTTCTTTCCTTTCTTTCTTTTCTTTATAATAAAGATGTTATTTTTAAGGAAACTCCTAATATAACATTACCTATAATATCTGAGTGATTGCCAGGGCAACAGATCCGACACATACCAATGTTAATAAAAAGCCTGTGCTTCTACAATTAATACATCAAACTCTTGAAGGTTCTCGCAGGAAATAAAATAAAGAAAAAAATAGTAAAGTATGTTATACCAAAAACCTACACGTAGTGCAAAAATCCTTTAAACCACTTACTATTGTCACAAAGCATATCAAAGCACACCAAAACATGACTTTAACCAAGTTTCAACCTTCTTTACTTACCCTTACGAAGTTCCTAGAACCTATTTATGTATTAGTTGACTACCCACAAACTTACATTCTCAAAGGTAGCAGTTGTGAGTTGTATATAGATGTTCAGCAGTAATCCGAAGACCACAATCGTACTGAGAACCTTCTCGGCGTCGGAATAATGGTTCTGTAGCGCCGAATACGGGGACGTGAAGCACACGTACAGGACCATTAGGAAGTGGGCTACGTCGAACATGCGTGTCTGTAATGTAATGGATTGATTCAGGTAGCTAGATGGTTAAATGCCTTGATGTGGAAAAGCTGACTCTTTTGCATCAAAAAAGCAGCATATAAAATCTGAAAAGTCACCAGTCACTCAGTAGACCAATATATTCTTATAAAATTGTGTCGACAACTGTTCAATGATTCATGTCGGGCCGTTATATCTATGCTAGTTGCGCGGTAAACTCTGCTTGCGAGATGCAGGATTTTGCGTGACGTCAGTATGAAGCGTTGTTCGCATGTGGCATTGTAGATACCGCTACATTCCAACTGTCGTATTTTTTTTCTATTACAGTAAACAACAACCACAATGCATTACAAACACGAGTCAAATTACAATAATAATACCTACACATTACAATAATAAAGACACTTTTTTTAATAAAAAAAATGTATTGAACGTAGTTTTATGGTGTTTTATTTATAAGCCTAAATGTTAATGTTCATCCTAGACTACCGATACATCTCAAACCTAAATATCTAGTTACATTCTCCTAAAAATTATCTAAAGTAACAGCATAATGAGAGCGTTTACTTACAAAGTCGGTGTCAGGCATCAGTATCCAAGGGAAGTTGGATCTTAGACAAATATGGGGTGCATCTATCGTGGTCACGTTGCTGGACATTTGATATAGCTCCAAGAACTCTGTTGTGAACTTTGGCTGGCGTTCGTTGCACTCGTCTAAATAATGAAATAACGCTATGCAGGTAAATCTGAGGGACTACGCTAGTGCTACGGCGTAGGTGCTAAGAGAGCTACGCCCCTTTCGTAGCAGATTTCAAATCTTGTATGAATAAAAATTAAATGCTGTTCCTTGGTAAGTACCTACATCGCTTTAAAACGTTTGGACCGATTTGGTTAATTTACGTTTTTTAATTGTTCGTTATAGTCCAAATAAGGTTTTTAGGGAAAGAAACATTGGGAAAAATGCCCGGAAAATAGGGAAAAAAAGAAAATGGTTTTTTCTATGGGTTTTTTTTTAATTATTGAAATCTGGACAGGACAACGTTTGTCGGGTCAGCTGCTTTACAAATAAAATTATATGACGAGATGCGGTTATTAATGGCATATATTTTCAAAACATTAAACTATAAGCTAGTAACATACAAATAGTGTGCGCTTTCTTTTAAGATTATAAAAAATATTTTTCGGTATATGCGAAAACTTTATATAAAGTGTTCTGTTCCGAAATTAATAAAAATCAGTAAAAAGAAACTTACAGACACAGTCGCACATGACATTGCATTACAATATTCAAACCTCACTCGTACAAAACTTCACTACTTTCAGAACAGAAAACTAAGTTCAAACAGCGAAATACAAATTCTATTACCTCTGTAATACATGTGAGAGTCATCTACAAAAGTGGGATCTTCTTCTTCGACCCCAGCCAACTTGTCTTTAAGCACTTTCATGGGCCGGTAACGGGTGCGAATTAGTCTGGAGTCCCCTTTATCGTATTTCTCTATTGCTTCCTAGAGAAATGTTAAAGTGAATGTTTTGAGTGGTAAATTGTGTATGCTTATTTTGTTGTGTTATAAGTAATTTAGCTGTAACGAATGTATAGCTTAGGAAATAAACTAAAAAAAAACCGTTTGTAAAAAAGAAAAACATATTTCTTCATTGTTATGAAGAAATACTTTTTATTTATAAAAGATTTTCTTTTTTAGTTTATAGAAATAACTTGCCGCCCGTTTGCTGTTGCGCGCGACTTCGTCTGCTATCCAGGATGAAAATTTGCCTATGTCCTTACCCAGATCATGGTCTATCGGTGTGCCAAATTTCATTTAAATCCGTTCAGCCGTTTTAGTGTCAAAATGTGTATAAGTTCGTTATTAAAAACAAGCTTCTATTAAAATAAATTATTCTGTATTTCTATGATTATAAAGTTGAATTTTTAGATTTAGGGCTGATTTTTACAACGCAAGATAATTTTATCGGAGGAATAATTTTGAACTTTTGACAGTTTTTCCATACAAAATCTGTCAGACGTTAACTTTATTCTACGAATAAAAATTATCTGTTGACTGAAAAATCAGTCCTTAATGAAGTTATTTGAACTAAATTACAGACATGAATAATAAGCATAATACTTTGCTTAAGGGCAAAACAAGTTTAGTGTAAAATGGTAATAATGCTCAAATTAAATGTTGAAGTTATAACTACTTTATTATTCTAGGGAAAGTCAGGTGGGCGGACTGAGCAAACTGCTGTGGCTGAAACTAAAACCTACAACTGAAATTCCGAATGAACACTGTAAACTGTTTAAAATGGCGCAGATTTCGAAATAAGTTGGCTTATTCGTTTGTATATGCTAAAGAACTTTTAAATCGATAAAACTTTAATCTTTGTAAGACGGTTGTTCTTTATTAACCGACTTCACAAAATGGAGGAGGTTCTCAATACGGTAGTTTTTTTTTATATTTGTTACCTCACAACTCCGTTATTTATAAGCCGATTTGCAAAATTCGTTCGATATTGCCATATGTGTTGGCTCTTTTATTATACCCCATATTTCATTACACAATACATTGATTGCACTTTTTTGGTTAAGACTATTTCAAAACAAACATTTTCAACAATTTACCTGTCTGGTCCTGGAACTCTGAAGTCTATGCCTTATTTTATTTCGTATAATATCAGACATGGAAGGATGCTCTGCAATAACTCGCATGAAGTCTGTCCTTCGTAAAACCTGCAAGATTATATTTATTATTTATAGTAACAGAGCTACAAGCCTTAGTTTTTAGTAGAAAATAGGTATTAAAGGAGTAAAATGCCTTTATTGAAAATCATAATGTACAATTACGTATGGCTTTCTTAATAATAGAGAAGATAAATAAATACGCATCATTCTTGCAACAGCTTACTAGAATCGAAACTAAAACTCGGCGAATACAACCAGTTACTTATAAGTCTATAAAAACGCATCTTATTTACAGTAAGGTAAGAACCAAACTCGGATAGGTAAGTGACAAAACATAAAAGTCCACATTGCCAGTAATCTTAAAAACAACATCGCTATAAGTAAAAAGTGTCCCAAACCATCATAAATAAATGTAGGTAGGTAAGTACAAACTGACCTGTAACTCAACGTAAGTAGCCGCCTTCACAGTAACTTTAGACGGAATCGAGTAGAACAGGCTCAACTCGCCAAGTACCTGAAACAAAATGACCGCTTGTCTCACCAACTTACTCAGAGAGCACCTTCATTAGTGACCGGACGATGTACAGACGCCAGCACATCAAACTACCCGAAACTGTCAAATTTTGCCAATCAACTTTGAACCTTATGCTTTAGCGATAAAGTTGAAAATCTATTAAAGAAATTTGAAAGATTGTAGTAGCTTGATGTGCTGGCGTCTGTACTTAGAAAACAACTCTAAAGAAGTTCAATAGTTGTGACTCAGAGCCTCTTCACACTGTGTGGTAACGTCTTTTTTATCGCTGAACTCAGTAGCTGTAGCGAATTAATGTCAGTAAATGAATATTATTTAAGAAAGAATAATTATTGAAACAATAAATAAATAGATATTTGTATTAATATTGTGCATTCAATAATGAATTTTATGGACCTAAACAGGCAACTACATTACGAAAATAATGCTCATTATTGGGAATAGGTCAGTTACTAATGATACTTTATGCTTAATATTATGTTTATTGCAAATAAGCAAAACAAACGCATTATTATTATCTTTAGTGTACATTAATGTAGAACTTAAAACATTAATTAATTTAATAAATACATGGCCAAAATAATGTTAGTTGTGCTGTCTTCACTTAGTACACTTACCGATTAGTTGAAAAGAATTCCTACAGCTATAAGCATTTTCCTTTTTAAATAAACTATTTTTCTTTTGCCTCTTCAAGTAAATAGATACTTTTTATATTGTATACTAACTTGAACTTTGATTTTGAATACTAACAGTTCCGTCTTTGAAAGCAATCATGGGGCTCTCGTCATCTTCGTCGGATAACATTTCGATGACGCCTCTTTTTATGCAAATCATGCCACTCTTCACCACGCCTTGGCTCCAGATATGCTGTCCAGCCAAGTACAGCTCATGACGCATCAATAGCGAGATTTGACGCATAAATGATTCCTCTACAAGAGAAATAAATAAGTATAGGTACTAGGTTTGTTAAGTGATTTCATACGATTCCTATTATTAAACACCATTACTTGCTAAAGTTTAAAAAAATACGATCTTGAAAAATGAGGACAAAGATGAAATGTTGTCGAGCAAAATTCAAAAAGAACTTATTTCTACAATATGGATGATAAGCAGAAAAAAGATAGACCGTAATGGTTCGGCAATATTCATCAATCAACCTCTACGAAACTACAAACGACGTCTGTATAATATTAGTTTACAAAGAACTAGTAATAACGTCGAGATTTTCAGTAACCCTCGAAGAATCTCCTTCAAAGATGTTCCACTTAAAACACAGACAATAGGAGACTAACAAACTTAAATAAAATGTGCACGGAGCAGCTCTTAATTAACGAAAACTTCCTTTCAATACAATATCATTATCCAAAAAGCCCAAAGTAAATGCCCGGTACGTTTTTAGAAACTTCGTGAGAATTTACAAGGGTATTGAATTCAGCGCAAACTTCGCCGCTGCCATTATAAAGTTAGTCTGTAGTATAGTATAAATTACACTAACTAGTCTGTCTAAATAGCATGGAGTTATGGAAATTCCCGACATTAATGTCGAAGATTAGTTCCATCTGTAATGGTAGCGGCAGTGTCTGTAGTTGGTCCGATCTCAGTATGCCCGCCTTCATCTGCCACAATTGTAACTTGTAGTTCTTACATTGGTGTACCAACCAAGCTGGCGCCTTGCTTAACTTTAGGTAGTTCATCATGTAATGGTACTGAAATGAAATTAATTCGATAATGCATGAATTAATTAATAAGGATTAAAAACTGTGCAATCTGGTAGTGAATATTCATGCCAGGTTTCTGTTCAATAGATTATGAATTTTCAACCGTAATCACACATTAATTTATTATTAATATTTTCGATAATGTTTATAAAGGCAGGGACGTTGTTCATTTATGAAGTAATTGTATGAATTTAATGAACAGTTTCCAGAAACCTTAAAATAACCCCGCGTGGGAAATAATTATGTAGAAATTCATATCATAAAAAAAGGAAAAAGGTTTTTTTTTTTTGTAACAAAATCAAATGGAGATAATTACAATGGAAAGGATGATAGTTACACAAGTTAAAAACTGTGTCGCAGCTATCAACGCCCGTCTAAAGATAAGAAACACATTGTTCCATCTAAGAACTGTGCACAGTTTGCATATCGGAACCTTTAAATAAACTTACCCTGTCAACAAAGTTGGATCTCCTAGTGTTTTCGATGACCAGCTCCCAGGCGAGGGTGCCAATAAAGCGATAGCGGAAGAATACGTAACCGACCAGCATCAGACTTGACGTCAACCACTTTTGGGTGTCACGCTAAAATATAAGGCCAATTTAGACTAGATTGGTTGTCCACTTTATGGACATGAGAATGAACAAACGATATTTTTAAGCAGCTATGTTATACGTAAAGGTCATACACCTATCAGCTCGGCACAGGATCGGCATCACCTCGCCTCATCGGCTCGACGACAGGTCAAATCTGTTAAAATCTCATCGTGAAAACTTAGGTGTAAAGTGAGTTTAAAGTGAGCTGTCATTCCACCTGATGCTAGCGATTGACATGAGTGTCAATCTTTATCTCCGTTTTCACAGTGAGATTTTTACAGAATAGCACCGCAGTAATGATATTCTGTAAAAGCCTCACTGTGAAAACTAAGGTGAAGTGACCTCGAAGTGAGCTGTCAATAGTGTCAACCCCTAGCATCAGATGGAACGATATCTCACTTCAAACTCACTTCACCTCACGATGAGATTTTTACAGAACAGAGAGAACAGAGTTCATCTGTGGTTAACTTGAAGCTAAGCTCATTATCTTCTTATGATCATTTGAGAAAATTATCATACTCACTATAGGAAATGAATCTCCAAATACAACATTGAAGAAACGACAAGTGCAATAATACCAACACGTTCTGTAACTGTAAATTAAAAAATACGATACACAAACCAAGCTGGTGACGTTCTGTAGTTTCTGCCTACCATGGCAAAAAGCGTGAATGTATACATATATGTAAATAATTATTTAGTTTTAAAATATATAATCATAAGCATAATCAGACTATAATGTGTATACTGCTGGGACATACTCCTCTCTCTGAAAGGGAGTGGGCCGTAATCCACCACGCGGGCCCAGTGCGGGTTGGTACGTCAGTAGATGTCACATGTGTTCAAATTTTTGGTTCTAGGACATGTCGGTTTCCTCACGATGTTTTCCTTTACCGTTTTGAGAGCAGCGATAGTGATAAAATAATTTACACAGAGGAAAGCGCCTGTCGGGGTTCGAACCTACGACCTACAACGGCTACAATTCGTAAGTTGTGGCCGTTAGCACTGGACACCACTGTTTTAACATTATTTTGAATAAGTATGCAATATAAAATACCCTTTCCAATAAAAAAAGAATTATCAAAATCGGACTATTCTGTAAAAAGTTATGCGTGATCATAAATAAAAATATACGCGTCGACTTGATAACCTCCTCCGTTTTTTTTCGTCGGTTCAAAATACACTTGCGTGCAAAAAAATCGACCCACCCCATGCTCTTCGATTTGAAACAATATAATTCAACAAGTTTTACTAACAATAACCTAATATATTGTATATTAAAATCTTCCTAAAAGTATGTAGATTACGTTAGTGAAAGAATTATCAAAACAGATTCATTAGTTTTTGAGAAAATCTCGAACTTATAAATATGGGGGTTGAATAAAGAAGCTCCATTTTTTTTAAGTCCGTTAAAAAAGTTAAGTTCAATTTTGATTAAACAAACAGAAATACACAAAATTTTACATTTGTCAATTTCATTGACAAAAAAAGTCACACACTTTTTCCGAGCAAAAGTGAGTTATGAGGACATCTGAAGAATCAAGTCGATCTTGTCAAGGATATTTCTTTAAACAAAGTATAGTGTATGTTCAAATAAACTGTACCTTACCTACCTTCACACAGTATAAAATAATAAATTATATTCATTACGATTTTTGAGATATCGTGTCTCAAATGGAGAGCATGGGGTGGGCCAATTTTTTTGCACGCAAGTGTATAAACATGAAAATAAACCAAGAAATTCGGAGGTACCTACGTCCTATATTATTGAGTACCATTCAAAGTTACGAGTATGACTGCAGCCACTTTGCGCCAAGTTTCTACCAAATGTGGTGCAGGTTATAAAATTTTCGAACAAATTTCACATTTCGAATGTATGCTCAGTTTTCCCGCTATTCGGTCATTAAACATTTAAATTACATATTTATTTTAATTATTTTGTGTGCATGATGATGTTCATGTTTGTGAAATTATTCACAGAATCGCATAAAAGTCGAATTAATTTGGTAAACAGTAGAATAATTATTAAGTTGGTACAATCTTTAATAAAGACTGGTCCTTGGCAGCTCTGGACAGCATAATCAGCCTATAATGTCCCCACTGCTGGGATGCTGACCTTATCTCTATGAGAGGGAGTGGGCCATAATCCACCACGTGGGACAATGCGGATTGGTACATATCACATGTCTTCGAATATTTAGTTCTAAGACATGCCGGTTTCCTCACGATGTTTTTCTTCACCGTTTTGAGAGCAGTGGTGATAAAAATACAGAAAATAAAGTGCCTGCCTGGGTTCGAACTCACGACCTGCAACTCGTAAGTAAGTCGGGGCCGATACCACTGGGCCACCACTGCTCTCTGGACCATTGCTCTGAACAGAGAGAGGTGATAAGAGTAGAGAGGCCTTTGCCCAGAATGGCTAATAAAAAAAGGTACAATCGGTACACCGACATAAGTAATTTACCTATCTACCTACCTAAGCAAGTTAGTTAATAGATAATTTTCTCTGTGCCTACACCACAGATATATGTAGATAGACATAGATAACGCAAGTATCACGATCTGTATGAAAACCAAGCGTGCCATTTTTTTACTACCTACTATGACGTCACTAGCAGTATTTAGTCCAGCTAGCAGTACACAGGACTGAGCACGAAAGTGCAACATGTCTTTTCCTTCCATACTTCTCTATTAGTCATCATCTTGGTATACCCCCCCTTTTTAACCACATCAACATTCACACAATAGATCCATCGTTTCTTTGGTCTTCCCCTACACGTGTAACCATCGCCATCCATACTTAAAACTTTCCTCACGACATTTTCCTCATTCCTCCGTATCACATGCCCTACCATGACAATCGATTTCCACACAACTTTTCAATTACCGGTGCCACTTTCAGACTTCCTCTTATGTGCTCATTTATTTTTCTATCCATTCGTGTAACACCACACATCCCTCTTAGCATTCTCATCTCAGCTGCATGCAATTACCTTTTATGCATTCCGAACTATGGGGTAATTTTGTTAGAAGTAAACACGACTTAACAAGTAGGTACCACAAATAATAAAACAGATATACCAATTGAATTTCAAATTCCGCGCGTGCACATGTATTGGATACCCTATATTGTACCAAGGGTGTTCCATTTCAGACGCCCGGTTCAAGGAGTACCAAATACAGGTACTTGCATGTAGGATCAATCCTGCAGCTATTATTTGTTCGCTGAAAAACAATAATCGACGGGATTTTCGCATCTGAAAATGTATAATAGCATTAAATGTCGGCAGGTAATGACTAATTAGAGGGGCATGTGGTTAAGTTGGGTCACGGGTCGATCGATCAGGTTAAGCTACGCTTGCCGCGGTTGGTCCGTGGATGGGTGACCATCATGTTTACATCACAGAATGAATTTTGTTGAAATGTCAAAATGAAAGCTATTGCTACTGTTAATGTGTTACGCAGTTACCTCGCAGTACTTCCTGAGATTACTTCTTACAAACAAAAAAAAAGAATGTTATTTCTTTATAATACATATTTGTTTCGATAATGAAATGGCTATGTAATGAGTAGGTATGTACTTGCGATCTAGATTCTACTAAACTATGGTTACTTTACGTACACGTTTAATTTAAAGACTCTACTAAACGAAGCAAACGTAATTATATTTTTGTTATAAAAACTTACGTGTTCATTTATTTCTTGGAAGAAAATAAACAGCCTGTAAATCCGTCCGACTTCCAACCACCTGCCAACTAACACTAGGTTCTCGTAGCCGGGTTTTTTTTTAACTGCAAACAGAACGATAAGTAAAGGACCTAAGTGTATAGACGTTTACTACAAAATCTTTATTTTTTAATTACCAGAACCCGCGGTAAAACTCACTGAAGTTGGTGCTACTGGTCGATAGAATAAATACCTACCTAAGGAATATTGTCCAGTTGTAGCAGTAATATTTATTTATTTAATGCACAATGTACAGTTAACAAAAGAGATAAGTATGCAGGATCGTCGGATATAGTTGAAGTTTAGTAAGAAACCGATAATGTTCTCGAATAAAATTTTATTTTATTAATAGAAAACAGACAGCTCATTTATGAAATTAAATTCCAGTCGACAACATCCATCGGTTTCTTACTAAACTTCAACTATATCCGAAGATCATGCATAATTATCTCTTTTGTTGACTGTAAACAAGCATAGTTACACGCTAGGCTTAAACTAGTGGGTACCTACATGACCCTGTAAGGGCGCAGCTAAAGCTAATAATATTGCAGTGAGTATCTATTACCTAATATCACGTAAATTAGGAACTTTCACAATTAAAATACTATATCAATTAAAATTAGGTATATCTACTTTTATGCATAAAAATATATATTATATCTAACACAGACATATCAGAGACAACATTTACGTAGCAGCTACGGCCCACGTTCTACAGTCCTTTGTCAATTATTTTAACTCTGACAACAACCTAAGCAGCAATCCAATTGCAAACGTGTTGTACAGAAAATAAAGATTATATTAATCTTGACAGTGACGCAAAATCAGAAATAAAGTATCTGTGACCGGACTGTAATGGTCCTTATATGTAAGGAACTAAACGAGTAACACCACGGGAGGCTATTGTCAGGTATTTTCCACGATCGGTGTTGAATCACTTGACAAATACAGGGTGGCAGGGACTATGACGCACAACCTGTTACCATGGATTCATTAAATGATTCTGGACTGCGCTGAAAATTTCCGTCGGTAATTTAGAAAAAAAAATACTGTTTCATACATTTTTTTCGCGTAGGTCTTGCACTTTTCTATGAAACAGTTGTTTTTTTTTTTTTTTTTATAAATCATGTGCTGAATTCATGATTACAGTTTTCCCGTCGATGGTCCTGTCCCTTTGAAAATACTTTTTACTATTAAGTTGAACAAATTATAAAAAACTTACAAATCAAAGTCAGAGGCAAAAGTGAAATTATATCGTATATCAGAAATAATAAGTTCCTCCGATAAACTCGAACATGGAATCGAACCAGTGACCAGTAGGAGTGAAGCAAATACACTATCACATCGAAGAGGAAGCATATTTCGGGTAGAGATAAGGTTAACTCTAGAATAAGCCTATGACGGTCCTCCATGTAGTATGCGAGAAGGAGGTGCAGGAAAAACTTGTACACAACGGAGAGAAGAATGAAGCCCTGAAACAAGTAAGAACTAAGTTAGGCTACATACAAGGCGCTTTTGAATGAATTGGCGAAACTTAATAGACATATAAAAAACTTTTACTTTAACAAATAAAAAACTTTGACTTTGACTTTGACATCGGTATATAATAGCAAATTAAATACCTACTAAAAAAACCGGCCAAGTGCGAGTCGGACTCGCACACGAAAAGTTCCGTACGACAAGGCAAAAAACGCCGAAAAAAACACGTTTCTTTTAGGGAGACCCCTGTATTTTTATTAACTTTATTTTATTCTATACCTGTTGTAATAGCGACAATAGAAATGCACACTCTGTAAAAATTTCAACTGTCTACCTATTACGATTCATGAGATACAGCCCGCTGACAGTCAGACGGACGTGTGGGAGGACAGCTGAGGCTTAGTAATAGGGTTCCCTTGGCACCCTAAAAAAGGATTGTATAAAATAACTAGTACCCCACCCTGGCTTTGCACGGGTGACATTTACATTTGAAGACGGGTATTCTGTTTACGACACGTTGTGCACAAGTTCGGGGCAGTAACTTAACAAAAAGTACTAGGTTTGTATGAATTCAAGATAGTATCTCATTAGTATTATTAAGTACTTCTTTTTGTTGTATATATTTACATAATATATAGCCTATATTCACATGGAATAAAGTACCTTTCAGTTGGAGAAAAAACTTTTCAACTAGGAGCTGTGGTACCGGAGAGTACCCTTCACATATACAAGCAAACTTCTCTCTCTCTCTTTACAACATTTTTGTATAGGTGTTAGTCCTATAGATAACTTTCAAACAAGTTTTACGCGCGACATGAGGATGTTAACTCCGTAATTAGTTGTTTACCCTAAATTATGATTAGAAATAAACAAAAAACAACTATTTCCTTTCTCCAAAAAATAATTATTTATTTAATAATAGTTGTTTTTTTATTGCTATTAGGTAGATAGGTACCTACAGATACTCATCGCGTCTGTGGAGTTTCGCCAGTTAATTTAAAAGACCTTATATGTATACTTGTATACGAGGTACGAGCGATTACATAATAATTTAAGGTGATCAAGAGTAAAAACACAGAATTACTTAGTGTAATTTTACCAATACGTATACCTGAAACCGTTGATTCCAAACGCTCATCACAACAGCGGTTGTAATTTTTTTCATTCGTCCCTCCCACAGTAAAGCCCCAAAGGCTTTGTCCTTCCTGGATTTCATCTGAGAGTAGTGTTCGGTTCCCTCCGCAGTCGCGTTTGTGGTTATTGTCCTGAAATATAATTTAAAGCTGTCATTACTTACGTAAGGGTAATTGAAAAAATACCCGAAACCTCCTAGCACTAAGTTTGACCTTGACCGTTTTCTTTTTTAATGGTTACCTAATGTGTGCCACTGCATCCAGCATTGGTTTACCAACATGGCTACTGGAAGAAAATCATAAAAAGGACTAGTTTTAATATAACTTACGTGTTCCCCACAGTACCCACGGAAGGCTCACTTACACTCCTATGCATCCGTCCATACATTATGATGATTCTAATTACTCAGTTTATTACAAATCTTAAAATATAAAACATTTACCCATTGTATCAACAAACAATTCAAAACTTAGCCAACCTGTTTTATTCATTCTGATATTCGAAAAATATTTCATCATTACATCGCCTATAAAAAGGAGCTATTCATGGGATACCAGGCAGGAAAAAATACACTGGTTTATAGGTTTAATATCAAAGAGAGCAGACCCATTCTATTAGGAACATAAATAATTAGAAAGAAACCCATTACATTTTTACGTCCCATCTTGGCATTTCAGCGAGAGGCCAAATGAAATGCCATATTTTGGCGGATATTGAAATTTTACTGCGGGCTGCTTCATTCCCGTAAGTAAAGTGTGGAGGCCCGACGGGAGCCGTGATAAACTGACACCGTACTCCCAAGTGCCGAAGTCTTCAGCGATGGATTTGTAATAAAACCTCGCATTGTGGGAGTTTCGCAATCGCCGTTCGGAAATGGCACCGGAAAATATACCCTCTTCTGTGTGAACGGGATTGATGACGAATCGTGCCAGAAATAGAATAAAAACACTCACGAAATATCCACCAACCGTAGCGCAACAAAAACGCTAACCCAGTGAAATGGCCACGCTGAGAGTCGTAGGCGGTCATATAAAATGTAAATATGCGTCCAAGCTGGAGCAACGAAAGAATAATTCATATTCACGAGGTGCGCGGGCAGGGGTTGCCATCCATTTTGCATGGTTATTTTGGTAAAATCCCCGCGTATTTTGCTCTCATGTAATTAAGAGATTAAAAGATCAGTGAGCGGCGCTGAGCGAACTCGGCGAGATTTTTATGAAAACATTTTTCATCGCAATATGCAATAACCCGCACTACGTCCCATTTTCAGACAACGCTGTATACACTCAAGACTTAGCTGTTTTCATTATGTAGTCATAATAAAACTTACGGTAATGGCATGCTCAGCTAAACGATACGTTTTATGAAAAAGTATAAGTAGAATAATAACAGGAGGTACCTAAGTAGATAATGTTTAGGAGTTCATAAATGGAGATTTTTTTTTGTTTCTTATTATCGATTTAAGTAGGTGCTTTTATTCCACAATGTCTTTTATTTTATTTAAGCATAAGGTATTTTAAAAGAAATACTGTGTACACACATTGTAGGACTGAACCCTGGAATACAAAGTAAATGGTTAACTGCTTGTAATTGAAGAGTGTGGTACCAAACTATGTACGTACATGTCTAAAGAAACATACCTAAATGAACGGATCACAAAGAAAAAGTTTATTAACGTGAACAACACCAATTTCACAATGTAAAAGCTAAAAGGTAACGTGAAAGGCTACCCATAGCTGTAAAGTACGAACTGCTACGTACACACGTCCATAAAGTTATACGAGCGACCTGGCGGCCATCAAAATTAAAATATGTCCGCGCGAAATATTGAACGTACTGAAATACCTACTTTTTTAACGAAACAAAATATTGGATTTTTGTTCATACCTACTACCATTTTCGGGTTGGGTTAGACTGTTTTGTTTGAAATGGTTAGTAATGAGACTTTCGAAATCTGCTTTTCATTATTAAAATCGTTGAGAATTTATTTCGTAATTTATTGGTTTGGGGACAAGTACTCCTTTTACTTCTAATTTGGATACAAGTTATATCTGTTTTATAAATCGATTTGTAACGAGAGATAAGGGTGGTAGCCCAATTTTTTTTTCGTATTTATAACTGGGAGCTTTTATTGCACAAAAACAAAAGTATTATATCTTTCAGGGATTGCAACTGAAACATACTGCCAACCGCACATCAGTGGTAACAAGTTGCAGGTATATCAACTACTTACGAAAATCGCCCTTTCTGCTTCGACATAAAGGCACGCGCTGTCAAAGTCAAATTTTGTGGTATTATACCTTCGAAGTATTATACAGTCAAAAAACTGCAGGTACAACAAAATTATATAAGTAAGTATAATATATTCTCGTATTGTATGTTTATATTTAAATTAGATAATTGTTTTTGAATTCAAGTATTTCGTTTTTATTCTACTCTTACACACGTTGTCTACATCTCTAGATAAAAAGAGATAAAAGAGATTTTTCTAGAAATAAGCATCACCTTTGTACGAATTTTTCTGTTCTTTTCTTCTTGTCTGTTTACATGTGTGTCCAGACGCCAGCACATCAAGTTACTACAAGCTGTCAAATTTCTTTAATAGATTTTCAACTTCATCGCTGAAGCATAAGGTTCAAAATTGATTGGGAAAATTTGACAGATTGGGGTAGCTTGATGTGCTGGCGTCTGTAAAGAAATAAAATTGTAATACATTATTATAGGTCCACAATCCCACACGGCCGTGTGTCACACATAACTAGCTAGTTCGAACAAAAAGGCGCAAACGTCGGCATTGCCCTCAGTCGCGGCGTAAAAATGTTTCTGAGCAAAGTGCAGTTGCAGTATGAAAGGTAGCAGTAACTTTGTGCAGTGCGCCGGCAGCAGCACTTCTAATTAGCAATGTTCGAGCTGCCTTTAACTGCACACCTTTGCGAGCTGACTTCCTTTACTTTGTCACTGCGACTATAATAACACAAATGTCGTTTTAATTAAGACATTAGGTAATTTTTTTGAATAATTATACTAAGTACCTAGTTTGTTTCAAAGAGAAAAGTACTGAAGTACACGTTTTGTTCCAATAACATTGAGCTGGGTTTCTGTGTGTGTGTTAAAAGTAATAAGATGCTGCATTAAAAACAAAATACAATCCATTCCTACACTGATTAGTTTCTAATTATAACCTACAACTTTCGACCGCGTGGAGGTCGGAAATTATGCCACGGGAACGTAAGATAAGATAAGATAAGATTCATTTATTTGCAAAAACATGTGTAGATAATATACATGGTATGATGTTTATTATAGGTGTTACAGGATATTCTTTGGCACAACATGTTTGACCATGACTGGTGTACAAATTAGGTCAGAAGACCAAAATTACAAAATAAAAAAAATATAAATTAAATAATCTAAAAAACAAAAATAACAATTACATTTATATTAAATTAAAAACATAAAAATTAAAAAACAGTTGGTAAATATTCATAAGATTCAAAACAAATAGGTACAATAAATTCAGTCAGTATATATATCAGAGCGATTTGTCATTTAAAAATTCATTGACATTATAGTAGGCTTTTAATGTGAGTATTTTTTTAAATGTTTTCTTAAACTGGTCAGTATTTAGTTTTTTTACACAGATAGGGATATTGTTATAAATTATCGGTGCTCTGCATACAACGCTTTTATACAGTAGTGCTGTCTTAGCTGGCTGAACGCGTAGTTTACTATTATCCCGGCGATTTCGAATTACAAGGTATATTCGAGGAAACAAATGGGGGTTATTTCTTACAAATAAGGCGATTTCTAAAATATAAAGCGACGGCAGTGTGAGGATTTTATGTTTTGTAAAAAATGGCTTACAGCTCTCTCAGTACTACTCGTACTACCAGGATAAAAAATATCTTGTGTTAATTCAGGTTATAAACTAGTTTTGTGCCAAATTTCATTAAATCCGTCCAGCCGTTCTTGCAGGATTGAGTAACAAACAACCAAACATACAAACTTTTACTTTTAGTAGGATATAAAATAGAAAGCCACTGAAATATTTATATTTACCTACTTCTTGTTATTGTGTCCCTTTTCCCAATATTTCAGAAAACTTGTTTGTTGTATGTTAGTCGAAAAGCATAACATCCATTAGGTATTTATCATAACTGTTTTGAAAAACAGGAGAGCAATAAAAAGTTTTATTACCCATGGTTCATTTTGCTAAGTATCGTCAATATGAAAACATAGTAAAAACAGTGTATATCTGCAAGACAATAAACAAATGTCATTAAAAAACAAAATAAATTGGTGATTAAAATTCCTATAGGTAATGAAACAAAGGAATTTTCAGTTTCATAATACGGAGAAAAGCATATAATGGAATTTAATCATAATATTTTGAAGCAATGCAAAATAATGTCATTTAACGACTATGTGGTTTCCTTTGTACGCCTGTTAATTAATACAGTACCGAGATAATCAGGTTCATTTATACATCACAAAAAAAATATTGCCATACAATGTGGAGATGACAATACAATAATAAATAAAAACACTGACAATACTAATGCGTAAGAGTAATTTGGAGCTATCAAATAAATCTTAACAATGAAATTAAAAAAAAACTATTTAACAAAAATATTAAACCTCCGAAAAAACTGAAAAGCAAAAAATAATAAACCTTTTTTATTTAACCTTAATAAATAGTTCTTAAACTAATGTAAGTATACCTAAGTAATTTTGAGTCGGCGCCATTTTTTTTTCGCGATTTCAGGCTTGGTCCCATAGTAAAAGTTGTTCATAATGATGAGCACAATCTCCCATTTCGATTTGTCGCATGTTTTCCATTTCACCTTGTATTTGGTTGAATTTTTGTATGCAGACTGGGAACGTCGTTAGTTAGATATACGAAGTTTAATTGCCATCTCCACCTTGTACCTATATTTCTTTATTTCAATAGCGTTATCCACACTATAATATTATAAATGCAAAAGTGTGTCTGTCTTTCTGTCTGTCTGTTACCTCTTCTTGCTTAAACCGCTGAACCGATTTTATGTGGTATAGAGATAGTTTGAGTTCCGGAAAAGTACATAGAATAGTTTTTATCCCCGAAATTATCCCTTAAGGGTGTAAATTTCTAAAGGGCATCAATAAAAAAGGACCATAAGACTTTTATCGCGAATGAAACCGCAGGGCACAGCTAGTCATTATATATTGTGAAGAAGAAGTACAGTCAAGAGAAACTCAAAAACAAAGCTGAGGACATACCTGAAATATAGCTCGCGGACATGAAAGCCGGCAAGCCCACAAGCCCAAAAGTACGTAAAATTGAAGTGAACTTAGTTAGGCAGTCATCAACGTAGCTTGGTCACGTCCGCCGTCTGCGACGGAACCCGAGGGGAAAAATCCTGAGAGAAGTGATTGAGTTAGCGCCTCGGCTTGAGGAAATGGATGTCCCCTGTCGCTTGTGTAACACAATACCACGGCTACCGACCAGCCATTTGCGCGGAATTCTGTTATACACAGCAGAGTTATGTCTGGAAGTGATATTGACTTGTCTTCAGAAATTTTGTAGATCTTTACTTAATAATATTATAAAGAAAAAAATGTTTACATAATATTTTGTAAAATGATTCGTCCTTTGCTAAGAAACTGTGAATATCGGTTATTTTAGCCAGGTCTATAACAAGACATAATTACTAGTGCACGCAGTTTTTCATTTACGGAATCCCCTTCAACCGATCAACCGATATCTTAGAAGAATGCAAGTTTTAATCTTTGCGTATACAAAATACTCTTCGCCGTTTACATTTTCTATATTTTCATCCTGTTTTACACTAAGTATGCTCTAACTCTCATTACCTTTGTGTTAATTAAGTGTCTCACATTTGTTAAGACTATAATTCTGCTAACCCTTCATTTCTTCTCGAATGCGCGATTTATGTCTTAACTTCATTAGGACGAGCTGATACACGTGTGCCACAAGCGGTATAAATTTGTACCAGCTCGTCCCTGAGAGGTAGGTACAACATATTAATCTAATCTGATTGTGAGTCTCTCGCTACAGATACTAAAACAATTGAAAATCTTAAAATGGTCAGACAAAGAATCTCAATCACCATTACCAAGATGCCTTTACATCTAGAAACAATTCAGACTTCAGAACCCAAACTAAAAGTCCACTTTTCAATAAAGCACTTAAGACCATTGGCATTCCTTGACGTATTTTACGTGAAATGCGACTTCTAATTACTTTAGTTCAGTGAACAACTGTGTTCGTGACGCAGATCCTACTAACGGAGCTCATTCAGAACAAATGAACTAGGTTTCAATGGCGACTCTGCTGTAAGTGCCCTCAAATAAAGCGTCGATATCGAGGACAATTTTACGGTGGAAATAAAAGTCGGAAAGCATTTTTGATTTATGTTCTACTTGTTGTTGTTTTATTTTGTTTTTGATAACAGTTATTTGTCAGAAATAGTAGATTTATAACTGGCCAGTCTCTCATACATAAAAACTTTTTTCACAATACTTTCTGAGTGGCCTGGTATTTCTTAAATAAACATGTATAATTGCCGCCCATTGTATATTTTGTAGTATTAAATGTAGGTATTTTTTGTTATGTATTTTCTGGTGTACAATAAAGTATATATAAATAAATAAGCATATATAAACAATCGTCTAAAATATAAGATTCGATCACAGCCAGAGAAACACGTATCAGAATATAGCCGATATCTCGGAGGAAATCATAAGTCACTGTATCCGTTCCTACGCCGTCGATAATAAACGCGATTATCTTGTATTGGAAAAATATTACGGTTCGTCCAACTTTTAGACCTACCAAGCATTACCGCGCGGTACCTACCTACTCAATTGGTATTCGTGAAATGCTATGATTAATGATAGGTATTTATTTCTGAAAATTAAATAATCTACCTATGTTTTAAAACTAGATGAGTTTGCTGTTCGGTACAATCGATGTACCTATTTGTTGAATGTAACTATACCTATCAAGTATAGTGTACATACGCGTTTTTCTTGGTCATCGAATGTTAAATTCATATTCAAAGAGATCATAGTTTCTCAGTAAAAATAGTCCTGAATATCCCTACGAAACGCCTGGGAAGAGAAAGACCGCCCGCTACATGGTGGTCATGTATCGATAGGGAGATGAAAGCGCAGAACCTAACTTCTATGACAACCTAGGACAGATCATCCTGACGCCGCTGTACAAGAAGACCCGACCCCAGATAGAATTGGTATTAAGGGATGGAAGAAGAAGATCTAATTATTAAATTAAAAATAGGAAAGACTTTCATCCGAATCACTGATGTAACGCAATTGGTATCATAGTCATGCATGATGTCTTACCAACCAAATATGGTCGTCAAAATCAATTACTAAAAATATTAGGTCCTTAATATGAAATTGGCGTTTTGTCGAACTGGCCACTTAGATCTCTAATTATATGTGGCGTTGGTTAAGAATACCAAATTCAAAATATTTCAAATTTAGACTTATGTATTTACGTTTCGAAGTTTTCGCACCATTTGATTTTTATTTTACATAAGTAATTCTGTTCACAATATATTATGGAAAATTTAAAATATCGCGTTATTTACGAATACGACTTCCACCGTGGCACCAGCGCCGCAGAAGCAGCTCGAAGTATTAATGATACGTATCCCCATACGTATCATTAATACTTCGAAGCTACAGTAAAAGAAAACACGGTATGTTTTCACTACTTATTAATATTATAAAGAGGTAAATCAAGATATACTAATGTTATAAAGATGTAAAATTTGTGAGTTTGTAGGTATGTAGGGGGTAATATGGGGGTAATCTTCGGAACTACTGATCCAAAATTCTTTGACTAATGAGCTACAACATCGCTAAGTGGCCATAGGATATATTTTAATAAGTCGCGGCCAGAATCTAGTATTTAATCATTTTACTAGGTAAGTTTGTTGAATTTTCCACTTACCTGCATACAATGGCAATCTTTCAGTACACCGCACCGTACTAAATGAAAGCCTCAAAAACTTTGACACTCAGAGGATTGAGTCCCACACGGCACACAGAAACACAGACATGTCAAACCACGCACACACACAACCATAATTCCATCAACAAGTGAAAGTCCAACTAAACGTAACACCCAGGAGATCCAACTTTGGACTACGAAATTAGTTCTAGTAAATCCGAGGACAAAGTCACAAACCATTAAACGCTGAAAGCTAAACTTTCGTATCACAGAGCTGAGCCAATTAGAAATTTAGTCGAACTTCATTAGCTCTAAGTGGATACTGGAAGTTCTGTTCAACGGTATGACATGATATGAACGGCTTGGAAAACTAGAATTAATATTATGAATCGCAGTGTTACATTAGTCGGAAAGTTAGGGGTGAAATCATTTTGTTTGTAGCATAACAAAATTGGACACTTTTGAATTTTCCGGGTGTTTTATGTCGATGGGTGGGTACGTACTAGTCATCGTCAAAATCTTGATACTAACCATTAAGCTATTTAAATCCAAACTTAGAAGAAAATTCCAATAATCATTCATGAACCTTCCACAATGGATTGTCAGCGCCATCTGTTACGTTCGGTAGGAACTAAAAACAAATGAGCTTACCCAAAGATAATGTTAACGTTGCTGGATTTATGTAAACTATTGATGATAGAGAATTTGAAAATATGTAAGTACTTGTTTGTTGATATGTTTTCTAGTATCCCGCCTGCCTATTCCCGGTTTTCTATCACACAACACGACAACCTATGCGCCAAACTACGCCGAGGTCTTCCTTACCTACCTAAGTATTTATTCCATGAAAAATAATCATTTGTAGTAAACGACCGTTTGTACTTACATAGGTGCTTAGACTCCTTTATTATTTATTTATTATATTCTTATTATTATGATATTCTTGTTCTTTAACTTACTATAGGATTTGGTAGATCAAGCTATGATTAATCTATACTTATAATATATGTAAATATAATCACAGTGAGGCCGCACCGTGACCTTGCCAAACCCACAACTAATACCATGCCATCACCGTAAAACCAACTTTAAAACTTCACGCATATGGTACACTTTTTCTTGTTATTTTCATTCTGGAAGGATCTTTTTTTAAATTCCGCCATGTTGGTCCTGATGACATCATCAACTCGAATAAGATAGCCGATTTCACTTGACTCGCTATCGGCTCGTTAGCTCAGTGGTTAGAGCGCCCGTTTAAGATTTAATAGAGGTGGTCGGGGGTTCAAATCCCTCACGAGCTGCAGAAACATCTTTTTATAATTTTTCTTTTGTTTTTTTTCTAGATTTTTTTTAACATAATTAAATTAGTTTGAGACTCAGTACGCATTCAGTCACACATCATTTTAAAGATGACTCATCATTTCATATGATTAAAATTATGTTTTTCGTTATCAGCGACACATTGAGATATGGTAGGTATAAGTACCTAGGTAATCACAATTAATCACCAAAAAATAGGTATCTTAGTAGTGGTACCGTTACTAGAAACATTAATGAATTAATGTAAGTACCTTTATATCCGAAAAAAGAATCAAGCGAAAAGGAAAAAAAAATCACCAACAAAGTAGGTAAAATTACTTCGTATTTCAGCGGAATTCTTGTTCCATCAGCCAATTGCAATAAATGAGCGAGTCTGATTGGAATCCGATGGGATAAGATTTTTTTGCTTCGTTCGAGAGTAGACGTCAATCCCGAGTTCCCGACCGGGAGATACCGCCGAGGCAATTTCCCGAAGTCGACTCACTTATCAGAAACCATTATTGAATCTAGTTGTGTTGACCGGCGAACGTCAATTCATTATTTTGTTATTTATTTGTGAACATATTTGCTATTAGATAAGTAAAAATTAACATTGAATCTATGCCTATGAGACCTGTGCTTTCGTTTGAGTATTTAATTAAACTTAATTTGTGATTATTTGATAACAATAGATACCATAAAGTTTGTGTTGAATTGTTGATACCGTGCATCGCCAAGCGTGTGTTTAGTGCCTTTTTATCAAGAATTTCGTGAAGGCTTCCCGATCCAACCTGCAGAATGTGCTGAATCTCTTGATACGTAACTCGCCTATTGTCTTGGATTCCAATTTTCACTGCTAGCACGTTTCCTTCCGTAACAGCCGTCAAAGGGCGACCACTTCTTTCTTCATCCCCCAAAGTTAGTCGACCGCGCTTGAATTCGTTATACCAACGATACACGGTTGCCTTAGAAGTGCCTTTATCGATGGATGCCATTTGAAGTCTACCGTACGATTCGTCTGGTTTCAGGCGACACTTGAAATCGTAAAAAATCATTGCGCGAAAATAAACACGATAATTTAAATTAGCTCGCAAACAATGTGGAGGGAAATTTTGAAATTGGAACGTAGCTATTTTTCCTTACAAATAATCATATTTTCAAAATAGACTATAACTATGTATCGTCATCATCTGCCTAGCCTTTTCCCAACTATGTTGGGGTCGGCTTCCAGTCTAACCGGATGCAGCTGAATACCGGTATTTTACATGGAGCGACTGCCTATCTGACCTCCACAACCCAGTGACTGGGTAATATGATACCCCTTGGTAAGATTGGTTGTCAGATTTTCGGGCTATACCTACTATTGTATGTGATAACCTAATCACCACTGTATACAGCTAGGTGGCAGGGACATCGCCGCGCAAATTGTAACCATAAATAATTCAGCACAATCATGATGAATTATTTGTCGGTTATCAAAAGAACAATCAGCTATTCAATATAAAAGTGCAATACCTACGCGGTCATAATGTATGGAATAGCAATTTTTTTATTCCTAACCGATGAAAAATATCAATGCAAGTGGGTTCAGGGAATCATTTAGGTATTGAATCCAAGGTAACAGTTTTCGCGCCAATGGCCTGCTACCCTTTATATTAAGACAACAGCTGTGCCTTCAGCCGTGTTTTTTGTGACATTTAAAATTAATGAGAACGTTAACTTTTATTAATGGAAACTGGAGTACAGACGAGACGCCAGCACAAGCTACTACAATCTGTCAATTTCAAATTTCTTTAATAGATTTTCAACTTTAACGCTAAAGTATATGGTTCAAAGTTGATGGGAAAATTTGACAGATTGTAGTAGCATGATGTGCTTGTGTCTGTACCTATACAAGATAGTTAATTAACATTTTATTCATAGGTTATACCTATCTGAATGTATGCAACTACTAGTTCAAAAGTGTATTATTGAAACAACCGTACTATTTAATTAATTTACGGCTTCTATTACTGAACGAAATACAATACCACAACAACGCAACTGATTAAACCCAATCAGCCATACTTAGTTGCAGGTTTGAAACACAAGTAATTACATAACAATTATTATATACCAATAGGTAACATTATGTAGGAATTATTCGCTGATATATACCCATCCCAAGTCCCAAAGATCCGTGGCCTCATCTCTATTGATTACAGTTAATTGAATATCAGCGTAAAGGTACCTATAGATACCTAGTAAGTACCTATAATCCAGTAAGCTGATAGATATTTGGGTTTAACAATGGTATCTGGGAAAGCGTTGATGTGTAGCATGTGAATCATCATAATAATTATACTTACTAGATACTATACTGATTCACGTAATTATAATGTAGATACATACGGCCAGCACATCAATCTACTACAATCTGTCAAATTTCTTTAATAGATTTTCAACTTTATCACTAAAGTATAAGGTTCAAAGTTGATTGGGAAAATTTGACAGTTTCGGGTAGCTTAATGTGCTGGCGTCTGTACCTAAGTACCTATTAGTGACCGCACCCTAATTGCGTAAGTAACACTATCCAACTCAATCTGAATCATTTTGAAGGATATTGCCAATCCATTGCTTTATATGTTCGAAAAATGTGTCTGCACAACAATGCAAATAGCGCAATGAATGTTGTTGAACTGTCAAAATGAAGCCTATTATTGCTACTGATAGTGTGTTACGCAATTACCCCGCTGCTTCTGTTTCGCTAAACTTACATATTACTTACTTGATAATATGTACGTTTAATATTAATGTATTATACACACAGACCTTTCGGAATAAATGATGGTGAAAACCGCATGAAAAGTCGTTGCGTGGTTTGGAAGAATAACGCGGTCACACAGACAGACACGAAAAGCGACTTTAGTTTTGTTTCAGTCCCGTACTAACCCAGCAAGATCTACATTGTATCAACTGGATCAATGAAATAATTTTATTCGCCTAAATTTTTTTTTTTTTTTCTCATGCACACTTGTTCTTGCAGCCCACTTTAGACATTGGCAGAATAGTCGACATCGGCTTTGCTTGCCATTTATTAAAAATAGAATAGAATAGACTTTAGTTTTATAATATGTGTAGATATAGATACTGGGTGCCGACTCCCTTGTTGACAAACTAAACTAAACTTAAATTCAGTGCATCTTTTTCTTTAGATTTCATTAAGAAAAGGACAGAAGATAAATTTTAGTTTAGTCCTGTCAAATTAATCAGCGCCTGACACTACTCCATACAAGTTTAGACGTGATTAAAAACTTCCCTACTAAAATTACGTCAATTTACGTCAGGCGCTAATTAATTTGACAGGACTAAACTAAAATTTACCTTCTGTCCTTTTCTTAATGAAATAGATAGAAAAAGATGCACTGAACTTAAATTTAGTTTAGTTTGTGAACAACAGAATCGGTACCTCTACTAGCTACCCGCCCCTGCTTGACACGGTTTTTTACGAATTGACAAAACATCGAGACTACTGTATTATACATATGTTAGTTTAATATTAATGTATTATATGCACAACAGATGCAGAACAGATGGCCGATGGGGCCGAAAGGTTCTAGAGTGGCGACCGTGTACCGGAAGACGTAGCGTTGGAAGGCCTCCCACAAGGTGGACCGACGACCTTGTGAAGGCCGCAGGAACCCGTTGGATGCGAGAGGCACAGAACCGGTCGAAGTGGAGGTGCTTGGAGGAGGTCTATATCCGGCAGTTGACGTCTTTCGGCTGGAATGATGATTATGCACATACACCTTTCGGAATAAATTCTCTAAATGTTGGTGAAAACCGCATCAAAATCCGTTGCGCGGTTTAGAACTACAACGCGGCCACACAGGCAGACATGAAAAGCACCTTTTGTTTATATGTGTACATATAAATGTGATAATTTTTAGGTAGGTACATTGTTATCTAAGTTTATCAACATAACGTCACTAAAGAAATAAGTAAGGTAAAAATTCGCAAATAACGTTATCAGCTCGTTAGCTCAGCGGTTAGAGTGCCCCATTGAGAAATTCAAGGAGGTGGTCGGGGGTTCAATTCCCTCACGAGCTGTAAATATATTTTTGATCACAATTCCGTATTAAAACTTTGAACTAAAGATTGATTTACTACATAAAAGCTGCGTAACTACCTACGAATATTACGATATGAAAAAATAATGAATCAAAAATATAGCAATTAAAAAAAGTAATTTAATAAAATTAAATCTACTTCAAAAAGAAATTAACTCAAAATTATGAAATAACTTAATTTCGGAAGTGTCTTGGGATCTGTATTTTAGTTTTAGTTTTTTGCCACCGACTTTCGAAATTAAAGTTATTTCATAATTTTGAGTTAATTTCTTTTTGACGTCGGTTTAATTGTTTTTAATTATTTTATTATTTCGTAATTTTTAGTTTTAAGTAAAGGAAGATTTGTTTGTAATAAGTAGGTAATAGTTTTGTTGTACTTAAATGTAGCACTAGAATTTGACCAAGGTTTTGACGTTTTACCTTTGATACTACACCCGTAGCTCGTATCAATAAACCAGGCCGTTACACGTATTAGTCCATATCTTGATAATTACTGAATCGATTTTGATGTAACTTGCACTGTTCCCTAAGTTGAAGTAAAAGTAAGCCAATCAAAAAAAAAATGTCATGATCCGATTAATAGTTGCGGAGAAATGCGTGGACAAACATACATACATCTATAACATTTTGTATATTTGTTTGGAAGCCCTAATAGATTGTCATATGTGTATATACTGCAGTTCCAATAATATTACATACATACATGGCGAATTGATAACCTCCTTTTTTTTGAAGTCGGTAATAAAAATAATTGAATTCGGTATCAAAATAACCCTTTGCTCTAAAGCTCTAAGAACCTATTTCTTAACGTGGGCAATGAAGCCCTCTCGTGGGCGTTTGAGACTTTCAGGTGGCAGTAAAAGGCCCAGAAAAAATGATATACCTATCCTATCTTACAACTATATAACATTACACGTTTAAATATAATTGTGGCAATAGCTGTTTCAGATTCGCGACACTAAAAAAATAGGGGGATCTAGAAAAAAATATTCGCAGTGGGAGCGTGGGCAAAATAAGGTTGAGAGAACGTAAGCTCTAAAGCAACAAAACTGCTTATTTTCGAAAATAAAACCACTGATAAAGTAAAAGTCAAATAAAACTGAAAACAAAAATGAATTGTTCATCATACCATGACCTAGATTTTATTACGATCAGATTATATTCATGATTCTAATTACAAATTATTCACTAATGAGCCGTAACGCTGGGATTGCTTGTTCCCATTAACGCTAATGGAGTTAATCGCCGCAACTCTATGGGTGATTGGATCCACGCTGCTTAACGATAATCCCTATCGAAAAAATCAGCACTTACTTATTTGTTATTATTGCTTTTATTCCTCCATTCGCATTTAATGCTTTGCTTATAATTAATACAACTTTTCCTGACTTTTCTAGAAAATATTGTTCTGTCATTTCAAAATGGCGACAAAGTCATAGACCCGCCTTTATACCCGACTACGGCGAAGCTAAAAGGAGGGTTATGATTTTGACCTGTATGTATGTATGTATGTTCATCTGTTCCCTCATAACTTCTAAATTCCTTGTCATAATTAGATAATTGAGGTACCTATCGTTGGAAGCGTCTTGATCGTCCGCTGGTTATAGGCTATGTGACGTCACATTAAATAAGACCGCGATAAGACCGCCCATTGTGTCACCCATTGTAAAATTTCTATATTTATGTCTGTAATTTATATGGTGTACATAATAAAGAGTATTCTATTCTATTCTATTAAATTGAATATGGCGCCCTCTAGCGGACATAAAGTCATAATTAATAAAAAAATTAAAGCATACCTTGTGTATCACGAAAGGGCTTAATTAGCACATTTCAAAAATATAAATATTACTGAGATAAGCCCCAAAATAATTAAATAAAAAATAAGTTTAAAAACTAAAACCCGACTACAGAAAAGGATGAAATCAGAAAATACCTTCCCGTCAGACCCGTGGTCGCATGCTACCATAGCTTATAATATGTTAGTACAGCGGCATGCGACCAGGAGAAGGTACTTTCTTGTTTCATCCTTTTCAGTAGTCGGGTTTTAGTTTTTTAACTTATTTTTTTTTTGACGAAGACATTCAATGCATACTAAATCCTTGGTGGATTTAAACTTTTTCTTATGTTTTAGATGTATTTCCTTTTTTTGTATCTGTTTATAGTGCTATTTCTTACTCCTAATGCAAAAGTAGTAAATAACTCAATTGTACCAAAGTTTTATAGACTACGTGTTTTATGATGTCGTTAAAAACTTTCCTTGCGGATCCATTTACTGTAATCGTAAATAACCGAAACTTGTACCAACTGATGTGGTGCGTACTAAAATAATGGCTAATAAAAAAATAATCAAAATCCGTTCAGCCGTTTGGAAGCTACGATGGCGCAGACGTCTACACACAGATACACACGTAAACTTATAACACCCCTCTATTTTTGTCGGGGGTTAAAAATGGGCCATGCTGAACCACATGTCCCGATAGCCTAAACAAAATGTGATTTTGCTTAGGTAAATAGCGAGTTAGTTAAACGACTAAGTACAATAGTCATCATAAAGTAGTGAGAGCGGCCCAGGCATAACAAAGCCACCAATTAGTATGCGCCTCATTTCCTCGTGTTATTCTTTAACAGTTTGTACCTAACTAGGTAGGGGTTTGGGACTTGTTGTACAGAAGAGCTACAATTTACGCAATGAATTAAAAATGGTTGGTTATGTATCGTAAATCTATCCATTCCTAGGGTGGATAGATAGAGATTGTTTGATCTTGTTCTAATTATATGACAGATTATAATAAGTTGGATCCTAAAGGACGATCCAACCCTTTTGTGGCCGTATTAAGGTGAATGCGCAGCGGTAGACCACGAAATTCAAATTATCTTACGTTTTTTGCAATTTGCAGGCCAGTGTCAGGTTGTATCTTGATCAAAATTTGATTCGCGACAATAACAGGTACGTATTTATAGAATTATAATCATTAGAATCATTAATAGGTACATCTTTCTAAGTTAGATTTGTACCACTAAGCAGTTTTCCATAAGAGATTTGTTGTCGTGGTACAAATCTAACTTAGAAAGATGTATTAATGATTCTAATGATTATAATTCTGTAAATACGTACCTGTTATAGTCGCGAATCAACTTTTGATCAAAATACAACCTGACACTGATCTGAAAATTGCGAAAAACGTAAGTAAATTTGAATTTCGCGGGCTACCCTGGCACTTCCCCCTTAAGGTAAAAAAGTCACAGTGACAGAGCATTATAATCATTATGCTCACCCTTTACCTTATCCCGTATAAGTAGGTAGCTATATACCGCAAACCAACTCACGAAAGCACCAAGAAAAGCTGAGAGAGCCGCTATTATTTTGAGACTCCTTCGAGTATGTAACAATAGAATGATCGCCCTCTTAAAAATCTATTCACCAATTTAATTAAAGAGCCCAGCATCTAACTGTCAATCTTTGAACCGACGGAGAATAATGTCGTCGCAAGATGACTCGGTAATTTAATTAATTTCCGGTATCCAGTAGGTATCATGCCCCGTTCAATTATAATGAACTACGCTACGGAAAGAGATAGGTATCCTTGAAATTCGATTTCATTAATAATGAGAATGTTGGAGTACAAACTTCAACATTCTCATTATTTACAAAAAATAATTTTAGGAATGAAAACACAATGATAAAGTAAATAGGTTACTATTAATATTTAAACTTTTTGCAAAGACCTAGCAACCTCTTTGTTCAATATTTATTTTTATAAATAACGTTTTTTTAACTTTAGAATAGTCAAAATGACGTTTAAAAAATCATAGGTGACGTATGTCATCGGCCTAAAAAAAATACAAAATTAGTTTTTTATATTTTGATAACAACCATTATGTATAATATTTTGAAATAAGGTAAATATATTTCATTTTTTAGATAATGTTGAAGAACTTTACTCGTTGTGAATGGATATGATGAAAAGTCACTTCGATGTTGAAAAGTATGTTTTTGTTTTTTGTAGCACTACATTTGCTGCTGAACAATGATTGAAACTGGCAGCGATAACGCAACAGCTGTAACACCAGCGGGAAACCCGGTTAGCCGATCAATCATAGAATTCACACAATAGTCACTTTTGTAGATATATATATTTAAAGATTTTCTGTTTGAACAAAGAAGAAATGTAATAAAAATTAATTCAACTCTTTCCAAAAAAGTAATTTTGAGAAGAGTATCGCCTATACCTACTTACCTATTTGGCGTTTTTTTCAAAACCGTCGCTTTTTTGTGGCAAGAGACGAATATTTTCTAAGATATCTGTGCAAAATACAGATAAAAATGCTGAAGCATGTACGGTGTAGGTATAGGTATTTTTAGTCCTATAATTTAATTTAGTTTTTTTTTTCAATTTATACAACACAATACCGATGCCAAATCCCAATCTCCTAGTAATATATAAGTCAATGCCTAATGCAAACATCCTACAAAATGAAGTTTAGGATGAATGACGATTTAATTTTGTTATATGATAATTTTAATTAATGACCATTTGCTTTTCGAAGAATACTTATTCAACTTATTTTCCATAGGATTTACAAGAAGATGACGACATCGCTCGACCAGAAGCTACGTTCCGTTTCACAGTTCTAAACATAAGTCAGCTGAAGGAGCAGGTTCTTTCGCCGCCTTGCGTCGTAAGATGCCTTCCTTGGAAGATCCTCATCCTCCTGAGGAACACGACGACGCCAGAGCGTCAACAGCAGAAGGCGTTGGGCGTATTCTTGCAGTGTAATGGCGACAGTGACTCACCAGGCTGGTCGTGCTATGGTCTAGGGGAACTGAAGCTGCTGTCTCACAAGCTAGAGGGTGGTCAAGCGCTTTGTCGGAAACTTCATCACATGTATCACTGGTATTTACGTTGAGAATTATTAACGTAGAGATTTAACAGATAAAAAATCGATAGCCAAGCAAGCCAGATTCAAACCAAGCTGGAAATATCGTGTGCTCTACAACTTAATTGTACATTTAAAGTTATATTTGGCTACCCCTTTGCTCCGCTCAGCGTGACCAATGAATGCTTAACACATATATACTTGCCACTTCAATATTTTACGTAATAAAATTCGAGTTGCCAGCAACGAGTAGGTACTTAGTATTTTGGATCTATATCCTTTTTACAGTAAAGAAGATGACTGGGGTTTCGCGCACTTCATATCATGGGATGACCTCATGGAACCTGACAACGGCTTCGTAAAAGACGATTCCATCACTGTCGAAGCTCACGTCATCGCTGAAGCACCGCATGGGGTCTCATGGGACTCCAAAAAACACACGGGATTCGTAGGTAAGGTGATAGGTATAGACAATAATAGCTAATCTTATTTTGATTTATTTTGATTTATACTCATTACTTATAGCTGAATGAAAGTAGGTCAGCCGTTCAAAAAGTTTGATTTCGGATGCTTACTATTTACAACCTCTTCAACGCCATAAACGTGTATTATAAACGTTAACCGTTGCTATTAAATTTCAGCTAGCTTCTGAGTTTAAAAGTGTAATATTTCTTTTTGTTTCCTAAAATACTGAATGTATTTCGCTTTTGATATCAATATTATTTTCAAATAGCCGTACCCCGTGTGAGTGGCAATCCGTTATGCATAAGTGCATAACGCGCCAGTCAAAGGGTTAAAGGAAAATTATCAGAGCGGAAATAATGGGCGAGTGAATAGAACTAGTTATTTTATCGAATGGGTATAGCATGAGGCGACAAAGGGGTTATACGGAGAATGGGCAATAGTATTCCTGAATGGACGTAATAATACGAATATTCACGTCTTTCGTATTTGTTACTCATCGATTAGGCAGTCGCAAACGCTCTGATCTAAATATATCTGGTTTGAATGACGCTGCACTCGACGAAAAACAGCTATAATAAACGCTCATAAAACGGCGAAAAACAGGCTAGGCTTATGTTTTATGCTCATTAGGGTGATCGCAAGACTTCCTTCCCAGGACTCAAGAACCAAGGAGCAACATGCTACATGAACTCCCTACTCCAAACTCTGTTCTTCACAAACGTCTTACGTAAGGCCGTCTACAAGATTCCGACTGTCGGCGACGACAGTTCACGATCCGTCGCCTTCGCCCTTCAACGCGTGTTCTATGACCTTCAGTTCTCCGACAAACCTGTCGCAACTAAGAAACTGACGAAGAGTTTCGGTTGGGAGACGTTAGATTCGTTTATGCAGCATGATGTACAGGAATTCTTACGGGTAAGCTCGAAATATTTCTTGTTTCGACATCACCAATATTGTTTTAATGACCTTACGGATATGGCCAATGTTTATTTATTTATTTTACTATTTATGTACACACATATGTAAACAGACAAGAAAGAACAGAACAGAAAAATAGGTACAAAGGTGATGCTTGATGGTGATGGTGATGCTTGATGTTCATTTGATTGGGAAGGGAAATCTATGGCACCTAACCCATCGCCAACGAGGAATCGGCTAGCTGAAGGAGTAGTAGGTACGATGGCTCTCGTCGATGCGACAATTTTTTTTACCGTCTGGACAAAAACAGGGTATAAAAGATGAACGGAATAAAAGCCTGTGGCACAGAAATCTTTTTTTTTTTTTACTACTGAGACAGGTGCCATAGTTACATATTAGTTGCATACAAGCCATTTAATTCTTTGGACTCACATTTTCACCAGGCTTTTGTTTCTATTTTGTTTAAGAAGGTTTTTGTTTAAAAGGTTTTAAATTTTTCACGTGCAAGCTACAATTATAACTACCACGTCAGATTTTTTGCATATAAAAAGCTTCAAGCCTTTGCCCGGTAAAAACTCATCTCTTCTGAATATTTACCTATATACCTTTTAGTATTTTTTGGGGCTTTTATCAGGAATATAGTAGCATTATATCTGTCATAGTAACATTATTAAAGTAGGGTAAAGGCGGGATAGATGCACCAGTGGGATAGTTGCCTCATTTTCAAAAAACCTAACTTCCCAAACTCGCGACTAAGAAATAATAGTTTAACTAAGAGCCGCAGGCACCCCGCACCTCAGTTAGCCATGGGCCGTCGTGCGGTGAGGACGTGTTTCGCTCGTGTGTGCATTCATCTCCGCGGCGAACTTTACAAAAACGTCAAAGTTTTAAGGGTTAGTATTTGCTGTTGTATAACTTTATAATTAGTCATTAATTCCGTTATATTATTTATTACGTCAATAAACTGATTCATCAAGTATGCATCTAGATGTAAATAGTTGCTCTTTTGTTTTTTATTTATTAAAAAAATACTTGGGCATCTATCCCTATCAAAAAGGATAGTTGCCCTGATTTTTCGAGGTATAGGTGCCCCTAGGGGCATCTATCCCTCCGTACACCATGTATACCCATATCGACGATGAAATGTCAAGAACTCCTAACTGACATTTTTGCAATTTTACTTTTTTTACGTAAGATAGACTTTACAAACGATTATTTAAAGTATCTACGTAAAAAAAGTAAAATTGCAAAAATGTCAGTTAGGAGTTCTTGACATTTCATCGTCGATATGTGGTTTTAGGGTATATTTTGAACATAATTTTGTGTTCTGTTATATTTTTTATGTGTTTACATATATTTGTATTTGGACTTTTTAGTGATTGTAGCAGAACCATGTAACAAAATACAAAAGAAAGGAAGGAGTTCGAGCTCGAGTATGTTCTTGGACTACAGAACAATTGCAGTCAGCTTTCGACGAAATGGATAGAAATACCATGGGGATAAACGAAATATCCCGACAGTTATGGTTATTTTATTTGATCTCAAATTATGTAGAATCATAAGATTACAATTGAAAAAAAAAATTAAAAACTGAAAAATGCTTTTCATTATTAGGCACATGTTTCTTGGAAACAATTTCTGTTTTAGGAGTAGCTTTTTACTGCTAAAACACCAATTGTCCTCAAAACCTCATAAAAGTTTGGTTGAGTTTTTCGTTTATACAGTATGAAGGGCATCTATCCTTCTTAGTATTTTCATGGTGGGGCAACTATCCATACGGGTAGGCATCTATCCCCAAAAAAGGAGTTCCACGAAAACCAAAAATTTGCAAAATCTGTAATCTGTAGGGCCAAAAATACAAATCACAGTTAAACATAAAGGACTAAACTAGCTAAATTCATAGACATTATTTATATAAAATTGTTATTTTTTTAATTAGGAGGATATTTCAAAAAGTGGGGCATCTATCCCGCCTTTACCCTATTCTACCATATTCTTCGATCAATAATACAGCAATGATCAATATTTTTGATTCGCCCGCCCCAGTAATAGGGAAAAACATGGGAAATCTTAATGTACTTAGTGGATATTTTAAGTGTCTTGGATTGAAGTAATAGTAACTATACAAATTCTTAGAACCATAACATTCTCACAGTGCTAGCAGCTGCTTTATGGGCGATATAATTATGAGGATTAACAAGGCCAAAGTCATCAAAGCAGTCGTGGCGTAACATAACCTTATATTAAATCAAATAGCAACTACACTAGTCATGCTTCTTTGCAGGTATTATTAGATAAGTTAGAAAACAAAATGAAAGGGACGGTGGTGGAAGGAACCGTGCCGAAGTTGTTCGAGGGTAAAATGACGTCATTCATAAAGTGCAAGAACGTCAACTGTAGCAGCACACGCGTCGAGACGTTCTACGACATACAGCTCAGTGTCAAGGGGAAGAATAATAGTGAGCTATCATTTATTATTTACTTACTTCAATATACAACGTGTTCCGGACGATATACATTAACTTCGACCAAATGTTCAGACCATGGAAATAAGAATTTTTCGTTATGGACACATTAATGAATTCTTATTTTTTAATTTTTGGTAATTTTCATACAAACTAAATACCTTGACGTAAATCACCCGATATGCATGCCTCTTAATCCGAATTAGCAACGACGTATTTTCATTCATAAGATTTGGCGGGCTGAAACTTATCAAAACTGAGCTAAGACCCTTTCTTATTGCATAGCTCAATTAAATTTCATAAAATGTATTTACAAATATCTTTGTAACGAAGCCTTTTTAAGTACTACTTCCTTTGTTAGATTTAATTTGTAAAAGCTATTGAAGTGTTTGACAAAGTTTATGGATAACGTGAAGTACACGGAGTATATACCTACTGGCCTTATTGGTGATCTCCTTCAGAAAGTCAGGTGCGTTCACTCGCAACCGGTGTGCGTGTATGAATATAGATGTATGAACGTAAACGAAGCAAAAGGCGTTTATAAAGATCGTAACAGGTGGCGTTCTGTGGTTTCTGCCTGGGCCGCTTGGGAAAAAAGCGTGAATATGTATGTGAAATATTCTGTCTTAAAGTAAGATCACACTACAAAAAAAATGTAATAGTTACCACTGTTACCCCCTTACTATAGTCCGCGCTGAACTAGTTGGCCGCTGAGGTGGGGACAGGGGCGAGGCGGCGGTTCGCAACGCATGTATTGTGCGTGCCACGAAAGATGAGAATTGACACACCGCATGGTTTGACTTGCGCTGTACACGATTTTAGGTCTCTTTAGCGGAATGAGGTCTGAGCGCGGGACGGGACCGGACGTCATAGGGGCGGCGGAAAGAGCGCGGGAGGCGGGGTCAAGTCTCATCGTTCGTGGCGCTAACTATACTGAGTAATGCGCCCCCCCCCCCCCCTCCGTCCCACGCGCTCACATACCTAAGACGCGGCCAACTCGTTCCGCATGGACTATAATAAACATATTATTTGAGATGAATAGTTACACACCGATTTCTCTCTTTCAGTCGTCAGTAATTTGCCTTTCGAAAGAAGAAGACAAAGCGTTGTGAAACTATACAGATGCTATACGTTTATTAGTAAGGGGGCAAGTTTCCAAATAAATCATATTATAAGCTAACATTACATAATGTCTCCTTTGACATGTCAGACGAGAAATTATGTAAGATTATACAATGTGTATGTGTAGTGTTTACAATTAGCTTTTAAAAACATGATTTAATTGGAAACTAAAAGTGGTAACAGCTACAAGATCATCATTAAAATCTTAAAATTTTCGCTACCAACATTAATCGCAACTCAGATCGGATTTTAGTAACCGACGAGAAAATAGGGCACAATCAATGCCCGCTTACTTTTCCGAAGCTATTTCGTTACCAATAAATTGGTTCCAATTTGCAACTTGAAAATGCGATTTATTAAAAGGCTTTAGGAAATTTCTATTACCAGTCCTATTCCTCCATTCCGTTTTACCATTTAGTGAAGAGGTGCTATGACGTCACAGTTCATACATTATTTATAGGCCGAGTAGCGGGAGTGTTTCCCTGTAACAGGTGCAAATAAATCCTTAATATCAGTACTGTAAAGCAGGCGCCAGCGTCTAAATTAGGTCTTGTAAAGAAACCTTTACGTTTAAGGTGATATGTTGAAAAAGATGTTGTTTTTCTATTTCGTGTAACTTGATGTGGAATAGGGATTTAACATTTTGGTATTTATGTTTTTTGACTCTTTGGTCTAGTATCGTATAAAAGGAATAGGTACACGATTCAATGAATTTTTCTCGATACAAAAAAAATGCAGTTATATCAATTTTTTTTTTTTTATTTCATGGCATAACATTAAGAATTATTCAATGGAATTTACTTTAAAACATAGAGAATTATCATAGGTAATACGGGCTAGTGTCCGCAAGAACCACGTCAATGCGCGTATTTTGCGTACTGGAATTATCATATCAAAGTTTAAAAAAGGAGTAAATTCGTTTTGGCACATAGGTCGCCATCACTCTTCTTTTGCGTTTCAAAAGTAATTGCATCACTTTCGCTCGCTTAGTAGGTTTTCGAGGATTTTAAATTTTCGATGTAGCCCCTTAAACGAGAATATGAGGTTGAAGTTTAAAGAAAATGGGCTTCAGGGCAAGTTTTAAATTACTTCTGTTCAAGTTTAGGATTATAGTGCACGTAACATGCGTTTAAGAAACTTGGGGAGTTTTGTTGCGCCATTTCTTCCCAGCTAAAGCACTGAAGTGGTGAAGGGCGGGCGTTCTGGGGGACTGTGGAATTGAGACGTAGAAAAAGTGCTGAGTCTCAGACTAGTTTGAATAAATGACTATTGGTTTGATTTTATGCTAAATATTTTCAGGTCCAACAAAATCCTTATTAGTCCTTGAATCGGCTTCCTTCTATTTTCATGCTACATTCATCCCCCAAATAACCTCTAGGTCCTTAATGTTCCTACTATTCCACCATATTCTTCCTTTCACCCAGTCTACGAGTCATTCAAAGACTACATCAGTACGGAGCTACTTGACGGTGAGAACAAATACGATGCGGGGGAGCATGGTCTCCAAGAGGCGGAGAAAGGAGTGAGGTTCGATGTGTTCCCGCCAGTTCTGCATCTACACCTCATGAGGTTCCAGTACGACCCGCAGAGCGACGCGTCCGTCAAGTTTAATGACAGGTTAGTACCATAAGATTGGTGCCCTGAAACCGCGAGAACGTCCTGGATGGACTTAGACGAAGTCCTCCTTAGGAATTGGCAAGCAATAGCGTAGAACCAGCACTGGTGGAAAGAACGGACGGAGATCTTTGCCCAGTGGGATCATACAAATCTAGTTACAATATTAATAATAATAATCACAAACGGCAAAGCGATATGAGAAGTATACCAAATTATACCAAACTCAACTTAACACGACTCAACTCAACTTGCCTTGATCATCATCAAAAGATAATAGTATGTTATCCAGAACAACTGTACCTGCAGGCTTTTGTTTTTAAATACTGCTATAAACATTTTAGCTTTTAAACCTCCGTTTTTAAACAAGACTATTATGCAAATATTCTTCCCAAAACCATATCATGCTCTGATATTGGTGCCACATGTGTCGTTGTATTTAAGCCAAAATTAAAAATGTTGACCAACATTGATATTTTAGTAGGAATACTCAATGTAAAATTATGAATACATGGTTTTCATTTTAATAAAAATTGAGTTTATATATCCCTAATATTTTTCCCTAATTGATACGTTGGAATACATATAGTCTGTTGACATGGTACGGTAATTAATAGAAAAACTGTTTTTTTATAAAGATTTTCCATAATCGCTTTATAGGCCGAAGAAGTTAGGGTCATATTAATAATTATCGACTCCCTCAGGTTCGAGTTCTACGAGACTGTTAACTTGGACCAGTATCTCCAGGAGATTCCGTCGATACCAGCTCACTACACGCTACACGCGGTGCTGGTACACTCGGGAGACAACCACGGAGGACACTATGTGGTCTTCATCAACCCTAAGGGCGACGGGAAGGTGAGACTACTTCATTCTATAAGAGTACCATCTTCCAAAAACCAACCGGTTTCTTTCTTGAAAGCCAAGTCATTTTTGCCACTTTTTCTCTCGTATTGGATTATATGAGAAAAGCTCATGATCATTATTAGCTAATAGCAGTCCACTGCTGGCCATAGACCTCTCCAATCGCAAGCCATTAATTTCATCCTCAGCTACTGAGAAGTGCATGTCCTGATAGGAATATTAAGCAAATAGCCAAGTTAAAGCGGGGCTGACAGCCTAGAGTTCTTCAGACGTTCATTTAAAATGAAGAGGAAATGCAACTTCTACTACAAGACTGAACACTGCACATTAATATTTAGTAATTAATTATGAAGGTTTGCTAATGCGGAATTAAGCCAACATTACGTAGGTACACTGTATGTATTTGCATTAATATATACCGTGCCATATGAGCGCTGCTTACCAAGTGCAGTTAGATATAATATCTGTATTTACCTGCACCTTCAGTCTCCTAAGTCTCAGCTTTTCCTCGCCACTCGGTCCGCGTTGATGGCTGGAAAACACAATATTAAAAAAAACATAACGTTCATCCTTTTCATTCTTTGTAAAGGGCCTTGGATGTGACAGCACAATCGATAGCTAAAGGGATAGATTCCAGAAGATAAATTGTAAAGTTTTCCTTTTTGGGGGAGTCTGAACATATTTTCCTTAGAAATACTTTTTACCGACCCTTCCTGGGTAGACTGTATTTGATTTATTTTGGTAGTTATTCTTTATCACCCTTGAAAGATGATTTAGCTTGGATACTGCGGCCTACTTATGAGATTTTTACTTTTGTTGTGCAGTGGTGTAAATTCGACGACGACGTAGTATCGCGATGCAGTAAACAAGAGGCCATCGAATACAACTACGGAGGTAAAGAGGACGCGCCGCACCTCGCGCGGAAGGCCACCAGCGCATACATGCTCATATACATACAGTGAGACTCTTTGATTTATGATTATTTATTTATTTTGATAGGCTCGTGGCTAAATAATAACAGCCGCACGGTTCGATCGAAGGTTAAATTACGCTTTCCGTGGTCGGTCCTTGAGCCGACCGCGGCCTGCGGATGGGTGACCATCCCTTACATATCGAGACTCCTCCGTGCCTCGGAAAGCACGTTATGAGGAAATGCGGGTGGTTGTTTCTCCATAGAAACGCTCTCGCCTGTTTTCTTTCTGGTTAATGATCGTAAAGCAATGATTTTTTACAGACTACTAAATACTAACTACTTGTATGTCCAAATGTTTTCCTTTTTGATGATACATTATTCTTATTAGCACTAGAACCCTCAAAAAATGCCGATTTAAACCGCTGTCAACAGAGGCCTAATGTACAAATTTGACAACTATTAATGAAAAAAGAAAAACATAGGGACACAGTATTTATCTTTCTTATTCAGTTTATGAAATATCTTTTAAACTGGTCCAATATTGGAGGAGGAAACCTCGAATTTCGATATTTTACTTAAGCTTTTTCAAAAGTCTCTCCGAGCGCATCTACTCATAAGTCATTTGTCCCGGCTGTCATTTGTAGATCTTTGACAGTCGTTACGGGTAGTCAGAAGCCCAAAAGTCTGACAACCAGTCACCAAGTGTATCGTGTTACCCAGTAACTGGGTAAAATACTGATATTCAGCTGCATCCAGTCATACTGGAAGCCGACTCCAACATAATTCGGAAAAGGCTAGGTAGATTGATTTTGAGATACATTGATTTACTTATATAGCATTGAAAACGTCGCAGTCCAAAGCTGGACTGCAATGTAAAAGTTTAAAAAGGAAAGGACATCTCTACTTTTCTAACTTGGTCGGATTTGACGCCAAAGCCAAAATTTTCCATGATTCGCCCATATTGAAGAGACTAAACTACAACAATAGACTAGGGTAGATTGTATAGCATAATTCACTATGTTAAACATGAATAGGTCCTCCTATTGGTCGCCCCAGTTGGACTTAAAAATAGGTCAGAAACGGAAGACAAAAGCTTTGCCTTAGCAATTCAGCGTTCTGCTATATTCTGCACTGAGAGAGCACGCAACGGCACTCACGCTTTTTCATGCGATGCCGTCAGTATCTGTGTCTCTAGAAGTTCCGTGTTGCATACACATTGTTTCTGTGTGCAGGACATCGCAACTGAAGTACGTGTTGCAAGACTGTCAGGAGGGAGACATCCCGAGCGACCTGTGCGAGCGCATCAGCGAAGAGATGCGATACGAGATGGTAAGAACATGTAAATATCAATCCACACACCCACCTTACGTGACTTTGAATTTTTTTATCCTTTTTTTATGTAAGCAAACCCATTGCCCGTTTCAGGCGGCAGAAAAATAAGATGCAGGAAATTTAAATCTGATACGTCAGTCACCTCCGCCAAGTACTATGCGAAGATATTCAGCGCACTAAAACAGTTCTTCACTTTGCAGGCCCTAGCCGGCTCTAAATATAAAGGAAGATAATGAACGACACGGACCACACAACACTGTCCAAATAATTTTTTATACATTTTACAGTTTTTGAAATTATTACAGAGTGTTTACCGATAAATATAGTAAATTTGTCAGGTAGGTAATTAAGCTTTATATAATCTGAATATATTTTCTTTGTGTATATTTTATTGTAATTATTTATGTACCACTGTTAATAAAATTTGTTGCGATATTGTTCAGGTTTATTTTTGAGTTCTCCTTCTTTACACGCGATGCGAGTATTTCTCATCCATTCTATCATCTATTGCAGACAGAAACTGACAAATACATTTATTTATTACGGATACAAGTTTTGCGTGCCGATAGTAAATAATATTTCTGTTTTTCTTAGATCGTGGCATTTCGTTTCGTTCATATACCGGGATGAAATGCCATGGTCCAGTTTTGGCTACCTACTTAAACTGCCTAATTATTATAGTCTAGGTATAGTCTAGGATACTTCAAATTCTAAGGCTATATCCTGATAAAAGCGACCGTCACAATACTCGCGCTCACATTCATTTGTTCAGAAAACACACCCTAATTGCGTAACACACTATCAATCTCAATTGAATCATTTTGAAGGATATTGCTAATCCATTGCTTCATGTGTTTGAAAAATATGTCTGCTCAATAACGTATATAACGTAATTAATGTTGTTGAACTGTCAAAGTGAAAGCCATTGTTACTGATAGTGTCTTACGCAATTACCCCGCCGGAAAGCGCCTTCTATCAACGCATCTATGCGTTCCGGTTCGCCGAACAAAATGAACGCAATGATCGCTTATACAAGGTGGTAGAGACATCGACGAGCAAACAGTTTTCATTTTTAATTCTAGACCCCCTAGTGTAGATATTTATAGACAGTTATAAAAAAAAATCGTTTGTTTCATAGAAAGTAAAATACCTACGTAATTTTCTATGGAACCACAATTATTTTTTTGTAATAAGTAACAAAAAATTTCAACGCAAGGAGGTTTAGAATCATGTACTGAATCCATGGTATCCAGGTTGCGCGTCGATGTCCCTGCCATCCTGCATAGGACACGAGGCTACAAAAAATCTAGCTCAAGCATCCAAACAAATTAAAACATGGAACAAGCACATTACGCAATCCTAATTACACCGTAGAATATGGAACAAAAACCTAATCTACAATGGCCAAAATAAAAAAAGAAATCCACCGTCTAGCCAAGTCTAGCGCTTCCATTGTTAAATCATTAATTAGGCGTACTCCAATGTTATTTCTGAAACACGTCTCGGGATTCGGGTTACAAAATAAGTAGGTAAGAAGGCTGATTCCGTACAACAAGTGGTAATAGACGCACACACAGACACGAACATACGGCGATCATCAGTCGCGAGTAGGGTTACCATCTATCCGTATTTGTCCGGACAAGTCCGGATTTTCCGGACATATTCGTCATTTGTCAGAATTTTTCGACTAAAGGGGATTGTTTTAAAATAATAAATTATTTCTGAAAAAGAAATATTAAACAGTTGAATGTCCTTATTGCAAATGAGCGGCTTTTTGTAAAAACTTCTTAAACTTCGAATGACCCTAGTCGCGAGCAATCGCTATTTGTACGTGAACGCTAGTCTCTGTGTGTGCGTTTTAGCTCAGTGTATGCATAGCCGGCCTTCTGTAATATTCTGAGTCTCGAGGGTACGACGTAACATTGTTCTCTTCGTTCGGTGCTACGAGTGAAACCGGTGCATGTTGCATGCTAAGCAAGGCCCTAGACACTGACGAGATATCCGAAAGACACTGCCTTACCACGTTATTTACTTATGCAACCCACTGAGCAATCAGCGTTGCTTTGTTCCACACGCTATCTACAAAATTGCTAACGAATAAGGATTTGAATACGTACTATTTATCTATCAAATCTGTGTGGTACTTTCCTCAAAAGACCATTTCACACAACAATCTACATGGTCTTCACATGTTGTGACCAAGATTATATCTGGACTTTAAAAGAGACTGTGACCCCTGAGTTTGTTTCGGCCTTTCTAGTAAAAAAGTAAGAAACGCCGACCTCATCTAGCTTCTTTTTTTTTATAATATGACGTGTAAAAGTGATTCCGATATCCTATTTACAAAATAAACAATTTCATTTCATTTTAAATGCTTAAAATTTTTAATCTTATTAAAAGAAGGAACAAATCGTTGAAAAACTGGAGGAAGGCTTTCAATGGTTCCAATGCTTTAGCGTCAGTGATGGTGTTTCTATAACTGTCTAAGAAATCATTATATACAACCGATTACCTGCTTACATAGCATTTTTCAAGTATTACATGATTACGTCATTCCATGGGATAGGTTCACACCTAATTGTTACGCCATGCTGTTTTTGTTTTAATTTGAAAAAATATGACCGGCGGGGCAATTGTGTAACACATTATCAATCGGAATCTGTTTCATTTTGACAGTTCAACAAAATTCATTGCGTTATTTACGTGTTGAGCAGACAAATTTTTCGAACTTATGAAACAATGGATTAGCAATTTGCTTCAAAATGATTCAGATTCCGATTGATAGTGTGTTACGCAATTAGGGTGCTGATTTGTTTTAAAACAATAATCACGTGGCGGCGATACGATTAACGTGTGTTTCATTTGTTATCATAACACTTACGTGCTATAAGCAAGGTTTACAGGGGTATGTATAGGATAAATAATTATACCGACCCGTTTGACGAATCGTGCGCCATATGGGGATAAGCCGCTTAGCGTTGCGCTGTGACGTGATCTTTTAATCCTCTAATGTTTTTATAAAGCCTTTTGGTGAAAAACCTCGTATGGTATGTAGGTAATGGCATTATACCTTTAGAATAATTGGATGGTATTTTATTGGATAATATAATCAGCTTATTGAGAAAACTCAATGAAATACGTACGTACTCAACGGAATACTCCACTGCTCAGTATTAGAATTCTAATATAGTAAAGGATGATAAATGAAGGTGCAGCCGGAACATAAGTGAACAGTGGATGCCTTACATATTTGAACAGCGTTCAGTTATTCACGACTAGGGCCGCTAGATTTGTCTGTAAAAGTAAAGGACGTCTGCCAAGTGGGTTGTTTATAATTAACTACACTTTGCCCGCGACTTCGTCTGCGCGGATTTCATAATTAGGCACCTCTAAAAATTATAACACCCCCTTGAAACGTAGTTTTCAAAATTGATACGAAATCTTTACGATCTTTAACATTTATTGAAAGAAATAAGTATTCGGGTCAATTTTTAAGCTCATAAGTAGATCAAAGGAATAAGATTTTTCAAATAGACTGAGTCTTCCCATTTCACCACGTCAGGGCTTGTTTTAAGAAAAACGCAAGAATAAAAGAAAATCTGCTTCATAGAAATGCTATGTAATGGTCGGCATTTCTCGTTACGCTATAAAACTGGACTCGGTTAGGTATTTGAACTAAAAGGGGAACGCAGCTTCGCCTGATTGGTATTGTATATTGTTTTTGGTTTACCTGGACAAGTAGTAGGTAGGAAAAAAGGGAATGCCAAAAAGCTGCTACATACGTAGGTAATTACCAACATATAAATTGGCATTCCATTTAAACCAGACATTCAGGTATTAACATACAAAATTCACAGTGAGTGAACACCATTTGTACCCTTCGAGTGTGGTAACTAGTAAAGCCGGAAGTCCTGTTTTAAAAAATTGCCTTCGCTTTACATTTTGGCAATAAATCTGTCGCGACATGCGATAAATTAGAGTCCAGTTACTGACTACACTGGCATTGTTTGTAGTTGTGGAACTACGTATTTGAGATGTCCACAACAACAACAACAACAGTGCTGTGTTGATGTTCTTTAGGAAAAACAAAACTGGATTCGGGAAAATTCGGAAGCTAGGTGCTCGAAAATGCTTCTTGAATTTTCATTTTCTCACATTTTACACACACTTAGTTACATATACTGTACTTGTCATAGTAATCTGTGGAAACTGTTTCTGGATTGTGTTAAACTAATTTTTATACTTATGTTTGTTATTGCATCTGTTTTTTTCCCAAATAAAATAAAATAAAATATTTTTTTTTTCCCACTGCATTAAAAAATAAAATAGCATTATTTGGTCATATATTAGGTAATCAAACTAGGTATAAGTTACATAATTATGATCAATTTACACTGGCTAACGTGAGTGAAACGATGAAGCTAGAGCTTCTAAGCTTCTTAATTTGTGGAGTTTTCTTCTTATGATATTTTGAAACGTATATGAAACTGGGGTATTAATTTATTTTAAAGCAACATCAATTTATACGTGATTAACTAAGAATAATCTTTAAAAAAAACTTATCTTTTCTGAAAAAAAAATATCCCTAACTTAGTTGGGAAAAGGCTAGCGGTAGATGATGATGAAGTATATAATCTATTATCTCAACAACTTATATGGTTTAACTACTTATTTGTTTTGAATTTCCATTTGGTATCGGAAGTGTGTGATATGGTTTAAAGCGTCTTCTTTGCCTATTGTCAGAACATTTGTTTGGAGAAACTTAGTGTGAGCTAATTAGGTCAAGCGCAAACCTTCACGTCGATTGAGCAAGTTTGTTAATAGGTACCAAAAGCGATTACACTCAGAACATCAAAAACCTACTTAGGAACCTACCTACTTTAAAAACACTCGCCAGGAGGAAATTCTTACATCCTTTTTATACCAATTATAATCCTATTACAGTTCCCACAACTCCGCAAGTTTTAGATCCTTTCAGACAGTTTTTATTAACTTTAATAAAACTAGAGGACTATGAAATTACTAGTGAACTGTTGGAAGTTTTAATTAAAACAAAAGACTTCACAGCGCTATGGAGTATCTAAATATAACGATGGTCTACCGGGCTACCGAGGATTTAAGAACCAAATAGAATGAGCCATAATAATTTTAAATAAGTACCTATAAAAGACTTCGAGAAATCATATTTTTTATTAGTTCCTATCGGGTGCAGTCATAGTCGATACCCGTGGGTGCAGTGGTGGCCCAGTGGTAATTGCCTTGACGAGTTGAAGGTTGTAGGTTCGAACCCAGACAGGCGCTTTACTTTGTGCAAATTATTTCATCACTACTGCAGAAGGAAAACATCTTGAGGAAACCGGCATGTCCTAGAACCAAAAAAATCGAAGAACTGTAACATCTACCAACTCGCACTGGGCCCGTATGGTGGATTACGGCCCACTCGTTCCCACAGAGAGCAGGCCTGTGTCCCAGCAGTGGGAACATTATAGGCTGATTACGTATTATTTCCTCTATCTCACATGATCTACCTGGCATGGCATACAATGTTCCGGCTCTGTTGAAAGTATATATTTCCAATACTTCAACATATCACTTGTAATTGCCCACAATTCCTGTATTTTTTCACGAATCGCGTAAAAGCCGCTATAGATATATATTAAAGGATGACCTAAATAATAATTGTATTTAGGTTTTAGCGCTGGGAATTAATGTTTGACAGGTGTCGGTAAATCCTATTGTCTAATAACGCCCACGTTAACGCCTGTGCTGAGTTTGCGTCACAGAAACCCAACCCGCCCAAAATAAACAAGATTTTGCCTTCTCCACTAACTTTATTGTGATAGAAAATAGGCCTCGCTATTTGGTACCTTATCATCTGTAATGTCTTTCTGCAATCATTGACGTATGATAAGTCCACGATTACCAACAATAAGTCGAACGAATTTGCATTTATATAACTAATAGGTACTAAGTACCTCTAAGTTTGCAGGGGTGCTGTGATGCCAATTGGTTACGGGCACTAAAACAACACTTCTCGTGTTGACTCTCCAATCACTCAAGTTTCCAAGTAAACATAGATAATGTAACAAACATTTATCATCATATTTTGCTCAAAACAACGCCAACATTCAAGGAACCAAGACGTTTGTCTGTGAAATATTAAAAAATAACGTCATCTGCGCCTGTTCCACTTAGGGCTGATTTTTTAACGACAGCTATATTTTATTCGTGGAATAAAATTGACGTCTGACAGTTTATGTATGGAAGAACTGTCAAAAAGATGTAAATAAATTATGGTCGTAAATAACAGGACTGTCTTCTCAATAAAGGGAAAAGAAAAAAAATAGATATATAATTATATCATCACAATCTGCTTTGTTTTAGTAAATGAAGTCTCTGAGGACATCAATCAACTTAATCAAACTGCCACCAGGAGGCGACCAAACGTAATTATAAGCCTTTGTTTCTCCTGCTTTCCTTATTTATTCCATTTGAGGAACACTAATGACGCAATTAAGCAGTGTAAATACGTTCTGACTGTAAGATTTCAGTCGAATATTCATAATAGGTACTTGTTCCCTATGTAAATATTTTGACGAAGAAAAATATCTTTTTAATTTAATCCGACATTACTTTTTAATTTGTGATTCAGACAAAGTAATTTCTTATAAACTTCCAAGAAACTGCTCAAACTCAGCTTTGCAATCAAATTAACAGTCTCTGATTTTTTACTAAAACAGGCCGCTACTTTATTAATTCCTGCACCAAGAGAATAGTTAAGAAAATAACTAACGAAATTCAAATAATAGGAGCGGCAGACGGCGGCAGATCTCTGCTAATTAATCCGGAAGCTGCACTATTAATTAGGGGAGTTTTTCTTCGTCAGAACGAGGATTACAGCCGGCCAGACTTTAGTAATTGCCAGCGGCGAAGCTTTAACCTTTTTTTTTTATTTAAATGACTCCACGAAAAATGCGCCTGCTACCTGATTTTGATGAGTTGACTACTCGGTTTTACGATGATTCTGAATTTTCGAGAGCAGTGGTGCCCAATTGGTATCGGCCCAGACTTACGAGGTTAGGTGAGTTCGAACCCAGACTACTTTACTTTGTGTAAATAATTTCATCACCACTGCTCTCAAAACGGTGAAGGAAAACATCGTGAGGAAACCGCCATGTCCTAGAACCAAAATTCGAAGACATGTGACATCCACCATCACGCACTGGGCCCGTGTGGTGGATTATGGCCCACTACCTCTTACAGAGAGGATGTCTGTGTCCCAGCAGTGGGAACAGTATAGGCTGATTATGCTGAGTTTTCGTAATCTCGCTTTGTTGTCATGGAATTTCATTAATTGTTGGACTTACCTACCAAACGCTTCACGCTTTTCAAAACAAACTGTGACCCAAATGCATGGACACTGACAAATAGTTCTTTATCAGCTATTTCAGTAGTTCACTATTACACAAGAGACTGGGACTGCGCAGAGTATTCGGGACTTAATTTTACTGTGAAAAGTTCAAAATATATTTTTTGAAACTGTAGGTGTAAGTCATTTCAGGACATGTATTAAAAGTTTCCTTCTCGCTTTTGCCATGAACCCTCATCGTATTTTTATTATTTTTTCATTCGGTAAATTAGGTACCTATAGGTACCTACGCTTTTTTTTAAGAAGATATCAATAAATTTATAGAATTAGTTTGATGATGTTTAGATAAAACAAACAATAACTGTTAACAGTGTTAACCCGATTCAAAAGTTAGGTACTCTTGTTATCAAACATCAATATAAGTGTTATGATTAAGCTAACTACACACATCAAAAGTGTCTAGGGATCAAGCATTTTTATGCGGATTTCTTGAGATTGAGATGTGGCTTTGTAATAAATTTATGATTTTATAAATTTATATGGATCCTTTTTGGTGCATTTCATAATTTGAATCAGGAACTGTGAATCAAATTCGAGTAAAAGATGAAAATCAGCTGTCAATATTTTCCCTATAAAAACATACAACGCATTGAAGACATTATTAGTGCTACTGTTTCCCTACTACTGATTAAAACCAACGTTATTATGGAGCGGCGACGTCATTTAAGCAGGGAAGAAATGCTCAGAGCCGTGGGAATGATAGAAGCTGGTTCCCGGCAACGTACTGTGGCTTTAGCTCTGAATACAAGTCAGAGTGTTATCAGTCGACTTTGGACACGTTACCGAAGCACTGGTACCGTGGCTGAGCGCCATGGAGGACGGTATCGCTGCACCACACGGAGACAAGACCGATACATTCAAATCTTAACTCGAAGAGCTCCAACAATAACCGCCATGATGTTAGCCGTGAGGCTTCATCACTCTTCAGGGAACTTAATTAGCGACCAAACAGTCAGAAACCGCTTGCATGAAGTGAACCTTCATTCCCGAAGACCGCTACGGGTACCACCTATAGCAATGCACAATCGTAGGATTCGATATCAATGGGCTCTTGAACACAGAAATTGGGCAGAAGAACAATGGCGTTTCGTGTGCTTTTCTGATGAGTCTCGTTTTGGTATGAGACCGGATACAAGACGTATACGACACTGGAGAACCCCTGGACGCCAACAGCGATTAAAATCCTGCCAGGAAGTCCATCCTTATAGTGGTGGAACCATCATGGTATGGGCGGGTATTTGGATCGGCGGAAGAACTGAGTTGATTTGGATCAGAGGCAACCTCAACGCTCAAATTTATGCTGAGACGATTGTATCAGACGTCATCGTTCCTCTACAAGTGCAAATCGGTCCCTTATTTCAGTTAATGCATGATAATGCACGACCGCACACCGCAAGAGTTGTAAGACAGACTCTCGCCGCAGCTAACATCAATGTCCTGCCCTGGCCTGCTCAGTCGCCAGACTTGAACCCGATTGAGCATGCATGGGATATGCTACAGAGAAGAGCTCTGCCGAATATGGAGGGTATCCAGTCGCAAGAAGACCTTTTTTTGTTGTTGCAACGAACATGGGCTGCCATTCCACAGCGTGATTTGGATGAACTCATTTTGAGTATGCCAAACCGATGTTCTTGTGTTGTTAGTGTTCGCGGTAGAAACACGGATTATTAATTGTTTAAGTTACCCAATAAAATTTTAAAGAAAACTGTTATTTCAGTCTTTTTTTCGAACTTTTGTGTTAGTGGTTCAAATGTCAAAAATCCCTTTATTAGGAAAATGGCAAATTTCTTTAGTAATGCAAAGGTGACTTGGTTTATCGTTACTGTGACAAACGAAAACACTTTATTTGATGAATCCTTAAAGAAAATTTTAATTAATTTCAATCAGGAGAAAAGTTATTGCAAAAATATATGTTGATCCCTAGACACTTTTGATGTGTGTATAAATAGCCTATAGCCTTCCTCAAGAATTGGGATATCAAATGTTAAAAAACCGGCCAAGTGCGAGGTAATATTTAACACTACATATATAAAACAATCACGTTTGTTGTATGGGAGCCCCCCTTAATTTATTTTACTTTAATTTATTTATAAATTATTTTTAAAGTGAATACGAATATACGTACAACTAACTAGGTACCTATTCTGTAAATATTTCAAGCGTCTACCTGTAGCCGTTATTAATATCGAGAAAAAAAACGGCAAAAAAATCACGTCTGTTGTATGGGAGCCCCCCTTAAATATTTATTTTATTCTGTTTTTAGTATGTTGTTATAGCGGCAACAGAAATACATCATCTGTGAAAATTTCAACTGTCTAGCTATCACGGTTCATGAGATACAGCCTGGTGACCACGGATATATGCTGGTGACAGACAGACAGAAAGACAGACAGACGGACAGTGGAGTCTTAGTAATAGGGTCCCGTTTTTACCCTTTGGGTACGGAACCCTAAAAACCAAGTCCGACTGGTAGTTCTAGAGATTAGCGAGATCAAACAAACAAACTCTCCACCTTTATTATTAGTATAAATTATAAGCAAACATAACATTTAATAGATACTTACCAACGAACCCGCCAAAACCTCAATCAAAACAGAAACCGCTATGATAGGCCCGTAACTCATCAACGAACCATCTATACTCATCGATTGGCCGTAACGAAGCAATCGCGGAGGGCCATCCGTCAGTACCTACCTCTAGCCTTAATCAAACATCTCCAAGGACTAACGTTTCCGTCAGTAACAATTACTCTGAGTGAAACGTTCCCAGACGACTCTCAATGTTTTCAGCTATTATCGTCTGTCCTCTGTACGAAAAAACGAAATGTAGGGACGACATTCGTTATTCGTAAATGAAAGAATAATATTTACATAATATAAGCTAACAGACTTAAAATAATATTAATAATACCGCTCATTTAGAGAAACATCAACGTAACTGCTACTTTTTTTTAAGTCTGCTTTCCTAACGTAAAGTGCTTTGTCATTTATTTAACTCATTTTCGGGAAAAAATACATTTACTTCGATGTTTCTCCAAATGAACTATATGTACATGTATATGTCGCAGATGATGGATTGTCGAATCCGCTGTTTACAAAACCACTAGTCGTTTTTCAAAACAGCTCCGTTATATAAAACTACTGAACAACTGAATACCGCAAAACCATTTTCTGCCTTTTGTCTATTTTTTTTTTTTGTCTAGTGGTCGCAAGCGCTTCTCCTAAGCATGAGATCCGGGGCTCGATTGTGCCTAGGTCGGGTATAGTATTAATGGGTTTTACCCTCTGGAATTTCTCAGTAGCAGCCCGGAGTCTGGATGTGTGCTCGGTTGATGGCAATAGGCTCGCCCCCTATTAGGGACTTCTTAATCATAACTGGCGAACTATGGGTGTATTATAGATACACCAGCCGATGTATTCTGTAAAATTATCTCCGTGAGAACTTAGGTGAAGTGAGCTTCTAGTGACATGTCATCTCATCCGATGCTAGAGGGATTGGCACTATTGACAGCTCACTTCACCTATGTTTTCACTGTGAGATGTTTTACAGAATAGCACTTCTGCTAGTTGGGGGATTAAGTACAGGCGTGATGTTATGTTATGTTAGAACCATTTTCAAGGATATAAAAAGATTGAATATTTTATATACATATTTTTTAATTAAACTCCTTTACACCGCTTAATACACTGCTCATGAGCCTCGAACCTATTCTGATTGCCGCCACAGCCTCCGTATACGAAAGTCTTGCAGTCATCTGCTTTCACATCGTAATAATACCTTGGAACACAGAAAACTTTGGATTAACCAATCTCACCATTTTCATAAAGCGTAATCAGTAATCACCCTATATTGTTCCTACGGCTAGGAGGACACAGGCCTCCTCTCTGTGCGGGAGCAGCCGGCGTAATCCACCGCGCGGGCCCACCAGGGCGAGTTGGTGAACCCAGTGGTAGATTGTAAATCATTAGAGTCAAATTCTCGCGTGTATGATAATGGTAACCATCAACCCGTCGTTATTATACCCATTATCATACATACAAGAATCTGATTCAATGTTTTACAGCTCCAGCTGATAAAACTCAGTGCTGAGGTAGATTGTCTCGCATCAACTCATTGGACTATTCATCCCTAAAAACTAGAAATGTGAATTTGTGAACGTGATGTTAGGCTGCGTGTTAAATTTGTTCAGGTCGGCTTTATTCAGTACAGCCGGGCGGCAAAATATTATTTCGATTTTGCCTCCTGACTACCCCTTATACTTAGATAGACGTCGCATTAACGATTTTTATTAATTGGGGTGCCACTAGCTGTTTGTAGCTAAATCTATAAAGTACCTACTACTACCATAATACGATTCCAAGTTGCAGCATAATTTTTTCCCGCTTGAAACCTTTTAAGTATGGGCAAAATAGCATATTATGGGACATTTAACAGCCACCCCCTTGGAGTCAAAAGCTGTTGCAGATCCAAATCACATTAAACAGCTGCCAAGACTGCCACGGCTGTACATGCCAGACTCGAAACTCCTCGATCTGGCTACCAGGCTAAGCCAGATGCCAGTAGATGCTATACATTGGATTTCTTACCTTTGAACTAGAGCCATACATATTCCAGCATTTGGTTGTAAACCACAATAAGTATTTTTTTGAGTGTCTTTTAAAGTCATGTAGATGGAGCCTGAAATAATATTTTTATGAAATAAAAGCTAGAGCAGACTAAATACTGGGCTGTATCATCATCATCATTTCAGCCGAAAGACGTCCACTGCTGGATATAGGCCTCCCCCAAGCACCTCCACTTCGACCGGTTCTGTGCTTCTTGGGGAGGGGGGGGGAGGGTGTTGCCATAATCTCCACGCTTGGCTGACGGGTTGGCGATCGCAGTATGGTCACATCTGTGGTATGGTGGTGAAATCCATCTAGAGAACGCTGCTGCCGATGCTCCGGTACGGCCCTTAGTCGCCTTTTGCGACACCCACGGGAAGTACGGGGTGGTGCTATTCTATAAGTCCGGCACCACACAGACACTCGGCGCCCGTCAAGGTGGAGGGACCAATACATAAAAGTTTTAATACCAACTGTAAATCTACTAATTGTTACCTATGAAATAATTATTGGTACCTCAATATAACCGTAGTTATTTAACAAAATCCTTGGTCCCTCCATTTTGATGTCAAAATGTTGGTCCCTCCATAATGATGATTCAACAATTGATAGTTTTGTTGTTTTGTTTTTCGAACTCTTCATATTTATCAGATACCTATTTCTCTCTGTAGGTATAATGAGGGTCCATTAAGACCCAAGAGATGGGCCAGCCCCCTAGCATCATGTATTGTAGAAATAGGTAAAACTACCAATATATCTGTCGGTTATTCAAATGGCTATTTCCCCTCAAAGCAGTGGTTACCTTCAGAAGATGCCATTCATCTGATCGGGTGCAGATTCGTCTGGTCAGATTAATCTCTTCCCTATGACATTTAAATTCTTTCAAATGAAGGTAATCTAGCCTTTTCTTTTATTTAAATGTCTAAAAATAGTAACATACCCTTACAATGGCGTTCACATTCTACTAACGTTTGGAAATTGTTCTTATTTCCGTCGCACCCGGAGAATAAGAACATCTTACAGGCGTCCAGCTGCGCGTCGTAATAGTAGCTGTAAGGAGGTTTAAATCACATCAGACCTAATAATATGGGCTAAGATTGATATATCAATACTTCTTCTTCTTCTCCTTACTCTTAACGTATCATCATCATAATCAGCCTATATTGTTCGCACTGCTGGGACACAGGCCTCCTCTCTTCGAGAGAGAGTGGGCTACAATCTACCACGAGGGCCCAGTGCGGGTTGGTAGATGTCACATGACTGCGAATTTTTGGTTCTAGGACATGCCGGTTTCCTCACGATGTTTCCCTTCACCGTTTTGAGAGCAGTGGTAATGAAATAATTTACACAAAGTAAAGCGCCTGTCTGGGTTCGAACCTACGACCTACAACTCGTAAGTCGCGGCCATTACCACTGGACCACTACTGCTCTCACTGCTCTCTTAGCGTATCGATGGCAAATAAAGTTGAGAAAATTCAAATATTATGTTTAGTCCAAAATTCTGCCGCGCGAACTCCTTGTATCAATACTTATCTAACCATATTTACGAAACCAAATAACTTACTTTTGTGTCATCGGCCCTTGTCTCCTGCAAAACATTATAAAATTATGATTTTTTGCATGCCTACATAAATTCACAATTTTCTACATCATCATCATCGCCATCTGCCTAGGCCTTTTCCCAACTACATGTTGAGTTGGCTCCCAGTCTAACCGGACGCAGCAATACAATTTTGATTAAAATATATCTGCACGCCTACATAAATTCACATTCTGCATGAAGCTTCATAAAGTTATACAAGACATGACTTCATACCGTTCGTTATTACTGTAATCTTCAATCAAGAACTGACATTGCGTTTACCTATCTAGGTATTGCATTTTAGTATTGCTTTAATATTGAAAAATTAATAACGGCGGTGGTGGTGGTTTATGGTGTACATAGTCAACAAAAGAGATAAGTATGCAGGATCGTCGGATACCTATTGTTGAAGTTTAGTAAGAAACCGATGTTGTAGACTGAAATTTAATTTGATAAACGAGCTGTTTGTTTTCTATTAATAAAATTAAATTTTATACGAGAACGTCCATCGGTTTCTTACCAAACTTCAACTATATCCGACGATCCTGCATACTTATCTCTTTTGTTGACTGTACATATTTAAGAAATATTTCTGAGGAAAGATAATGAACTTACTTCGCCGTTCCTAAACAATTACCGATTTTAGGTTGTAATTGGCACGAGAAATCCCATTTCCATACAGTGTCCACGTTACCTAAAAATTGAGACAAACCAAATAACAATACCTAGGTAGTAGTGAAACTTGAAAGAGACCTGCAGTGCTATTCTGTAAAAATCTCACCGTGAAAACTTGGGTGAAGTGAGCTTAAAGTGAACTGTCAATAGTATCAATCCCTAGCATCAGGTGGAATGATAGCTCACTTTAAGCTCACTTCACCTAAGTTATCACGGTGATCTTTTTACAGAATAGCACCGCTGCACTCTAATTGCGTACCTTTTTTTTGTGGATGGGAAATCATCAAATGACCCCTCCCGCTCTGGGTGGAGCGGAAGGGAGTGTCAGACTCTTACTGACTAAAACCCACCCGTGTTCCTTCCTTAGCCCTTTATGTTCCGGGGCAGCGGTATCCCTTTCGGACAATCCCGCTAAGCGCACCTAACGTATTTTTAATCACAATTCAAGGGTTTATAGAAAATGTCTAATCCATTGCTTCATAGGTTTAAAAAAATCTTCGGCTCAACAACTTAATGGACGTGGCTGAAATGTCAAAATGAAAGAGATTGCCATTTTACGTGTTTTACGCAATTACCCCACTGGCTGCAATGGCTGCCAGTGCCTGACAACCAAGCTTGTCACCAAAGAATTAGCTAGTGTTGCCCACCACATCTAGTCTACAGAGCCAAAGAATGATCCATAGATAATGAGGGTTGGGAGACCGGGTAACCTGAAGATCCCTTGTTGAACTCCGTCTGCGATTTAGGATAGCGTTCACCAGCCGGTGTACGACTTTACAAGGTACGCACGATCTCATCCAATCGGACAACATCACTAAGTTGTACCCCCCTAGTTTGAGATATGCATACCTCAGAAACGAGGGGAGGATACATACACCGAGAATGCTAGGACGACTAACAATCTCCAGGGCAATTGAAGAGATACATATCAGAATGATGTTCCACATGTTAAAAAATGGAACATGGCGTCAGAATAATTCTATATAAGGTGCTATAAAAATATCTGCCACGGCTTCAATGGGAGACAGTATTCTGTATATAGATTACAATAGTAAAGATACGTTATTGATCTTATGTCATAATTTTTTTCATACAAAAATTTGTGCGTATTAATTTTATTTGATTTAGTTGCATGAGACCGTCCCATAGTAATTAGCTGTTGCCGCACCGTCATTTCATTTCGCAAAATGTGACGAAGCGACACATCGCGCGTAGTTTGTGAACCACATTATGCAGAATAGAGTAAATGTTTATTTAATTACTTTATTTTCTCAAATTGATTTAACTATTCCGGGGTAAAAAATGTCTTCACTACTGTAATCTACATACAAAATACTGTCTCCCATTGAAGCCGTGGCAGATATTTTTATAGCACCTTATATATGATCCTTGGCAGCTGAATACCGATGTTAATTTGACCTATTTACAAGAGTCGAGAGCAAGCGTATTATAACTAATGATAATAATGGTTATCACGATGATATGTCTAGAAAGGGGATGACTGCTGAGATGAAGAGTAAAGATGTAGGTATGGAAGAAGCCAGGCTGCGCCAAATACAAATAAAAAATATTTTATTGGGTGGGCAGGAAAATGAGGATGGTTATCATGATCATACTAACTCCTCCTCTCGGGACCTGTAGCGCGGAACAAGTCATACGGAGTGCTTGAGAACTCATGGACGGGCTCAACATCTATTCTTCGATTCAAACTGGTTGGTTTAGGTGAAGCACTACCACGAACTTTAGCTGTGGTCAAAGTAGTTTTAGTAACAAGAGAAGAACTTTCTTCTGAAGATGAAAATCTCGCGCAGAACAACACCACCCCGAGTATTATGACAGCGTTATAAAGACCTTCCATTTTTTTAATATGAAATTCGGCGTTTTATTAACTTTGTTACTGGCACTCCGGTGTGAAATAAATGTTACGCACAGAATTTATATCGCTATAAACCAGTTATCGCTCGTGCACAATGAAATCATACGTTTTGCACGTTTATTTATGTAGGTACAGTTTTGCTTATGTAGGTACTTACATTTCTAAAACGAGAGCGGAAGGCAAAATAGGTAACCGATGGATTCTATAACATTGCTGTAGAGGAGCAGAGTGGCTCGATGGTAACGGCCGCGACTTACGAGTTGTAGGTCTTAGGTTCGAACCCAGGCAAACGCTACTTTGTGTAAATTATTTCATCACCACTGCTCCCAAAACGGTGAAGAAAAACATTGTGAGGGAACCGGCATGTCCTAGAACCAAAAATTCGAAGACATGTGACATCTACCAACCCTCACTGGGTCCGCGCGGTGGATTATAGCCTACTCCCTCTCACAGAGAGGAGGCCAGTGTCCCAGCAATGGGAACATTATATACTGATTATACTATAATTCTATAGAATAGTAGGTATGTAGGTAGTTATTTCCTACACAAATAGCTCAATGAAATTACGATCACCATCAGAAACTCCCACAGAATTTCCAGACGATCCACTACGCAATCGCGCGGCACAATGGTTACGATAATTATTTCTCCGTTACCAACACACAATGCAACGTTTGATCGGCAAGCTGAATGTTTGCTGATCTAATGGCATTTTCAATTTGCATTCAAATTCCTGAGCTCGCATTGCTGAGCTCCGCGGGAGGGCGGCGGGATGCCGACAACGTTGGATACTCGAATGCTCCAATGCCCGAATCGGATTAACGCTAACGACGCACCATTCTGTATGACCGCCGCAGTCGACCGCATTCCCGCCGTGTCCTGTGCGATACTGATAAACTGTTGCAGTGTGGATGCTAGGGATCCCCCATAGCATCCACACATTAAATTCCCGTGCATGCCTGACCGATTTATCACTTTAATAAAAATCAGAACACATACGAGTATGACACGCATGAAGAATGGCCGCAATAAGGTGTGGCGCACGTTGCCATGTGCAGACATCTGACGTTTTTGCAGCGAAAAACTCCCTCACTAACGAATAACGGCTTTTACAATACAATACCATACAATTATTATTATTTTATATATATTATACAATTCCAAGTATTAAAGATAAAGAAAAGTATATAGGTAGCTACTAAGTTATGATCTTCATAAAATAAGAATTTCTTCAAACCATAACATCTGCATTTGCAACAATGGGTCCTCATCACAAGCTCTATCGATGTTGCAAATTAGCATTCCCCGAGGAGAATCCTAATGAGAAATGTAATTTCGAGAAAGCAGATAGCTCTTCACAAAGCTTTTTAAATGTACAATTCCGAGCTGTAGGATTAATTACTATAGTTTTTCATCCCGTCTAGTCCGTCGTCGGTCGACGGAAGGCAGGATTACGAGTGGATTCAGCTGACGACGATTAATTATTAATTGTCACTACGGTTATGGCTGCAAAGCCAATTGCCTCTCGGCTTAGCAGGATTATTTAATCCTGGGCCTGATGAAGTAACAGACATATATTTACAGACACGGTTAGGTAACTTCTATTAGAGATAGGTATACTCAAGTTCGTGAGTTTGAATGATTGAGGTCTGGTTATTGTTTGAAGAATTTCAAAAGTTTTAGCTAACATCAGATGGCTTAGGACTATGTGTTTGTATTAGGACATAGATATCCGGGTAGTAACTATAGTTTACCTAATATGCATTCGCGATTTATTTGCCAAAAATTTAAAGAAATATGAGTTTATGGAAAAATAACTTTAAGTCCTACACCATAAAGTTCAGTTTACGCTACAACTTCAAACATTTTTATAACTTTTTCAATAGTGCTAGTCACTCTGAAATCAACTTAATTACTTACCATTAAAATAATGTTGATATTTATTTAACTTGAAATAATATTAATTTGAAACATAAATAGACTTATACCTACTTATTTATCTTATCGATTCAGCTTCGGCTGTTACTATTAGGTAACCTCTATCCATCAAAATTCAATCAAACTTCATTTTCTCACGGTAAAATAGGGAGGGATAGGTATAGAGGCAATATAGGCAACAATATTGAGTAGGTAGGTGCCTACCTACCTACCTAAGGGCTGATTTTTCCATAGTCGGATAACTTTTATCTGAAGAATAAATTTGACCATTTAACATATTTTCTATAGGTACCTACAAAAGCTGTCAAACCGCAATATTTATTCCTTTGATATAAGTTATCTGGCTATTGAAAAATCAGCCCTAAATTAAATGAAACTATGTATTGAATAAGATAGGGCTAAGGATAGTTCTTTCTTACATCTGTAACCTACGAACCTACCTACCCGTCTACTGTAAATTTTCACACTCTGTTGTTTGTAATCTTACATCTACCCACATTTTTAGACCTACATTCTTCACCTTCATTCTTTTGTCTTTTTTGGCTGAATTCAGCTGCTTCTCTGATTCAATTCCTTTAGAATTTTAGATTATACAGATGTCAGTCTCAGTCAGTCAGCCCTACCTAAAAACCAACAAAAATCAGTTTAATGAAAGAGCGCCCTTATTCCCAGCATAATATAATGTAAAAACAGCGACGGAAGCAAAATAAAAACAGACAGGGGGCCGCATAAAAATTCAATCATTTCGAAAGCTTCGCCAAGATTTGTAAGCCGAAGTCAGAGAGGATTTAAATGAAATTACTACATTGTTCCGACGAGCGTCGATGGACGCCCTGACGCTTGTAAATTATAAATTAAAAATATATAAATCGCTCAGATTTATGTGCTTTGTTTTACGTGCTGTAATTAATGCTATTTGTTACGCGTAAAATTCATTTAATCCCGGGAAATCCTATACAGATAGGTGGTAACTTTTGTTTTTTAATTGAAATTAGTTATTGTCTGCTGGTTTAACGGAATATTGAAAAAATATTATCTATGGTATGGTATGGTAGGTAGGAACTTTTATCTGTTGTTTAGTATGCTCTTAGCTTAGATTGCTTATTTTATGAATGCTTGCTTAGTTCTAACTATCACTTAGGTAGGTACTTAAGTAACCATTACATACCTAATCATGATACAAATCACCTATCTACATCTTAAATGGGTAGTTTTAGGATAGATAGAGTACATACCTAACATTGTATCCACAGCATCCCTCGCTTTACGTCATAGGTACTTATAGGTACCTACTTATATGCCTCAGGTACCTACCTACCTACTGTGATTTTAACACTTTAGTCTTATCGTAAAGCCTTAACAGTAACGCCTCCCTATTACTTATTTTTGTAGGCAAGCCTAAAAGCCTTTTACCGTGAAATGATATACGGCTTCCAATATCCTAAAATATCGGACGCATCTCGCGTTGATTGATCCCAATCGTCTATTTAATCGGGAGCGCGTGAAAGCGAGCTCGATGATAGGATATTTTGTTGTATTTTTGTAGATAGGTAGGTTATGAACATTCTACTTACAGTAGACCTTCCAGGACTGACATCAAAACTGCCATAGGCCCATAGGGAGGTACCAAGTTATTCCGTGTTACCTACCCTATACCTACTCAGGTCGGTAAATATGTACATCCTATTATAGTTATGTAGGTACGTTTACTAAGTATAAGCTAAGTACTATTAGTTATTCTGTTGTATAAGGTACCTATTAGTTAGTAGGTAGGTAGAAAAGAGATAGGTAGGTACAGCCACAACATTTTTTGCTGGAGATGCGAGTAAGAATCAGGTAGGTATCTCACTCAGACCAACAAAAAAAGATAGACAGCGCGCCGCAAACATCAAAAGTGAAGCCATAAAACCGTGCTCCTGCAAGTAAACATACACGCTCACGCACACACCTACACTAAAACCATGCTCATTGCTCTTAGTTTGTCACAAGTCGTCGTCAAGATAACATAGATTTAAAAAATATAATTATGCCTTCCTGTGTAGTGAAAAGTTGCAAAATCACACAAAAAGTCTTACGGAATCGCTTTTCACTTATAAGTACTTGAAATAACATCGTTTCTTTATTATTTATCTATGAATTTTAGGTTACTTGGAACAAAAAACCTCAACGAACGAAAGCAGTGACATAAAGTGCGGAAGTTGCCATAAGACGATTTAAAATTTCCCCATTCGATTAATCTAAGTATACATATAAATATGATTTCTTACTTCGAGTTATATTTCCATTTTCTTTTATATGTATTTAATATTTTAGGTTTCCAATTAATAATGAAATTAAAAATAAATAATATAATAATATGTAATAAAGTTGATTGAAAATATGAGTTGTTTTTTTTTAATAGAAGTCCTTCTAAAATCTAAACAATTGAGGTACTATACCATACTCAACAATACTCGTACAATATTATACTAGTTCCTACCCACACAAATATCCCCAAATTATAGGGAAAAAATTTAACAAATGGCAACCCTTCAATACACACATAGATAAAAAGGTGGCTTCACTTTTAATGTTCGCGGCGCGCTGTCTATCTTTTTTTGTTGGTCTGAGGTATCTCAAGAGTTCGGCGCGGTAAACGAAACACTTAGTTTTATTGTTATGACGGCTATGCTATTGTCCTTGAAAGTGCTAAATTACATATAAGAGGTAGTATTATCTGACATATTATAAGTAGGTAGGTACATATGCGTCACGTCGATGTGCACTAGGCTGACCTACGCCAGCCCCCTTCCTAGTTATGGCATAATTGTCACCTCCTTTTGCTAGGAAGAGATGATCGCAAAAGAGGCATCGGAAGGGAGCGGGAGGCTGCGCCCTCTATCCCTTTCGCAGCACCAGGAGCACCCTAATTGCGTAGTTCACACTATCAATCTCAATCTGAATCATTTTGAAGGATACCTTTTGCTAATCCATTGCTTCACATGTCCGAAAAATGTATCTGTTCAACGACGTAAATAACGCAATGAATGTTGTTGAACTGTCAAAATGAAAACCATTGCTAGTGTGTTACGCAATTACCCCGCAGGTCTACTTCCTTAGCACGAAGTCCGCAGTTCCGGCTGAAGTTACAGGTGCTTCCAACTCCGTATCACGGACTTAAGATTAGTTCGGGGCTCTATTAGTTGTCTGTACACCCGATGTGTACCTACTTATTTCCCGTTCGAAAAATTGAATTTTGCACTTGTTTTGAATGATCAACTACTTTCCAATGGGCCCGTACCTATCTTCGTAGGGTAAACCACCAGGCCCCAAAGGCCGCTCAGCGATCTGTGGCCGCCAATGTCTGCATAACGTGTGGCTTGCAGGCAAGAGACTTAGAGCGGTTTCGCACTACCTACATCCGATCCGAATCCGAATTAAAGACCCGACTTCAATCCGAATTGGGAATGGTCTAAATTTGGACGGATAGAGTTCGGATCTAGTGCGCATACAAATAGGACTATGGTCACTTCGGAACGGCATTTCTCGGATCCGGGGTCTACTCCCTAAGTCCGTCAACGAAGTGAACGGCCCGTCCGACAGTAGCCCGATACGTCGGACTGAACCCTACTCCCTAACGATTTCGGCTTCATCAGTTTCAAACGGAATCATAGACAATATTCGTGAACGAAGGACGCATGGCGGTAGAGTTGCGTTATTTTACCGGTCGATTACCGGTTTACTTATTTTGTAGTTTTTTAGCTTATTAAACAAAAATTAATACTTTTGTCGTTAGAAATTGACAACATATTTTAAAATATACTTTTTATTATGTCTTAAATATAGAATTGAATTATTTTTGCCATTTTTGTCCGGAAACCGGCATCATCCTGTTGACACCTTTGCCTGTTTACTTTTTGAAGGAAATTTTCAAATGAAATGTCAAAGTATAGCACGGGTTTTTCTATGGCTATAGTAGGTACAGACGCCAGCGCATCAACCTACACCTAACTGTCAAATTTTCCCAATCAACATTGAACCTTATGCTTTAGCGATAAAGTTGAAAATCTATTACAGAAATCTGACAGATTGTAGTAGGTTGATGTGCTGGCGTCTGTACGATGTTGATGCTACGCATTTAAAGAAGTGACTTTAAAAAAGTTCATATACTTTGTCAGCCGGGAAGTTTTCTGTATTCTAATTAGCTTTCCATTCCATGGTTAATTGTGTAAAATGTCCCCAACCGCTGCAGCAACTCACTGGCAAATTGAGGCCCTTCTCGATTTTATGGGTGAGAACAAAGAATTGGCTCGCGGAATATTGAGGGGTGCCGACGGGAGAGTTCGCTCAAAATGACTGTGGGAAAACCTGTGCAACTCCCTTAACTCAATGGGAAGTTGCACTGAGTTGGGAAGTTGCACTGAGTCCGTCGAGCAGTGGCAAAGAGTGAGGATCCAAAAGTAAACAAAGACCACAGTAAATGGGTGGGACGGATTGGTAATACAGCTCAATAAGTTGCAGAAACTTTAATATGTCCTTATATACTTTCATTCTTGGATCAACACCACTTCGGCGTATGTGTTGAGGCCATGTTGAGGCAAAAGAGGTATTAAATCCGCACATAAGCCCTAGAATAATTCCCGAGTGAGTCTATAGTTCCCTATGAACTCAACGTCGGGAATACTCGCCAACCTAAAGTTTCGGCGTAAATGATACCGACGTTGCCTCCGCTCTTCCTGTAAAGCTTCTTCAATCAATAAAAAAGCAGCCATAGTTTGAAATTATTTTATTTTAGTAACTTTCGTCGATAGCACGAGAACTAGTTTGATGTCGTATCAACTGACATAACTATCCGTCAAAACCAGTGTCATGTTCAACTGTTCGGACGGGGAAAAACACATCGGGAGTAGGGACAACAGTCAAATCGCGTTGTCATTCATTCTTCGCTCGGGCCCCGAACGATTCATCCGTTCGTAGGTCACAGGGAGTAGGAAACGCCCGTAACGAAGCCCGAAGCGACGGACTTCGTGCTTAGGGAGTAGACCCCCCGGATCGGATGTAGTGCGAAACCGCTCTTAGGGTCTGTCTACATGCGTTGGCATTGCACTGGCGGCCACATGGAGGTGCGGTACGGAAGGTACCGTAATATTTCAATGTAAGACGCCATAGCAGTAATTAAAGTATCGCTCAGGCACCGCCATTTGTTCCCAACGAGTAACACCCTCAAATGTCACACTGTTACTCGATGGGATTTTTTTCTGAAAAAATTCCCAACCGGTCACACTACCAGTCACGGGAACAAGCAATTTTCTCTTTTTAGCTCTTTTTTTTCTATTTGCGCAAGTCGTTTCTGGCACTCGCCGGCCGCTGCCGCGGCACCGCTCGCTTCGCTCGCTCGGCTCGTGCGTAGAGGGGTCTCAGTTTTAACCTAACCTAACCGATTGTTCCCAACGAGTCACACTGTGACATGTTACAGTGTGACTGGTTGGGAACACACCGGCACCGCGCTGCCCGTGATTGCACGGGCAGCACCCTGCCTGAGCGATCCACACAATGCCAATGCATTGTGTGGATCATAGGCAAGGGTAGATCTAAGGAGGGACACGCAGGGGCAAATGGTTTTAAAATTAAAAACTGGGAGATTAATAGGATAACGCTTTAATAATATTAGGTATATTTTTTCGTGCACGTTTCTTGCGACAACCAGCAATGCCGAGCGATCTTTCTTCACCTTACGCTGGTTGAAGACATATCTTCGCAGCAGTATGAAAAAGAATAGTCTGGACTGGCCTTAATCCATATTCATCAAGACATGCTTCAATGATGAACGCTGAAGAAGTACCTACCTACTGGATATTTTCATCAGCAGTGGCGTAACTCCTAAGGTGCAGCAGTGGTGGTGGGGTCAGTTTGTAGTCGGGCCCGGAATTCTGCTAAGCCAACAATGCACCTGCCTAGAACCTCAATCGGCGAGAGGATTTCAGTATAATATATAAAGCTAAAAAGATAGCGCGGTTCGAGGGGCCTCGCACGTTCGAGTTTTTGCAGCTTTTCTCAACTCATAAAAATATATTTAGCTAATACCTACTATGAATGGTCAAAAGAGAATGAACCACACCAATTCGAGGCGAGGGGTAAAAATTATTGAGCTCGCTTCGCTCACTCTTGCAGCATAGGTTTTCTAACCCTTCGTATGCTTAAACGTGGATCCCGCGAGACACAATGGATTTTTAATTGTGTCTGTAATTACGGCATTCAACCGGTGGTTAATCCTTAAACATTACCTATGTCAACAAAGCAACTCTTACCTATTTCTATATGTACCTAAGTATATGGTTAAAAAAGAAAATCTATCCTATTCGCCTAGTCAAAATTCAAATGTGGACCCTCAATGGGAACGCAAGTGTCCAGTGCGGGTGCCAGAAATAAATCCTGGATCCGCTCTTTACCATAGGAGTGGGATACGACTTTGGGACCTGAAGCTGCGGCAATAGGCAGTGTTCGTGGCCGCGTGCATGAAAAAACCCGTTGTTTCTTCGGAATCGATTTTGAGAAACAGATGCAATGCGAAACATTAGGTACCGACTACCGTAACATCGAATGTAGCTATCAACAATGTTGCACATGAATAATAAATCATAAGCATGTTGCAACACTAGCAACATGATTCCCGCACGCAAAACAAATGTTGCTGAAATAATGTATCACCGCAGCTTTGTTCTGTGCCTAAGAACGTAGGATGTCATTGAGCGCACTGTCGAAAGTACAGTTTTATGTTGAGATCGTTAACACGTTCAGTGCCGGGAGCCCTCCTGGAGGGTTCACTCAAATCCCTTATGGGATGCCGGGAGCCCTCGCGGAGGGCTCATTTTAAATGTACGTTTTTCTTAGCGAATACAGCATTATAAACTATGAAAATAAAATTTGTCGTATATTTTAACAAGATTTATTAGTATATTCGTTGGTTTTGAAATACCAGCATTTTTATTTTTAAAAATAATTGGGAGCTATTTCAGGGGTGGTAAACCATTTTACGGTTACAAATATTCACTAAAAATAAAAATATTTATTTTGAGATTATAAATTACGAGGATGACTTTAAAAATAGAAGCTTTTCAGGGTTCCGTATCAAAATGGTAAAAAAGAATACCCATAGTGCAACTTCGTTTGTCATTCATTCATTTTTGTCCTCTATGGTTTCTGATAGTAATCTTCTACATCATAATAATATTTTCACTTCTCATGCTCTAAAAGTTCGTCTTTATGTTGTGCTTAGGCGACATAAAATCGCTTTTTATGTTCTAGTTCTAGTGCATAAAGTAATATTTTTCTAAGACTAAGATAATGGCCCAACAGCCACACGAACAATATTTTTATTTTAATTTATACCGCTTCCGTGTTTTCTATCGTTAATTTAATAAAATCAGATAAAATAGTTGTCATTTATTATTTAAAAACACAAAGAAACGTTTTTATGACTTGGCAGTATGAAGTACCCAAGTCGAATGACACATGTTGAAAATTAAAAAAAACCTTTAAAAAGTTTCGTGACGGGAATTAGCTATGCTTTGCAACATTTTTGATGAACTGCTATATATTTTATGCCTGTTTCATTTTCTCGCAATTAATTTTCAAACACCATTTGTAACCTTTATTTACCTACCTAATATCTATAATAAAATATACGTTTTTTTAAACAAACTTTTCCTTTGACACTGAAAACTAAATAAAAGTTGTATGTAAACATAGGACTTAGATTTTCTTTAATTTTATTTACTTCAAAAGTTTCTAAACAGTATATTACTTCGTCTCCTTCTGATAGCTTATAAGTTATTAGGTTCGTTTTACTGATAAAAATTATAAAACCGTAAAACGAACCTACTCTATAGTGATATTCATAGATATAAGAAAGAAACGTTCTGTAATTTCTAAGAGAAAATTAACAGCCACACAAACAAATGCCTAATGTAATAATACATAACCTCACGAACCCGAAAACGCATACTTATCAATGTACTCGTATATACATGGATAAGTATGCGTTTTGGGGTTCGTGTATATGTATCACACCAATAGGCATAGGTATTGTATATGTATTACACCAATAGGTAGTGTATGATTTCCGTTTGTCTTCGTTCACGTAATGATGCTACCTACGGAATGAGTAAATGACGCGGTGTCGTGATGTTTGTAGACATAGTTTATAGCTGGAATAACTTGAGGTAATGTCAGGCAAAGGAAGCACGGGAGCGAAGCTACAAGTAAAAGTAGTTATGACATAAATCAGTTCTTATCTCAATCCGAGTTTTTTCGTAATTATTTTATACGTACTTTCTCAATTAACATTATATGAATAACGACTGAAAGTAGGTAATTCCAGAGTGAATCATTACCGTCAAGTAAATAATAGAACACTACCTAATCTTTAATAAGCTGTTACAAAATAATTACGTTTTCATTATATAAACAACTACTAATATTGCATAATGTAACTGTTTGTTGTTCATTAATAAAATAAAATAAAAAATTATTACAAGTTTGAAAATTTCAGAAGAGGTTGAATACCCCTGTCTCGGGATCAAAGCGAGCGATTATACTTTTTTTGATTTTTTTATTTTTTAATATTTCACGTTTCCACCCCACTAGTACATGTAAATACCCCCAGAGATACTAAATATAGCAACAAGGCGTTTTGAAAACACAATTTTACTTCTTTTTACAGTGTTTTATAATACGGTTTCAAACCTAATGCCGACGACCCTCCTCGAGGGTTCACTTTAGCGCAAACGTAATGCCGGTGACCCTCCTGGAGGGTCCATTTGCAATATGTATGGCGGCATGGCGTATGAGCTCTATGAAAAGTGGGTGGAGTCGAAAGTGTTGGTGCCGAATGGTGCGGTACTGTTGGGGGTACACGCGGGTTACCGCGGTAGCTACTTGACGCTATTAAAAAATTATATCGACTTCAAAAGGAAATCCACTCAAAATCATGAAATAACTTAGGATCTGTATTTTAGTTTTTTTACCACCGACTTCCGGAACGGTCCTCCGTTTTAAAATCTGTAGGTATTTTAGTTTTTTACCACCGACTTCCGGAACGGTCCCCCGTTTTAAAACCGAGAACATCCCGAGGACAGCCGAACACGCATCCGAATGTAGAGCGGTGTCGGTAACAGTGTCGCGAGTTCAATGGATTTTCTTCCCATCTCAAAAAATGCCTAACGCGCCTAGTTTTCAATTGATGCGGGGCCAAAGAAACTGACGCAATTTTGTTTTTTTTTACCAGCAGCGCGCAGCGTCCTCCTATTCCTTGTAGCACTGCCTATTAGATATTTATGTTGGCCAAAAGTTAGTTTGGTTTTAAGTGATCCATATATTAAAATTTGTCGAACCCAGGATCCAGAGAGCAAACGATTGTGTTTCATTGTACAGACGCCAGCACATCAAGCTACCCGAAACTGTCAAATTTTCCCAATCGAGTTTGAACCTTATGCTTTAGCGATACAGTTGAAAATATATTAAATAAATTTGACAGATTGTAGTAGCTTGATGTGCTGGCGTCTGTACATTGGTGAGTTGCGAATCTGGTGAGTTGAAAATCTGGGGACTTGCTCATGAGGGATTCAGACCTCTTACCTGTACGTAGCCTCAAGCGTCTTGGTAGAGTCAAATCGCCACGATAGTCGTAGAACTTCTCAAAGGTCAACTGCCAACAGAATCGCTCGCCACCGTGCCATGGCGAGTATAACTTCTTTTTTCATTGCACCACTTCTTTTCTCGAGCTCGATGTCATTAGATATTTTCCAGAAGGTCCTCCTGGGTTATTCCATTAATCCACTTAAGGTGGATACTCGGAAACGCATGTCCGAGAATCCACCCTAGGCCTAGTTGGATAAACGGAATTTATAGGCTTAGGGTTAATGCTCGGACATGCGTTTCATGCATAAATGGAATAACCGATCCTCTTACCGTCAAGAAGTTGAGTTCATATTCTTGATAAAATTGTCACTTTATAGCAACATAATGAAAGTTTCAGTAGTTCGGTCATCCAGACTTACAACCGAACCACTGCTACTAGACGATGTAGACTGCTAAAAAAAAAAGAGTCCCGATTACCTAATTTAGCAGCCAAATCAGATCCATGTTTAACCCTCGGTTTATTATCCGGAGTTTATCTATCCGATAATACAATTTATTCGAAATAAATTTTGTTATAATTTGCAACTTATTGAAAGTTTATTGAGGACTATGGCAGAAAGATGCCATAGAATGCTTATCCATACACGTTGAAGACTTTTCCGACCAGGTGTTTCAATTTCTTAGGTGCGCGATTTCAAATCCAGTAGTCTATCCAGCACCCTAATTGCGTAACACACTATCAATCTCAATCTGAATCATTTTGAAGGATATTACTAACTAATTCATTGCTTCATAATGTTCGAAACATTTGTCTGCTCGACAACTTAAATAACGCAATAACTGTTACTGTGTTACGCAATCACCCCCCGGGACAGCTGTATTTGTAATATTTACCCGGCCTACGTACTACTTCGACCACTAATCAATGAACCACACGCAGTTATCTTTTTAGCTAACAATAATAACTACTTACTGGACTAGGACTTAGGGAGTCATGGTATTGATTTATTAATTATGTGCCTGAATTTTAAATTATTTGTACCTAATCAGTCAAATGTTTTTGATGATAACAGGGAATTTCATCCCCCTTTTCAGTTCTTTCTATACCTTTATCCAGAATTATAGAATGCAATTTGCAGAAATTAAAACGAATGGTTGTAACTATGCTCTCAGTTGTGCTGAGCTATCTGATTGAAAAAGAGGCTTTTAATTTCCTCTCGGCTTTTGTGGAAATGAAAATTCGGACATAACGGATAAACATTCGCGTACGAAGATAATTTAGTAACGTACGACCCGTGGGAGCCTTTTTCAAAACAAACCAAATAAAACAAATATAGGATTATATTCAGTGAAACATTTAAATCCAACATAACAAACATTGGAGTAATTTCAATGTTTGCACAAGCTGTATACAGACTCGCATTCACAACGGGCTCGAACCTAGTAATATAGCTCAATAGATGAAACAACTAATAGTCTATAATCCCATTTGCCACATTTTATTATCGTCGGCACGTATTAAGCCACTATGTTTCTAAGTTCCTCTCAAAATACCTCAAACCATGTTAATGAAAATAGCGCAACCAACACACATTGTTAACATAAAATTAACGAGTTCAATATTAACATTAGAAAGAAAAAATCTACACGCGGGGACATCGCTTCCACTCATTTAGATAATCTATATGATATATTAATCTGCTGGAGGTGCGAAATTACCTTCTCCAGCCACGAAATAATAACTAAAAAGGGTATAAATTAAATTAAGCACTACCATTTCAAACCACTAAAAATGTCTTAAAACGTCTAAGGCATCTTTACGAAAACTTATTGTATTTTTTTTCTTAATTTATTACATCATATATATACATAATTTCGACATAATCATTTATTTAAAACGTAACATATCTCTGGCAGGTCAAGTAAAAAATTAAATAGTAAGTAACATTACATAAAGTTATACTTTGAGGAAAATAGTTCACTTTCACTTGGTATACAACAATAGACAATAAATTATCAGCAGTTGGGTACTAGTGTCAAGTAAGGACCTACGGACACACCTTTGTTGTTCCGTCGAAATCAATTCCAAGAAACGTTTAGGGAAGGTCCGTTTTCCCCAAAATACAATTTTACAATGGATTTTCTCAAAGGAAAGATTCTGATTCAACCAATTATCAAATAGTAACATGTAGACCGCTTCGCTTTAGATCGCTCGGACGCTTTTAGCCAGAATTAACAATAAAGTGCTAACGTTAAATCTATTATGTGCAATTAAACCTAGTGTACACTTGAGGACGCTAAACGCTACGCCATCGCTGTTCTATTTATTATACTAATTGATATCGTCTTCGCCTCAAACATACACCCGGGTGTTGGCAATTCGACAATCAATAAAACATTTTAGACTTTAGTATATAATATACTCCAATAATTTCTATAAAAAACAGATTACACATGAAAGTTTTAGCGAGTGTCTTTAACATTACTTTTATAGAAAAGCACAAACCTACACATGATTGTCGTTTGTTACGGTATGTGCAGTAGCTATGTACAGGCTTCACTAATATTTATTATCACAATACGGTCATTGCAGATACAAAAGAATTCTTTTCAATCTAGTAAAATATTCAAATTCATTTGCCAGTCATGGTCGTCTAGTTTTTAATTCCCATGATGCAAAACAATGTGGATTTAGAGCAGTCTAAGTAGTTTCCAAACATGTCAAGCAAATTTGCTTTTCATGTAAAATGTTACAAAATTAATTAGTTACGGGTGGTATATGTAAGCGTAAAATAGTTTATCACCAAATACATCCATTGTTGAAAATGTTACTAGGAATTACATTAATTGGCTGTATTTTATACCTTTGAATATTATACTATTTCTATCATGCATTTCATTCAAACTCGATTACTATGTTCAACATTTATAATAAAATAGTTTTTAACATTACAAGCTTCTGAAAACTTTTGCCATCATAATGAAAGATCAGCAAGCCGATTTTAATTTTACTGGTAAATACTTCTTTATATTACACTAGTTTGTTAATATAGTTAATCAAACAAGCGTCAACACACAGAGGCACATTTTATTAATATTCAAATTCATGTCTAAATAATGTTGTCTTGTATACTCCGTGAAAATGCTTTACATTGCCGAATCACCCCAAACGACTGCGCTGCTCGACTGAGCGAGACTGGGACAGTTGGCACAGCCTTCGAGGCGACACTGACGATAATGTCTCTGCCTCGTTCAGCCAACAGCTATCAGTACATATAATATTTAAAAAAAAACACCTGTGGACATTTATCAGTATTTTCGGGAGGCCACGTGGTTCACTCACTGTTTATGATGAAGGCGTGTTTGACACAGAGCCTTTGATTCGAATTACTGACGGAGCAATGCCCTCGCGACAATTTGTATACGTCGCCCGCGCAACCGAAATAAAAGCAGGTTCCACGCTATCTACTTCGAGGCTAAACTACGTGACCACGCCCATGCATTTTGTTTTGACATCATTCACGTCTGGTTTAATTTAATTAATGTCGAGTTAGGTACATCTGAATATTTTCGAAATTAACGTGAGTTTAAACGTGTAAAACTTACTAATGCCACCGATTAAGAAAAAATATAACGCTATACATGAAAAAAATTGATGGATAATACTCGATTTTAGTCACTTTACCGGCGAGACGCCTCCTAGTGACAACACTAATATAATATACGACGGCCATACAAAGCTACTGTTACAAATTATCATAAAAGCATTTTTCTAGCAGGACTACTCTGTGGCCTCAGTGTCTATTACACGTTTGTTTAGGAGCAGTATCCTACATAGAATAAATAGGGCGGTAAAGAAAGTCAAATATTGGTGTTAGCGATGCACATTATGTAGATAAGGCTATTTGTTGCGTATCCCGGCGATAGTAACACGGCATAGCGGAGTGCACATGTTTAATGTAATGTTTATTAGTAATCGAAAAGGAGTGGTCCGGAGTACGAAATTATGAGCTATAATATGTGTATAACTGGTATAGCAGCGTGAGTGTGTGGCGCGAATGTGCGCGTCCGCTGGTGCGGTGTTACTGTCGCTGGACGTGCGTGTCTAGGTAGGTCGCCCCGCAGCGCCAGAGGTGTGTCTCCGTCAAGCGAACCAGGGAGCGCACTTCACGGCTCAGTTGTATATCTTGATCGCCTTCTCTAGGTAGTTGACGCGGGACCGCTTGGGCGTCTTGTTGATGTGCTCGAGCCCGAGCCACGGCCGCGCCGTCGCGTCTGGAAGTGACAGATCTAGATTAAATTTTAGCACACATTCTTTTGAGGATTGGATCTATTGTAATCTAGAATTTTGAATGACAAGAAAATATTGAATGATCCAAACAAGTAAAGTATTGTTACAAGTCTGAGATGATACTCACTCGCGTTACTACTTGGCCTGAAGTCGTAAATGTTTATTGTCGCTCCTTCACTTATGTAGTTAGGTCTTCCATTTGTCACTATAGCGAAATTGTACTGAAACAAATATGAAAACAGTTATAAATTAGGTATTTTAATTGCTGTATTACATGTAAACAGAAAACTGAGAAAACAATATAATTACTTCCCAGAGACTCTTCAGATCGAGGTTTACGTCGAAAGCTTGAATAAACGTTGACGATTCAAAAGTACATAAGTGAAAAGTTAGTGGTTTATTTGTAATAAATGGTTTGATTTTGACTGCTCACCTTTTCCCACTCCTTATCGGGTATGTCGAGTTTCTTCTGCAGCCGGTCCTTGACCGCCTGGAAGGGCTCGTTGTGTTTGACGCGCGCGTAGAACGGAATGCCGAACGTCGCGTACACCTGCTTGTGGAAGTGTGCGCACGGCACTATGATCTCGTCCTCCTAGAATAATAAATAAAACAACATTAATTAACATTTTAAACAAGCTTCTAAATCGGTGCTTTTCTCAACAGCAACCACCACGTCAATCATTTAATTTATTTAAAGAAAGAATATCTATAAGACGTTTCGCTATACAGGATGGCATGGATACCAACGCGGACAAAATGTATGGAATGGCAGTTTTTTTTTTAATAACCGACGGAGAATTTCTATGCTAGGGTCTAGAATCAGGGGCTGAATTCATGGTTACAGTTTGCGCGTCGCTGTCCCTGCCACCCTATATTCATACTAGCATGAATCGAACCCCAGTACAGCTAACAGTTTATTTCTATAGGAGAACATTTGTGTGCAGATTTTGCAATAGTTATCACAAAAAGTGTACAAAATTAAGAGATCCTCAATTTTGTTATATTACTATATTTGCTTTTACTATATTTTAAGTTTTCAAAAATAAGTGAAATCTTTGTAATTTGTTATTAAGAGATATTTTTTTGACAAAGAACATCTCTGAACAAAGACGATGTTGTAAGCCATACCTGCAAGTTGAGCTCATCTCTAGGAATCTCCTCTATTCTGTAGAGTCTGGGCGGCGATATGGTGACCTGGTCCAGCGTCAGCTCGGGGTCGGGGCCCGGTAATACTTTGTGACACGACACCTCAACGATCCTTAACCTGAGCAACGAGACAATTTTATGAAGACATCGAATATTACCAAACTTTTATACATAAAGGATACGCGATTGAATCCTAGCTCATCTTTAAACTTGAAAGTATTTTTTCCTATTTCTTCCTTACTCTAAAACTACTTTTTCATTTTCATACTATTGAATGGCAAACATGATGACGGCTTTCATTGGTGTAGTAGCGATCACTAGCTATCGCAACATCTGTCATACTAGATACATCACAGGAGTATTGTCACCCCAGAGACAAAGTTAAAAAGGGCACATATGCTTACAAATCAGAAAACTGCAACGCTGCTTGAGAGCACATATAAGTATGGCAGTAGTCATTCTCTAGACGAGCTTCTTCACAAACAGTCTACTACTACCATTAAAGTAGCATATTTATGCATTAATAAAGACAACTTCGTCACTCACGTTCCAGAACCATCGGGTAACATTTCGACGACTTTAGCTGCCTCTTGTAAGATGTCTGACACCTTACCGCCTTTGTTTGGATATAAAATTAATTCCTTATCTTCTTTATAATTTGGACCAACCTGTAAGAAAAACATGTTTGTTTTAAATAACGCAAATAGTTAGGAGGTAGACATACTGCTTTATGTCACACTTTTTCCACGCATAAATTCGAAACTGGCATATGAAATTGGCAGGTCTGGGAGTTATCGGCGTAACTTGATGTTCTCAGCATTCAATTCTCGAATCACATATTACGAAACCCCCGAGGAGAGGTAAAGCAGGTCATCCCCTGATTTATCTACCACCAAACATGAAACTAAATGATTTTTACACAAGTTCATACCAGTAAACTTATCAAATGAACTAACATCAATCAATCTGTCTAGCCTGTTCCCAACTGTGGTGGTCGACTTCTAGCCTAACTGGGTGCTAATGAATACCAGCATTTTACATGAAGCAACTGCCTATCTGACCTCGACAACCCAGTTACTGGGTAACACAATACCCCTTGGTAAGATTGGTTGTCAAACTTTTGAGCTTCTGACTACGCGTAACAACTGTTTAAGATCTGACGAATGACAGCCAGGAACAACGGCTTAACGTGCTTTCCGAGGCATCGAACGAACTAACATAACATAATAATTATTACACTATACCTATAAATAGTAGATAATAAAATCAAAAGTTTCCCTTACCCATAAACATTTAAACTGTTTTTTGTTATCCAATTCATTAACTTTAATAGATAATATCTGGTAGAACAACTTCTTAGGGCACTTTGGTTTACAGTACACTAGCAAATCTTTAAGTATTCCGTCGTAAGAGTATCTGAGTGGCAGGCCTGGGGTATCCTTGTAGCTGCAACAAATTGAACAATAGTTGATCACACCAAGTCGCTTTTGTAGTAATATTCAGTTCTTATATACCACACCTTCGTTATTGTTTAGTACTTGCTAAATTGGTTACACATTTTCATAGCTCATTGTTATACCCTTTAATAACAAAACCTGGGTTTTCAAAATACACCATTCAAGCTTGACGATGGCAAGAGACCGGACGGCATGTCTTTATTTCCATGGAAGGTGGGTAGGCCTTTAGTGTGGGACGCAACGTGTGTCAATACTCTTGCGCCATCCCATCTTCCTGGCTCGGCATGCTGTGCTGGCGCTGCTGCTGCGGCTGCTGAAAACCTCAAGCGGCGAAAATATAATAACCTTATCGGAAATTATATTTTCGAGCCGTTTGGGGTTGAAACCCTCGGGCCGTGGGGTGCGAGTGCTCATGGTCTTTTTAAAGAAATTTCAAAACGGCTGGTTGACACTTCCCGTGACCCAAGGGCTGGCTTTTACCTTGGCCAAAGGCTAAGCATTGCCATACAACGTGGCAATGCCGCCAGTCTCTTGGGAACATTACCAGTCGACAGCGATGCGGATGAATTTTTCGACGCTATATTTTAGTTTCTGTATAGTTTTAGTTAAGTTAGGATTTAATTTTCTAATTTTTAGTATGAGATATACATAGATATTATATTTGTATAGCTTTTAATTGATTAAATAAAAACTTACTAAGGAGAGTTCAATTTCAAGCTTTATTTCTACGTCACTAACAAAAAAAGATGTTGTCGTCTTCTGGATGTGCTTGTTCCATCAAAAACATCATTGATCGCTTTCTATCAGGCGGGATTGATTCACCATGCCTTGTTTTTACACTAACATAATTCTTTGGCAGGATATATTATTATGCTAGTAATATCTCAAAACACTAACTTTTGACACTTGAAGAACTGTATTAAGTAGGGGTCCACGTTGAGCCTCTGTCCGACTGCACGCGCCATCTGGTCGTAACGCATCTGCATCGACAGCTCCATTGTGAACCTGTGCAAACATAGGAAATATTAATAATATTGTTCAACTATGAGCGATAATACTGAAAGTTATGGTGCTTCTACACGGCGCCGGTAACACGCACATATTGAGGCACTTACAGAGGTTACATGGATTGTGTAAACGATGGCGACAAAATGTGTGCAGCAGGGGTCCAGTGATTTACGCAACGTGTATGTAACACACGCGGGTAGTTTGTGCATGTTGCGCACGCAAGCGACATCGTTGAGTTACGTGCACCGTGTAGAAGCATCACTTATCCTAACACCTTACGTACGCTAGCTAATCTATAGAATGCTTCCATCATGGCTTAACTTGGTTAAACATGATGACGAATTAATTCAAATAATTTTGATACACTAATACTCATCATCTGCCTCACCTTTTCCCAACTATGTTCGGGTCGGCTCCCGGTCTAACCGGATGCAGCTGAATACCAGTATTTTACATAGAGCGACTGCCTATCTGACCTCCAAAACTCTTACTGGGTAACACTATACCCCTTGATAAGACTGGTTGTCAGACTTAATACATACTAATACTATACTACTGTATTTGTTACTGAGCATTTCTCAAAATTTTTGACCGTAGTTTTCACTAATTTCCAAGTAACAAAATAAGAACTTTTATTTCTACCTTAACTAATATTCTACAAGTTTTTTGTATAAAAACTCTACTTTTAGCTAGGTGTATTTAACATAATATGTCCTAAATAAAAATATATTAGAAAACCTGTAAAATATTAGTTAAGGTTGAAATAAAAGTTCTTATTTTGTTACTTGAAAATTAGTGAAAACTACGGTCAAAAATTTTGAGAAATGCTCTACTAACAATAACAATAAGCTAACGCTATCGCAACAAATATTACAAGCATAACAAATAAGAATCGTAGAGACATGCTACTTTTGAAGAACTAAAATAAATAGTTGATAACACTGCCTTATTCCTTGTTACACAAAATTTCAATGGACCTGTAAGGCAAAATCGCTAATCCCTGCGCTACCCTACACAATGATACCCATTTACGGTATCCAGTCGACTCGTGGTTCTCATTGACACCGTTACCATACTGACGATCAAGAAAAACTTGGAATTTATGGGATTTGCATCTTTAATTGAGTACATATGATATCAATGCAAAATATAACCTCGTACACTGAGCCTAAGTTTGATAAACATTACTTAAATCAAAATCAAAAGTAATTTATTCAAATTAGGCTGAGAATCAGCACTTTTCGAACGTCAAAAAGCAAGTGCACTTGTCGTTTTTGTTGTGCGACAGTGACAGGAATAGCGGAATTTATATTACGAAACTAGTAGCGCAAAATTAGTTATTCATTGATAGTTTCGCGTGTAAATATATACTTAATAACACGTGAAACGATCAATGAATAATGAAGTTTGCGCAACTAGTTTCGTAGTGTAAATGCGGCTTAATGCTTAAACAAAATTTGGGCTTAGTAACGTTTATCGTTTAACATCTTTAACCACAAAACTTTCAAATCTCATGAAAAGGCTTTGCTTGCCTCATCTCCACAAACAGTAACATATATAGGTACACAAAAATCTCACCCAGGATCGTTAGGCACGGTCTTATCCACAAACTGCACTTCGACCTTGTAGAATATGTACTTGAAGTAGTCCTGGCAGGTTGGCAGCTCCAGGTCCTCGTGTCGATGGTCAGCGCGCTCGAACACGATGATGTCGCCGTCCATCAGCTCGTCCAATACCTGGCCGCGTGCACACGACTCAACCCGAGGGTAGCCCGCCTTATGCCCTCCCTCCATAGTTTGTGGCGTATACCAAAATGCGTGTATATGTGATCGTGTCATGGTGACGGTTTAGTGTTTGGTTTCGTTCATGACGCGGTAGTACGTTCTTAATTTAAAATGTAATAATTGAAATCATGTATTGAGTTTGAATCGTGATATTGCAATTTCTATTGAGCTTGTTAATTGATAAATACAATAGCAATATATTCCCACGCTTTTTAAACTTTCGCGTGATGACGCGAAATATTAACTGTGTAAAATTACATTGTGAACTTATAATATGCAAAATCTCTAACAAATGGATATGCAAAGTGAATAATTAAACCGAGCAAGCTTGAAAAGGGTATCGTAAATCTAATTCTGGGCTCAAACCAATAAAATTACGATACTACAATCTACGGATCTAGATAGATATATCTTTTTTTGTTGTTTTGGGCTCAGTAACAGGTTAGTGTAATTTCCATTTTCAGGCTTCCTTAGGTTCGAAACACACTATGTATATTCGTGATATATGTACGCATGTTCGTATACGAAACAATCCTATGGAGAGGTGACGTAAGAGGTGATACAAGTAACTCAGCATAATACAGCGGCGTGTAGCTTGTGATCATAATCGATGAGTCACTCAAGTGGCTTAAGGCCTAATTCCCAAGACAAAAAATCTGACGGGCTACACATTTCAACTGAAGCTACACTGCCTAGTTTTCAAAGAGTTGTATGGCGGTTGAAAGGATCTCTAGACCACAGAATAAACAAAAGGTCGGTTCAATACAACAAGCGAACAAAGGCGCAACCGGACACATATATGCGTACGTACAGCGATCTCGATCAATCTCAACCTAGTGCCAGTCGCGAGTGCGGTTGTTGCACTCACTGTACGTGAAGCGTGTCTATGTGTACGTGCATTTTCGTTCATTGTATAGAGCAGACATTTCATACTATTCTGTGTCTAGACGGAAGCGCGCGCCAGCTTGCATTGTCATGGGAACTACGCCTAAAAGTAATTCAGAAAGCTCTGTGTGTTAAAATGAAATAAAATAATATAACGATGAGAAGCTGATAAATATATAATAAATAACATAGCACTGTTCAGAAAGTGAACATTATACGAAAAATATTCCTAAAAACAACACAAAAAAGTGTCCGCTGTAGGTGTTTTTGGTTGGAAAAAGTTAGCCAGTTGTTTACTGGAATCCCGCAAATAGAACGAATAAGTCGTGACCTTCAAGCGAGCGTTATGACATCGTGTTTTGAATAATATTTTTTATGTAATAATTCCAGTTATAAGCAAGTTTGCCTGTTTCACTACTACGCTGACGGGATTTAAATATACGTCTCAAGGGAAGAATTATTTTCAGAAGAGGAAATAATTAGAAAGAAAGTTATTGTTTGAACAAAACAATAACATTGTGCTTGAAAATAAGTTTGCTTTGAGCTTTACACTACAATTTACGATGCTAAGCGTATTTGTGACGGAAAATAAATGTAAAATGCTATATTACAGTCTGAACAGTGCTAATCAAAGATTCATTACATGATTATAAATAATTACTAGTAAATACTATACCTGAGCCAGCAATACCTGAATGTGGGATCAAACTAGAACTAAAATCGATCATAACATTACACTATTCCTAACCAAGTTTCAAAGATAATATATTAAAAGTATAATTTTATATAGAATTACAAACTTTCGGGGCATATATTGTGTTAATTAGTCACATACACATATAGATACTTTGTAATATAGTTTATATAGAAGAAAGAGGAGTCATCTAAATACATAGTTACTTGGGAAAATATTTGTGTAGTAGAAGCTTATGTCTAGTGAATAGTTTGTTGGGATAAAACTGATAAATAATACCTTTTCGAGAGGCTCGCTGTAGTTGTTGATCTTCTCAACAAAATCAGGTTTGATCTCTTCGTATAAGACGAGCGAAGTGTCTGGTGGGAAACCTAGAGAAACACATAATTTATTTAGAAATAAGTTGCCAAGTTGTAAAATTATTAGCACGGCAATCACTTTAATGGGAAGTGGTTAGGTATTGCCGCCTGTAGTCTGTGGACACCCCTATAACATCAAGGAGTTTCCGATATCAAGGCTTTTTAAAAGATGAAGTATTGTCTCATGAGGCTCTTTAATTATGTAATATGGTTCAAATAGCTATCATAATATACAATGGTATAAATATTAGCCGTTTATTAAATCTGCCACATGTATGAATCATTATCGATATAGCTTAAAATGAGTTTTATTTATAGGCATAATGGATGGAAATATATTAATAACATTCAGTTCCATTACAAATTTGAATAAAAATGAATAATTCACGACCTTAGGTCATCGATCTAACAGACCGGTATGGTATTGGTTGTATCGGTAGGATCAGATTTCAGTGAGGAGGACAATATTATAGCCGGAACTATTATCATGGCGGATGTCCCCGTATACAATGCGGTGCATGCTCCGCTCTGACACGAACGGAAACGCGTCGCCGCGCCCCATACATTCTTCAAATGACACCTTATCGTTTTTCGCCCATGTTCAGGTTATTTTCCTGACCACTGTACTTTGCTTTATTTATATCATAAAGCTACAACCATGAGGTGTGTCTATAGAGGTGTGAGGAACTGTGTGTAAAGTTCACTCATCGTCCATAGAAAAGGGAGGATCCTCCGACCAGACGGGTATTGTGTGTGGCGGGCAACTGCCCGATAATTCATATCGGGCCGTTGTATCTATGCTAGTAAACTCTGCTTGCGAGATGCTAGATTTTGCGTGACGTGAGTATGACGCGTTGTTCGCATGTGGCGTTGTAGATACCCCTACATGTTAGTTCAGAATCTAGACTGTATGCATAAAGGCGCAACGAGTAAGGGATTATACATTAAAACAACAGCGCCATTTTTATATACAGTCACAATCTAGCCATAGTGATATCCAGAGTACTCTCTGACGCCGATCGATCATCATAAGCTCCTACATTAGATGTCAGTTACTGGCCAATGTTAACACCGCAAAAACAAGAAGCGTAGACACTGTGGAATAAAAACAATACATGATGAAGATCATAAGTAATTAACTAATTACCTGCACGCTTGTTCAGTATCGGAATTAGATCAGCGGGCTTGCTGGCAATCGGCAAGTAGTGATGTCCACAATAATGAATCCGCTTCTGTTTGGGGTCGTAGAACTTGAAGAAGAGCACCACGTCATTCTCCTTGTCGAAGTTAGGGAGCGCACTGAAGCCCGAGTCTGGGGGTAACATCTCCAGGAATATGTTCCAAGGGTTCATGTTCTCGGAAACGTCGGCCACGGTCTTGTGCTGGTCGTTGAGGATGTCTAGGCATGTCGGTCTGCATGTCTATTGGGAGATACAGTGGTTATATAGTGTAAATATGTACATACATTCTTATTATTTGCCTGTCAGTAACTGCTTCTTGATACAGAAAATATGATAGGCATGATAGCCTATTTCAGAAGGCCAATTCTCGTAATTTAAAACGATCAAAATCTAGTCACAGTCTCATCTCAGCGACAAACAAATATCAAAAACTTGTCAAAATGTAGGGAAATTAGAGGATTTCTTGACAGATTGAGACTGAGATCAAAAAAACTGAGATTAAAATTACGAGAATTGCCCCGCAGGTTTCATAGCTTACTAGCATTTTCCCGCGGTTTCGCCCGCGTGGTGTTGGAAAATATCCCACGGGAACTTACTACCAGGATTAAAAGTACCCTATGTGTTAATCTAGGTTATAAAACTATGTGTTTTCATTTTAAAAAAATCCAAATCCTTTCAGCCGTTTTATCGCCAATCCAGGACATACATACAAACAGACAAAAATTATGTTCTCTTTTATTATGTACCTATAGATAATGCTAGACTATAATATTACAATGCCCTGACAATAAGGCTTATGTTACCCATTTATTTCACAAGATTCCAAATCGATAGATATGTTGTAGCTGTGCTGGTATCACTTAGAAACCTCAAGTAAACAATGTGGTGAACAGTCTGTAATTGATCGTCATACTAAGTACTAAGTATCGAGTTTGCCCAGTAACTGGGTTGTCGCGGTCAGATAGGCAGGTAGCTCCATTTAAACTACTGTTTATTCAGCTATATGTGGTGCGACTGGAAGCCGACCCCAACATAGTTGGCAAAGACTAGGCATATGATGAAGTACGTCCTCTCACCTGATTAGAACGCGCACTAAAAGGCCACGGCCTCAGCTGTTTGAGAGGGTACTTGAAGTTCTCAGCCAGCATCTCCATGAGTTCAGCAACAGTGGCCTGCTTCCGAACACGGAACACGCGGTAGTGCGCGCGCTCCGGGTCGTAGAGGTCGTTGCCCTGGTGACCGTCGAAGGCCTCTTCTAGTACCACGTTAACGTTCATGTAGAGGTGAGCTTCGTTGCGTTCCTTGCGACGTATCTGTTGAAGATTTGAAATATAACGGGTGTAAAAAGACGCTATTCGAAACAGAGACACAACATTCGTCCCCGTATTTATTTTTTCGTGCTGAACCAAACCTTCTGGCTACGGAGCACAATTGCATTATGCATTGTTTTGCGTGCATTGCATTGCACGCTGCCGTAAACAGCGATTTTTCACACCAAAAATAAGTCTTTTCTCAGCAATGCATCGTCAATGTTTTTAGCTTGATTTACAGAATGCGTAGATAACGACTATGTAATGGGTCTTTTTACATTATGTATAGCTTAAAAATATTAGGCATAATATGCAAGACAAAATGAGACATAACTTAGGTGATAACTCATAAGACTGGTGTCTCCCATTAAATGCTGTCAGCGTGTAGAGGTCACACAAGTAGGTGTTTGTGCTGTATGTAGCGGTTAAAAAAGCATCGGTAAATTCCTATAGCAAGCATCTTGATGCGGCGCACGACAAGACGCTGTATGCAGCCGATGACATTTATACAAAACTTCATCCTAACAGATTAGGCTAGGAATAAAACTGTTTTAGTCACTTACAGTTTCAATTCTCTTCTCTTCAGCGAGCCTCTCGCTCAGTTCTGTGGGAATGTCCGCCTGAGTGACCTCTTGCAAGACAGTCTTCAACTGTGAATCCCTGGAAATCACAAATCAACATGAATACTATTGCTTGACTTTACTTACTTGAACAGGATTTCACATTTCAGTGTCCTTATTTTCTAATAACAGGAAATGCTTTTACAGAATTTTCATACAACACCTATTATTTTCTGAACACATTCAGGATTTTAGGCCTTACACTTGCGCTAAGCTCATCATCATCATCATTATTTGAGCTGAAAGACGTCCACTGCTAGACATAGGCCTCCCCCAAGCATCGCCACTTCGACCGCTAAGTAGTTATTGGCCGACGCGAAACCAATTCGTCGGGTTTTTTGGATGTGGTTTGTGATTTGGATCCATGGTGGTAGAAATAGACGAAAAACGTATTTTAGACATTAGTTTATTTATTTAGTTAACCAGCAGCGATAGACGTCGTATGTTACAGACTATATTTTATTGATGGTTGCCTAGAAGAGATCGCTGAAAGCGATAAGGCCGCCCATTGTGTATTTTGTTATGTATTTTTGTGGTGTACAATAAAGTATATATAAATATTACTGTGGACCTATTTTCTTAGAAAATAAAAATAAGTAAAGATAACCGTGAAATGAAACATTAAATTCACTAGTAGAATGGAACGTAAGATGAGTGAATGAGAGGTGAGAGTGAGGGAATGAAAGGAATTAAGATGGAAGACGTTAGACGAAGACGTTATGAAGATGGTGGTTAATTGTATTTTTGTGTAATAACGAGCCGAAAAATAAACGAAGATATCCAAAAAAAGTGTTTCTCTAGTCAAGCCCAACTCCTACATATTTATTACAGCATTGTATGGCTAAGAAAAGGTTTCCCTGTATAACTGGATAAATATAAAACGTGATTGAAATAAGTACTAAGTAATAATTAAATTCAAAAGGTGCAATTTTAGTTATGTTGGTTTAGAAAAGTTTAACATTTTAGAGAACACATAACTCACCTTATGTAGACCAACATGTAGGCGTTGGTGCAATGGCGCACGGTCAACGCCATGTCTTCGTCATGTCCACCGTAGTTGTACTCGATGGCCTCCTGCTTTGTGCAGCGGGAAACTACGTCATCGTCGAACTTGCACCACTAAACAACAAGAGTATTTTATTAAAAACCAGCTGACCCGACAGACGTTGTCCCGTCAAAATTTTAATATAGTCTTGAGTTTATAAAAAAAAACCCCATAGATAAAACAATTTTTCTTTACATTTAAACAAAAAAAACAGCCAAATCGATCCAGACGTACTCAAGTTTTGGACTTACCAGCGAACAGCATTCCATTTATGTTTATATAGAATATTTATAGATATAACTACTACATACTTCCAGCACCTTTTTGATGATGTCAATTAAACACGAAGGCAGGTGCTTTCAGCTCAGCTTGACTCTTTTCTCTAGTACTTGTTCAGTGTACTGACTTTAAAATGGCAAATAGCTACTTACTGTTCCTGGTTTTAAAGCTGTCTGTAAAATGATTTTCTTACTGAGTTCAAACAAATCAGAACTAAGAGTGGGTGTTGAAATGCAGTTTAAATGTCCTCTAATGTCCATGTAGGATTCTTGTCAAACTATAGGAAACTTGTCAAACATCATACTACTACAAAATATGCTGTAGCATCAATATTTTTTAGAATGCTAACATATCATATAGGTACTTACTTCACACGGCTAGGAAACTAGGAATCATCAAAACAAAATTTCAACAAAATCATCCTACTAAAGTCTACTGTTGAACATAGTCTTCTCCAGTCGTCTTTTAATTCCATTCACGACTACTCTTATCCAGCTGCTACCAGTCACCCATAAGGGGCTGTTCATTTATTACGTAAGACAATTTTGACCTCTTTCTGACCACCCCTCCCCCTACGTAAGAAAAAATAAGACTTGGGTGAACCCCCTCCCCCTTTTTAATCTTACGTAAGATCAGATCTACCAAAATTGCAAAGAAAAACCTTTATAGGAGGTTTATTAGTTCTTTTTATTTATAAGTAGCAAAAACATTAAAAAAATATAATTTTTGCTTAAATGATAAATGATTTTATTTCTGTAAGTAGGTTTGTACAAACACTTTTACTTGTCAATCATATTTTTTTAAAGCTAGATGAGGTCGGCGTTTCCTATCTGACTACTCTGAGAAGAAAGGCCGAAACAAACTCAGAGGTCACAGTCTCTTTTAAAGTCCAGACAAAATCTTGGTCAGATCATGTGAAGACCATGTAGATCGGTGTCTGAAATGGTCTTTTGAGGAAAGAACCACACAGATTGAGCGGACCTGTCCAGTCAGTGCACGCATTTGTCAAAAATCGTGCAGCTCAACTCAGAACTTGAGGAGCTCAACGATTCGACGAACAATACCAGAGAAAGGACATTTGGGTAGGCCGCGTAAATTACTCAAACTGCCAGATCATGATTAAAACTAACTAAGAAGGAAAACAGAAAAAAGAAATGACCCACATAGTCTTCACATTCACAATAATTAAATAAAATAAAAATACTTTACAAAGTAAATATTCATGTCATTGTATAATATAAAATGAATAAATGTCAATGTGTATATAAAAATCCAGACATAATCTTTGAGGACCATGTAGATTGGTGTCTGAAATGGTCTTTTGAGGAAAGAACCACACAGATTGAGTGAACCTGTCCAGTCAGTGCACGCATTTGTCAGTAACCGTGCAGCTCAACTCAGAACTTACATTTGTGATCTTACGTAAGAACAGTCTAGACCCCTCCCACCCAACGTAAGAAAAAATAAGATTTGTTTGTCCGACTCCCCCTCAAATAGTCTTACGTAATAAATGAACAGTCCCTAAAGGTTGTCACTCCATCTAGCTAAGTTTTCCATAAAATATAGTCACAAAATCCCATGCTTATAAAACCATTGCCTCACCTTCCCATCGCCCTTAGGGTTGATGAAGACGACATAATGTCCTCCGTGGTTATCTCCTGAGTGTACCAGCACCGCGTGTAGCGTGTAGTCGGCTGGCGTCTCCGGCTTCTCCTGAAGGTACGCGTCCAAGTTGATGTGTTCATAGAACTCGAATCTATGGGAGTGGGGAAGATTTTAACAACAGATTCATCCTATTATCTAAAGTCAAGCGAGGAAAACTTCATCACAAAGAGCTCGAAACTAGTCGTGCAAAGCCGTAAACTATATAACATTACTAATAACTAGCAGCGCCCCACGGTGTCACCCGCATTAGTGGCGATTCCGTGGGAATATCGGGATAAAAATTATCCTATGTCCTTTCCCGGGCTCTACACCAAATTTCATCGAAATCGGTTTATCAGCGGTTTAAGCGTGAAGAGGTAACAGACAGACACACTTTCACATTTATAATATTAGTATGGATTATGTCCGGATAGGGTGTTTCCTTGCGTATACGCACGTGTAGTGGACAAAACATGGCGTCTCGAGTATGAAGTCAGGACTCACGCGCAGTTTTATAAGTAGACGGCAAAACATGTATTCTAAGTTAATACCATAGCCATGCGCGTCTCGCAAGACGCCAGGCTATAGGAAGGTGACTATCACCATATAAAAATACGTAACATACCTCAAAACTTACCTATCATTAAACTTGACCGAGCTATCCGTGATGGGGTCATACTGGAACCTCATGAGGTGTAGATGCAGTACCGGCGGGAACGAAGCGAAGATAACTCCCTTCTCCGCCTCTTGGAGACCATGCTCCCCTGCGTCGTACTTATTCTCACCATCAAGAGTCTCCGTACTGATGTAGTCTTTGAAGGATTCGTCGACTGGAATAAAAGTGTGTTAATTTGTTTATCTTAGTCGAGTTGGTGAAGGCTATATGTATGTATAAAACTATTATTTATATGGTCCCTTTTTAAACACTGGAAGTTGTAATGGAAAATAGGATAATGATGTTCTTGATTAAACAAAATACGAGGCGACAATCGGCGACAGAGTTAAACTTTACAGAATTGAAGATCGTCACATGGCTTCCTAGGGATTGACCTTTATATTCCTGTCAGCATTTGTTTCGAAATAAAGCGTCCGACCTACGACACATTTCGCAAAACAACAGCTGTTGTTTTATTTCTGATACTTTTCGGCACTTTTATGTACAAATGCGCCTTATTGTGGAAAAGGTTTATGTAAGCCATGTACTCACTGTTCTTCTTCCCTTTAATGTTAAGTTGTATGTCGTAGAAGGTTTCGACGCGCGTGCTGGACACGTTGACGTTCTTGCACTTAATGTACGACGTCATCTTGCCCTCAAACAGACGCGGCACTGTTCCTTCCACGCAAGTACCCTTCATTTTACTCTCCAATTTGTCTAGCAGTACCTGTAATAATAATAGCTTGTAATGTCTACCTCCATAAGTGCCGAGTTTATGCTCTATTCCTCCAATACACATTTCATTGAGTAAAATCTAGAATGGGATATCATAATGCGCTGAACAGACAACGCACAATTTTGAGACATTCTTTTCGTTCGTATGATCTTAGAAGGTTTGGTTTCTGCACTTAGTCCTTCAAGTGGACCACTGTGCGTGGGCCATGGCGGCCGTTGGTGGTTATTCGAACCAGCCTACCTCCCTCCTTGATTACATCTCCTGGTCTGTTAAGAACATCTGTGTAAGATCTGAGTGTCCTGAGGGTTTCTGTCGTAATCTGGGTGACTGGGTGACGCCTGTGCATTCAAAGACCATATGCGCAACTTTCGTTCGTATGAATGGACTAATCATAGCATACGGCGGGTGAATAGACGTCTTTATTCATGAACAAAATACAAAAGAACACTAAGTAAACGATACGTTCTCCATCTATTAAGTAATTCAGCACTAATAGCCTTAGACACATACCCTAAGAAACTCCTGCACGTCATGCTGCATAAAAGAATCAAGTGTCTCCCATCCAAAACTCTTGGTAAGTTTCTTAGTGCCGACAGGTTTATCTGAGAATTGTAGCTCGTAGAAAACTCTTTGCAATGCCAATGCTACGGACCTAAGGGATAAAAAAAACAAAATATCAGGCAATCTGCATCGGCACGTTTTATATCGTCGATTCCAATCATCCGGTTTCCTGATTTATTGCCTACATACAATATTGTCATTTTGCCGCATTCGAAATCGGTTTGAATTTGCTTACTTTTACAAACTAGGCAAAAATCAATAAACTAGTATTTCTATCAATTCCGAACATGCGGATTTCCTGTTATAGGGATAGCCTTCGACAGATATTAGTCAGGATAATCTAAGTTTCACTGTAATAGATAATCTCTCCTAGATTACAAAAGCAACAGCTAATTTACCTGGTACTGTCGTCAGATTCTGTCGGCATCTTGTAAACGGCTTTACGTAATTGATTTGTAAAGTACAATGTTTGTAACAACGAGTTCATGTAACACGTCGCGCCTTGGTTCTTCAGACCTAGAATAAACACGAATATTTTATAGAAACCTGGGTTAATCGGTTCATACACGAACTGGAATAGAAACTTCTGTAGAATTTACAAACACACATTCAGGTGACCCTCATAAGTTTGTTAAAAATATATGAAAACGCCAAGAAGTACCCCACCCCACTACCCACCCAATGAAAACGAACAAACAAAGTACTCCATCCGTTTTTAACACCAGTCTATTTCACCCTTCACATATTTTATTTTGAAGAACACCCTTATCGTGAGCTCTCTGCGGCGAAGTTGCGATCCGAAGTAGGACTAAGCAGCTATTACGGGAGCAAGCACGTACGTCAAGCCGTACAAAATCTAAAAGTCCTGCGGGGTAATTGCGTAACACACTATCAGTAGCAATGACTTTGAGATTTTGACAATTCAACAACATTCAATCGTTATTTACGTTGTTGAGCAGACAATTTTTTCGAACATGTGAAGTAATGGATTAGCTATTTCCTTCAAAATTATACAGATTGAGATTGATAGTGTTACACAAATAGGTGTTGAATATAATGAAATTATTGCGCTTTTTATTACACAAAACTTACCAACATAGCCTGTATGTTTCTTCGAATCCCAGGAGACGCCGTGCGGCGCCTCGGCAGTCACGTGTACCTCCAATGTGATTGCGTCGTCCTTAATGTAGCCCTTCTCGGGGTCCAAAACATCGTTCCATGCCATGAAGTGAGAGAAACCCCAGTCGTTCTCTTTACTGGAGATATTACAAGGAAATTTATTTATAGACAGTTGAATAACAGATGTATTAAATAATTATTTACGAATGTTTCAATAATTATTATGTCTAAAGTTGTTTTAAGGAAGGTAGAACAAATAATAGAAGCTGTCGTCGTTACAAAACGATGAACTTAGGGTCGGCTCAGACTTGGCGAAGCGAAGAGCATAGAGCGCTATTAACTGCCTACAAACGTACTCAAACCATACGTGTGTTGTAATACAGTTGGTAAATAACCCTAACTGCGTGCCTGTTTAAATTGATACTCACTTGTTTTTTTTTTTTTTTTTTACTATTTCACCAATAGTATATAGATATACCATAGAAAACCCCGCCGAGTTAAGGATTTCTTAATCTGAGGCGATCCTTAAGTACGAGATTATATATTCGATTTATACAGGATGAAATTGAAAACATGCGACAAATCGAAATGGGAGATTGTACTCATCATTATGAACAACTTTTACTATGGGACCAATCCTGAAATCGTGAAAAAAAAATCAGCTGTTCCCTACATTTATGTTCGCATAACTCGTAAAAATGTAGGGAACAGCTGATTTATTTCACAATTTCAGGTTTGGTCCCATAGTAAAAGTTGTTCAGAATGATGAGTACAATCGCCCATTTCGATTTGTGGCATGTTTTCAATTTCACCCTGTATTCTTGTAAAATATCCATAAACTAAACTGCCGACTTGCTGTTTTGATATTTTTTAAATCTACTAAAATTATCCTGCCTTCGGCAGTAAAATTTACTGCCGAAGGCAGGATAATTTTTAACACCAGTCATATGGCACATCGACTTTTAGAAAAAGTTCGGCTTTTTAAAGCGTCTCGTCTCAGTCACTAATACCTGTGTGACGGTCTTCCTCTGAAGCTCCATGTGCCATATTTATGCCCGGGCGTAAATACTCGCATAAAATTTGTCTAAAAACAATCAACAAACCTATAAAACAAATGTTGGATCTTTCTGAAGAAAGGTTCAGTCTCCGGCTTGTGGGAGATCAGTCTTAGTTCTGCCATTGCATAGCATGACCAACTCGAAGACTCGCTCTCGCCATTGCACTGGAGGAAGAACCCTAAGGACTTCTGTTGTTGACGATCCGGGGACGGAGCTTGCCGTGGCATGACCATGATCTTCCATGGAAGGTTCCGGACGAAGCACGCCGGAGACAACACGGAATCTTTCAAATTCCTGAAGTTCTGTACCGTAAAACGGAATGTCGTTTCTGACCGCGCCTCGTCATCCTCCATTTCGGTATCAAGACAAGCCAGCTGTGGAGGTAAACATAATGATAATACTATTCTTAAATTGATGAATAATGCCTGATTTTGTGTTAACTTAAGTTGATGAATATGTTTGAAAGTGCATTTAATACATAATTACTTTCTCTTTACTTTTACGTTCTGAATGTCAGCCACACAAGACAAAAAAAACAGGGCAAGTTGAGTCGGACTCGCGCACCGAGGGTTCCGTACAAATTTGTAGGTACGTACGTAACTACAAATTTACGGTTTTCGAATTTTTTCCTTTACTTGTGCTACATGACATTGCTTCTTGCCTAATTTCATGATTCTATGTCAACGGGAAGTACCCTATAGGTTTTGATTCCGTTGCGAGTGTCAAAATATGCGACACAAACGGAACATAAACGCCCGTATCTTTTGATTGCGTTGACATAGAGGTTTGATTTTTTCGCGTATTTGATATTAATTTCAACTTGATAACTCCACGCGTTCCTGAGAAAAAGGGTCTTGACAGACGGACAGACAGACAGACGGACAGACAGACAGACAGACGGACAGACAGACAGACAGACTGACAACGAAGATATCTTAGAAGAGTTGTGTTTTCTTTTGAGATACGGAACCCTAAAAAGGAAGACTTACAATTTATGAGAGCTATCAAAAAAGATAGTTGATAGTCATGAAGACACATATATCAAGAAACAGATGGTCTATTATGGCGCAAATGTGCGATACTATCTTTCAAATGGATCATCTGACCATCATATACGATACGAATATAAGACGCGACGTAGGGGTTATTAACAGTATAACATGTTTCATACTAACTGCTAGTGTTCAAATGGCCTTAAATGTTGTATAACATCGTAAATGTTCGCACATTACTTAAACAGTAACACGCGAATTCGTGATCATCTATATCTGATAAATTAGAACCCAATCTCTGTTTATCACACCCTGCAAATAATTTGAGATTCAAATGAGCCTCTGTCTCTTTCACACCATAATTTGGTTTTCAATGAGGTGAATAGCAGACAACTGTGTTGATCTCTCGGGAATTTATTAAATGGAGAGAGTTGGTAAATAAACAATAAGAGAGAAGAAAATTAGGCAAATCCATTGTTACTATAAATATTTTTATTCTGCATACCAAGTGTGAGGCCATTCAAATTTCCAAGTAAGGAAGGAAACTTAGCAATCGGATACAATAAAAGTAATTTGAATACCTGCCTTGATGACAATCTGACTTCCTATCAAAGAAAAAAATTTAATACAGTTTTATTTATTTTAATAATGGTGGTGGTATTAAGTTTTATCTAGCAGACAAGGTAATTGCTTGTCAGCTTTGCCAATGTCTCGGGGGTCATGACAATGGGCACTAAGAGACTGGGATGATTATCACTCATCCCAGTGTGAGAGATAGAGCTACACAAGATGCATAGCGCTATCCCTTTCTTACAATAGAAAAATTATGGCTTTCAATACCAGTGATTGTTCCATCTCTACTCACCGGCATGTCTGAAGATGTAGTCTCCTGATTCTTCATCACCTCACCCATGACAACCTCGCCGTTGGGACCTTTCATAAGATCGTCCTCCCAGGTCTTGTCAGTGACAGTGTCTACAGTTTCCACTGCAACAGAAGACATACAATTATTACATTATTTCTAAGCTCCATTCCAAGACATGACTCATAGTGTTTGACATTGATATATTTACTTGTATAAGATATGAAATCTTGTAATCAAACCACATGATATCAACCTCTGTGGGTGAGTGAAATTCTGTGTAAATTATCTCTATAAATACTATGGAGAATAATATTTTTTTCATATTGCTTTTGTAAACAAAAACCAGATGTTTTTAGTTTCATCATAGCTGTTAGTGTGCCTACTTATTTTACTTTTTATTAAAAAACTAATATATCTAACAAAGAATAACCGCAAAATACATGTTACCTCTATTTGATTTGGATGTTCAACTCACTAAAGTAAACTTAACAATTAAAATAGAACACAGCAGCTATTCAGGAGAAACAGATCTGTCCATTGTTTTACAGATATGAATTTTGACATTTATTGTCAAATTTGACAAGGGATTAGAAGAAAAAATATTTAGTACAACCAGTTTTATTTTCTTATAAAAAAGGTTTTAGTCTAATAATCAGTTTGTTTACAACAAGTTGTTGGATCTAGTCCAGCATTCTTCAGTTTCAGTAAGTTGTTTGTGTGATAATTTCAATGTTTCAAAAATCGGTTTTTCACCAAGCAGGACTTTAGGTGGAGGATGCTTCACAGCAGTCTGCCCACTAACTTCATTGTTTCTTCAAAAACAATACAGTGTTTCCTTAGATGCAGAATGACTTATATAATAGTGCACTCCACATTATGTCTAAATACATATCACATGGTTCAAATAAGTGTTTCATCATTAATTGGAACTCTACTTACAAGCTTTTTCATTCATTCACATTTTATGCTCACTTAGCAATTAAATTCACTTGCATCAACACATTATTTTATCAAATTGGACACAGTTTAATAGTTCAAGTAGGTACTAATGACAAAGTAGGATCTGAAACCATGTAAACTGATCAATGAATTTGAATGAACAAACTTAACATGCTTATCTATATTTCAGAATGATAAAAAGATAATCAATAGATTCTTGTAAGTCAACATGGATCACAAGTTTTTGACATGACAACTTAGTCAGTGGGTCGTCTTAGGCTTTGTTTATTTGTATGTTTTTTTTTTTTTAATAAATTCTCACCAGTTGGCAGTGCTGGTGCCATCATTCATGCATGTAAAGATCACATTGACATTTGAAAACACTTGAGGTAACCTGGAGTCAGGTATAAATACACTAAGTATGCACAATGTATAGCTAACTAGATATTTTTAGACACTATGATAAACAAAAACACTATCTTAATAAAATTATAAGTAACCAAATTCAATAATATTGCACACATCAAAAATGTATGTAGACAAAGATATTCTATTATTAGATATTTTCGTTTCACTCTCAGGACAGCGACTTGCACTTTTGAAACAAAGAAAGCAACACTCCAAATCTAATAAGTGAACACTGATGTACACATTTTAGTCATATCTTTACACTGCAATGATTACCATTTGTCACAAAACAGATAAAACACTTAACAATGTCAACTTAATGAATACAGTTTGAGGTTATGTAGGGTAATCTGGTTAACAAATAAGTTCAATAACATTTGCAAATTCATGTAATAAGCAATTATAAAATGTGTCTATGATGAGGGTCAGTGGGTCGTCTTAGGGGCGGAGTTTAATTTGATGTGTTTTTCGAGATTACCTGGATGTGTGTGAGTGAAACAGTTGATTACAATGTAAATATTGTGACATCACTAACCATCTTGAGTCTCCATCTCCTCCACCTGGTTGACATTGGAGTCGTGCTGCTGCTGCCTGTCCGGTGCAGGCGTGTGGTTCATGTTAGCCGGGCGCGCCACGGGGGACTCTCGCCCACTACTCTTGGTTATTTCCTGAACAAATATTCCACCATAAGAATAGACTGTATGCGCACAGCTTATTCACACTTATGACGTCCGAACTCCGATTACTGCACTTCACGTACCTCTAACGCTAGGGGATTGCTCCCTTTGAACTTGGTGATTATCCGAACTTTTCTCATCAACTCGGGTGCCCTGCGTGTTTGGGTTTTTACTTGTGTTCAACGTTATGCTGTTAATTTTCAAAGAATGTTTACTAGCGGCGCGGCCGATGTCTGCAAATTTCAACTCAAGGGCCCGATATTAGATAGGAACGCTAATAGCACATTCCTAATCTTATAATCATTGCCAGATTAAGTAGATCACTCTGTTGTATAGTGGTTAAACAGGAATATTCTACAACGTATCCGGGAAAAGACTTATTTTCGCGAAAATAAACAAAATGGTGGATGTTAATTTAATTTCTAGCTTCGGATGTGTGGCCCGGTTTGATCGACGAATGCACCATTTTATCATTCTCTCACATTCACCATAGTGTTGTACGCGTCTTGAAATATTTCGGTTATTTTAGTTATTTATTTTGAATTTATTTTCGTTAAATTGAACTGATATCAGACGAAGCTAGACAGTCTTTATAAAATAATCTCATTACTCTAAAATTTTACGGGCCTAATGGACCTAATTGTAATTAACCAGTTTACTCTACTCCAGACCATTTTTGTTAACAGTTTATATTATTTTATTTGCGTTACTTATTTTAATTTGATGTTGTAGTTTATATTTTTGTAAAGCGATATAAATAAATAAACCTGTTTACTGTATTAATGTTTATTTCCAACCGTAATTAAAAAACTGGTCATCTTTTACCGGTTTTTGAACTTTTGGTTATGACAAGATGTATGAATAATCACAGAATAATCCTCTATAGTTACTTTACTCTTTGAGAATAATAATCTGTGGACAATAATGCTGCCAGTACTTAATGGTGCAAAAATCTTCTTGAATTTTTCTTTTTGTTTTCGAAAATTATTTTTTACCCGACTACATTTATTTGGCAAGTGTTTTTTTTGTGACCCTAAAGGAAATGGTCATTAATTCATTATTATTTTTGCTAGGATGTAGGTAGTAAAACATTTTTTTTTTTGTATTGCCATGGGAATGTTTTAATATATTAAGTTATTCTATTCATATCTTTTATCTTGATATACCGGAAATAATCACAAAATAATAAATAGTGCTACTAATAGATAATATGCATATGACTTTCAAAACCTGAGATGTAAAGCCATACACGGTCCGTCTGGCTGTACGCCCCGCCAAGATCATGAACACAGAACACTATTATTCCTAGCGGAGGAACGACGAAAAACAACAACGAACGATGAACGATGCACGACGAAAAACAACATGAATAAGGTCCGATCGCGGCAGATTTGCCAAAGATGTAAACAACAATGGCCGCTCGAAATTGAATAAAATCGATAAACAAGAGTATTTATTTTAAGTAATGTTTGTTTTCGTCTTAGTTAGCTCGGAGATTTAAACGAAAACAAACATTACTTATTCTTTTTCCTCTCTCTTCTGCTGCAGCTGACAACATCTTCATCATTGATCAAATTAGTAGCATTTTAATTTAAAATCAATAAAACACGTGCGCTCATTCGTTCGTTCGATTACATCTAGCACGCTGGACGCGTGCACGATAGTGCGTAACTATGCTACGTCCAGCGTCGCCTGGAGCGGACGTAGACGTACAGCTGAGATGGACCGTGTATAAGAGGTACAACTGGTATTGTCTCATAAAATGGCTGCCATTGCTAGTGTTGTGTCTATCAAGGAACATAGGTGTTACTATAACTAGTATTGATACTAAATACGAGTCTTACTAGTTATCACGTTTAGATCATACCTAATATTATGTATACAAAGTCCGTTGTAATTGTAACAGAAAAAGATGAGTAGGTTATCTTACTTTCCGTTATCTATAAAAATAAATAAAATTGAAGTGTCTGGTGGTACTGTCAAAATAACAGCTTTTTACTAAATGCTTATAAAAATCTAAACAGTACTATTAACAAAATGGCATTTTTTTTTTTGTCTGTCTGTCTGTCTGTTTGTTCCGGCTAATCTGAAAAGGCTGGACCAATTTTGACGGGACTTTCACTGACAGATATGTTATAAGGAGTAACTTAGGCTACCTTTATTTTAGAAAAATAATTAGGGTTCCGCGCAAAAAAAATGCCATGCATAAATTATTTTTGCGTTTGGTAGCCAGGATGGTTATAGGCTATTTAACATCACGTTACGACCCTTAGGAGCCGAGAAAAACTTTTGAAATTTCAATGTTAATAGATAGGGGAGGACAGTGTAGGCCTGTCAACAAGTACTAGGTACATTAACAAAATAGAAAACATTGTAAAAGCCAATTATTTTAAAAGCGTAACCATTGAGTTTCTTACCGTTTCTTCTCCATAGGAAACTACCAATTGGAACCGTGCACCTAGCTTCTGACGTTTCATAAAAGTGTCCATGTAGGTTTATGTGGAATATTTTGATTTTGGTGCTGTGAAGTGTGAACCACAGCCCGGACCTAGCAAGGTCACTCGGACTGAATAAGACGCAGGATTATTTATGTTAACATCGCAGAATATACCGGTATCGTTTCAGCGGAGGAACTAGTTTCGGAAACTATTACGCCAAGTCGGCAACGGTACAACACTATTCCATTATGACATATTATTGTAAACAAACGAACGAATTAACAAATATAATAGAAAGGCCTGTTATACGGAAATGAACCCAAATATCAATAATTTAGCCATAAATTCATGATCACGTTACAATTGTATCATCGAATGTGTATTATTGTATGTATTAATGCATGAAAACCTGCTACTAACCTGTGCAAAGACAATTGAGGTTGATTTTCATTCTTTCTTGCACCACACTTCACAATACAACACACAGGCATGTTGAATTTCTGTTTTCCAACATTTACATGCAGTTTTAACAGGTAAAATCTTCGTAATTTTCTTGCAATCCTCAATAATACAAAAAATAAACAACCATTTGACAGCAAAACTACCACGAAACTCTTCGCATAAGATGGCTGCTATGGCACTTACCTACAACTGTCACTACGTCACGATAAAATATTGCTATAATGAGCAACAACTTAAATATTGTTGTCTCTTTTATCAAATAAAATTATCTCATTAGAAAGAATGAGACATAATGATATTTCACATTCTGAATCATATTTCACTCATATTTGTATAAGCAAATGTATGTATAGAATAACGCGGCATCTCCATGTTTTTTCTACCTCAATGCAGTGAACGAACGGAACAAGCATGATGCAATTTTGACTTTGACAATAATATTAGATTTGTCAATTTGACAATTTATTTTGTTTGACTGTTGAAGTGTTGACATTTACACTACGGTTGTTTACGGCTTACTTACGGTTACCTCAATCGTTCCTCAGTTTCTTTTTCAATTGAATTTGCTCAATTCCACGTATATTAGCTAGAAATGTAACTAAACATAAAACAATTGAAAAGTAGTCATGTTTCCCATAAATCACAAAACAATATTCGTTCTCGACCACACACCTTACTTCGGCATATCATCAGATAATCCGATAGACTTCGATGTCCCGAAAAACCGGGGATATCTTCCAGTCCCACCGATCTGCAAATCGTTGTGGACTTGCAGTGTTGAAGCGGCTGTTGAGTACTGCCGGATAGTATGGGACTTATTTCCTGAAGAAAAACTGGTAATGTTCACCTCTTGCTCTCCGACTGCTAGCTGGCCCGTTTGAAACCAGTAACTGTTACCTCATAACATGTAACTTTAAACCTATCTGTATATTCCTGTTTTGGTGGCAACTAAATAAATACTTTTAAGAATCTCTTTAAGGTTAGGTTGCAGGTCTAATGATTGGTGTTATTTAATCATTTCAATTGTAGCTAGCTAGCTTGCTAGATTTAAAATAACTCAAAGCAGCCTGCCCTATTTTTCAGCAAATACTGAAACAAGCTATGTGCTAGATACCATAACTAAGTTTAATACAATACTCATATATTACTAGTTTGCTCATTTTGTGAAAGAACTTTACTTTTTTACAGGTGCGGTTTGTTGTGAGTGATAATACTGCCCACATGCTAAATACATGGGCTGTGGCACAACAAAACTTAACACATGTAAGTGAAACATCCCTCGCAGTACTTTTATTTCTTACATAAAATAACATCATGCTACTGTTTTCCTGTAAGGGTTAGGCAGAAGTATATGATCAGTAGGTACAGACGCCAGCACATCAAGCTACCCCAATCTGTCAAATTTTCCCAATCAACTTTGAACCTTATGCTTCAGCGATAAAGTTGAAGATCTATTAAAGAAATTTGACAGATTGTAGTAACTTGATGTGCTGGCGTCTGTACAACCACATTTCACTAGTAATGTTAAACTCCCATGTAATAGCCTACTACCACAATTCTAGATTTCAACCTGAGAAATTCCTGATAGAAAACCCTAACAACACTTTGCCTAACTTAGGAATTAAGCCCAGGGCTTTATGCACAGCAGTAGCGCTTGCAACCACTAGACCGACAAGGCAGTTTACCTTATAAGATATGAGCATATTAAAACCTTCTGGAAGTGGTACTAACAACAACTTTCTCTGACAGCTGTACCTAAGGTTACAAAATAGTGGTGATAGTGTTTCAAAGTTAAATCATTTACTTCATTTAGACTTTTAAACATCAAAATTTAGTTAGTAGAATTGGTTCTAGATGACCCTTCCAAAAGGTAGTTTTGTATGGAGAAGAATAAGCAAGACTCTCCATAGTTACCTACTCTTTTAAAATGTGTTCCAATATTTTGTGACGATGATGTACCTGGAATAAAATTATTTTACTTACTACCATAGATACAAAGTATAAATAAATAAGCAACGACAGAATTAAATAAGCAATGACAGATATGGCTAACTGTATTTTTATCACAGCTCCTGAATGGACTATGTGTGGTTGGGCCAGTAAGAAGGGGTGCGGGGGGCGACGTGGAAGGACTGGTGGCCGCCATTGAAGCATTAGCTGAACCTTCACCTGATCAGACCTCTAGGCCTACTGAGAGGCATTTCCAGAATCGGTAAGTGGTCCTGAGAGAGACAAGTGTAGCATAAGAAAGAAAATTTGTTTATTGGCATTAGTAATAGGATATTTGGCAGGTCTTTTTAAATAAAATTTCCAGAAAAAGATAAGTCACAGTAAAAATAAATTGTTTAAATATCTCAAGAAATTGTGAAGTTTGAAAGTCTATGCTAGACAGAGACAGCACTACTGCAATCTGAAGTCACAATACAGTAGTTCTCCCAACTCAGTGCAATACAGGAATGCCATAGCACAGATAATATAATACTCTAGTAGTAACTTTGCGCCATTCAGTACTATGACTGTTTTACATGACAAGGATAGAAGAATAACTTATTAAGTCTTCTCCATATTTCCACTGAGGATTTTATTTATACTTTCACAAATTGTGTTTCTTTAAATCTTTAAAATAAGTATTAATTCATGTATTTTTTTTTTATGTGGTACTTAGTGAAATACACTATTAACCAAATAAATGCTTATACCAAAAGGGGCCTAGCTCAACATACTGTCAGATGGCAGTGCTAGATAACTGATTCTGATTTTCACCTGCTCACCTACCACATAAAAAGGGAAATAATAGATGGTGTGATTTTGTATTTGTAGCTAAGACTTTTTATAAATGGAAACCCCAATATCTCTATTTTTTTTTTCTATTCTATTCTATTCTACCACATATTCCAAGGAAAACAATTATGAAAAAAAATATGAAGAGTTACCAACACAATAAAAACGGCTTTAACGGAGGTCCAGTCCATGCAAATTGTACACATAAGTACTTATGCTTGAAGGAACAACGAAGAAGAGAAGAAGAAGAAATACATACGGCAGTAGTAGGCGTTGCATGCCTCGGTAGTAGGTACTACCATCACCAAGCCACGTATTACCTGCAGCCCACACATTGCCGCTCATTTAATTGGATGTCGACCTATTTCATCAACTAACTTTCAACTTAAATAGGGCTTTTAATCACAATACATTCGGATTATTTACGTTTCAGCGGCCGCGTAATTTGCATAACAAGCGCAAGAGACAATGATTCTATCAAAAATCTTAAAGATATTGCTCACAATACTATTGTACAAATAAACAAAAAGGCTACTTTGGCCCAGCCTGCCAGTACTTCAGAATCCACTAGTACGACGCCACAGTAAGTATACCATGATAGTTAATTATTTGTTTTATGTTTCCAAATGATGCTAAAAAAGTTGTTTTATTAATAAATATACATTCCAAAACATCACGCCTGTATTCTGCCCGAAGGGTTAGGCGGAGGTGTACCTTAGTAGACCCAAGTTCAACCAGACACAAATTCAGACTGGGCTGCTACTGAGAAATTCCTGAAGTAAAAATCCAATAAATTTTGCCCAACCTGGCATTCAAACCCAGTACCTCATTCTCAGCAGTAGTGCTTGCAGCCACTAGAACAACGAGGCAGTTATAAATAAAGTTATTTATAATATTTATCGGTTTATAGTAGCAGCATGAAAAGTATTTTTTTTTTTTATGGGTGGGAAATTCTCAAATAACTTCTCCTGCTCTGAACCCACCCGTGTTCCTTCAGTTGCCTGTGCCAGGAGCCACGGTATCTCTTTCGAACAACCTGCGACCATGACAAGTACTCCATTTCTAACTTTACACCTCTATCAAACACAGTCTGTAATTTAGGGCTGATTTTTCAATCATCTGGTAACTTTATTTGAAGAATAATTTTTAAATTTTGACAGTTAGTTCATACAAAAACTGTCAAACGTCAATTTTATTACTCGAATAAAAGTAATCTGGCGATTGAAAATCAGCCCTTAGACATAAACATAACTTGTCTGTTGAATTTCAGGACCCTAGTGATACATTACTGCCATATAGTAATAATAAATGTTACACCGGAGAATGCTGATACTAGAGTAACTAATCAACCACTAACAGAGGTAAGTTTTTACTCACATCATTACATTATTGCAGTATTTCTATCTCACGAAGCGGCACGCGTGTTACTTGTGGTAACTGGGTGTACAACTACGCTGTGAATGTGTGCTGACGCTACACACACACACACACACACTACCGACTTCGCCATTGTTTCGGACGGTGCCGAGAGCTCCTACGTTTACACACACATTCTCAGCGTATTTTTACACTTCGTAAACACAAGTAAATCGCGCGGCGCTTCATGATATAAAAATAATACTAAGTATAAGTATCTATTTAATATTTGTGCATGACAGGCATGAGCCAATACAAGATAAAAAGTCTTCGGAATACGTTGAGGGGAACTAAAAATTTAATCAATTAACTATTCCAGATAGCAGGTGGGCAGATAGGTGTAGAAGTGATAGTGTCAAGAGCGAGTGCCTTAGCCAATCTATTGGGACGGCTGGTGTTGCCACATTATAAACTTGCTACTACTACAGTCACTGGTATTCCTATGAAGGTAGGTTTTATTTTGCTATTTCGACTTTACCTTGAACATATCGAGTTTATCTTGGACATTATACTGACATCGGCTAAGGAAAAACATCATGAGGAAACCTGGAATTAAATAGTTAACTAGCTCTTGACGGGAGCTTCGCCCGCATGGATGTCCGAAAATATCCCACAGTAGCACATTACCGGGATTAAAAGTACCCTATATGTTAATCCAGTTTATAAACTATCTGTGTGCATCCAAATCCTTTCAACCGTTTTTGCTCCAATCAGGAACATTCATCCACAAATGGACAAAAATTCTAATAACTATATTTTCAGCATCAGACTCGTTCCCACACCTCGTAGCAATTACTTTTTTCAAAACTATTAAATGTACAGTTTTGACTTCGTTACTATTTTATTAACCCCCTTACTAATAAACGTTGCATAGCGTCTGTATAGTTACACAACGCTTTATCTTCTTCTTTCGAAAGTCAAATTACTGACAACTGAAAGAGAGAAATCGGTTTCATCTGATATAATACGTTTATTAGTAAGGGGGTAAATGTATAGATATGAGTCTGAAATCAGCAACCTCTCTTGAGCAAGCATGGTGATCAATACTCATGCTTTCTCTGTATCAGAAGAGGCATCTGCCTTGCAGTGGGACAATTGTAGGCTGGTATTATTATGATTTCGACTTTGAGAGATCAGTCTGAAATATTAATGCGCTAATTTGTAAATTTATAGGAGGAACAAAACGCCAGTTCTAGTGCCAATTATGACGTAGAGATAATCCATGCAGCAGAGGCTCACATTGGTCTTAGAGCTTCCCAAACGCCTGCTGAAGCTTTAGAATCGGTAAGTAAACCAATATAAATAGCTTTCTAGTTGCTTTTGTACGTTAGGGATTTCTCTAGGCTAGTGAAAGATCCAGTATCTAAATAAACGTCTTAAGTATTACAATTTATTAAATCACTAGCTTCTGCCCGCGACTTCGTGTGGAATTTCTTGTTCCCCGACCCATCCCGTCGCATCGCATCGCCTGCCCGTGCTATTACTCCGTTTTCGCACTTCTTTAGCGTCCTTTCTGCCTTTTTTCTTTTTGTTCGGCTCCTTAAGGTCGTAGCGGGATGTTAATAGACTATAAGTCTCCTCAAGAATTGGGCTATCAAATGCAAAAAGATTTTTTCAAATCCAACTGGCAGTTCCAGAGATTAGCGCGTTCAAACACACTCTTCAGCTTTATTATATACTAGCTTCTGCCCGCGACTTCGTCCGCGTGAAATTTCTTGTTCCCCCGTCCCACCCCGTCGCATTGCATCAACTGCCCGCGTCGTCACTTCGCTTTCGCTTAGCGTACTTTATGACCTTTATTCTCTTCGCTCGGCTCCTAAGAGACATAGCGTGATGTTAAATAGCCTATAGCATTCCTCAGGAATTGGGCTATCAAATGTAAAAATATTTTTTCAAATCCGACTGGTAGTTCCAGAGATTACCCCCTACAACCTCACAAACTTTACCTCTTTATAACAGTACCATAGACTAGCAGCGCCCCGCGGTTCACCCGCTTTAGTGTCGTTTCCATAGGAATATAAGGATAAAAAGTATCCTATGTGTTAATCCTGGTTATAAACTATATGACGTGTGCCAAATTTCATCCAAAACCGTTCAGCGGATTATTTATTTATTTAATACTTTAAGCACAAATGTACAGAGGCGGACTTAATGCCATAGGCATTTTCTACCAGTCAACCTTTGGGTGATGCAGAGGCAAACAGTGTCGGATTGTGCGTGAAGAAGTAACAAACATACAAACTCCCACAAACTTTCGCCTCTATAATATTAGTGTGATTATTATATGGTATAGCTATAGATTGCAATGTGTTCAATGATATATTAGGACAACAGAGGCGATGCCTACCTACCTACTAGCATTAGGCTCCAGATTTCGTCTACGTGGATTTCGGCCTTTCCCATGCCTAAATTCAACACGACGTGAGATTCAAACTTCATAGAGTAGTAGGTCATATAAAGTTGATGTCACCCAGCGGTGGCCTCCCGGATTAATGTAGCAGAAACCAACTGAATAAAATAGGTAGATGCAATAATAGAAATAAAATAAATAAAGAAAGGAAATACATTTTTATTCAGCACTGACTAAATACTGCAGTACGGTTCGCGTCAAATAACTTTGCCGCTCTGAAGCTAGGCTTTTTCGGTAGCCGTGCATGCGCGCTGCTGTTTTATTCCTACGATTAACTACTGCGCTGTGATTTGTTGCCCACTTCAGAGCGGCAAAGTTATTTGACGCGAACTATTCCTGATACCTCCTTTCCCCTCTTCACTTTGATGGTTTCGATAAGGCTAAGGAAGTGCATGTAAAGTAATGGCATCAGGTGGTGCTCCGCTGGTGGACGCCGCGCGGCGCGGAGGGCGGCGCGTCGGGCTGCTGCGGCTCGCTGTGGCGCGTCACGCCGTCTGACGTGGCCTCCAGGCCCTCCGCCTGTCTCGTGAACTTCCTGCTCAATGGACGCTCTGTCACTCTTGAAGTACCCAGGTAACCAGAAATTCCACTAAAAGATATCAAATAAAAAACAAAGTAGTATAAAAAAAAACATAACTGCCCAAAAATACCAAATGACTAAAAAGTCAGAAGTAACTGATTGTTGTGGAGAGAAATAGGATACAGCACAAATCTTTTATTTGGCGTAGACAATCGGCCTTGAATCCAAAGAAGGAAATGAGGTAAGGCCTGTGTTACCCGGGATAATACGAGTATTCTAACAATACCAAAACATCAAAATCAGTACCGGCGTTTAGAAGTCATTGTGGAATAAAAAAACGCATCCACATATATACTTGAACCCTGAAAACATAACACTCGTGTAAAAAGTACCAAGATTTGAGTTAACTGACTCTGATTTTGTTTAGATATATCAGAAAGTTGAAGGTTGCAGGAATTCGCTGGATGCGAGAAGCATAGGTCGATGTGGCGACGCTTGAGGAAGGCCTAAATATGTCCAGCAGTGGACGGATGTCTTTCGGCTGTAATGATGATGATTACAGAAAATCATGTAGTTCTCTCCACGTTTCGCGAGATCTCTTGAACACCGAAGTTGGTCTCGTCAAAATGATGTTAGTTCAAGTATTAAACACCTAGTTACAGCATAAACAACACCACGCCTGTATTATTTTTTATTTGATTTTTTTCTGACGAGGCTGGCAAAGGCATATAGTACACCATTTATATAATTACCACCGTCATGTTTAAGTCTCATGTAAAAAAGGGCCAGCTTATGCCTATTAAATGAGCACAAATCTAGACGGTTACAGACACCGTTAAAAGTCGAATATAAGTCGACAGTCGAGGCACTTCTAAAGTAAACGGATGTGCATAGGAGGGCTCATATTTAACAACTTTCCAATCATGAGAACAGTGGTGGCCCAGTGGCAACGGCCCCGACTTACGAGTTGTAGGTAGTGGGTTCGAACCCAGGCAGGTGGTTTACTTTGTGTAAATAATTTCATCACCACTGCTCTCAAAAACGGTGAAGGAAAACATCGTGAGGAAAGTGGCATATCTTAAAACCAAAAATTCAAAGACATGTGACATCTACCAACCCGCACTAGGCCCACTTGGTAGATTGTAGCCCACTCCCTCTCCAAGAAATGAGGCCTATGTTCCAGCAGTGGGAACAGTATAGGCTGATGATGACAATCGTGAAATAATCTGTCACATCAAGATTAATACTGTCTACCATATCACAAGAAAAATATTAAAAAAATATGATTTTAATCGTATGCTTATAGAAAAGGTGGCGGCAGATCCGCGTCACATGTGCTAGCGGCCCAGGGTGGCGAACTATGGATCGGTGCCTTAGGTGGTCGCACGCCTTACGACGATCCTCCTGCTTTGTCTGAAGGCGCCGGTGGACGAGTCACTGATTACAGGTTTGTTACAGGCAGTACCTCATAGTCAGGCAAAAATGTCCTACAACACAACTTGTGTAGCTTGCAACATCGTAGAACGTCCCTGGACATCATCCAATCTTGCTCAACACAATTATAAAGGAAGTCATATAAACAAACAATTCTCGCGAACATGCCTCTGCTATATTTGGTCAAGGTTGCAAGGGACAAGCGACATATGGACGCATGTATTGCAGTGAGTACGAAACTCCGCAACCCGCATTTAAAATGGCCTCTTATAGAAAGTTTACTGGTGATACTGCTGACATAAGTTTGAAAATACAAACTGGAAACTTGAATCGATGTAATTTCTTCAGTGTCAGAACCACACTGTTTGAAATAAGCAGGGCCAAGTTTGATTTAATATTTATAAAGACGACTCTTCATTTCTTTTAGTACTATTTGTTTTATTTATGTCTCGACAGAATAAAAGAGTTCGGCGCTCTAATGCAACAGAACAGATTGCACCCTCTACGCGGCGCGGGCGCCAACGGGCGAGCGAGAGCGCGACTACAACGACACACCACGTACTGGCCGCTCACTATATCTTCCACGCTCATATTTAATTTAGGATCTGTAAGTTATTTTATGAATTCCACAAAATATACCAAGCTTATACAAAGTCTAGGAGAGGGCGCTGTTGTGCCACTGTTAACATCAGCTCCGTGTTTTTAAAGTGAATAACAATTACAACTCTAAATAAATAGTAAAAAAAAGTATATATACATCGATATAGTGACTAAATCTACCGGAACAATAAAAAACTGAGTGCTAAAAACTAGTGTCAGTGCAATAAAAGGACAAAAATAACAAGTGTCATCCAAAAGCGCATTGAACATTCTTTTGCCACAGTTCGTACACCAAGAACGTAAAAAGACAGTGAAATGTGTTATAGTGATTAAAAAAGACTTAGTCAAATGTGGCTTCTATATAAAAAGACTTTGTTTATAATACTTTGTGCAAACGGGTTGCTGACATAACCTAGAAGGAAAAAAAAAAAACGGAAATCTAAACAAGCCGTTACATACATTTAAGACAGTGCCATCTAGTGACGAATGCCGAAACTAGGATTGAGTACAAATGAATCATCTGCCAAATCGATGAACCCTATACACCGTGCTAATTAACAAAGCGTTTCCACCTCCCACCACAAGAGGGCACCACATACAGTATAAAAGAACAACTTTTGTAAACAATGGATGAACTCACGGCATTGATTAAAAACTTGCAAAATAAATTTGATGAACAAACAAAAGAAATACGCGAAATGAAGCAAAGTATTCCACAAATTATAAATAAAAACATAGACACAAAATTCACAAATTTGGAATTACAATACAATGCACTGGAACAAAGAGTTGAAGAACAGGGACGGCGCATAAATCAGCTAGAGAGAATAACTAGAAAAAGGAATTTAATATTTTTTGGATTAGAAGAAAAGGAAAAAGACTACTATGATCTGCAACAAACGCTACTGGAAATTATAAACCAAAATATAAAGTTGAATTACAGTAAAGATAACATACAAGAAGTAAGGCGATTGGGGAAGAAACGTGAAGATGGCAAAATAAGACCTACTGTTGTTACTCTTAGTACGATGGGGCTAAAAATAGAGCTATTAAAAAATAAGAAGAAACTCAATGATACTCCGTATTATATCAAAGAAGATTTCCCCCCTGAAGTACTTGAAGAACGTAAAAAACTAAATACACAACTGCTAGAAGAAAGAAGCAAAGGTCGAAAAGCTTTTCTGAAGTATAATAAACTTATAATAATCCCAGAAGACGGACAAAAACAGCAACGTCATACAACAGAAAACAGAAGTCACAATAAAAGAAACTTGTCAGAATCGCCAGAGACGAATGGTGGAAACATTAACGAGGCCAAAAATATTACAAAGAAACCATTCAAGAAACAGAACTCAAATATCTATCAATACATGACAAGAAAGCAAAATGAAAACAGCGATTCACCTCCAAACGAGCTTCCCACCCCAACCCTCAACATCACTCCTAAGACGTCTCAACCAAATACGAACGAAACTAATTACTGACAGATAGCAACCTCTCCACGCAACCCCCCACCACGGCCGGTCACCGCGGGGGGCAAAGACCACAACCCTCCACTCCAACCACTCTACATCTGTACTTACAATACAAGATCTCTTTTATCCAATGAAAGACTACTTGATTTTAAACAAGCAATAGCAAAAATAAAATATGACATTATTGGCCTTGCGGAAATAAGAAGGTCAGGTTACAATATTATAGAAGATGACAACCACATATTCTGTTATTTTGGTGAAACTAAAGGCCAGTATGGTGTCGGTTTCCTTGTAAAGAAGAAATATAAGATTAACATTGAAAGTTTTATTGGAATATCCGAACGTATATGCATTCTAAACCTTAAATTTGAAAACACAACACTCACAATTGTTCAAGTTCACGCACCTACTATTGAAGCTAGTGATCAGGAAATAAATAACTTTTACAATCAACTCCGTCAGTCTCAAGTACATTATAACAAACATCTAATTATATTAGGCGATTTTAACGCTCGAGTTGGACAACGGCTAGCAGGTGAAGAGAGAACAATGGGCAACTACTGCTTTGGAAAGAGAGACAAAAGAGGCGAAACCTTGCTTCAATTTTGCAGTGAAAACAACCTTGTTATAACAAACAGCCTATTCAAAAAGAACATAAAGAATATGTGGACATGGCTTTCGCCAAAGAAAAACAAAAGCCAGATAGATTACGTATTAACCAATAATAAAGAAAAAATTACAAACATAGAAATATTAAGTAGTCTATCATACCCTAGCGATCACCGACTCATACGAAGTACCTTTAAAATGACAAATTCGAAGAAAAGCAGAGTCAAGTATAACAATAAAAATACCAAACTAAACACAACAGAAGAAAAGGAACAGTTCATCGAAGCTTTACGGAAAAAAATTATCACGATGGATCTAGAAGAAAATGAAGACATAGAGTCTTTCTATAGCAAAATCAAGGTGGCAATATCTGATAGTATGAACTCTATAAAAAGAGAATTAATTACAAAACGGGACATCATTCCGGAAAATATAAAAAATCTTATTAAAAGAAGAAATGAATTAACAAACAAGAAAAAATTAACAGATGAAGAAAAGAAAGAACGCAGCTATCTATATAAAAATATTTACAAACAAATTAAAAAAGTACATTATGAACACAGAATAAACACAATAGAAAACCATCTCAAATCATCAGGGAGTCTGAAAAAGGGTTTCAAAGCACTCAACTCTACCAAAAAATGGATCCCTTGCCTAAAAGAAGACTCTACCAACAACAAAACTTTCTCTAGGTCAAAAATTATAGAAACAGCCACAACGTTTTATAAAAACCTTTATTCAGTACAAGAAACAGATCAAGAAGACTTAATTTTCACTCAGGACTCCAACACTCTGGAAAGATTTTCTACCTATGAGGTCATAAAGAAAATAGAACGCTTAAAATCCGAGAAAAGCAATGGACCAGATGGCATCCCAAACGAAACAATAAAGACAGGCAAATATCTACTAGCATCACCTTTAACTACCCTGTTTAATAAGATTCTAGATGAAAAAAAAATACCTACAGTATGGGCAGAATCCGACATAATTCTACTATATAAAAAAGGGGACCCTGCCGATATCGGTAATTACCGACCCATTAGCCTTCAACCAAATATATACAAATTGTTTGCATCATGTCTAGAAGAACGCCTTGCTAGGTACACAGAGAAATGCCAACCACCGGAACAGGCAGGCTTTAGAAGAGATTTTTCCACCACAGACCACATACACGCATTAAACTTGATTATAGAGAAATATACAGAACATAAAAGGCCACTCTACCTGGCTTTTATTGATTATGCCAAAGCCTTCGACTCTATATCCCATAGCAGCATGTGGAAAGCCCTTTACGAGTGTGATGTACCACTGGAGACTATTGAGCTTATAAAAGACATATATAGTAAAACTATAAGTCGTGTAAAAATGGAAAAACGAGGACCAGAAATAAAAATATGTAGAGGCGTTAGACAGGGCGACCCTCTCTCGCCGAGAATCTTTATAACTGTCCTACAAAGCATCATGAAAAATCTAAATTGGGATAGAAAAGGTATAAACATACAAGGCAACTTTTTAAGTAATCTTCGGTTTGCAGACGACATTATACTTTTCTCGGAAACACCAACACAGCTGGAAAAAATGGTCAATGAACTAAATACTGCGAGTAGAAGAATTGGCTTAGAACTAAATACCACAAAAACAAAGATCATGACCAACCATAAAAAAATACCCATTACAGTCAACAGTATTTCATTAGAATATGTACAACAATATATATACTTAGGTCAACAGATATCGTTTACTACGAGCAGACACAGTGATGAATTACACAGACGAATAAATATCACATGGAACAAATTTTGGAACAACAAAGAAATACTTAAATCAAACCTCCCTGTAAAATTAAAGAAAAAAGTACTGGATTCCTGTATACTACCGTGTCTTACGTATGCCTGCCAAACTTGGATATTTAATAACCACACAAAAAATAAAGTACAAGTATGCCAGAGGTCAATGGAACGTAGTATTCTAAATTTAAAAAGAAAGGACAAAATAAGAAATACAGATATAAGGGAAACAACAAATGTTATAGACGCTTTAGTACATTGCAAGAAAATGAAATGGAAATGGGCTGGTCATATTGCACGCATGAACAGAGATAAGTGGACTTATAGAATAACTACCTGGCCAGGACCACCCAATAAACGGAACAGGGGAAGACCAAAAGAGAGATGGATGGATGAGATAAATAAAGTGGCAGGAAAAGACTGGATTACAAAAGCAAAGAACAGAGAAAGTTGGAGAAAAATGGAGGAGGCCTTTACTCGTTGAGAGGTCCTTAAAACAGCAACTACAAAAAAAAAAAAAAAAAAAAAAAAAAAAAAAAAAAAAAAAAAAAATTATTGAATTTATAATTTTAAAACTTAACTAATGCATGATATTTAATACTTTTATTGCTTATTATGATTTATTTAATGTACTAAGTTATAATGAAATACGAACTATTAATGCAATGTAATTGATTATTTAAGGAAATAAAAAGGCTATAATAAAAAAAATAATAATACAAAGTCAAACTAACATTATTGAAAAACCCGGCTCACTTCTGTGAAGTTTCGCCAGTTAATTTAAATTGACCTTGTATAAGTTTATCGAAGCGAAACACGTGTATCAGAAAACCCGATATCGTTATGGCCATTACAGTTAATTTCGATTAAATGCAAGGACGTAGGTATACATTTTACGTGACAAGATACGAGGAACGCCTAATTGCACTTGGCATTAGAACCATTTCTTTATAGGATATCATGAGATTTGTCACGTTTGTGACCCTATAAGTGTTTTACGGAGATGTTATATTGATAAGCCCATTCTTGAGCTCGACTTTCATCAAACTTTGGGCCGTGTGAAATGCCTTCAAATCAATGCCAAGTTTAGTATTAAAATTATAAATCGTTTGCAGGTATTGGAGCCGCTAACACGACTGGTGGTACAAGAGACGTTGACTGATGAAGAAGTGGATACATGCAGAAATGTACTGCTCTCACTATTAGGAATGGAGTCCCGCCATGAGTTCCCGACAGCGCAGCTACCTTCTAACATGAGGTATTACTCTAATTTATACTGTAGATGATGATTTTGTAGGTAGTGCTCGTTTTCTATTGTAGATTTTTTAATCTGTTGGTTTATCTTTACTTAAACCCAGTTCGAGTGCCGTGCCCCTGACCAAACTTTGTCCCACTTGCTGGAGTGTCCTGATATTATCACCTTGTGGGCCCGATGATTATATTTGTAGAAATAAAATTTTACAAAAGATTAAAGCATGATTTTTATTTTGAGCAGGGGCTTCATTCTGTAAATTTGGAAATTGTTATTGGTCCGAAAATACACAATATAAATTCTCTATAAATGACGTGCAACTCATGGACTTTTATTTGAAAAAAAAAAAAACAATCCACTTAATAAAAATCCTAAATTCACTGACAGACAACGCACAACCCAAGTCGCTGGGTCTAGAAGTATGACATTTTCGCATAAAAATCCCTTTTTTAGCTAAAGTGAGCGCTAAGGAAGGGTTTTTGAAAATTAATCCCTAATGTGGTTAAATATAGGATGATAGTTTGTATGGAAGTTCGTCATTTTGGCCGATGGGAAATTCCCTTGGGTACCCGGCTTGTGTTTATTAGAAATTGTTTTTTCTTATTATTGGGTGATACAGCCTCATATACACGGCAGTTATCTGACTTCCATTTGCGGGTTTTGCTAGCTACTGGTGTGAACGTAATGCATATAATTTGCTCATACTTAAAATAACAGTATCCTCAGCAGGAAGTTGACTCTCTCTGCATTATTTTGAGCCATTTATTTGGTAGTTATTTGAGTTCAATCTCAGATTTGGCCACCAACTGCATCAGATTGCTTGAAAAGTTAGCTCGTTTTGAACTTTAAAGCTGCAGTCGAGTTTTTAGATATTTGTTTTTTGCAACCTTTTTCCCTATACTCCATCCTGTTATCAATTGAAATTGTAGTTAATGGGAGTACAAGTAATCTATCCGGCAATTAACTCAATTATATTATTCAATGAAGAAGTATGTTCAACAGGGGCAAGTCTTCGGGCCGCCGCGAGGAACAATGGCGGCAAGTGTGGGGCGAGCTCGAGGCGTTAGTACGCGCACACTCCACCGCGCCGCAGCACCGAGCGTTGTTGAGAGTATTGCTTGACTGTCGGGCACATAATAATCATCCGTCTGACGGTAAGAAACTACTATTTTTTATAATCTTTGTAAAAAAAAGAGTTTTGGTTTCGGACGTTTTTTTTCTTTCGGAATGTTACAAGCTTGAGCATGTGTGTACACCGCGCAGCATGTTGCATTGTTACGAATGCTACTTGCTTGTTTTTGTGCACCCTCCATGGGTGGCCTATTTTTTGCCAATCACGGTTTTGTATTTAACGCACGACTTCACATAAAGTTATAAACACGGCAGACGTTCACTTATCACGTACTCGACTACCGTACATCTCGACGAATCATCATTACCCTTCAATGTCAAACTACTTATTCAGCAATACACACTTTCTCATACGTCATTTGTGACTGTACGTTACCACCGCGCCTGAATCATTCTCCACGGCAATCATTTTATCCGAATTGTTCACTGCCAAAAGCGAACTATCTCATGTGAATAATCTGAATCGATGCCCACGCACAAACTCGCCTGTAATAACAAGCCAACGATCTACCGCTTTGCAGCCTAAGCTAGACAAAACTAAGATATCAGTGTGTCTCTGTGTAACTTCCCCAAAACAGGAGCTCCAAATTCCATTCATTTATTCAATCAATAATAATGATATCGAACTACCTACCTGATATATCGACTATTACGTACCCGTTATTGTCATAAGACAATATAATGCAATAAAAACCGAACAAGGGCGGAATTTTGAAACGTAACTAACACGGGACTAATTAGCATGAAAAGGTCAGCTGCGTCGATTGTGTGAGTTGGCGGCGTTACATCAATGTCTTTAATTTGGAATGCTTATTATCACAAGACTGTTTGAATGTTTGACTACCACGTTTTCGTAGTAGTTAGTAGCGATCTCGCCCCGCTTTCGTATGGATACAATTTCGTGAATATTGTATTCAGGAATCGGAAGATTATATCTTAACTGCTATATTTCTCTACTATCTTTGATCAAAATTAAGTAGCGTATAAACATTCCTCAAGAAATTCTCCAAATCTTGAGGAAACTGCAACTCCATGAAGTAGTTTAGAAATACGAAGCGACAACAAGGACAAACGACTTCATTTAGAGACCATCTATTCCACCTATCTTTCATCAAGAACAGCCCTATCTTATAGGGGTGAACTTATCTTGCATTCATCAACCAGTTAGTATGTTTTTTTTTTGTCAGTTGTTAATCTTTTTTTTTGTGTCCATAGCAATCAACACAACCTCATGATTTTTAGTTCGAACACAGTAGAAAGTAGTTGTAGTTAGTTTGGCTAATGTATTCAATTAGCAATCATCGTAATTATGTTGTCATAGCTTCACTACTGGATATACGCCTCCCAAAAAATCTACACAGTTGCCTGTGGTATTTGCTATCTCAAAGAGCTTTATATCAATAATCAATCAATTTTAATCCAATGAAAGCTCATACCTCTAAACTACGTACTCATAACTATATTAATTCATTCATTACAGGTGAATCTCGAGCTACAGTGATCCGTGCAACGACAGACTCGCCTTTATCGCCCGTCGGTGCGGGCAACGGTGGCTCCAGCAATGGCAGTGACGTGTGGGCCCCGCGCAACGTGCTCGACGCACTGCTCGGGGCCCCGCGCCCGGCGAGGAGGGCTGACTTCGCAGGACGAATGACGGCCGGCACTAGGGTAGCGACCTTGTATCCGCAGTTACAGCAGGATGTTGAGGCCCCTCATTAACAAACGATTGTGTGTAGATTTTTTTAATAACAAATATACTTATTTTCCTTTATTTTTGTTATTTTATAATATTTAGTCTGCCTAATCCTTCGGGGATAACAGACTTTATGTTTTGTTATATTTAGTTTGATTTCATTGTAAATAAAAGCTATTATTTTTGTTATTGAAAACAAAGTGTAGATTTTGAGTCGATGTTTGTGGACGAATATTAGCCTAAATCTTGACTGTTTTATCAGAGAAGCTTTTAAATAATCTTAATTTAAAAGGTTTATTGCGTTACGGTTGCGTCTATGATAAAATGAGTAAAGAATGTCAAATTGTCGATAGAATTAAGGATGTGGTCACCTGATTAACATTACGTGGTTGAGCGACTCTGGCCGCCGCCGCCGTACTTTGCGGTCGCAGCGAACATTTCATAGCTTGTGTATGATTGTGTTGGTGCAATAGCTCGTGTAGTAGGACTAGTAGGATGTAATAGTTATTTTCACTTCTCATGCTCTAAAAGTTCGTCTTTATGTTGTGCGTAGGCGACATAAAGTCGCTTTTTATGCTCTAGTGCATAAAGTAATTTATTTTTCTAAGACTAAGATAATCAGGCCCAACAGCCACACGCGCAATAAAACGTCGCAGATTAGTCGTTATTTTATTTCATTTGCTTTAATTTATATCACTTCCGTGTTTTCTATCGTTAATTTAATAAAACCAGATAAAATAGTTATCATTTATTATTTAAAAACGCAAAGAAACACTTTTATGACTTGGCAGTATGAAGTAGGTACCCAAGTCGAATGAAACAATCATGTTGAAAATTAAAAAAAATAAAACTAAAAAGTTTTGTGGCGGGAATTAAGTAGCTATTCTCTTCTTCAATTTTGCAACATTTTTGAACAGTGAAAATACTGTTATATACTTTATGCCTGTTTCATTTTCTCGCAATCGAAGGGAAAAGCAGAGTGTTTAACTCGGGCATAAACGAGCCATTTTTCCCTTCGACTTAACTATGCACCCTCGCCTGCGGCTCGGGTGGATATAAACGTCTCCGGCTAACAAGGCTTCATTTATGCAACTGTTGTATAATAAGGGGTACTAAAACACGAATGTGGGTTTATCACATGAGTGTTTTAATACCTAATTATGTACAGTTGCATACAAGACACACCCATGATATGAATCCTGTATAAAACGTTTTGAAACAATTTTTTGCAATACTAATATCGAACAAAAATGGCGGTCGGCCGGCGGGGTACGACGTGAATTCGAATAACCTATAAGTTCTTTTTTTTCACTTACGGCGCTATGGTAGTGAAACGCGCGTGCATGACAGTGTTCTTTTTTTGAAAACGAGTTGCATAATGAACAACATTGTAACACTCGTTTGGATGTTATTATGGTTACTATGACACTGGTTGTTGTAATGTTAGCAAAGCTAACTGTTTCAGAAACTTGTAGAGGATTTATAGCATAGGTGTAGATATACATTAAAAAGCCTTTGAGCTATTCCTTGTTTGGTCAAATTAATTACTGTATTGTATTGTAGTATTTTTGTTTGTATCATTATATTACACTTTACGGGAGATTGAACTGTAGTGTAGGTAGGTATGTAATAAGCGAACATGTGAATAAACGTATCGGAATAAGGAAACTTTGTTTAATTTGGGACAAATAAAAAATGCGAATTATAAAATTAATATCTTATATTTGTTCAATAAAAACTACATGTGGGCCCGTGTGCCCGGCGCCCGGGTAACACGACCTTTGTATTATCTTGTTGCATATAAACTCTGCGGGCAGACTGTGTCATAAGGCAATGGTGTGAATGGCGGCCTTGCGGCCTCGTCAAGGCATCTGGTCCGGATCGTCCGCGGCGACGGCCCTGCGCCCTCGCCGCCGAAACTTTACAATTACTGGAATGTTACGCTGGATGCGAACGTTCGAACGTTAAAAAATATTACAAACGAAACCTAACGCTAGGCCCCCTCGTGGGCCACTCCGAAGATACACTCACATCGAAATATTGTACAATCTCATACTCCCGAGCGCGCCCGACCACGCGGCTGCGCGCCCCAAAGATACCCTATAAAACTTACAAAATCGACCGGTACTCTTAAACTTAACGCTAAGTTAAAATTAATCGGAATTGAAAAATAAATTACCTAGGTACAATATTTTAGTCTAGAAAGCTATTTATAGGCGCACGAGGGTCGCTTGGTGGGAGTGCGCGGATGTCAGTGTGTAGCTTTTCGAAGTTTCTTAGCGATAGGTAGCGCGGACGCGTCTGATGAGTCACCCAGTGAGTTCTCTTCTGCTGAGCTCGCCTCCTCTATTTGCCTGCGTCGAACAAACGGAACAAATGAGTAAACGTATTCAATATGAGTTATTGTGAACATGGTGAAACAACTGTATGCATAAAAACCGATAGAACGGCTGCTTGTTCTAGTTGGAACAATGCAATATAATTATAGAGTGTGTAGTGGTTATAGTTACCGTTTGGCGCGCGGCGTGCTGAAGGCAGAGTCGGAGTTGTCGGAGGGAGAGGCGGGGGTCGCGGGGGTGGCCGGGGACGCCGCCTTCGCGTCCATAGAATCCTCTGTGCACGACGTCGTCGTGTCCTCGTTCACTGAGTCCGCAGTGATTAACTTTCCTGTAACAACAACAAAAAACTCATGATTATTTCTACGCACACGGAAAATATGAGCGTGCTATCATGGCTCATTTCCCTAACGCGTTTATTACTCGTTCGTTAGACATTAAGCCGAAAGCGTCTTGTTTTCTGTACAAAACGATCGTGCGGGTACATTATTACTCCTAAGTTAACTGGATGTCAGTAATCTTCAACATCACAATTATTAATCTATAGCACATATTTTCGTCTCGTTTACCCAGTAGATTGTGGGTAGCAAACCGGCAATAACATAAAACGTGGTCGTTATTCCTCGTACTCGTTCGTCGGCCCCGCATTCGCTTATCATAGACATCGTTAGCTAAAACATGCGGGATACCGCTTAATGTAAATACGCCCTTATTTAGTGCTTCCAACGCGTTTTGTTTACACAATAGATGTCTTAATTTATCAGTTTTATACGGAATACATGAGAGAGATTTGTTTAATGTGTGTTATAAAGACACCCCTATAAATTATAAACAAAAGAGGTGTTATGTCTTTATGTATGTTTATATGTTCAAGCTCATTTCAGATTATATTTCAGTAGGGCCCTGATGGTTAATTTTCTCTCTCTTTTATCTGTTTCAGGTATTCCACCGTTTGTTTTGTTGTTAATAGCTTGATTGTAACCCGGAAAAACCACTAATTAGTAACTTTCAGAACAACTTTGTTGACAAATGAAAGAGAGAGAATGTTCCAATTTCCGACGAAAATGTTGAAGTTCATTAATCAAAATAACGGGCTTGGAAATGAGAGCAGGCCTCCACAGATTTGGAGTAACCGCACTGCAATTCAAGTTGCCTCGATTAAGCACAAGACAAGTCTGTTACAGGACTTTACAAACCGAGGTTTAAAGTTCAATATTTGCCATTTTCGTAAGATAAATTACCATTAAAAAAAACCGTTTGGATAGGTGGTTTAATCTAGTAAATGTGAGATAACTTAAAGCCATGTGTGCTGAGGAGAACTTATAGGAATCTGGAATATTTCCTCCAAAAACAATAGCTTTAATTCTGGAATATTTTATTTTCTAATCTCTTGGCATAAACAAAGCCTACGGTTGCTACTTCATGATATTTTTTTTACTGTGATCTGTATTTAAGCAAAACTATTTTTTTTTTATGTAAGAATGGTCATTATCCTATCCTAGTTTGCGTTCCAATTGAATCATATTTGCCTCAAATAAAATACCTAGGGTTCTTGATTAATACAATATAATTAATTGGACAAATCTCAAAAGTTTCAATTCGACTTGTCTATTAGTATTCATTTTTAACCCCCGCCAAATACAGAGGGGTGTTATTGTTAATGTAACCAATACTTTGTAACAATATTTTGATTTAAAAGACTGTCCATGGAGTATCACAGTTCAATTTAATTCACAAATCTTTATTGAATTCCATAATGTTGGTAAAACAGTAAGTAGGCTTAATATTGATAAAGCAATTAAGGACCCTGTCGGGTACAGCACAGTAGGAGAGAGGAGGAAGGGCGCTTACCTATTTGTTTATATTATTTATGTATTCTGGTAATTGTATTTTTATTTTATTATAATTTCTTATTCTTCTAATTTCTTACCCGTTCTTCTCCATAGGAACCTACTACGCTTTGGAATGGGCAGCTCGTTTTTGACTGACCGAATCCTTGACAATGCGAATGCTTTGAGTTTGATACTCACCGTTGCCATTAGTGGAGGGTGGTTCGAGGTTGCTTTCATCACTGGGCAGAGGCGAGCCTCCATTGGCTGGCACTATGGTCCGGGGCTCCTTGCCCAGGAGCTCGGGCTGCAGGTCCGACACTATGTGGTGCGTCCATAACGCCAGCTCAACCATGTGTGGTGAAAACTTGTTGCCACAGCCGTTTTGTTCCTAAAATATAATAAGTTCTTAGAAGAAAAATGAAATTTAGAGTTGTTAAAAGAAAAGTTCAATTATTATTTTGACACAGATACTGTTTTATCGGGTTGTATGTGTATCCACTTTAATATTTTTGTTTTAAGGGCGTCTTGGGCACTGTCTGTTTATGTTTTACGGGTTAGCTACTGATTCGATTTTAATGAGATTACGCAGAGGTAACTTGATAACTGAAGAAGGATATAATATATGGTACTTTGAAGTATTTATAGAGGGCACTGCGACTCAAAACTCTACAAATTACGAATATTATTGGTAACTATTAATACACTTGCGTGCAAAAAAATCGACCCACCCCATGCTCTTCGATTTGTAACAATACAATTCAACAAGTTTTACTAACAATAACCTGAAATATTGTATATTAAAACCTTCCTGAAAGTATGTAGATTACGTTAGTGAAATAATTATCAAAACAGATTAATTCGTTTTTGAGAAAATCGCGAACTTATAAATATGGGGGTTGAATAAAGAACCTCCCTTTTTTAAGTCCGTTTAAAAATTCAAGTTCAATTTCGATTAAGCAAACAGAACTTTAAAAAAAAATAACGATTGTCAATTTTATTGACAAAAAAGTCACACTTTTACCGAGCAAAAGTGAGTGATGGGGACATCTGAAGAATCGAGTCGATCTTGTCAAGAATATTGTTTTTATCAAAATATAGTGCATATTCAAATAAACTGTACAATTACCTACCTTCACACAATATAAAATAATAAATTATATTCATTACTATTTTTGAGATCACAATATTATGTTCAAGTTATCCTGTTATTTTATCTGGCCTAATTTTGAGTATTTCGGCAATATCGCGTGGTTATTTTAACCGAAACGTTAACGTTTCCTGTCCAGTTTCCAACAATTCCAACTTTAATGTTTTTTTGTGCGAAGGTACACACTTTAAAATCATGGGCATTTTAAAACAGACCCCATTAGAGTCACTGCCAAAACATTACAAAAGGGCACTTGGGCCCTCTGCCAAAAAAGGAGAAAACTGCATCGTAGGTATACGCTGAATTGATCTAGATCGTGTACTAACCTTATTTAACCTATCACAGACTTTCCTAATATGGGTTACAAAATTGAGGTATTCCTTGGCAGTGTAGTCGCTTCCTTCCATCTCCGGGATGGCCTGCACGCATTCGTCGGCCATGAACGGTGCTATGTCCGGGCTGGCGGCCGCCAGGACCGCTGAAGCCGTGGCCGTGCCCACCCCCTTCAGGTTACTTAACGCTGCCATAGCTGTCTCGATGTTCGGCAGCTTTCGGAAGGCCTTCTTCGTCTCTGCCATGACAGCCCTTGGCGTGTTCACTTTTATCAGATATGATAATTGTGGATAAGATCTTCCTCTCTGCAATAGTAGAAGATACGAAAATTCAATCCATTGTTAGGTTTGAATAGGTCGTTTGGAATTGCAAGCGTTCGATGTGTTTATAAATCTTTTGTAAATGTTTGGCTGTATAGTTTATAAGTTATTCTTTCGTTTGATTGACATACGCGACGTGTGTACTTCTGTAACGTATACGAATGGGCTAAAATTTAACTATTTTATTCAAATGAATTTACGGATTTTGGATATTTTGAATTCAATACTTGTATTCGGTGTAATTGAGATGCAAATTAAGTACGTTGATTCAACAAATTGTGAAGCCTAACTTTAAGTTATCTGTAATGAAAATCCTAATTTATTTCTGTGATTGAATCTAATACTATATTTAGGTAAGACAATTTTCAATATTTTGCACTCAATTCATTTCTCAGTGCAGAGCTGCCACAAAGACTAATAGTTTATCAATAATACGATAGTTTATGAAACTGGTTTCGCTACATTTTAGTATAATAAACTCGTACTGACCGCTTGTTTCCATTTCATGAGTTGTACCAGCTCCTCGTGCACCAGATGCGCGTCCTTGCCTCTGGATTTAATCTTCTTTGGTAGATCATTCTGGTACCTGCAAATAATACAAACAAATGACTAAAGGTATTTTATAAATTACCATGACATTCTCCTTGTGTTAAATATAGCAAAAGTACCGACGGAATAAATTGCCAGTCTGGTTTGAAGATTCAGTTATTGTAATCAAGGAGTTGAGCGGTATTCGACACGAGAATTACTTATTTTGAAATTCAACCCTTCTGAATGGTTGAAATGGTAACGCATTAATATCAATCTCACTGCATGAATGAAAGCTATACCTACATTTTCGTCCCGCTACATTTTGTTATTCAGAGAACTTAGAATAGATGCTAATTACTAGAAACGGTTCGTTTTATTGCTGTATCCGTTTAGCACATGTTCAAAAGGAACCATATGGTAAAACGCTTGGTAAAAATGTACGCCCAAGATGGGCCTAATGAAATGAGACACATTTCAATTTTGTATCATCTGGTTATCTAAACTTTCATTAGATGTTTCAACTAATAATTAACTACCTTTATAAAAATGTAGTAAGTACTTATAGTATTAAGGTACCTATGCACCTAATTCAATTTAAAATATTACATTCGATTGAAAACTTATACAGTTCCATATAAGCGTGCATCTTTATCGAGACAGGACATTAATTAATTTACCGGAAAGTTATGAAATTTAATTTAACTTTATTAATGAAACATTCCGTGCTCTAAAATAATTATTATCAGATTTTTCCAGTACCTCCCCTAGATGCTATGAATACCTAATTAGAAAGATGTTCAATGGATTTACTTAAATATTAAAGAGATTATATTTACTTACAAGTACAGCGAGGCGTACCTAATAAAAGTACCTACTTATTAGGGGAAGACCAAACTCAAAACTCATAATTATTTTTAAGAACGCTGTACCTGCTTGCTTTAAAATTATTTAAGTAATGAAAATAAAGTTCTTAATGTATTAATTGATTTTGCTCAATATGTTTTATAATATATTTATTTTATGAATTTTAATACAGGATCGTAAAATATTCGCCTTAAAACATGTTCCACCTGGCAAGTAGGGTGCCTAAAATGTTATTAATTATTTTGACTCATAATTAGTAAGCTATAATTTTATTTTATAAAATGTAAGTAATCGGTTTCTTCAGTTGAATATAATTAACAAAGGGAAACACCAAAACTTCTGGGAAAAACAAACTTTCTGCTCTGGTAAAACTTGTTCGTACTAAAGTAGGTACATGATGACTCATTGTGCTTGGTAAACTAATCCAATAATACAAAAGATTATTAATTTAAATGCTGGAAATATGTGGGATAGTTAGTAATCATATCTAATTGATCAAAAAATTGCCAAAATATTCGAAATACTAATAATAAAACTTAACTTTAAAAGGCAAGTCACCATTTTGAACGGATGTGAATTGTGAGTTTGTACTCAACAACGCATTGTATTATCTAGCAAAGTACCTAGCCAGACATGCAACAACATATCGTACACATTATCAAGGCTGTTATTTAGCCTGGGAATCTGTGGAATTAACAAGCAGTCGATCCTAAACATAAAGTTTAATACATTAAAACGAGTCATGATACGTAAAGGACAGCCACCATTTTATAACGCCTAAGCGCGGCGATATTTTCCCCCACACTGGCTTCAGGAAAAACGATCGTGTCAATTTGACATCGATCCCACGTGACGCAGTGGTTTTAATGAGCCGTCCGCGGACTAGAGATGCAGTCCGCGAGGGAGGTAGCTATCAAATCAGTTTGCACGGATACACACACAATACAAGTTCATTGACACGCCACGGCCGCATTTTCTCCTTTCAAAGGCGTTCGTACTTACCAATTGTCCAATTTTATGAGCTCATCGGGTTTCTTTGTTTTCAGTTCAGCTTTAAGTTTAATCGCTTGTGGGTATAACTTTAAAACACTGTCAAAATCTTTTGCATCTGCCTCCAGAAAGAAAGTAGACGTGTCTTTCGCGGTAGCCATTGTGAACGTTCTAAATGTACAACACTGCGTATTTAGTTTAGCTATAGCGCCGAACTCGACGCGGCGGCAGCACCTGGCCAACTGGGCGCCCTCTCCCCACTCGCCGCCATCTTGTACAGTGAACCTCGTAATGACGTTCGATATTATTATTCGAAATAATGCTTATTTCGTCTGCATTTATGCTTGTAAAACTATTATTTGGCATAATACTTTATCGAAATTGAGCCAATGTTCCAATTTACTTCAGCATTCCTGGTATACAACCAGTTTGAGTACTATTGTAACAAAAAATATACTTACTCGACATCACAAGGTTATGTCGGTCGCGCGGCGTGTCGAACGTCGGACATTTGTCTGGCCTCCACCCACAGGGAGAAACGGGATGAGAAAAAATAAATTCCATCTTAATGTTAAATCACTGCACCACACTATAATATCAAATTGAAATTTGAAAAACTGAGCATAAAATGAGCACAATCACGATAATGTTAGTCACGTCGGCCTCGGCGCACTATCAATTTCCTTAAACGTGACGCAACACACGACACCGTTCTACCGAAACGACTTTGGTAAACACGCATATTTTCCGTTGCATTGCAGTACACACTGAGCTCGGAGTAGTCATGAAGTAGTAACTAGCGGTGTACATAAGGCATTTAGGTAGTAGGACGTACATATCACCGGGGTGGAACGTCACACCAATCGGCTTTGTTGTTTCGAAAGATAGATCGCCATGTGCTCTGATCCCTCTTTAATTTAGGTGTATTATTGTTTATTTAATAGCTCGTTGTAATGTTGCGCTTTTATTTCTTTCATTGATTAGATGTGTAGCGTTTGAACTGAATCAATTCGCGGGTTTTCCGTTCCCAAATTCATGTTTTTCTTTTGAAGGTACTTTAGGGAATCTTTCAGGATTTTCTATGGTTACGTAGGAATATGCTTACCGTCTTGCTGTCTTACTGCATTCCAAGACTGCCCTTTATTGCTCTGTACCTATGTTTTTTTTACAACTTCTAGAATCTTCTCGAAGTTTTCCAATTTTGCATGCCTATAACTCGAAAAACTGCTTTCTTCTGGATGCTCGTTACTGTCTAAGTAGGTATGGAAACTCGATGAAATACTGAAACAGAATGCTTGTCCTAATTAAACTACCATTACATTGACCGAAGGACCGAAATTGAACTAGAGATTAGCGATGAGTTTCCAACTTATCTCGACGTTCTATAAGGTCTTTTAGGCCCATCGTATAATGATCAATGTTAATTCAAACAGCTTCTCTCTGCTTGAATCCTACAACATAAAATTATTCAAATTACAAAGCACTATTAAACTATTTTCCATGTAGGTATGTGTAACCAGTATGAAAGAGGTTGAATTGTGTTTTTCAGAATGCTTTACTTAAATCGTTTTCATAAAAATGGCGCCTTGCTATTCGTAGATATTTCTTCTAATTCTTTTCAGGGTCTTTCTCTTTCATATCTGAATAAGTATCTACTTAAGTCAATAGAAACGAACTTATTTCGAAGCTGAAGTAGTAACTTGTTTTCTCGACAATCTAAGTAGCTTTTATATTAAAAAACCTTTTTATATTAGATCTATCATAATTCCTTAATACCTACATATATATATATAAATGCAGTAAGCGGTATTTGTCACAAAATGCCCACAAGTCCCGAAAATTCGAACAAAATCAGACTGTTTAGGTTTCTTTCTCTAACATTTTATTTCTCCATTTCTCAACATATTGACACGGTATCGAGATGGTTCATATCCTAGTTTCTTTCACAAACACTGAGCTATACAATATTGAAGAAATAAAATAACCGGTTTTGTCGTTTTCGTAACTTCAATCATCCCTTGAACTACATTCATATTAAAAATATAGGTACTTTCATCCCTGTCTATTTCGACGTCCAATAAATACTTACATGGTCTGTCTAGGTACCTTTTTTAATCGACTACTATACTATATCTACTGCACCTTAATTGCGTAACACACTTTCAATCGCAATCTGAATCATTTTGATGGATATTGCAAATCCATTGCTTCATATGTTCGAAAAATTTGTCTGCTCAACTACGTAAATAACGCAATGAATGTTGTTGAACTGTCAAAATATGAAAGCCATTGCTACTGTTCTGTTACTGTGTTACGCAATTACCCCGGTGAACCTAATTTTCCTAATATCGTGATTGTCGTCTATCTACCTGGATTCTAACGGAAAGTATTTTATTTTTCAGAAAGGCATCCAAACCATGATGAGGTAACCTACATTAAGGCGCATTAATGTTTAGGCCGCTCGACTTTATTTCATGACCTACAAGGTGAGTAAGCATTTAGCGGGGTGACCAATTAGTACTGAATTCTTAGCCTATCGCAGTCCACTGCTGGACATAAGCCTCTCCCAGACTGCGCACGACTGCACCCTGTCCTCCGCCTTCCGCGTCCAGTCTACCCCAGCCATCCTCTTTAGGTCGGTTCGGGCCCTATAGTTGGCCACATTTATTGCGGCGTCAGAGGCTGAGACTGAAAAAGAGTCGTCTATTCAGACTGTCTGACATTTTTTTAGATTCTGGCCTAATAGCCACAGCAATCGGATTGGTATAGTATTGTTATTAGCGCACCTTAGCGCGTAGCCTCTGATTGATCTAAAGGATTGTGTACCTCACATATTTTTTTCTGTTTAATTAGAGTGGTATAACGTTCCCATTGCTGTGACATAGGAGACAGCTTAAAGCAGCTTATACCACCACGCAGGCCTAGTGTGGGTTGATCGAGTGCAAATGGTACGCTACTGACCAAACATATATACACTCCCTCCTAAATCGAGCCACCCTGCACTTTTTGTTTAGAAGTGTATAACTTTTTAAATGTTCGTGAACTCAAATTCGGAATAATGACGACACCAAAATGATTGCCAGCATTTCGGCTTCAAAACTGCATAAAAACTTTTTCTTCGACTCTTCATTATTTTGATGTTTTGGCCTTTATACCTCACATGATTGCATGGTGTGGTGGGTTGATTGAGGACTGTTGGAATTGTTTATGCTGTACCTATATTTTTTTTTGTTATATGTTTAATAATTAATAGTTACAATTGGTCAAATGTTATTATAATACTTATATATTTGTACGCCGTAAAGGTAAAACATGACTGTGATCTTTTTTGCAATGTACTTAACATCTTGCATGCTTTGTGTGTGCATACTCATGTTTCTGACAAATAAATGAACTCTGAACTCCGGCAGTGTATTTCCGTCGATACATTTTTTTCAACAAGTCATCTGTTATTCAGAAAGTAGTAAGTAGGTACCGTACTGATTCATCAAACCATTTCCCCCTCGTTTAAGTTGCGTTCATTTGTTTTTGAACCTTGAAATGTTAAAGAAACCAGTTTAGTACCTAACCCACCTAACATGATTTAAATAAACCATAATATATTAATGCATTTTACAGATGGACTGCTTCAGATTTCAAATCAACCGTATGTAGTCAACGCACAGCCGGTGTGACTTCGTCTTTTGATGCTGCTGCAGCTACTGCTGCGTACGCAGTTTGATTGGTGCACTGCTCAAACTTCGATGCTGCAAATTGCAAACGTCAAACTGGTACAGTACACGGTCGGTAGTTGACTAACTATGTGTTTGTTCCATTAATAACACTGCTTTCAAAGTCCTCTTCTTAATGGTTGTATAGTGAATGTAACCCGCTGGCGTTTGCATATAAAAACATTCTTCAATTTCGCGTCCGCAATATTTCTATGCACATTAAAAAAATAACGTTATTTTTTTCATAGTATAAGTAAATGGAATAATGTGGCTTTTAATTAATCGTAAATGAATCATTAGCTGCGTTAGGTAATTAAATCTATCCATTTACGGTTCCAAGTGTCTGTATACGAAACATTAATAGCAGACGTATATACGTGTTATAAGTAGAACGAACAAACATACATTATGTTCACTAATAGACGGAGATAATTTCACATGATATGACATCCAATTATTCCATTAATCAGATCGCGCGCTCGCGAGTCGCGACTAACTAAATTATAAACAACGGCGTCTCAGGCAATAACAATTAAGTAATTCGATTGTATCTGAAAAATACACGGTTAGTGTAAACAATAAACTCTAAAGTATCCTTTTAATAAGACGAAAATGCGTTAACTAATTCCAAAAGCAAAAGAATAACAATTTTCAAAGTAAAAAAGAACAAAAGAAAAATATTCAGAACAAAAATTTTAAACTGAAATTAGTGTCCGGCACGGCATTCAAATTCGTGATAGGTAACAAAACTGTTCAACACTGTATTATTTAACTCTGAACGACTTTATACAGTATCGCCGTACTTTACGAGCGACGGAATATTTTGAACAAAATATGGCTTCAATAGGGAGCCAGTTGAATGCAGGGATACGGGCCCTAACAGCCGTGAGCGATCGAGGGTTTGGCCGCGAGCACAAAAAGTACGAAGGGAACAAACGCCGCCGCGTCGAGGCGACGGCGACGCGAGGGTTCGGCGAGGTTTAATTTTTTATGTTTATACTGGGATAGCGTCTGTATTCGATAAACGAACTGGCAGCCTGCTGGGACCGGCCGCGGCCGGGGCCCCGGTAAAAATACAACCTGCGCAAATAAATTTTCGAATAGAACATAACACTAAAATTGAGATTGGTAAAAATACACGGTTGAAAGTATAGGTGTCAAGTATTTTTTGTTTCGACATTAATTTAAAAGTCAAATTAAATAGTAAACAAACGTGTAGGTATTTAGAATACTACATCAAATTTGACCGTTTGAAATTAATGCGCGAATAACAGTTTTACAGCATATTAAAAAGTAATGAACCAAAGCGAAACTTCGAAGAAAAATTACTGCCGCTACCAGTCATAAAGTAATTTGTATTCAGTGTTCTACTGCAATAGTGCGTAAACATTGTATCGGCACTTAGTAGGTACCTACTTTAAAATTGTATGCCTAGGAAAACAATTTCCCAATGTAAAAATATTGTCACTGTCGTACCTATTAACAAAATGCCACTATTGTTTTTATGCAACGCGAAGAATGAACAAATCAAACAGATATGACACACCGCATATACTTAGATGTATGTACTACCGTTTTAAGGTAGTTGTTGAATAGCGGGAATTAAAATTGGGTGCGTCACCGAGTGTTCGCCGCGGTATGTTGACAGCCCACTTGTCCGCTTTCCTGGAAAGCGCGCGTAAATGTATCACTGACTGCGTCCTGTACTTTCGAATTTTATTAATTTACTTATTTGCTTTTTTGTGAGAATCCAATAATAAGTGTCATTTAGTTCGAAAATATATGCAGGTACCTAATGCAACTAGACCTGCAGACATGTGGCGCGTGGAGTTTGCGAGCCAAAATTGCTGTAATCATTATAGCAGCTATTAACTACCTACCCCATTTATCAAAGCTATAAACAAACAGTCGTAGTCCAAATAAAGATCTAAGAAGAAATCGCAATACAATAAAATGTAATGCAGCTAATTTACTTTAAATCCACAAAAACCTAATCCAAAACTACGAAAACATCTAATCAAAATCACTACTTCGTGAAACAAAGTTTCTAAGAATGAACAACGCCTTATTAGTATGCTCAAGTAAGAAAAACACCGCAGTTGGAAATAAAATTGTTTCTCCTTTTTGCCCCAAGGTCAGTGAGTTGTGACTTGTGATAATCACAACGTGCTCTCGGTCGCGCGGTCGGCCGCGATACGGAGAAACCAGATATTTTTGTAACCACGCGATACGCTTTGTGCTTCAACACACTACTAACGCCATCTGTCACTACACAGCTGTACTAACGTACAACAAATTAATTAACGCCCAATTTTAGCACATTTATGCCGTTTTGGAATGCGCAGATAATTGCAAATTGTACAAAAAATACATTGAAAATATCCAAAACCATAGAACCAGTTTCTGTGTGAACATTGAAGCGAGAACGCCTGAGTTTTATCTTATCGAATTCAAATAGCTCAGGGCGACAATAGTCACTGATACTCACCACGATAAAGCATATATTTTAGTCCAATGCTTTAGTTGAAGGAGAGTCATACTTCGTATTTTGCAACCATGCGTATAATTAGGATATTATTTCCTTAGGTTTATGGCAGAGATAATTCTTAATATAGGTAAGTACTAGACTAAAACTTGGCTTCTAGGTAGCTCAATAAAACTAATTCACAGAAAATTCATACAGACAAATAAAATTCGGCAACATTCAGTATTCACGAATGGTGGTCCACTTTAACCCTGGATCGATAGAGCTGGAAGTCATGGGGAGAGGCCCTTGCCCAGCAACGGGAAGATGTAGGCTAACGGTAAGAGTAACCATTCAGTATGCGAGTGTCCACGAACGGGAGATAACTACCAAACGATAACAGCGTGCATGCTTTCCCTTTCAACACAATTGCACATTCACTCTCATTAATAACAATGACGGACATAGGTACCTAAACAATGATAATTCATTTTTGCAAACATTCATGAATACTAAACACATATTTTTGATAAGTACCTACTTAGTCGATGGAGCATTAAAATAAGGACAAAGAACATTAAAAAAAACAAAAGCACCTGTAATTTGTTCTTCCAAATTGTCATCGAACCCAATATATTATAAGAATTTGATACAAGCTGTATGCGTAACAGTATCAGACTCATAAAAAAAGAACACGAGAAATTGGCGGACTGAATTCCAAAGCTCGTTTCGTTTGGCAGTAATCGGCTTTATTTAAATATGATAAGCAAAGCGACGCTCGGCACATTTTTATTTTAGTGCTTACTTAAAGTATGTGACTGAAATATTACGACAGTGAAATCGTGTAGAATATAGATTAACATTCAGTCCGTTATGTGTATAAGCATACAATGGACATAGGTGCCTTTAACGACGTGCTCTCTCTGAGGAAGGCTGGCATTTGGTTTCGGTACCTGTGTCTCAGGTACCCAAAGTTGTAAAGCCAGTCAGGCACCATCTGTCAAAGTATGTGAAATGCCTCTGTCCCTTAGGTACCTACTTACTAAACAATGTTTTGTGTTAAAACCATTTTGTAGTGAAGTATTTTAACTACAACGGGCTCGGAACGGCTAGATTTTTTCTAAAGAGGGGTGATATTAAGCGAATCTCATAAAACCTTGATTCTTCGTTTTCTGTCTGGCGTATCCCGCCTTCTACCAGAATGCGCCCTCCGGCACAGTCTTTTCTACTTTGTCCTGTTTTCAACGCTCTAATTGCTAGTTGTCCGCGCTTGTTCTGCCTAACTTAATTTATTAACGTATACCTAGAACTCTACCAATCAAACACAATTAATAATTGTATTTTTTTTTCTCGAGCACTAAACCTTTTAAACTTTTATGAAGAATGAAGAATCTTTTATGACTTCATGTAAATCATGATCGATCGGTGTTATTAGGACAGTATGAGGTGGTAATACGGCATGTTCTAGAACCAGAAATTCAAAGACATGTGACATAGTACCAACCCGCACTGGACCCGCGTGGTGGATTACAGCCCACTCCCTTTCACCGAGAGGAGGCCTGTGTCCTAGCAGTGGGAAGTGTGGGAACATTATAGGCTGATTATGCATGAGGTGGTAATTGATATGGCATGAGTCCACTGAATGCTTCTGTCAATCTTAGTCATACCCAATCTTCACACAGCTTCGTGGTGACTTTCCTAAGGAGCATTCAAACGATCAGTTGCACAACGTCAGTACGGTATCGACCTAGCCTTTAATACTAGGATCGGCTTCTAGTCTAACCCATAGCTATTCATAACCACTCTATATGCTTTCGTACTGTATGGAACATCAATTAATGTTATCGTAAGAGTCCTCTAAACGCTGTTCGCAAGTCCAAAACACGAAAATTTTGCCAGTTTAAATCAAATAGACGACCGCTATTCTTCCGACAGCTGTAGGCTGTCGGGGACAAGGCAAATCAAGTTACCGAAATGTTTTATTTTCGATACGATAGAACGTTTTCACAACCGTCCGACCTGTCGGACGGTTGTGAATAGCTGTGCTGATGCGTTTAAATATCAGCTCCTATTTTCATAAAGCGGCTTTCATTTGACCTCTGCAACCTTAAGAATTACTTTGATTAAGTACTTTGTTTATACCCATTGTCTTACTTGGGTTGTAATCATGATGGCAGGTGTTTGACAACCGGACCACCGGCTAAAGGTTCAAGGCCCTCCAGACATGCTCCAGACTCTGAGGCACGGAAGGCAAGCTTCATAAACTATTATTATTTCAAATCAAATCAAATCATTTATTTCAATTAAACCATGTACAGGCACTTTTGAATTGTCAAAATTAAATAGTCAGTCAGTTAGTCAGAAAGTTGAAGCTAGTTGCCCATTCCAAAATCTCTATGGAGAAGAACGGGCAAGAAACTCCATGGACACTCTTTTAAATCAAGATATTACAAAATCCTGTGTACATTATTCTTGATGCTTCTATATGTGAGAACAATGTAAAAAAAAAAAAACACAAGCGAAGAAACAATTCAAAATATAAGATTAAAAATAAGCCTTGGCAGTTAAGAGATGACCAGTCTCAACCGACGGCGCCCGTTCACGAACATGACGCGTGGATCAGCACCGTCCAGCTCAACCATTTTGTAGGGAACCGAACGATCCAACACACGCGCCACCATCAGTGAGACATTTAAGTGAGCATGACACATTCTCAACTGCCATGCTCTTTCAAGTCAACATCAAAAAATCATAATTAACGGATCCATGGTTCTTACATTTACAAAATTGAAAAAAAATGCATCTAAATTATACATAACTATAGATTGCAATTTATTTAAAAGATGATTAAAATTGTTTACTACCAAACAGCAAAAGGTGTTTAGTATTCATGTATTAAACTTAAAAATTTTGATTCTTAAACACAACGCTAAAACTGCGGTGTTTCTCTGGGACTCGCCGAGCTGTCTAGGCGCTATGCTGATTGGTTGCTACCGTCGCTACTGTAGAATCTAGATTACAGGAGTTGTAAAAAGAATGTTTAGAAAAAGAGTGGCAAGATAGACTCAATAAAAAACATAGTTATTTTATAAAACATTGTATAATTAAAACAATAAATGTTTACTTCACAAACAACCCTCAATCAAGCTTCGACATTGTTTTGATTTTAGATGCGGGCATAATAAAATAATTGCTGGAGTCCAATTAAGGTTGGATGGCGTAGACCAAGATTTAAGAACTGTTGGAGTTAGAAATTAGAGAGAAACAGCCGGAAATAGGTCACATTGGAGAAATATACCTACTTTACCAGGCTAAGGCCCATCCGCGGCTTTAAAGCCTTAGATGTTAATGATTTTTTCGATAATACTAAATTTGTAACACTATAAAATATCTATCAATACTTTAGGAGCAAGTTACTCGTGAATCTTGCGTAAATGTAAGGTATTTATGCACGTGACTGTACGCTAAATAACCAGGTAGATACAATTAGAGGTGCCCTTTCCTCTACCTTGTAAAATGATAGCTAGGGTTGTTTCTATGAGGGGCGGTACGGATTACACATCAAGGGTCTTGGCAACCCCAAATCTGTCATATAAAGTTTAACAAGCGAAGCATGATGTTGTTACAACACTATCGTTGGCTTGGGTACAATATTTTGAACATTTCTGAAATGTCTGGGGTAGAAAATATTGCCTGAGGGCTTTAGAATAATAATTAGTTAGTGGACCGACGGGTAATATGATACAACAACGAAAGGCGGCAGTGAAAGATTTCCAACCAGCCTTATCAAAAACATTATATTTCTTCCTTTTCAACAGTTTTTGTAGTAAGGCGCTTACTCACCGGGAGCATTCGCCTGAATGTTTAACTTTACCCGTGACCTAGCCATGTTACTTCTACCTATTTAATTATATGTATTATCCTACCCTGCTGGGAGGGGCTTTTGGCTAAGTAATAACAGCCGCACTTATCGATTGATCAGGTTAAGCTTCCCTTGCCGCGGTTGGTCCGTGGATCGGTGACCATATTAAAACCATATTACATATTAAAACCCCTCTGTGCCTCAGAAAGCACGCTAAGCGTCTTTACGGGTCGCAGAAAAGCCTGAAAGTATGACAACCAGTCTTACCAAGGGTACTTATAGTACGAGTATTACCCAATAACTGGGTTGTGGAGAACAGATATGCAGTCGCTTCGTGTAAAATACTGGTATTCAGCTGCACCCGGTTAGACTGCAAACCGACCCCAACATAAGAAAAGGCTAGGTAGATGATGAACCTATCCTGCTGGTTGCAATTATCTCTCAACGCTGACGTTGACGTCCTGCGCAGTCTTCTTACAAAGCTCTAGCCTTTACAGTGGAATCTTGGATTGTTACATTACATGCGAATGCTCCCGGTGAGGGAGCGCCTGACGAAACGTTTCGTATTTATTTCCTACTAATTTTTAACTTAAGGACTTCATATGAAACATAAATGAGTCCCAGTCTACGCTTTTATTTTAAAAAATAAAGTGGCACTCCGGGAGTGCCGGCAGAAGTGAAAACTTGAACAATTACGTGTAAGTATATTTTTCAAACAGAATACTTCGCCATCACTCACTGACATCATTAAAACCGAGTACATCCCGAGGACAGCCGAACACATCCGAAGCGATGTCGGTTACGGTAACAGTGGCGCGAATTCAATGTTTTTTTCCCATCTCAAAAAATGTCCAACGCGCCTAAAGAAGTTTTCACTTTGCCTGGCTGTGACACAAAATCAATACGCTATGGGTACCGGCGATAAGTCCAATTTTGAAACCTGTAATGAGAGAAGACTTCAGTATTAGGTAATATTAATTTCATTTTCTTTTCATTACTTTTTAAAACATTGACTTAAAAACGGGTACTGAACAAGTTCAGGTAACAATTGATCGAACAGCTGATATTAATAACAAGCAGTTGCCTAATACCGTTACCGTTTATAGACAGATCTTATTATGACAACACGATCACGTAATGATATCGGTATTTCTAATAACGTAACGCATTACGTATACATTATCTAGTGCAGAAATACCTATATACGCTAAAAATACCACGTGCCGATATAAGATCTAATTAGCTTACACAAGGACTATAATACGTACGATAGTGGCAATATACGTCACCTAAATTACGTTGAAACATTTCATTGAAGTTTTCGCGAAACCCGTTTCTTGAATGAAATGACGTCACTTCGTAGTAGATAGCTATACGTATAAACAGCTGTGTACTTATAGTATAGATTATTGGGTTCTTTCTTTTGCGTCAGATGTTAGTGGGGTTATTCGACAACCATGAGGGGAGGCGTCGCGGAAGCGTGTCGTTTACATTACAGGCGAATTCTCTTTGTTAGTTCAGACGGGTAGGTTATGGATTTTGTACTAAAAGCGCATCATATCGTTATGGAATTTTTTAAATTAGTTTTTATACCTTTCAAAATTCATGTGAAAATAATTTGCGGTCATAAAGCTTCTGAAACTGTCAACCCTGTTCCATTATAACATGGTGAAGTCACGCAGTGTCTGGTTCTAGTTGAGTCAGAAAACCAATGAACATTAACAATAACGCTCCTATGAGAGCGTTTTCAAATAAAAAAGTAACACAATATTAATGGTCTAAAATTTCAAAGTTTTTTTATACGTCGGCGATAACGACACGACATCATTAATTTTAGGCGCCTTGAGAATAGCCCGTCAGCAGCCCTGCCTGAATAGAATAGTCAGAAGTACATAGTCACAACTCGGTAGCGATGTGAGACGGACGCAACATCCTCGCCGCCACTCGCCTCGCGCTCTTTCGCGCCGCGGCTCATTGCTACACCGCGAATTTGGGCCAAGCACAAATATACCCCTCCCTTACGAACCCACGTGTTACTAATCTACCTGTCTCTTTCGGCTATTTTCTCTCTCGGCTCATGCTCGGCTCGCGGTATTATACAGTCATTTATGTAATAAGTTCAATGTTTACATTGTGACTGCTATCAGGTGATGAATGGAAATACATTTCAAATTGCGATAATTCGGCCTTATCTTCAATGCTGTTGCTGTTCTCTCCGGTTTATGTATAGGTGGGTAATAAATATAATAAAAAAGCATAAACTAGAACAACTTTTGCTTATAACGCATCAATCATTCCAAATTTTAATTTAGAAAGCAGCCCAGTTTCACGATAAACAAGGTGTCATACATGCATGTCTCATACATATATATCGATCAACAACATGTAGCTGTTTACGTCCTACCTAAATAAAAATGTAAACACCATTGTTGTCAAATATGTTAGACAAATTAATATGCATCATCATCGTTTAAAATTACAGACGGACACATACAACAACACAACAAAGTATTAAGGCATCTTATTGGAACCAATTTGAAATAAATCATTATCATGTCAGAATTTCGTCATTCGACATACCTACATTTTGACTGTTAAAGCACAGTTGATAACAAACACACCATCGGTGAATTACAACATAATTTCATCAGTATTACCAACAATAAATAAGTGAGTGACCAATAAGAAAATTAGCTTTGATTTTAGAATCGACAAATTGGAATTCCAATTTCAAACTAGTCAGTTTAACAAGTTTATCGATTTACGAGAAGGTAAAGGTCGTAATCGATTCTAATACGACTGTCTTTACCGTTCGATTATAATGGAAAACAAAACGATAGCTAATTACGTATGGGACGTTTAACGAATGTCAAGGACAAGTCACAACGTACCGATGACATAATAATTGTTTTTAATGACGAGTATCTAGCAAATCTGTTTAAATTATGAATGGAAGTAATGTTAATTTAATAGATCATTCCTATTACAGTGACATTACACAAATATGATAATTAAATAACACAAACAAAAGCAAACTATAGGTACTTACTTATATTTTTTAATTTTTCAAGTGTAGGTAAAAATAAATCGAAGCAGGTACCTAATGGCGACTGTAAAGTCGTTAACATAACAAAAAAAAAACTACATAACAATGAACGGGAAACGTGTGTTTTCAGTTTTGTCAATATTCAATACCAAAGGTTTTCCTGTTACGATTCAATTCGCTTTGGCGTATGATTGGCATACGTCGCATAATATGAAAAGACATTTGTCAATTTTGTTTGAACTGAATTCTGGCAGTATTTCACGGATGTTTTAATTTCGGGAACCAAGATACTCTTTTGGCTGCATGTGAGTTTATGAGTAATTTGGTGGAACCTTTACAGCTTTAGCGGAAGAGATCATTGGAGCTCACAGTATTATCTCATTTCATGGTCAGGCCCACGGGACAAGGCGGGTTTTTGTAGCGTCGATTACTTGTCCAATTTTATCGGTGAACAAAATACAATAATAATAAAGTTATGTGAATAAGCCAGAAAACAGGAAACCGGAAAACACATAGAAATACCCGCCTAGGAACTATGTACTTATATTGAATTAAAACAAGGCCATGGTCCAATGCGAATTAGAACGGAGCAATTCTCTGAAAACTGTAATTCAGGGTCATTTTCGCCATTACTACTTCTCTTGAAATGCGGATTGCTCGGCTCATCGCAGTGAAATTATAGCACCAGTTTATCACTCATAAGTCATAATACAATTTAAGCCACCTTGGGTTGGCAGACTGATTCATCATGCCAAGATTGTCGGGACGAAAACTGCTTTTGAAGGCTTGCTTATAGGTATAACCTATTCCTCTCACGCTTGGTACCTTCGTCGCCTTTCAAATACACCCATTTAGTACAATGGGCGATAGCCTTATTCTTTGTCTATCTAAAATCGAAAACGATTAAGTACAATATCCACGAAGCGAAAAGCTCCTCATTCGTAGCGAAACCACACGTACGATCGATAACTTTGATTGCCGCTTCTACTTATGCACTAGGTACCTACCTCGACCTTTAAGCCCACAACCTACTTGCATATGCAAAGATTTAATTTTATTATTTTCAATTCACCACTGCATTCGAATTGTATACAATTATTGAGGTACGACGTGAATTAAATAGTTCCATTTACTGTGAATATTACTCAGTCGTTATTGTCCATTGATTTTATAATAAGTAGATAGTTCGAATAAAGGCTGGTTATGTTTGAAATCGGTTCAGAGAAAACAGTTTTGTGTCGACAATCCTTAGTAAGTAATATCTGTGTCTCTCTAATATTCTCTAACTCATAAAACAGACACATGTTGCAACATATACGATTAGGTACCTCATGGAACATGCAACTTGAATTTATTATTTTATGCTGTTATTAGGAAATGAAACAAAAAAATATTTTGTTTTTTTTTTATGTTTCGGATTTTTTATCATCGAGCAAATTACAATTTATCGTGTTTTGAACCGTCAATTTTCCTAAAACAAGGATGTACTATACTCGTACTAATTTGACTATATATAAGTATCAAATTGATTATACAGGGTGACTGGTAATTAGTGACCGATACTTAAACACTGTACTCATGATAACAAACAACTTTTACTATGCTAAGCTAAAATCTGCTGTTTAGTCGTTTATGTCCGCCTAACTGGTCAAAATGTACTGAACAGCAGATTTTTTTTTCGCGATTTCAGGTTGTTGTCCATAGTAAAATTTGTTTGTTATCATGAGTAGGTACAATCACGTGTTTAGGTATCGGTCACTAATTACCAGTCACCCTATACTATAACAGGCAAATTCGGATATACACCCGTTATGTATCTGCCTCACCAAAAAATAACAAAAACACCAGGAAAGCATATAAAACTAACATACTAACATAATATAGAAGAGTCTACGCGATTCATAGAAATATCAATATCAGCATCTAATGACAAATAAACATTTGGAGATCGATAACCCATTGCCCTACTTATAAATGGGATTATGAAGTTTGTTTTCCTTTATCAACGTTCCTAAGATGACCTTTCTTTGAGAACTTATCTGCGTGGGATCTTGCAAAAACACGTGGTCTTTGTTATGTGTATAGGCTTGTTTATCGACCACTAGCGCCATCTACATTGTCTGTAGTGAACGTAGACTTTCTGATTGGAATGTAACAATAAGTATGATTTTTATCCGATTACAATTGAATGTATATGTTTTTTTTTATCAACATTCAACTTAGGATGGGTACCTAAATTATATAATTAAAAAGATTAAAACCATATGAGTTCTACAAAAACAAACTACTTACAATTTATTAAGCTGGAAAGGGTCGGCTTAAAGAACAACAAAAAAAAGCCATGTTCAACAACGGGGGATTTTTTCATTATTGCTGGAGTAATAAGTATGGATAAGTTGTTTTTAATTTTTTGAGACACCCGAGTTATTTTAAACACAAACAAAAGAACGAAAAAATTTTTGTCTGAGAATATTCCCAGCCACTTCATTGTCGCGTTCATAACGCGATGACAAACGTCAAACGCATTGTATTTAAACGTAAACAGACTGTACTCCGCGAGAAATGCCGTGACTCACGAGGAAAATGCAGTTGAAAACAGACGTTTTATGATAAACAGGTACCCAAGGAAACTGGTAAACAGACTCTTTTATGGACAGGACTTTACTCATGACTTAGAACATGCCAGAAAACCACTTGAAGTCACAGAAACTGTGCCTGAAGGGCAAGGCAGCTAGTCAGCTGATGATAAGTTTAGAGGCGGTGACAGAAAAAAGAGAAAATCTAAGATCAGCCAACCAGCTAGTGACAATTTTAGTTGTGATTTAAAAAAAATCAAACCCAAGTTTTCCCCTAAAGACCTAGGGACAGCCTTTGAAAAGGCCAATAACTATTTGTAGATACATTTACGATAAAATTAGATTCATCCGCGTTAAGTTATTTTCTGAAATGAGAACGTTTGTAGTATAGCCAGATGGCACCGATCATGTACACGTAGAACTACTAAACTCGTATCGTTAGCTCATACTTCGCCACAGATGGTATTAGGTCAGCTGCCTGCCTCAATCGCTTCGAATGAAATTCCGAAGCCAGATGAAATAGACTAAGTACCCACATAGGTTTTTCTGTTCATGTTAGGATATTCTTATATGGTAAAACGAAGGTGGAATATTGAGTCTAATTATGCCTCGTCTAAAATTCGACCGATTTGAACTGTGAAAGCAGGATATGCTTCTATCTATCCCCTTAGCGGTTTATATCATGTCGCTACTTGGCCCTTTTGTCCAAAATTGAATCACTGTAGTACATTAGCCTAATCGATTCAACTGTACTGAATCCATGCATGACCTAAAATGCTACGGAGGTGAGTGTGAGAATCAGTTGACCTAGTAAAATATACAAGTCATTATTACACTTACCTTTTTGTTTCTGCATAAACCTATGTGTTCTGAATGTCAGTAGCAGCATCCTATCGCGATCGCGCTGTAGATATAGGTACTAATAGTATGGTGCTTAGTTCCAGACTAAACCTCAACACTAGTGGAATTTAAAGTTTGATGTAGCGAAAAAGGATTAAAGTCAAGAGGACGTCAATCAGTAAAGTCAAGAGGGAGTCAGCAGCGTCCTCCCGTAGTCTATTCAAATTATGTTTCAAATTGATGTTATTTCAAGTTAAACTAAAAAAAAAAAATTGAAACTATTGAAGAAGTTATAAAAATGTTTGAAGTTGTAGCGTAAACTGCACTTTATTTTGTAGGAATTAAAGTTATTTTTCCATAAACTCATATTTCTTTACATTTTTGGCAAATAAGTCGCGAATGCAGATTAAGTAATTTATACATATAGTTTAACATACTTACATACATTTGTACTATAAACTAGTGCTTTGTTTCCAGTTACATAAACATAATCATCATTTAATAATATACGAGTATATCAAAACAATAGGATTCGGGGTGGAATAAAGTTTTGCATACCTATTATCTAACAGAGAATCCCTTTTAGGTGCGCAGCCCAGTTGACAGACGTCACACGGCTAATGTCAAAAGCGTGTCGTCAGTTTCTCACACGTTTTCTAGAACATTCTAGAAGCTGCCTCACTTTAGGATGAGCGTTATAACAGTAATTTCTCAGCAAACGGATCGTTATAGACGGATGATAGGTACTTATATAAGCACCACTTTAGACGGGCTGTTAAAATATAATTATTATTAAAAGAACATTTAGTAGCGTATCATCGTTAACACTGCGCTAAGCGCATCTTTGATTACCTATTGCATGACGTAATTCCGACACGTCGTCATCTTTCTGCCTTTCTCCCATGTCGCACGTTTTCCTCTTCCATTCTTCCCTGTCAATCGTCATGCTATCATTCACTCCTTAGGCCCTAATTCACTATGACCACTCAATGATTCCTTACTTCGAAACCACGTCAATTCCTTAGCTAATCACGCCAACTTCGCGTTCATTTTGCGCCATTTTGTTCATTGTGTCATAGAGAATACGTTATCTGTTCTATTAACATTCCTCACACAATCCATCCATCTTTTCTTTGGCTTTCCTCTCCCTCTCCATCCATCCACATTTCTTACGTACCTAATTCCGATAGATTCAGACCTATTCTGGCAGTTTGAGTAATTTATGTGGCCTACCCAAATGTCCTTTCTTTGGTATTGTTCGTCGAATCGTTTGAGTTGAGCTGCACGATTTTTGACAAATGCGTGCACTGACTGGACAGGTCCACTCAATCTGTGTGGTTCTTTCCTCAAAATACCATTTCGGAAATCGATCTACATGGTCTTCATATAACCTGACCAAGATTATGTCTGGACTTTAAAAGAGACTGTGACCTGTGAATTTGTTTCGGCCTTTCTTCTCAGAGTAGTCAGATAGGAAACGCCGACCTCATCTAGTTTTCAAAATATGATTGACGTGTAAAAGTGTTTGTGCAAACCTACTTACAGAAATAAAATCATTTATCATTTATTCGGTTGAAATATTACCCTATTCTTTGTAATTGCAGAATGCATTAAAACTATTGACAGACATGCATAATGTTCGTTATTTATAACAGTGCATGCATTTAATGGAGGTCGAATCGTTTTTATTACGATGCCAAATAAACGGGCTTAAATTCATCTAGAACAGAGGCGAATAAAGTCTCCTAATTATTGAATAATTACTTGGTAATTTATCAGTAGGTATTTGTAATCGGAATTACATATTTAAGCAAAATCAGCCTATACCTACCTCCCACTGCTGGGACACAGACCTTCATTCTGTGACAGGGAGTGGGCCGTAACCCACCACGTGCGGTTGGTAAATGGCACATGTCTTCGATTTTTTGGTTCTAGGACATGCCGGTTTCCTCCCGATGTTTTCCTTCACCGTTTTTAGAGCGGTAATCGGAATAACTGCAACAAAATCAGGAGATAAGATGTTTTGTTTTTTTTTACGAGTGATTGGGCAGTCAATCTGTTTGATAATAACAACTTGTAGTGTGGGTGTAGTTGTGTACAATACCATCTACATATGTAGTTGAGGTGGCTGATAAGGGCAGAAGAAGGTTAGTCACTGGACTAAACTGGACTTTGAACCTTTTTTGTCCTTATCAGCCACGGACTTTCAACTGCCGCCGGATTAAGACCTAAAGTGGTATGAACAAAATCAAGAAACAAACAAACGATTATAATTGCAGATACACAGGCCATCTTTAATTACACAGTACACATACACGCGATAATAACATTGATAAAGCAGTTACCTAGTAACACATTATTATCATTCTTTATACGACGTTCGTATTAGATACACTGCGTTTACGAAAGTGCGTGTATTTTCCGGTATTTTTCGAATCTGTAGGAACTCTACAGATCATAATATCCGGTTTTTTGTGACCAGCACTACCGTTTTTCAACCAAACTTGTGACTTTGGCTGGCTATTGTGAATAATAACTTATGGCCTGACTGTGTGTCTTTATGTGAAGTAAGTATACATAAATAACATCTCTTGTGTAAATTCGTTGCTCGTGTTTAGTCAATTTGCAATTATTTAAAACCGCGGCAACGCTTCACTCTGTTTGTGTACGTCCTCGATAAATAACCACTGCTAATGTGTTGTGCCATTTAAAACATTATATCTACGTATTTTTGTGTTAAACGGTGAAGACTAAGGTGTCTAGAAGGTTAATGTAAGTGTTCAAATATTTTTTATCGATGACATCTCGAGTCAGAAGACTCAAAAGCCACGTATCCACCAACATGCACTCGACCCGCGTGGTGGATTTTGACCCACTCCCTCTCACAGAGAGGACGTCTGTTTCCTAGCAGTAGGAACATTATAGACTGATTATGCTAAGTCAGAAGCTCGAAAATCTGACAACCCGTGTAAATACAGGCTTTCAGATATTCGGGCCTACGCTTGGTTATAACCAAGGGGTATCGTGTAACCCAGTAACTGAGTTGTGGAAGTCAAACAAGCAGCCGCTCCATGTAAAATACTGGTATTGAACTGAGTCCGGTTAGACTGGAACCGACCCCAACAAGTTGGGAAAAACTAGACAGGTGATGATGACTCAGCTGCAAAACTAGACAGGTGATGATGACTCAGCTGCAAAAAATATGTTTCAATCTCCTCTCAAGACCGAATGAAAACGGATGTTTTGTTCGTTTTATCTGAGTTTTTTAAACCGGAATCTAATGACAATGAATTCAAATTCTCTTATCAGTTTATTTACTTTAGACATAATACATTTCAGAGATAAGTAAATTTTAGGTTTTACGACATGTGACATCATGTACATTAATTCTAGTGAATATGAAGAATGCAGAATGCATTTCAATATTCTAGCCATTTACCCCCTTACTAATAAACGTTGTACAGCGTCTGTATAGTTACATAACGCTTTGTCTTCTTCTTTTGAAAGTCAAATTACTGACGACTCATCATCATCTGCCTAGCCTTTTCCCAACTATGTTGGGGTCGGCTTCCAGTCTAACCGGATGCAGCTGAATACCAGTATTTTACATGGAGCGACTGCCTATCTGACCTCCACAACCCAGTTACAGGGTAATACGATACCCCTTGGTAAGACTGGTTGTCAGACTTTCGGGCTTCTGACTACCCGTAACGACTGTCAAAGATCCACGAATGACAGCCGGGACCAACGGCTTAACGTGCTTTCCGAGGCACGGAGGGGTCTCAGTATGTAAAGATGGTCACCCATCCACAGACCAACCGCGGCAAGCGTAGCTTAACCTGATCGATCGACCTGTACGGCTGTTATTATTTAGCCACGGACCCCTCTCCCCTCGGAAATTACTGACGACTGAAAGAGAGAAATCGGGGTGTACCTTACCTATTCATCTGATATAATACGTTTATTAATAAGGGGGTTAATACGTAATATAAGATAAGATATCTACATGCACTTTGTTCTCAGCCATATGATAGCGATATTAAAAGTAGGTAAGTATGTATTAAAATATCACTTAATACCGAATAACCCACTTATTTCTCCCATAAGGTAGACTGAACATCTAATCAAGAGCTGGTACGAACTACCAATAAAAGTTCTCGTTCAAAATAATTTTCTAACTTAATTACTTACAACTAGCTGGAGCGCGAAAATCAATTTAGAAGTGCTAATCAAGTTTTCAAAAGAATTCTTTTATGGTTTCATACAGGACTAATTATTCTTTCATTTAAGTGCCAAGCAAATTAATAGACTTTTCCTTTTTCTGCACTAATGATAATGTACGGCTTTGCTCGGTGATGTCCACAATTTTTTTATAGAGACATTTTTCATGTTTTTTCGTCAATTAGTACCTATCTTGTTGCAAAAACGCTCAAACATGAGCTTCATTTATTAACACGGGCTTCAAACCCATTGACGTCAGAAAATTTTAACCCACGAATGGCCGTTTTAATCATGGAGTACTTAACTCTTTTACTAACGCCCATTGAACGCCATATGAACTCGCAGTCGGAAGTCCAATTAAGATCATTCTACCGTTAATTATTATAAAGTCCAATGTGCAACATTGTCATACATGTGTACGTGTAGATATCGATTGTTATTATGATATATGCGTGACATGTGCCCACTGTTATCAGTCGTACTGCGATCTCCACCTGCGCTGGTGTTGCTGAGTCTCGCGAAATCTGAGGTACGACTTTTTTTTTTCTGTATTACTTTGAAATTCGAATAGGAAAGTGGCATACTAACTTTTTTGTTTGACCTTTTTTATCGCAGTGTCAGGTTAAGGTCATACGGTCAAGTGCCGACTTATTAGTATAAAGCTAAGTTATCAACAGCGAGCTTTTTCTAATAGGTACCTACTTCTCTACTAGTGAACTTAATATTTAGTTTATTTTATTCAAAACTGGAGTTTTACGTTTAATTTTAAAATATTTTGGAGTTTTTTCCCACTGGTGAGGTCGTGACTTGTGATTCAGAATTTATAGTCTTATTGATGCTCGTAGAGGTGTGACATGTAGTACCGGTATTAATTGTTTGCAATGTTTTCAGTCAGTTCATGAACAAACAAAATATAGTTTTTGGAACGAAGTTCTGTAAAGAGGCTTGCGGTAGGAGTAAAAAAATTGTCACGTAATGAAAAAGCGTTTCTCCATACGACTTTCTTCTTTTATTTTTTACTTGAGAGATAGATTCATGATCTTCGAGGTTGCTAAAGCCGATAATGAGACCAAAATTAAAATCCAAGATGGCGGCACAAGTTTTTTTTAACGTTTTTTCGGCTTGATCTCCTTTAATACCTATTACTTGATGGTGAGTTCTCATTGCTTTACTTACGTTTATATCTATGGAACTATAGGTTAAGTTCCATAGACACAAACAGAGCTCCTACGACTAGACATAAATTACATACTTTATGTTATCGCTACTTCCAAGACTTCCTCTGTCTTTTTTCTTCACATACAACAGTTTGGGGCTAAACAGCGACATGTTATGTACTTGGCTTATTTCCAGAACTGTCACAGTGTCTTACAAAGATATCTTACACAGCTTTACGAGTATATTCGTATTTTGCCAACGATTTAGGAAAAATGTTCTTATATTTTTCTTAACAAAAATCTATTTTCTGAAGGTCGGCTTACCAGCTTCTGTTCCAATGTATGTAGGAAATAGGAATAGGTTCACGGACGTCTTGTTAATATAATAACGCTGAAGAGTTTGTTTTTTGTTGTTTGAACGCGCTAATATCTGGAACAACCAGCCGTACCTACTTATTTGAAAAATTCTTTATGCATTTGATAGACCAATTCGCGAGGCAACTTATAGACTCTTAGAAGCTGAGCAAGAACTGAGCAAAAAAGTCAGAAAGAATGCTAAGTGAAAAAGAAGTAACAGCGTAGGCTAATATTGTATGGGTAATCAACGCTTGACCTTCTCTATTGGCTATGTTCTTTTGCCTTATATGGTAAGGTTCTCGATAGGTTTAATAGAGTTAAATAAAGAATTGTTGTCGGTGTTTCAGCACGGTACTTCAAACAAATTTTCAACGCTTCGCTTTCATAAGCTTTGTGCGGAAATCGAATCTTTGTCCCGGAAGTCGTTCCGCCGCTGCGGCACTGGGGTCGACTGACTGACAAACCCTTTTCCGATTGAATATCTAATAATATGGATTTTGTACAGACGCCAGCACATCAACCTACCCGAAACTGTCAAATTTTCCCAATCAACTTTGAACCTTATACTTTAGTGGTAAGGTCGAAAATCTATTAAAGAAATTTGACAGATTGTAGTAGGTTGATGTGCTGGCGTCTGTACTTACCTCTAGGTCCTATTATATTGACCTAGTATGCCCGGTGTTAGTATGTATAATGTAAACATGATATTTGTATGTAATGACTAACGAATATATTATAGATGTATGGGCCATAGAGCCCATAGATAAGTACCTATCAAGTCTGTTAGTGGCTTAAAGAAAGTCGCTTTTCCTATAACATAATTTATCGAATACAATAGAATATTATTTTTTTATGTACCTACGCCATAAGAATGACAAATATAAATCAACTCTCCCACTCCTCCTTCTTATCTCGTGTCTCACTTCCAATATCTATGTTCTTCTCACGCTAAGAATCTGCATTCTTCTAACAATCTTCTCCTACTCTGTCCTTCTCATACTTCTGACTTTGTTCACTTCTCCTTTCATATTCAGTCCATTCTTCTTTGGAATGCGCTTCCTCTTGATATCAGGACGGCCACCAGTCGGTATGCATTTAAGCGGAAATTGCAGAGTAACTTTCAAAACAAATAGGTAGAGTCATCTCAACATCTCTCTCCCTTGAATTTGTATATATGTATAAATATATATATTATAAGTATATATTATATTAAATAGTATGTATGTGTATTTAAACTATTTATGTATTTGTGTAAGTACCTAGTTTTAATAGTTTTTTTTTTATCATTGTTCCTCTCAACCAAAGCACCTGCCATCTAATCTCTTCACCACCCTTGGTTGTCTGGTAGAGAATGCCTAAGACATTAAGTTCGCCTGTGTACCTTTTTTGTGCGAAAAGTTTAAATATATAAATATAGTTTTTTTTTAAATTAATATAATTATTATAAAACAATTTTTCTAATCAAATTATGTCTCGCTTAGAAATCACCTCTGGTTTATAGGCAGTGGACCTATACGCCTCTGCGTATGGTCTCTGCATAAGTCTAATTTGGCTATCATTCGATTATTATCTGCTGCTACATTACTAACAAGTACCACACAAACCGAAGTACTTGACCGTATCCTAACTACTTAATAATATTATAAATGCGAAAGTAAGTTTGTTACCATTTCAGTTTTCACGCTTAAACCACTGAACCGATCATCCTAAAATTTGGTATATACGTTGTCAGGTGTACAGAAACGGACATAGGGTACCTTTCATTCCGAAAAAAAAGTGCTGTTCCCGAGGAAAACAACAATAACGTTATTATGATAATAGATGGCGCCACGTGTCTTTCGAAACTTATGCGGGTGAAACCGCGGGGCGCTGCTAATTAGCAATAAAAGGTAAATAACAATTCTAAATACCTACATAACTACTTATTGGAAGTAGTACAAAGTTCAGTCCAATGTTATGATCTAGATCGACAAGCCAATAGAAATCATTTACTTGGTTCACACAATTGATTCTAACTATTTATAAAATATGTAGGATAGTAGGTATTTATACAAACACACGCTTGTAAGGAGACATTGCATATACTTTTATGTGCTTTAGCCAAAACATTTCTTATATTTCTATCACTGTAATGCCCGTTCGTTCCATTTTTCTTGTCCGGGAGTCTTCATCAGCTTACTTAACTTACAAATAGGACTATTACTGCTATTACTACCAAACTTGATGATAAAGGAATTGGTTAGGCCGTAAACACACGGCGTATTTTAAACATGCACATGACTTGCGTATACGCGCTCCAAACGAGATTCGAACCCCAGAACAATTAGCATCTACGGCGCCGAAAACGCGTGTCGTATGCGCGTTTAAAATACGCCGTGTGCTTAAGGCCTTATACTTTATAAAATATAGGTAGCTTTTTCCGCACGCACGGAACGCACTACCGAGATAAAATTATTCTATGTCCAGATCCAGGTCGTGGTCTTTCCGCGTGCCCATTCAAATTCCTTCAGTCGTTAAGTCATGAAAAGGTAACGGTGGTGACACAGACCGACAGACAGACTTTCGCATTCATAATATACATAAGTAAAGGAGGGATGATGTGTCTACCTAATTGTTTTGTTTATTAATTTGTCTTCAGTCGGTACTGTTCACTTTTATTTCAATAGGTATCAGTTTCTTGACCTTCTGAAACTTTTAATTTTACTTTTTCAGCTAACGTTAAACTATAGATATATTACTGTTAATTACGTTCTCGCACTCGACTTGACCTTTACGTAACTCCAATAGTAACTTATTGATTGCCAAGTTAACGATAAAAGGCGAGATTTGTAGTCAACGAGTTTTGTTGCTAATGAGAAAATAGAATTACCTTTTGTATGATGTCATGGTCATTGAGGAGCTAAGACATCAAGGTCGTTTGCTTTTAAATAGAAACCATCAAACCATGGAATGTATATAAGTAGGTACCTTTTGTCTGCTAAACCCTGAACCATTAAAAGGTAGGGACATACATTCCATGGTTGTGCCTTCAGCCTGGCAGTGGTGGCACAATCCACACCCTCAAGATTCCTCGTATGTAGGTACTTAAAAAACGTTCAAATTTAAGTCGCAATCTCATCTCAGCGACAATACAAAAAACTTGTCAAAAATGTACCTACCTATGTAAATTGATTGTATTTTTGACAGATTGCGACTGAGATTAGAATGCGAACGTTCATAAAAATACGAGATTGGCCCTATGATGTATGATTAGATGGTGAGGTAGGTACGTTTTTGTCATCGCATGAAAAATCACTGATGGCCGATCATAAGTAGTTTTGCTATGGTGACGCATCTGGTATATTAGGTACCTGATGTTAAGTGATGATGGGGCCGAAGCGGTTTGGTATGGAAACAGGAAACACCGAACTGCGCATTGATTACAAAGTTACTTAAGTAATTACTTACTAGTAAAATTGAAGTACCTACTTACTTAATTAGAAAGCAAAGTACATAATCTATAGTTTGGCAGCAGTAGGTAACCTTGATGGTAGTGAATATTGAGAACTCAATTTATGTCGGTAGTTTATGCCCAGCGTCAGCCAGCGTGTTCGAGAGCGCTATCGTTATCAAGAGGCGGTTTTATGGCTTCTGCACTGAATGGCCTGTGTTGGCGCGGTCTGATTTACATTGATAGATTGATAGCGTCAATTCTTTTGTAGATTTTTGGTGCGAAAATGTCTAGTTCAAGTTGTTTAGGCCGTTACTCTCATGTGAATTGTTTAGTTTAATTAAAGTACAGTCAACCGCATAGCAGTGGTAACAGTTACAATACGAAAATCACCCTTACTGCTACGACATAAAGACGCTGTCAATGCCTATAATAATGGTCTGAAGGACATTTTAAGTTAACATAACATAAACAAAGTGCCACTTGTTCACTTCAGATGTCGGTACTATTACGCGTCCCAAGAATTTGACAGCTAGCTGTCACTATCCATATTTTTAGGGTTCCGTACCTCAACAGGAAAAAACGGAACCCTTATACGATCACTTTGTTGTCCGTCTGTCTGTCAAGACCCTTTCTCTCGGGAATGCGTGGAGATATCGAGTTTGCGTTTAGGTCCTGTAAGCCCCTTATTTGGGGCAACGACAGCAAACTCAACACGTTTGCTATGTGAATGTATTTGTCAGTCCGATCCCAGGACCTTTCACTTGATCTCTGTATCAGTGACTAAGTACTTAATATATTATTGTTAGATAACAGCTGCTATGTAAACTGATGAACTGGAAAGATGGAGGAGGCATGTGATTGATAATTATGTAGGCTACTTCATCAGGTCATGAACAAGTTTTGTGAAACTTATTGATACTTAAATACTTTGATAAATCCCTAGTTTCGTGATTTGTTAGATGAAGACAGTTGAGTAGCTGTACGGTGTATAGCCGTAACCGTACGTACCTATATATATTTTTTAAATTTTAGGTGTGTTTAGGTACAGTGTTAGTATTTAGAGAACATAGATCTATGTTTCGCCAAACTTTGAAGCACAATTTTAATATAGAAGAAATAAATCCCACAAAAGAGTCATAAGTACTTCAAGATATAATTACCAGTCGACAGCGATGTGGACGAATTTTTCGACGCAATATTTTAGTTTCTGTATAGTTTTAGATAAGTTAGGATTTAATTTTGTCATTTTTAGTATTAATTCAATTTTTGTTAGCTTATTAATTAGTTGATACTGTACTTATAATAGTAATAATTACTTAGATTTAATTATGTATCTTTAATAAAATATCAAAACGCAAAAGATATAATTTACACAATTTCTTTAGAATTACTTAGGTATCTAAGTATACCTAAGTACTTATACGTTGGGGATTTTTAAAATAAAACCTTTAAAATAACTGTTTAATAAACGAAGTTATCGTGTAATAAGACCCAAGAGTTCATTGCCACATTATAAGTATGAAAAATGGCTGATATTCCGAACTCGCTGACATTCTCATTAAAGCAAACCATTAGTTTAGCCTTCGAGTGGCGATGATCGATTGCGTCGTAATATCGCTCATGAATCGATACGCTTCGTATTTGTACTTCATGGCGTTATTATAACCATGCATATTTGATGGAACGACGAAGGTGACTTTAAACTTGGAACTCGATTCAAAGTAGGTATAATTATATGGTTCATTTGTTTTAAATAAAAAAAGAAGTTCCTTCGTTTGTTTTGAAACATTTGAAGGGCAAAAATAGGCACTTAGCTACGGTTACCTATAAGAGCGGTGATCGCCATATGCGGCCGTAATGTCCAAATAAAGAGCGTTTTTTATCAAATACTGGTGAAAATTACAGATTTTCATGACGCCCGTTATAAAAATTATGGAAACGATCTTCTAGGAAACCGTAGCTTTCGGGATATTCCATATTTTTTTCTTTCAGAACGTCATTGCTTGTGTTATGATTTTTGATTATTTACCTATGCATTTTGGACAGACAAAGAAATTCATTAACTTTATAAATCTCACTAACAAATTCTTAAACATTGCAGTGGTAGACCTTCTTAGGTCTACCACTGCATATGATATTCAACTTATAACCAGGATACAAGTTCTATAATAAGAAACCTATTCCAGTCATTAATCAATCCACAGGATATTCACATGTTATAGTGCTTTAGGCACTCAATGTGGAGCTAGATAGCATATGGCGTACATCTGGAGCCTCGGTTTTTTTCCTCTATTGCCAGCTATAAAAAGCTGAGTAACAGGCCATTAGGTATTATTAAGTGCATCAGCCTTTAAAACTGCAATGAACCTGTATAGAGATTAATACCTTTGAAACTTAATAGGTACTTCAACTACCTACCAATTTTTCATTTATTATTGAAGTATTCAAAACTACAAAGGATTTTACAAACATAAACTCACGCCTTCTTCCCATGGGGTTAGGCAGAAACTACAGAACGCCACCTGCTACGTCCCTTACAATACTCCTTTTGTCTCGTTTACGTTCTTACATCTGGTCATACACCACCAGTCACCTGACCATTCTGATGAACATCACCAATAAGGTCCACTATACATATGGACTCCTAAGGCGTTCATTCCCGGCGTTTCCACTCACATCTGCCTTGTAAACACATTTTGTTAGTCGCCTTTTATTCATCCTCTCAACATGACTAAATCATCTTAAGGGGCTTACTTACAGGACCTAAACGCAAAAAACGCAAGATTTAGAAACAATAAAAGTAGGTACCTAAGTATATGATCGACAACAGTACCTAAACAAAATCAAAAAAATATATGATATTCTTCAGGATAGATATATGCTAGGTAGATAGTGTGTTGAAAACATAATATAACTTATTTGGTACGATAGAAAAATCATGAAGATACTTACCTCTAAAAACTTTCTTTTTACAATAAAAACCATACCTACTAATATACATACAATAATTATGATTTTTTGTCAGATTATTCTACACGCAATGACGCAATATACTAAAACTCTAGTGTTTTATTTTTTTTTGTCCAAACAATAGATTTTTCGTAAATAGATAATTGCTTCATATTTTGCGATAAATTACCAGCGTTGTGTCATCGCGCTTCTCTTTCTTTTCTATGCAGTCCGACAAAGACCGCGCTTTAGGTCATGTAGTCCTCTTAAGTACCTATACCTACTGCTTCCAATTTTTTGTCACAACATCTTCTTTTATAGCGCACTGCGCACCGTTGCCTCCTCGCATCATTCCTCTAAAGGATTTTTCTTTATTAAAATTCGAGATTTGTTGCATCCATAAGAGTTTTGGCGGCTTATTGGTTTTCATATTGTCATATCTGTAACATTCGCTGGAATTAAGTTAGGTCTCTGATTCTCCTATATGTTTGGTCGAGTGTCATGAACTTTGTATTTACCGTATAATGTAGGGTTCGCATTCACTTAGAGATAACCTTTCATTCCTGTCCCATCATCATCTGCCTAGCCCTTTCCCAAATATGTTGGAGTCGGCTTCCAGTCTAACCGGATGCAGCCGAATACCAGTATTTTAGATGAAGCGACTGCCTATCTGACCTCCACAACCCAGTTACTGGGTAATAATAATAAGTACTATACCCCTTGGTAAGACTGGTTGTCAGACTTTCGGACCCGTAACGGTTGCCAAAGATCCACGAATGACAGCCAGGACTAACGGCTTATCGTGCTTTCCGAGGCACGTAGGGGTCTTGATATGTAAAGATGGTCACCCATCCACGGAGTCACGGACCAACCGCGGCAAGCGTAACTTAAGCTGATCGATCGCTTGCTTGATCTGATCTGAGCGTGTAGTGAGAGGGTTCTTGCGAAGCCTTTCACTACAAGCTTTCACTTTCATTCCTGTCCCGTTCCCTTAGATTGCCTGTTCCCAACAGCTCAACGAATAATGTCCCAATATCCTGCAGGTATTATGGGCAGAGCCGGTGACGCCGCTCGGTGAGAACATCAACCATGCCGTTACTACGCAACGCCGACCACCCTGCGCACGCGCTGTCTAACTCTGTCGCCGTGAGGTACAGCGTCGCCGTGCTTGGCGCCTGGGCCGCTGAAGGAGGTAAATATCTACTTATATTATTAACCTTATTGAAACGTCAAAGTCAACCAATTTCAGGGTTTTCAGGTTTTCAAAATTGACGTGGATAAACCAACCTACCTTAGCCAACCCGCACTGGGCCTGTAATGTAGATTATGGCCTGCTCCTTCTCACAGAAAGGAGGCATGTAGCCCAGCATTGAGCACAGGGAACGTTATAGGCTAATTTTAATGATTTATTTCGAATTTTAAGCAATGCAAACCAACATGAAGGAGTTTTGTAGTTAGGAAATATCAAAAATCGATCGAAGATCTTCAGTACTTACTTTCAAAGCCATATTTACAAGTCATATTCATAATTGATTTACCAAAAATAAAAAGGAATCAATTCAATCTACGCTGTATTCTTTTAATAAGCTAGAGAAGCTCTCAATGCTGACGGATATCATTAAACCCAACTCTTCGTCGGTATGGCGGTCACAGTATGATAACGTCATTACAGGTATTAAACCGGATGCTGCCATCCGGCCTCTTTCTCCTGTCAGTTGACACCCTGTAGCCATAAAGGACGATAAAAGGGTTAAATGTTGTTAATCTTGTTTTCGTTCCTTGCTTTCATGCATGCAATTGCATTATGTGTATGGAGTCCGAGGCCCGGTGCGAAATGCAATTATTTCCCGCAACTAAGTCTGTAGGAAGAAGAGTTATTGGGTTTTTCCATTGGACCAGAGTTATTTCCGGAGAGAGAACCGGTTTCTATTTGAATTCTTCATTTAATTTTATGACCTAGGCAGCTCTGGACAGAGAAGTGGAAAGAGAGTAGGGAGGCCTTTGCTCAGCTGTGGGACATTAACGGCTAATAAAAAAAAATGCACCGCAATGCGTATGTCAGTCCCATCGTACCCTAAATACATACTGCTACGGATAATATTTGGGCCATGCACCTGAACAGACTCTTCGCATCAACACCATTTGGTTGAGACAGAATTTTAAGAAATGTGTCCATTTCAAGTCGGTTAAACCTCAAGACCACAAACAGATCATTTCTATGAGACTCATATCGAACACAGTCCATCAATAAGTGATGTAAGTCTTCCACCATCCACACTTCACATAATTAGGAGAGTTAGTTGATGAGAACCGGTTGATGGCAATAAGCTCGACCTCTATAATCTACTTAGGACTTAAACAAAACTGGCGAAATGGAATAGCACCTCTGCTTAACGCTTTGGGCAATACAATCGTGATGTTATGCAATATTTTGTTAGTATGAGTCCGAAATAATCCTCTGTTCTTTCTAAACGAAGGGCATCCATGAATATTTTCCCATAAAAAGGGGGTCTCCATAGTGCAGTATTGAACGTCCCTCGTAGCAACGCCCTTTAGAGAGTAGCTATATTATGTTATCCTGATTCTGGGTAGTTTATCATAGTCATTTATAAATAGTTGTTGAAACTCAAAAGCTTTTACAGTGAAGTAGCAGAGTTTATACTGTTTAAAGTATCTTCAAGTGGTGCTAATGCTCGACTGATAATATTATTAATGCGAAAAGCCCCTTGAACTCGTCTGTACGTGACTGTACATTGTAATACTTTCGTTACAGGTATTAAGAGTTGTATTTGATTAGAGTTATTGCTTTGAACACATTAAAATGTGTACTTTTAAGATAACTGTACCCACTTCTCATAGTCCGATGAACATAACTTTTTACAAGAACCCGCAACCTAAATTGCGTAAAATACTTTCAATCAGAACCTGAATAATTTTGAAGGATATTGCTAATCTATTGCTTTATATGTTGGAAAAAACTGTACGCTCAAAAACGTAAATAACGCAAAGAACGTTTTTGAACATTATTGGAAAATCATTTTCTTTTTTTACCTACCAGTTTAGACCGTAATCCAATTACTTCCAAACATGGTTCTTCTAATCGACCTCTATACAAAACGGTCCTAAGGGAGTACTCCTCCTACACCATCCGACACGATAAGCAAACATATTGGTGGCCGCAGGCAACGTGAAGCGCAGACAATCTTATTACCTACAGGAATACATGCAGGAATTTGGAACATAGGGTCCTATATTTAAAGCATATATGTAGACAGGTACGCCCTACCGTATGTTAATTAAGGAAGGGCGTTCCGTGTAACCGGTAATGCCGTACTATATTGTGTATGGACGCAATACCGTCAGCGTCCACAAATTTGTAAAAAGGGAGGGTTTCTTTTTTTAGCATGCCCCTTCGTAAATTAACATCCTAAGTAATATTATAAAAATGCGAAGGTAAGTTTGTTAGTTTGATACCCTTTCATGCTAAAACGACTGAATGTAAGTAGGTATTTGGCGCGAATTATACAGAAACGGCGTAAGGTGAATGCGCGGCGCAGGCGCACGTCGCCTTCGTACATTTTCTATGAAAACGTTTTGAAGCGGCATCATGCCTGGGCAGCGTCTGCGCCGCGCCTTCACCCTACGCCGTCTCTGTATAATTCACGCCTTAGCATGAAATTTGGCACATGGGTAGACCATGACTTGGAGAAGGACATAGGCTACTTTTCATCCTGGATCGCAGACGACGTCGCGGGCAACAGCTAGTACCTACTGTATAAATTAAAGGACTTGAACACCGCAAATCACAAAGATGGACAGCAGGCGCCGTATCACAAATTCACCATTCTTTGTAAATAAAGTTACATGAAAATTTATACGGATTCCTCTATTTTTAAACTTTGATGAAAAATTAAAGGGGAAATTTTTTAACTTGAAGCTTTTGTAACTGAAAAGAAGTTTTTGGGGGTCAATCATAATATCATAATGTTGCAGAACTAGTTTTCATTGGTCCCTCAACTACTTACTTGCTAAATAATCTATTCTACTCGAGCGTAATTGATGATAATTATCTGTAGGTAGCTACGTAGAAAATTGTAGTCGCCATTCAAGTAATGTCCTGTCACTCCTGTCAGTGGTAAACAAGTAGATCATGAATGAATGATACATTTTGAATGGGCTGTTGTAACATCGATTGGGACATTTCATATTTTGTTCATTCAGTTGTGGTGTCGGATTGGAAGGCCTATGTTTAGCAGTAAATACCTACACGTTTAAAAGCTAATATTATGAACATTGACGCCTATTTTTACACTTTTTTGATATTATGTAGGTACCTATATTTTCAACATGTATAAAGGATGCAACTTTGAATTCGATCTTCACTGGGTTACGTCTACTTCTTTATTCAGATTCTCTTCTTCTAGGTACACGAATATCCTTTCAAACAGTATGTCATTTAGATAAGATTCTAGTGCATTGTAACTAAAATATCCTTGTTTCTCTTTCAGCAACCTACCCGTTCGACTTGACAAAGACAAGGCTTCAAATACAATCGGAAGTCGCAGCCGCTAAACATGGATACAAGGTAAATAGAAAAACGGAATTGTTGAGATAGGTACTCAACAATTCCGTTGTAAACGTTTAATTTATTTATGTTTTATTTTAGACATTAGGTACTAATTAGTATAGTTTTTTTTTTTAATAGAGTACCTACTTATCGTATCTTAAGTAAGCAGTTGATAAGGGTTAAAAAGGGTTCCAAATAAGGATAAAATCACTGCCACTTAGTAAATTGTTGTAGTATTTTTAAACTTCTTAAACGCGTTCTGTACAAAAATAGACAGCGGATTTCCAAAAGCTATTAATGAAAATGCTAGTCGACCATAAAATGAAGCACTTTACTAATGAACTTAAATCCAAAGTCGATAGCCCGTCATACAATGCAATGACGTCATAATCCAGCAGTGGAGTGGATTAAGCTGTAAACGGACGAGACGTAGTATCTCTAAGTCTGTGCGGACGAGCATGGCGTGAGAAAGTCCATGCTTATTAGATTAGTACCGACCGGCCAGTAAGTACTCTGTTCCACCAACTTTTAAACACATTTAAGTTTGGAACAGCTTAGCTTTCATGACGTAGCTTAGGAATAGTATGAATGAGAAAACTTTTTTTTAATTTGAAAATGGATGTCATGGTCCACCCACATTGTGAATGTGAATACTTGCTTCACAATGGCCGCATATGTCTCCAGTGTGTAATGTTATGTCACAGAAATGCTCGTCGCTTTGCTATGTTAAAGTTAAAGTTAAAAATAATGAACAGACTTGGTTCTTTCTTTGACGCCATAGAAATTATGTCAAACACCATCATTTTAAGTGTAGGTAGGTAAATGATACCCTTTTAACGGAACACTTTCGCAAGGTTTCCCACTTAAAGGCACTGTCCCAAGAAGAGCTTGATTACAGAGAAGTCCATCTTGGAAAGCTCTTAGTAACAAAACTGTTTGAAACTAAGTAACGGATATCGGAATATAGAGGTTCTTATTAATCTGTAATAGTATCTGTTGTATCTTGAAACCGAACTCCTTCGAGTTTCGCTGTGAAAGAGAGTTTTTGCGCGGTTAATGTTACCATATAAGTAGCTATTGGCACTTATGGAAGTAGGTAGGGACACCAAGAAAGGTAAAACTCGTGATATCGACTTTCGATCAAACAATAGTTTGATAGATGGTTTTAAGTTTCCCTAGTAGATACTAATGTTACCTACACTATGACTACCTATTCAGAAATCTTATGTCCTACATAAAATCCTTTATAAACCTTATATCTTACAAAGTAAGAATCTAATCCCTTATATCCCGAAATAAAGAAGTTAGTATTAGTAACTCCTTCCTTGTTGAAATACACACATCAAAAGTGTCTAGGGATCAACATATATTTTTGCAATAACTTTTCTCCTGATTGATATTAATTAAAATTTTCTTTAAGGATTCATCAAATAAAGTGTTTTCGTTTGTCACAGTAACGATAAACCAAGTCACCTTTGCATTAATAAAGAAATTTGCCATTTTCCTAATAAAGGGATTTTTGACATTTGAACCACTAACACAAAAGTTCGAAAAAAAGACTGAAATAACAGTTTTCTTTAAAATTTTATTGGGTAACTTAAGAGGACTACATGACCTAAAGCGCGGTCTTTGTCGGACTGCATAGAAAAGAAAGAGAAGCGCGATGCCACAACGCTGGTAATTTCTTGCAAAATATGAAGCAATTATCGATTTACGAAAAATCTAGTGTTTGGACAAAAAAACTAAAACACTATAGTTTTAGTATGTTGCTTGTAGAATAATCTGACAAAAAATCATAATGATTGTATGTATATTAGTATGAATTTTGTTGTAAATAAAAAGTTTTTAGAGGTATCTTCATGATTTTTTTCTATCGTACCAAATAAGTTGTATTATGTTTTCAACACACTATCATCCTAGCATTTATCCTGAAGAATATCATATATTTTTTTGGTTTTTTTTACTGTAGTCTATCATATACTTTTATTGTTTCTAAAACTTGCGTTTTTTGCGTTTAGGTCTTGTAAGCCCCTTAAACAATTAATAATCCGTGTTTCTACCGCGAACACTAACAACACAAGAACATTGGTTTGGCATACTCAAAATGAGTTCATCCAAATCACGCTGTGGAATGGCAGCCCATGTTCGTTGCAACAACAAAAAAAGGTCTTCTTGCGACTGGATACCCTCCATATTCGGCAGAGCTCTTCTCTGTAGCATATCCCATGCATGCTCAATCGGGTTCAAGTCTGGCGACTGAGCAGGCCAGGGCAGGACATTGATGTTAGCTGCGGCGAGAGTCTGTCTTACAACTCTTGCGGTGTGCGGTCGTGCATTATCATGCATTAACTGAAATAAGGGACCGATTTGCACTTGTAGAGGAACGATGACGTCTGATACAATCGTCTCAGCATAAATTTGAGCGTTGAGGTTGCCTCTGATCCAAATCAACTCAGTTCTTCCGCCGATCCAAATACCCGCCCATACCATGATGGTTCCACCACTATAAGGATGGACTTCTTGGCAGGATTTTAATCGCTGTTGGCGTCCAGGGGTTCTCCAGTGTCGTATACGTCTTGTATCCGGTCTCATACCAAAACAAGACTCATCAGAAAAGCACACGAAACGCCATTGTTCTTCTGCCCAATTTCTGTGTTCAAGAGCCCATTGATATCGAATCCTACGATTGTGCATTGCTATAGGTGGTACCCGTAGCGGTCTTCGGGAATGAAGGTTCACTTCATGCAAGCGGTTTCTGACTGTTTGGTCGCTAATTAAGTTCCCTGAAGAGTGATGAAGCCTCACGGCTAACATCATGGCGGTTATTGTTGGAGCTCTTCGAGTTAAGATTTGAATGTATCGGTCTTGTCTCCGTGTGGTGCAGCGATACCGTCCTCCATGGCGCTCAGCCACGGTACCAGTGCTTCGGTAACGTGTCCAAAGTCGACTGATAACACTCTGACTTGTATTCAGAGCTAAAGCCACAGTACGTTGCCGGGAACCAGCTTCTATCATTCCCACGGCTCTGAGCATTTCTTCCCTGCTTAAATGACGTCGCCGCTCCATAATATCGTTGGTTTTAATCAGTAGTAGGGAAACAGTAGCACTAATAATGTCTTCAATGCGTTGTATGTTTTTATAGGGAAAATATTGACAGCTGATTTTCATCTTTTACTCGAATTTGATTCACAGTTCCTGATTCAAATTATGAAATGCACCAAAAAGGATCCATATAAATTTATAAAATCATAAATTTATTACAAAGCCACATCTCAATCTCAAGAAATCCGCATAAAAATGCTTGATCCCTAGACACTTTTGATGTGTGTAGTTCATCCTTGAAAATATCCCCACCGTTCTGCCTCCACTATTGGGTACCTTTTTACCTTTAACTGCCTCGTTGGTCTCATGGTTGCAAGCGCGACTGGTGAGAGTGGGGTCCTGGGTTCAATTCCCAGATCGGACAGTGTTATTGAGTTTTCCATTAAGAAATTCTTAGTAACAGTCCGGAGTTTGGAAGGAGTCTCATGCCTCGGAAAGCACGTAAAGACGCTGGTCCTGCGCCTGGTCTCTCCCCGGTCGTGTCGGGTAGCCGTCCCATCGGACTGAGAGTAAAAGAACAGGGAGTGCACCTTTGTTTACGCACTATAATATCGATTGACCACCGTGACCGAAATCAGTCGGGGGCTATTATTATTGGGTACCAACCCCCTGCATACAAAAACCTTAGAAAAAGAGATTACCAATGATTACTGGCGAGTAAACCACTCTTAAGTTACCCGTCTATTCCTCAACAGCTGGAGAACCTCGGAATGATAAAAACAGCAGTAGGTATAGCGAAGCGGGAAGGCGTGACCAAACTCTGGACTGGCCTGACGCCAATGTTCCAGCGGCATGCCATCTACTCCGGCTGCCGGCTCATCTTCTACGAGCAGTTCAGGAACTACTTCAAGGATGACAACGGAAAAGTTTCCCTTGGGATTGCGTCCGTAGGTGAGGAAATTGGTTTATTAGGTTTTTATCGTGGTTATGAGTATGGTATCTTTGATAATATTATGTATAAAGTGGTGATAGATTTTAGTCTTATACAGGGTGGCGATTTGATCACCTGCATCTGTCATTCTAAACAACTTTCGCTATGAAGTTCATACTTTGAATCACCCCTATGACAAATGCAAGTGACTAATTCGCCACTTGTAGATACATAATGTATGTTAATGTCAGGTATTTCTAAAGCGCACTACTTTCAAATTACTAGACTAATGGCGCTCTTCGCAATCCCGATCAACTTTTCAGGCAGATTATTTCAGACAAAACCTGTAGCAATTTTTCGGGTAGGTACTGCATTCCAGACACTGAAAAGTGCCCTAAAATCTAGCCTAAAAAAAGAAAGTTAAAAATAATGATTTTTCACCTACTACCTACAGTATAATTTCCATACCATATTTCATAACAAAACCAAGTACTTACTGGAACATAATACAGATCTTATTTAATCCTCTTATTCAAGAGATAAAATATTCATTGGAAAGTCTTAGTCCTCATCGTATTACGTTCTACTAAGCCGAACCGTTTTCATTAACGTTGCCATCCGTGGCTTTGCACAACGACCTTCTTCAGATATAAAGGGGCGCAGTAGTGGGTATCTAATAACTAGGTATCCTCCACAGAGGGTTATTCAATAACCTAGAACCTCCTTTGTTAATGTGTGTCATCTGGTGCCGTATTATGACGGCTTAATGCCATCATGATTCCAGTGTAAGAGAGAGACGGAGCTATACATGACCGATAACACCATCCCTTTTTCGCACTGGAATCATGATGGCATTACTACTTCGTAATACGGCCCCTGGTTATTAGAGATTAGAGAGGACAATCTAATGTAGGCTTTTGTAGATAGCTTACGTGAATTATGACTTACCTATAATACATACAGGGTGGCAGCTTGTTATATACCATGGTTTCAGTATATGATTCTGAACACCCCTTAGTTGAAACATTATGTCGGTTATCAAAAAAAAATAAATCTGCTGTATCATACATTTTTGCCGCGTAGGTATTGCACTTTTGTATGAAACAGCCGATTTTTTTAAAGTATATAGGTACGTAGTTATAAGTTCGTTCCATAAAGAGCTATTCAGTGAACTGAAAAGATAGTTTTTGTATCTCTCTTGGAGCTTAGAGACACTTGAACCAATGAATTTGTACGACCCGTTGAGGGTGATAGATTGCGGTGCTCCGCGGCTTGGCAATCTCTCAATATATAGCCAGACTATTTCTACAAATTATAGACTGCTCTACCGACTTTACTATTGAGTTATCATTTTCAATTTTGTAAGAAAACCTTGGCGTGAAAATACCTAGTATAGCCAGCTGGGACTATCAGTAGCAATGGCTTTAATTTTGACAGTTTAACAACATTCATTGCGGTATTTACGTTGAATTTTTCGAACATTATGAAGCAATGGATTAGCAATATACCCCAAAATGATTCAGATTGTGATAGATAGTGTGTTACGCAATTAGGTTGCTGGTCTGGAAGCATAACAACAGCTTTACTTGGTGAAATTGTTTTTATATTGATATCGTGTCGCTCAGTAACTGGGATGTGGTGGTCTGATAGGCAGTTGCGCTATGTAAAATACCTACTGGTATTCAGCTACATTCGCTTAGACGCGAAGTCGTCATCGATAGTTGGGAAAAGGCTAGGCAAATGATGCACAAGATATTTTTAACGATAGGTTTACTCGCAATACATTCATTTTGCATGCGTTTAATATCTACTCGCTGTAACCACCCAGCACGATTTAGAACAGCCTTAGCAACAACGTAACGTAATTGTCACGAAGTTCCGCAGGTGGGTTAGCGGCAGGTTCTTTGGCACAGCTGATCGCGTCCCCTACCGACCTGGTCAAGGTCCAGATGCAGGCTGAAGGCCGCAGGATCTTGCAAGGCAAGGCACCCAGGTTCACCAACTGCAGAGATTGTTACAAGATGCTGTATGCTGAAAATGGACTCAGAGGATTCTGGAGAGGTAAGTAATCTTTGTGATTCTTGTATGTAATGCATTGGTTGTGTTCAGGCCAACAAAGGTACTGTGGGCCCCACAGTACCTTTACAATCCTACTTTCAGTCTATCAAAAAGTACTCTGTGAATCCTGCGTTAAAACTAGCACTTTCTATCTGACAAGTCATACACTAACACAGAACATTTGACACACGCTTGAACGTTCAAAAGGAACACGCCCTCAATTATAACCAGCCTGTCACAAAAAGAGGTAAGGCTTCATAGATTGCCTCTACAGTACCTACTATAGGCTGTACGTACAATGGAAGGTCAGCTTAGGTTGGAAATGTATAGCGTGATGTGAAGCCGTGTGTAGGTACACAACAAGGTTGTCAAATTCAAAAACCTCCTCCAAAATTTCGAAAACTTAGCAGGTGAAGTTTTTCTTTCTCTAGTTTTGAAAGCACCTCTTTGATGCAGTTGCTTTTTGATCCAATAAAACGTGGGGTTTTGTATCGAATTGAGAAACTTACATTACACCAAAAAGTCGTCAAGGTTGTCAAATTCAATAAACAGCTACAAAATTCCGTAAACTAAGTGTTTTTTTTTTCTAGCGTTTTGAAAGAGCATTTTCGACACAATTACCTTTTCATACAATATAGGCCCTTGTGTATGAAATTGAAAACCAATTAGCGCGACTATATTAGTCATTTTTGTTAGGTAGCTATGAAAAATATTAATTTAAATAATACAATGTACCTACTTATTTTAAAAGTACTTAGATCCATACTAATGATGTATTGTTAGCCATTATTTACATTTAACTATGAGTCACCGTTGAGCCTTATTTATTGGACTTTCGCACGCGTTTGTTTACAAGTGTATGTTATTATATTATATAAACTAGTTCCGTGGTAGTATAAACATGACAGTTGTACAATTATGGCTTGATAAGGGACTACCGGTGGCTGACATAATCTGTTACGTCAGATAATAATTAAGGTAGGCACCTATGAGGCAGAACGAAGTGATTAACGGTAGGTACCTATACATATAAACTGAGCCTTTGAAATAGATAACTATACGGTCTATTACCGTAAAGCTACGGTTTCCTTGAAGAGCGTTTCCATCATATTTATAACAGACTTCATGAAAATCTGTCATTTTCACCAGTATTTAACTTTAAGGTGTCTAAAAACGCTCTGTATTTGGACATTACCTACGGCCGCATGTGGCGGTCACTGCTCTTCTAGGAAACCGTAGCTTTAGTAGCCTTTGTATTAAAGAATTACACTATAATAGGTAGGTACTTAGTTCTACTAGATTTTAGTAGAACAATTTCGTATCGATCCTGTAACAAAAGACCCAAGTTTTTGCTATGAAATCCCTAGTCATAATCCGAGATTGGAACTGTGCCCGATGAATAAATAGATTTAGTTAGTCAACCCAAGCCCTCGTATATTTTGTTACATAGAAAACTTATTGAAAATCGATTTTACCAGTGGAGTGGAACTTGGTGTTTATAAAAGATTGACGGCATTATGTAAGTGTTTAAGTAGTAAACATACCCCTACTTAATTTTTGCATCACCCTAATTGCGTAACACACTATTAATCTCAATTATTTTGAAGGATATTGCTAATCCATTGCTTCATATGTTCGAAAAAATGTGACTGCTGAACAACGTAAATAACGCAATGAATGTTGATGAAGTGTCAAAATTAAATCCATTGCTACTGATAGTGTGTTACGTAATTACACCGCAGGGTGGCAGGGACATCGACGCCGGTCGACGCGCAACCTGGTAGGTACTGTGGTTTCAGTACATAATTCTAAAGTATTTCGTCTGTTATTTTAAAAAAAAAATGCTATTCCATCGATTTTGACTGCGTTGGTATTGCACTTTTCTATGAAACAGCCGAATTTCTTTATGATAACGGACGAAACATTTCGACGTTTAGAATCATGTGCTGAATTCATGGTTACAGTTTGAGGGTCGATGTCCCTGCCAACCTGTACATACTTAAGTGTTTAAAGAACATTAGTCTTATTTCCTTTAGAGAGGCTAATGTGCAACTGTGGACTGATAGCAGTCCACAGCTGCACATTAGCTAATGATGCATTTATCTCCATCTCCTAATTTCTCTATAATCTCGTTGCTAGGTGCCATTCCCAACGTGCAGCGCGCAGCCCTAGTCAACATGGGAGACCTAGCAGCATACGACTACACCAAACAGTTCCTGATGCGGGAGTTCGGCTTGGCCGACACCGCGGTGGTGCACGCAGCGGCGGCATTCACGGCAGGATTCGTGGCTGCCGTGCTCGGCACGCCCGCCGATGTACTGAAAACCAGACTTATGAACCAGCCTGTTGGACCCGACGGAAAGTAAGTAAACTCTAAAGACTTCTCTTTTTTCTTTGAAACTTTTTTTCTTAAGCTTTTAAGAAATCATTGCAATGAATATTTTAGTAAAAGTTTGTAAAATACTGGAACATTTTTTAACAATGCATTCAAAAGGCTTGTCAGTACCTAATAATTGTAAAACAATCGAATTGTTTGTGAAAGAAAGGGGGAAAAATATTACAAAAAAGGTTACAGTAACAACACTTTGCTATTATAAAAAAAACGCTTTTTTATAAAAAGTAAGTAGGTAGGTATTTAAGTATATTAACTAAGTTATTAGCTAACAACACTTGATTCGAATGTAATTTATCGCTCAGCATAATTTACACTAGAAACAAATTATTATTGAATAAGTACAATGAGATCTATACTTTGTATATTCTCCAAACAATTAATTAATCCGTAACTGGCTAGACAATCGTTAGGTTTCATTAAAATCAATTTAGGGACCGTCACTCACAGTTTGGCTGCGCTCCCGGCCGCTTCGCCAAAACAAGGGGCAAGGGGCGGAGGGCTATGGAAAAAGTAATCAATACTTCAAAACATAGAGGGCTAACGACGTGTAAAAGTGTTTGTGCAAACCTACTTACAGAAATAAAATCATTTATCATTTAACGGTCCTGCCTGTTTCACTATTCAAATAAAGGAAATCGTATTTTAAAATACTCGCTTAATTTTTAGTAGTCTCCAAACGTTACTTAGTTCGTTCTAAGTAAGAATCACATTTTTATAGACTTTGACTCATATTGGTATACTTACTTTTACTTAATCGTTTGTCGTTCACAAACCCATTAGAGTGGAGTACAAAGTCCATCTTTAGTATTCTGTTTTAAATTGACCTCAATTACAAAAAGTCTGTGTTAGTTATTTTCGTTGTAAATAAAACATTATATTAATTAATTAATATAGATGACCTACACCTACACGTCATATTTATTCCTGTTAATTTCTTTAATTATATAAGTACTAGCAGCGCCCCGCGGTTTCACCCGCATAAGTTTCCCGTGGAAATATCGGGATAAAAACTATCCTATGTCCTTTCCCGGGACTCAAACTATCTCTATGCCAAATTTCATCTAATTCAGGTCAGCGGTTTTAGTGTGAAGAGGTAACAGACAGACAGACACACTTTCGCATTTATAATATTACTAGCTGCGCCCCGCGGTTTCACTCGCGTAAATGTCGATCCCGTGAGAATATCGGGATAAAAAGTATCCTATGTGTTGTTCTGATGTAAAGCTATATTACTGTAAAGTTTCATCAAAATCCGTTCATTAGTTTTTGCGTGAAAGAGTAATAAACATCCTCACAAACTTTCGCATTTATAATATTAGCAGGCATTAGTAGGATAGTACCTACCTATGGATGAGCCATCCATTACGTGCAATAAATACCTACAAAATAGACATGATTTATATGTTTAAATCAATTTAGGTACTCAAGCTAAATAACCACATTAGATGGTAGTCGCGTTTTACACAGTCATTGTGCATACATTATGCTTTTTGTGCATTCATTTGCTCTTGAGTTATCAGCAAACAAATCCGAAGTTTTTGTGTCGAAATCATTAGGTATGGTGATGGTTACACAAAACTGTGCCTATGGGCGCAAGGGGCGCATGCAGATTGATATCGTTATATTGTTTAAAAATAAAGCTTACCTACCTATTTAGATACAAAACATGCTACTTCAATCTGAAAGATTAAATAAATTAGCTTTTTATGGAGCTGTTTTCCCTACTGTAGAATGTTTTATAGCTCAGGGCTCGAATAGTAGCAGAATACCATAGACTTTCCAATAATTACGCAATTCTACCGAATAGACGAAAATTACGAACGCGGAAATGACCAAAACAGCTGACATTAGGTACAAACAGGACTGTCTATTCTATTAGCCACATGAATATGTTGCCATGTACTAGAATTCCGAATGGTTGTTTTGGCTACCTATTTATAGCATGTGAATATGTTCGTTACGACCGTAGGTACGCGGTCGAGGTCACAGGAACGAGGTCAAAGTCGCCTCGTGAGTCGCAGGACGCGGTGCACGCTTGAATGCTTTCGGATTCGGTGTTACGACGCCGGACGCGTGAACGCACCGATATAAATACATTATGAATGGAATTAGATTATTCTATTTTTGAACGAATGCATCCTTTATAAGTAGGCATGCGTTGCGTCTCGCTTGCGATTGTAAAGGATTTTCGAGTAACTTTTATGTTAGTCTGCCAAAAAAGTTAGGTAAGTTGTGCATTTCAGCATATGGGTGGAGCGTCGAATCAGACTGAACTGAAATCGCTATTTCGTTTCGTACTTTATGTAGAGCAATATGGCTACGCAGGATGAAAACGACACCTTCAATCATTATGCTAAAAATAATAGGACATGGTGTTCTCCAAAAATATTAGGTAATTAGTCTGTGTCAGTTTGCATAATGAATACCTATCTAGGTTATTAAACATTCTGATTACATAAATAAAATATGCAAAAATTAGCTCGGTCTATGTAGCTAATGATTAAATTACTTAATTAATAACTCAATTATGAGATCTCTGTTATTAGCAGCAAATCTATATATATAAAATTCAATGTAATTATCAGTTAAGCTCACATCCTATGGCTAGAGCTAGCCATAACGAATTCAAAATAAAATTACTTAAGTATATTCCATACTTTTATTTTCTCCATTTCCAGGGGTTTGTCATACAAAGGCATGATCGATTGTCTGCAGCAATCCGTGAAGAATGAGGGAATATTATCAATGTACAAAGGTTTCCTACCCCTGTGGATGAGGCTGGGACCCTGGGCGCTCATCAACTGGATCGCCTTCGAAAACATCATGCTAGCCATTGGCGGAGAAACGTTTTAGTTTCATAAGGTGTTGGCTTCTCTCAAGAGCGTAGCCCGGGTGCGACAAAAGACATTTGTGGGTAAGTACCTCTTTCTTGACTAGAGGGCCGACGTTACCCAATTTCTCGGTACAAAGGGTTTATCTGTAAGTTACGCAGTTTTCTTAGTACATATGTGATGAATGACAAATAAAATCTGATCTTCTCGACAAGAGATAGGACTTGAGCGACCAGAATGCGTTGGGCATGCAGGCTGATTTACGTTGATCCAATATTTCAATCCAGCAGCACTGGATCTAATTTACTGACTGCTTTATTCTAATCCAGCACAGGATGCTGAAGTGAAATGAAATTGTTTATTCTGTTTAGGATATCTGAATCATATTTACACATCATTATATCATATTATTAAAAAAAAAAAATAAGATAGAGGAGTTCGGCGTTTCCTATCTGACTACGCTGAGAAGAAAGGCCGAAACAAACTCAGAAGTCACAGTCTAAAGTCTTGATATAATCTTGGTGAATTCAAGTGTTTACAAAGGTCTAATTTTGAAACTGGTGGGGATTTCAGGAATAAACCTATCAATCCTGTGTAACTGGATTCCAGCGGTGGATTGAAATACTAAATCAATGTATTGTAAAGTTCGTCAGTCGTGGAGTCAAAAACCATTGACGGTTGATAAAGTACTTAATCTTTTTCGCTTCCGGTTCTGGCTACGTTCAAAATGCTTCAGTTCCTGAATGTCTTATGCTTGTAAAAGTCTGCTATTGGTAAGGTCGTGGTGCTAGAATATAGCTAGCAACCTTGTTACCTCTTTAACTAGAACAATATTATTGAACCAATTAGGTACCTAGGTACATAGTTTAGACCTAATATAAAACAAAAATATGTCACCCCAGCTGTGAAATGTTATCAAATTCTTACGCTGAAACATTATTTTAAAGCGTGTAAAAAATGAATTATATTATAAAAAATTTCGCTATAAAATAGCTTTTAGTGAGCAAGTGGTACTGACATCAAAGCTTTATACTATCATTTGGATTATTGATTATCCAACCTATAAGGTCACAGAGTTATATTTAAAAAGTCAGAATTCTAGGATAATTGTTTTGCAATGCAAGTTTGCAGGAGGTAGAATTAGAGACATTAATTATAATTTAAAATCAGTTGTGAATTGGCTGCAAAATAATAATTTGATTATAAATCTAGACAAAACAATAATAATGACATTTCAACAAAGAGTAAATTACAAATTGAATTCTAATATTAGATATAATGACAAAGTTATTAATGAAACAAATGTAACCAAATTTCTCGGATTAAACATAGAAAACACATTAAAATGGAATTCACATATTGACAAAGTGTGTAGTAAACTAAACCAATACTCCTACGCCTTGCATATGTTAAGTAAAACAGCCAATCGGACAACAGTATTAACAGCATATCATGGTCTAGTGGCCTCAACATTAAGATATGGAATTATATTTTGGGGCAATGCAACAGGTAAATTTAAGTGCTAAAAAAGATCTTACAGAGAACTGACAGTTGTAAACCGTTTTTTTTTTAATATGAAAATATTAAAAATGCCATCGTTGTACATACTTATTTGAAACATCCATGTTTGTCAAAAATAATCTGCGCAAATTTGCTCGAGTAAGTAGCCAGCGCCGTTGCGACCGGTTACAAACAGTTGGGTCTAAAACTGCACTATTTAGGAACAGTGTTTTTGCAATGGCTCCAAGGATATATAATAAATTACCAAAATGTATAAGAAGTGAAGAAAATGTCCACAAATTTAAAAGTAATGTGTTTTTGTTTCTAATTGATAAGACTCATTACTCTATTGAAGATTTTTTAAATGACAAATTATGATACAATTATTATAATATTATGATCCTTTGACATGCATGTAAAATTTACTTTAATTGACATTTATTTAACTTAACTTACTTTTGAATTACTGTTTAATCCTGAATTTTTTTTTATGACATAATCCTGAATTTTTTTACGACATAAGTAATGCAAGAATTTTTATTTGTACACCAATTTCACTGGTAGAGCCTATGCACGACTACAATAATATGTATATTTAAGACCTTTTATGTATTCCTATGTTCACAAATAAAGATTGATTGATTGAGATAATGCTATGCTAAAATTAAGTTTCAAGGTTTTATTTTTGTTACTAAATATATAAAAAAGTTACTATGTTTTAAAAATATATTTTTTTATCATTTTATTGTTTTTATAATATTAGCGTAACTGTCATGCATGCACAGTTCACCTCCTAGTAACTAAGGTTTTATTTATTCGTGGTAATCTGTGAACAGCGTTGTGGGTTACATTATTACTTAAGTAATTTATGTTTTTCTGTTTGTAATATTGTATAATGTAGCTGTTTGTTGTTCCTATTTAATAAAATAAAATAATTTATTTTGATAATTTTATTTTTTTGTAAGAATTGTTTTATTTTTGGACATGCCACTTGCACAACGAGAATACAATACTTACATCATTCTCAATACATTTGTAGTTCTAATTAGAATACATCGAAGCTTACATACAAATAATTTAAAACTTCATGCCTCAAAATCTTGTTATATTATATTCTCAAATAAATGTCAACCTTAGTTCATGAGTGATTCATGTAGTTTTTTTTTAAATATAAGTTTTTAAATATTGAGCTAAACGCGTCCAATGCATTGTTCTATAAAAATTATGAGTAATAATTACAAGTAAGAGAAAATGTTCTTCACTCGGTTTTGACCAAAATAATACTTCGATCACTTGTGAACTTAGGTATCTTTATGTGTTTGTTGTTGCCAAAGGTGCTATTATAATTGTTTAGGTGTAAATGCGTGCAGGATAAGCTAAAACTATATTGGTATTAGGTACATAATATATACGAGAAACTATAGCACATAAATCATTTTTTAATTTATAAGAATAGATAGCTATTGCAATTTCTGTGTGCGTTTTTACACACAGGGTAGAGACGACAATACGACAGTAAATTAACTGCATATATCTATACTCCATAGTTTAGGTAGTTAAATAAAGGCACAGATAATATATTATAATACTATAACGGTAAACAAAAAAACGATGTGATTTAGTTAACCGCATAGAGTAATATATCGGGTAGTTAACCGACTAAACGTAATACCAGTCTATTCTAGGTTTTATTAGTCATTGGTCTATTCGATGTCATGCTACGTCAGTTGTACTCTTCAATTTAGCAATGTTATAATTCATTAAAAAAGTTGCCAATATGAAGAGTACAACTGTGACGACGTTCCCAGTTTGCATACGGAAATTCAATCAAATATATCCAATAGTTTAGTTACATACAATAGTTTAGTTACTAGTCAAAGTTTGGCAAAGCCCATAGTGGGCACGTCACTACTATTTAGAGCTTATTCCCAGGAGCTCCATAATTTTATTAAAATACCTACTAAAATTGTTCCCATTGCTTTTTTAATTTGGAGCCGCCGGGAATAAAATTATGGAGCGCCTGGAAATAAGCCCTATTTAGTTTTTGTTTGAATTTTTTTTTTTATTTCTATGTTAGGATCCATTTGATAGTTCTAAAATACTCTTAGGCATTAGTATTTATTGTCGTATTGTTGTCACCACATTGTATTTTGAAAGGTTAGCCGATGCTTCTGCAAACAAATACTGTGATTTGATATAAAACCACCATGTAATCCCACATTAAAGATGCGAACGCATTGCAGAATTTATTACTGGAACGTTCTGTATTGCCGCAATCCAATGCCACTAAAGTAGTGAAAGAATATTTTATGCGAAAATGTGTCCTAAACGTGAATTCGCTGCAATGCGCGCGCACTTTACGATTGAGTGTTTTAGAAGTAGCTTTACGGTCCTGTTAATTGGTAATTGTTATAAATTGTGATGTTATTATTTAAAATAAATTATTGTAATTGTTGAAAACACCCTTTTAATGAAGGTACCAAAAATAAAACTAAAAAATATAATATTAAATTTATTAGTAAAAAATATTATACATCTTCCACAATATTGGAGAATCATAACTTAAATTATTTTAAATATTTGATTATTATAGATTATAGCACTTCCGATTTATTGAAACTTGCCTTTATGCACTTACTTGTCACTATAGCTATAAGCACAAATAAGGGGCGTTATTACCGGATGCGTGTATCGCAATACAAACGTTCAACAGTTGACATTCACGAGCACGTTACATACGGAGCTGTACCACACTTATACTATAATTACACACAGTTTAAATGCTTCGATGAAAGGGAAATTCTTTAAACGATATAATAACTATGTAGTTAAACATGCACGGTGAAATACTCCTTACATTAGATGTCTGCTTACGTCTAATGATCTGATCTGCCTAAGGATATCAGAGTTCGTCAGCGACGATTATAACTCTATCATGTTTCCATAAATATAGTAATTTTGGGTACAATACAATAACAAAAATAAATATCTACATTGGATCAACGATCACACAAAGTTTTATTAATTTCAAGTCTTGACTATAAATGTTAATCGCTAACTAAGTACAATGACACGCGCGTGCCACGATGTTGCGTTACTTTAGATTAGTTCAGCAGTCACTATCGACTACCACCGCCTTATATCAACATTCAATTACTTTACGTTACAACATTTTAGACATTTTCTTTCGATAGATCGGTAAATGGTAAAATACGTACAGGTAACGAATTTGCGTCAAACTAACACGTCAAAAGCTATCAAAAAGCATGGTGTTACAACATACATATATATTGTTATATAAAATACATCGCTCATATACATCCGTTCATTCAAAAACATCGTCGAAATATAAAATAATTCCAGATTTATGCAAAACTAGCTGACCCGGCGAACTTCGTACCGCCTAAGTATCATTATCGAAATCAGTTAATTCCTTCTCGGGATATCGTCAAAAAAAGCCGTTCCATCCAACAAAAAATGTACGAGAAAATCAATCATGTTTTTTTTTGTGTGTATTTTACCCATGTTTTAATAGTTATTCTGCAATTCGGGGCGGAGACAAATCCAACGAATCAAAGATCATAAAAATCGGTCCAGCCGTTCTTGAGTTATAAATGGTGTCACTAACACGACTTTTTTTAATGTATATAGACTATGTTCGTGGCATTGTAAATTGTGCGCAACACAAACCGCTGTCGAGCTGACCCTAAACCTAACGAGAGCTAAGCTTTTGGGGGACGCTATCAATTTATATTCTACATGATTACTGTACCAGATTATACACTGCTGTATACCAATAAAAAAATAAGATCGAAATACATGTAAACCGAACTTAAAATTATCACTTAACTAACGTATAAATGGTAAATATTTTAATAATGAGCATTAAAGACTAATACAGGGATAAATAATGGTCATACTTTAAAAATCACATCAAATAAGAAAATCTATATACTTGTAGGGAGTAGTCAGTATGCACTGATTTGATCCCTTTCACCTTTTATTACTAAACGTATATTTCAAAAAACTACAAATAACATTCTGGCACGTTTTCGAGGATATAATAATTCTCTCTCATCCAGCGATCGTCACAATATAAAATGAGCGAACTAATAAATTCGTCTCAGAAAAAATGAATACAATGAAACACGACACAAAACTTTTGTACTACCAAATTACATATCCATTATTGCAAAAATCAAGGCAGTTTCAACACGCGATAAAAATGGACATTGACGATTACGCGTAAATTATTGTTATAAATTATTACATTAATTAAAATCATCGTAATCAGCTGTGAACACGAAGCACCATCTCGTCAAAACATTATATAAAAATCAAACTTCATCCGAGCGAGACATTGATGACACTTTGTGCCTACTCAATAACTCTAGTGTGATCAAATTTTTAAAATCGCATAAAATATTACGAATAAGTAATGTGTAGTAAAACTGAGAAAACTATAACGTTTTCAAATGTAATAGTTTTACTAATAAGAATAATGTTCGATGTTCGAGTTATTGATATGATGTAGGTAGGCGAGTGTGATCATTGTCGGGCTGAGGCGCGCGTGGTAGCGGCGTAGAGAGGCAAGGGCGAGCGGCGCGCGGCCACTATGACGAGTGGTAGGCCGTCACGTACGACGCCGGGAACAGGCCGCGCCGGTGTGCTATCTCGCCCTGCAATAAGTATTCAACACTACTGTTATTTTCTTGCACATCATCGTATATCTCCGGTGGTTAGGTTATTAGGTAGTTAGGTGTGGCTTGTAGGTACTTTCGCATGGACTACATTCTACAAGGTTATCACATTGCTTGTGACAGCGGATTGATCATTACCTAATAATATTTAACTTTACTAGGTCATGACGGATAGTGAATCTCACAAAGATTAAGTGGCAATATGGAAAATGAATTATTTATGTCTGAAAGTGGAAATATTCTAGGCAATGTGTTTAAAAGATTAAACAAAAGTTGTTGAAGTCATATTGCTATGAGCAAACATGTTTCAACAAGGAACCGGCCACACACAAGGGTGGGGTATGGAGAAAGGCTCCACCAGTGAGTATCATAAAAGGCTATTAAGTGATCCAAGAGATTGGGCAGGCTTGTCCTGTCTGCCAAGCAATCTTCCGCCAAGCATGGTGTTGATTATGGCCTAGGGACTACGACCATCATCACGGCGATTATTAGGTGCCGTGGACGCTTATAGCAAATATGTAATAAGAAATCATGTAGCCATCATCACGTACCTGCCACCAATGCTGATCCGTGCGGTCAGTGACCGTGATGACGTCACCGCGCCTGAACTCCAGCTCGCCGGCCTCCTGTGGAGTGAAGTCGTACAGCGCTTGCACCAGCATCTGAAATAGAACACAACACCCATTTAATTGTGTACATAACAATCAATCAACTAGGCATTTCGCAGTTCTTTTATATGATGCTCCGTGGGAGTGGGAAATTCTTTCGTGGCAGTATAAAATATGAACCGATTTTCTCGAGAGTCGGCACATCAATAATGTCTCCCAAAATGGAGGTAAAGTATGTCACCTGCGTGACATAGGTGTCCTTAACAGGATATGAGTATTTACACTTGGATTCCCGCCATCTTTTGCGTGTCGTTAGTAGGTTGCATTGACTAGCTTTGGGACATCCCGCTACATTTTTTTCAACCACTGCAACTCTTGTAAGCAAAAACCAGTGACGACCAACCACAAATAAAGTGCCGAGACAGTGTATAGGTAGATCGGAGTCTCAGCAAAATTGATGCCCCTGTGAACCTGCATCGAAATTAATCAGAAAAGAGAATTAAATGAGAGCAATCTTTTTCAGCTACCCGCGGTTTAACTCGCATAAGTTTCGAAAGACACGTGGCGCCATCTATTATCATAATAACGTTATTGTTGTTTTCCTCAGGAACAGCACTTTTTTCGGGATGAAAGGTACCGTTTCTGTACACCTGACAACGTATATGCAAAATTTCAGGACGATCGGTTCAGTGGTTTAGGCGTGAAAAGGTAACAAAAAAAACAAACTTGCTTTCGCATTTATAATATTAGTTAGAATTTCGTGCATTTTGGTTTGTTTTGGCTGTACACCGGAAGTGTGACTGTAATTTAGGTAGTTGTAATTATTTTTGGGATAAAAAACTTCCTATATTAAAAATTACAGATAAATTATTTTATTTCTGTAAGTAGACTTGTACAAAGACTTTTACACGTCAATCATATAAAAAAAAAAAAACTAGATGAGATCGGCGTTTCCTATCTGACTACTCTGAGAAGAAAGGCCGAAACTAAGTCAGAGGTCACAGTCTCTTTTAAAGTCCAGGCATAATCTTGGTCAGATCATGCGAAGACCATGTATATTGGTGTCTGAAAACGTCTTTTGAAGAACCACACAGATTGAGTGGACCTGTCCAATCAGTGCACGCATTTGTCAGTAATCAAATCTGAACAAATTACCTCCATTATGTGCATCAATTCAGTTACACATTGTATAATAAATATATATTTATATATAAAGCAATCACACACACACGAGATACTTTTCCCCTGATGAAAATTTACATAATTCGTTTATCAAGTTGACGGGTTGGAAAATGCAGTGACGCGTCTCGAAAGCGCCCGCAACATAATCAACAAAAAATTTGGAGTTGGAATTACACAGAGTTGCCAAACTAACTTTTCGTCCTTTACATTCGTACAGAAAACGTGAAGGTTGTTCTGCTAAAAATGTCTAACAAGACGAGGTTTTTTATTTATATACATACCTACAACTCGAAATATAAATTTTCTCATAGAAAAAGCACCTAACTCAAAAATAGTTTGAATTATCAGAAACAATAAAACTTTCTGTTCAAAGTTAGCACAACTTTCTTAGCGATACAGACCCAAGTTATTTATGTTATTCAAAGTAATTCAGCGGAGCAATAATGTGGTTACGATTGAAAACGCATTCTGCTAGCCACGACCAAAACATACCACCAATAAAGGCAAATGTTTGTTCAAATGTATGAAACCAAATAAAGGCTATTAGCGAAATGGTGCGAACATATTGGTACCAATTACAAAAATTAATTGAATAGATCCAATTAACTAAGTGTTGGTGCAAATTAGCAGATTAGTATCAAGGGCCAACAGATGGTTAGTAAAGTGCTACTGTTACCATAATTAATACCTAGCTGTTATCCGTGGATTTATCTAACCAATAAAGGATCTAAGTTGCATGGATGCTCATGGTGAACTAGAGGCAAACAAAAATAGAAAACTGCAGCTCATGAAATGCATGCAATGGGAAACTCGAAAAAAAAACACTATGAGTCGATCAAAATCCAAAAACATAATACAGGTGACACTATGAGTCGATCAAAATCCAAAAACATAATACAGGTGTGTATCAGTGGCGAAGGGTGAATTTATGACAGAAGTAGGCCGAAGCAAAAAAAATGGCAAAAAAAAATTTCAATGATGAATTGACTATAGAGTGGTTATGTTCTGAATTTTCGAAGGGAAGCCGGTGAGAATCGAGTTGTATGGTACCTTCGCCACTGGCGTGTATATTGTGCTAGGAACACGGTACAGCTATGACCTACTGACAATTACTGGTTTTGCGCCAAATATAGTTTGCGATCCTTACTATATAATAGCCTTATCAGTTATTACACGGTATTACAGAGACCCTATTATGTAAATCATACATAAAACCACACGGCGTTTCAAGAAGTCGATATCAATTCATAACACAATACCAATTAATAAAAGAAAGCCAAATACGAAGTACGAGCACACGTGCAAAAACTACGCGAAAATTTTCACTTTCCTTATTTAGGACCGATACGTCAAAGCGTGCGTCCAAATACGCAATACCTATAGTGAGTCACGTTAATGTATTCAGTAATCATCCAATGAAATGCGATGGGCCGTTAACTCATCGTGGGAAAACTACAGGACTTATTGTGACATACATTATCATTTATGCGTGTACATGTAAGTAAAATGAGCAGCTTTTGAACGGCCATACCTACTTACTTATTATGATGGTTAAGTGTTTTCTTAAGTGGAGACGAAATCTACCGCAAAGTTAAGTGCTTCGTCCGTCATCTGCCTAGACTTTTCTGAACTGTGTTGAGCTCGGCTTCCAGTCTAACCGGATGGTATTTTACATAGAGCGACTGCCTATCTGACGTCCACAATCCAGTTACTTGCTAATACGATACCGCTTAGTAACATTGTCTGTCAGACTTTCGGGCTTCTGAGTACCCGTAACGACTGTCAAGGATCTACAAATGGCCGCCGGGACCAACAATTTAACGTGCTTTTCGAGGTACGGAGGGGTCTCGCTCGATATGTTATGGATAGTCACCTATCCACAGACCGACTTCGGCAAGCGTTCCTTGATTCCTTCGATCCTCCGAAATCTTCAATCTACCCGTGCGGCTGTTATTATTTAGCCACGAGCCCCCCGTGTTAACTTTCGTCCATGAGAGCCTAATGTTAGGTACGATTTATACGCAGAAGCAGGTCAGCGCAGTGCGGATTTTACAATACGTTGAAGGAAATTGATTGAAATGTCTACTATACAGTTATAGGCTCATATTTGCATACAACGTATTCTTTGGAACTGCGCAAAATGCGCTCCACCGCCTTTGCGCGCGCCACTCAATGTTAAGTAAATCGCCAAGCCACGAGATTACTCTAGGTAGCAAGGGTGACACGCAGAAGGAGTCTATGCTAAGTTAATCTCAGATTTCTCAGAATTAGAACTCTGTTTAATTAATCTGACGATGACGTAGACGAGCGACGCGACTTGGTAAATGGATCCTGAAGGGCCTGCATTAGATACTTGATTTACTAATAAAAGGGGCAAAGGTTGCTATTTCAATAGCATGGGAAAGCTAGTATGTTGAACATGTTAAGCCCTATAGTGCCAAAATCACATAAGTAGGTAAGTATGCAGTGTTGATGCCGGCAGTGCTGTAACACTCGGACATGGAAACGTGTGTTCGCTCCATTTTTTACGAAAAAAATCTACTTTGCATAAATAAATAAATTGACTTTGTCTCTGTCACCTCTAACCTAGACTAGAGTCAAGATAGTCTATTTCAAATATTAAAAAAAGGTGACAGAGACATATCTGTTACCTCTAACCTAGACTAGAGTCAAGATAGTCTATTTCAAATATTAAAAAAAAATCGGAGCAGCGGTGCTATTCTGTAAAAAAGATCACCGTGATAACTTAGGTGAAGTGAGCTTAAAGTGAGCTGTCATTCCACCTGATGCTAGGGATTGACACTATTGACAGCTCACTTCACCTAAGTTTTCACGGTGAGATTTTTACAGAACAGCATTACTGTTTCGATGACGTTAGAAAAACAAATGCGTCTGTATTTTGCGCTCAAGAATATTTTGTAGAAGCGAGACTACAAAAACACACGATCAAGATGAAACAGTAAGCCATACTGAATTAAACATGAAACACAACACTCAACAAGGTCTTATGCCCATTTGCACTAATCCCAAGCATTGTCTAGTCTAAATTGGTAATTAGAACTTAGACGTTTCCTGATCCTAAATTCCTGTTGCGCTTAATTTAGGAACCGCGTAAGGTACGACTTGCACCGAAAGTCGCGCGTCGAGGCGCATTTTACAATTCATTGCGGTAAAGGAAATTGAAACGTCTATTAAGTAATCTAAAGTTCATATTCGTATAAAACTTATGACAGGCTGCGCCCCATGCTGCGCCGGCGCCGGTTGGTGTAAATCGATTCGTACCTAACTCGTGAAAATGTCTTTATCTTGCCTTAATTAAACCATTCTTTAATTAGGACTCATTTAGCACGACGTTACTAAATACTAGGGCTGCCAACACTAAAAAATATAGTATCCTGCTATATTAGAGGCCTAAATACTATATACTATATTTCTAAACGAAACTACTATGACAGTTTCATTTTATTACAAAATGGCGATGGCGAGACGGCCGCCATAGGGCCAGTATTAATAATCTCAGTGATATTTTGTAACCTTAATTTAGAGTGTAATAATTACTAGTTTTAAAACATTAAAAAAAACCTTTACATAAAGGCTTAAAGTAGCAAAAAGTACACATTAAAAAAAAAAACATCTCTAGATAGTATAATTTTTCGCCATCTACTATATTATTTTATTTTTGATATAAGAAAGTTAACAACACTAGTAAATTTATATCGGACACACAAATATTCCCAGCCAAAAACCGTCATCGTTAAATAAATCATCCAACTCCCTATCAATTGGAGGCAGAGGCTACCACTAGTAACCGAGATTATAGGAACACGCAGTGACCGGGTTATTTTCGTTACTTATCAGGGTCACAGCGGCCGCATTATTTACATAGACACAGCGCGGTCCACACATAAATGTATTGAACGTGTATTTGTGCTAATGGAAACGGGACGACGAAAGAGAATATTCCTTATGTTACTGTTTAAGTACTAATTTTTCTTTAGCTTTATATAGGGAGAAAATTCAATGTTCATGTGGGAAGTATACAGTTGACCTTTCATCTACACTAATACTAGAAACGCCCCGCGGTTTCACCAGCATAAGTGTCGATCCCGTGGGAATACCGGGATAAAAAGTATCCTATGTGTTATTCTGATGTATAAGCTATATTGCTGTAAAGTTTCATCAAAATCCGTTCAGTAGTTTTTACGTGAAAGAGTAACAAACATCCATCCATCCTCACAAACTTTCGCGTTTATAATATTAGTTAGAAGTAAGATTATAAAGATGTAACATTTGTGAGTTTGAAAGTAGGGGGTAATCTTCGGAAGTCCTGATCCGATTTCGAAAATTCTTATCATTAATGGGAAGCTACAGTAGTGCTATTCTGTAAAAATATCACCGTGATAATTCGGGTGAAGTGAGCTTAAAGTGAGCTGTCATTAGTGTCAATCTCTAGCATCAGATGATTTGACAGCTCACTTCACCTAACTTCTCACGGTGAGAATTTATAACAGAATCGGCCGGCAGTATTGTCGAGTGTCATCTATACTGATAATAAAGCGGAAGAGTTTGATTTTGTTAAACGGTAATATCTGGAACTGCCAGTCGGATTTGAAAAAAATATTTTTGCATTGGATAGCCAAATTCTTGACGAAGGCTATACGCTATTTAACATCACGCTAGGACTAACTAAGAAAGAACGGTAAGCAGAAAACGAAGTAATAGCGCGGGCAGGCGATGCGATGCGGCGGTGACAGTGTGAGTCGGGAAACAAGTTTCCAAGAGCACGCCCATTTAGCAATAATAAATAAAAAAAAACAAGTAATTTCACGCGGATGAAGTCGCAGACAGAAGCTAGTAGGATATATTTTATTTCAAAACAAGAAATTTCACGCGAAATAAATCGCGGGCAGGAGTAAGTTTCACATAACGAACAAGTCTCAAAGATTTTGTATTAATTATTAAAGGTGCAAAGGTTATGTCAAGATTGGTAAAGGGCAATTTATTCCGAGCCCAGATTTATTGTATTTGATTTCTTAACGATACTTTTAGATTTCGTAAGGAAAATTTTATCAAAACGTGATTGCTTCGACAAAAATATTCTTCACTAACTTCTGCCCGCGGCTTCGCCCGCGTGGATGTCGGAAATTAACACACGGGAACGTGACACCGGGACAAAAAGTAGCCTATGTCCTTCCCCAGGATGCCATCTATCTCCTTGTCAAATTTTATCGAAATCCTTGCAGTGGTTTAGGCGTGAAAGGGTAACATACAAACAAGAGTTACTTTCGATTTTCAATAGTTGAGATATTTTTGCGCTGCCCTTATTTTTTATTAGCCATTAACAGGCCAAAGGCCTCCCTACTCTCTTTCCATCAATCTTTGTCCAGAGCTGCCAAAGACTAATCTTTATTAAAGGAGTCCAGCTCATTCCGCCATCTCTCTTATATAAGTCTCTTATATAATAATAATAGAATATTGACATTGGTAGGAACTATGCGTTGCGGAGAGCTAGATTACACCACAATTAAGCGACCCATAGACATTTGTACGTTTATTCTTTACCTCCTTAGCAAAAGTTCTTCGCGTGATATACCATAAAATATCTGTAGCTAATGTTACTCATCACTATAACGCTTCACGAACTTAAAAATAAGTATACGTCGTTTAACAAATACCGTTATCTACGTATTGGAGATGAAACATGATTATTCATTGCTTAAACTTTTACAAATCCCTGAATATTCGGCCGACGCAAACATGTTTTTATAGTCATCATTCTCCTGCCCTCATTCCAATTTATTTGGGGTCGGTGCATGTCTTTTTCTTCTATACTTCTCTATTAGTCGTCTTCTCGGTAGTCACCCCTTTTCTAACCATATCATCATTCACACAGTCCATCCATCGTTTTTTGATCTTCCCCTACTCTTCACCTACACAGTCACCAATTACAGGTTAGGTAACCAGCATTCTCAGGGATATTAGAGATATTATTCCTTAGGACAAATTTTTGGAAAAGTGTGTACACCATCTTAATCTTATCGTAAGTATAACCATCAACATTCATACTCAAAACTTTCCTCACGACATTTACTTCATTCCCGTATCACATGCCGTACCATGTTTTATAGTATCGTACTAAAAACGGTCCTAAGTGCATAAAATCGTTCATTTCGAGTCGCCTTACGACCGCAACTGCTAAAGAATGGGTGCTAATATCAGATAATATCTTTTCCCAAGCTATTACACAAGTAACTTGTCTTGTGCAATAGCTCAGGGATTGAACGCGAGATTCCAGTCTAAAATATACAAGAACGCAGAGATTTAAGCCAGCAGCTGGCGTCACTCAGTACAGGGAGTCAGGAATCAGGAACAATATTCTATCAAAAAGCATCCGTACATGTCTACGTGCGAGCGGGTTCCGCGCATGTATGAATTGACGGCTCAAGGAAAACCATTACATACCTACGGGCAGGGTTAATTAAAGGCAGAGATAATAAAGGTAACTAGTAGTAATATTGGGAAAACGTGAAGTATTTATAAAAGGCTATCAATACATGACAGAAGTGTTAGTCATACCGGAACGCACATAATGCAATAGTTCCGAGCGAAGAGGTTGATTCCTTAGGCTTAGACCATAATATCCAAAAGTTTTGCTAACTTTTTACATATTGATGGGTACTACCGCGAAATGTTAATATCTAGACGTAGTAGACGCGTTTGAAGAACTAGGGACCACTGAAGCAAACGTAATGTACCCCACCCGCTTTTGAACCATAGAATTAAGGGCATAAGGGCCCAGTGATGCAAACATTTGGAGAACTGACCGGGTAGAAAGGCGTCGGTCTAAACTTTTATCTTAAATCTGTGATGTTGACGCCCTTGGCCTTGATAAAACAGAAGATCTATCGAATGTTGCGGAATCCCCTTGGATACAAGCAATCATAAATCACCATTAATTAAATAAATGTACGGGGAAAGCAGTAGACGTTTAATTCCAGAGGACGTCTTTCATGTAATACTAATATTCAATTTACATTACGTCCAAATAAAGAACCATTTCGATGGCGAAAGACAAGTCAAATAATTAAATGTAACAAAAAAGGTAAACTCACCTCTTCAGGAACCACATCTCTGAGCTTGACATCTTGCAGGCGGCTAACAGACGCAGTACGATGATAATCCACGAGTTCGTTGAGAGAATTAAACTTCACTACCCACAGGAAGAATTTGCTCGACGCATCCCGAAGCACTTTGAAATGCTGCACACCATCCGGGCATCTGAGGAAAGACGGTTATCCAAATTGTAAAATAAAAGTAAGTGAAGCAGGCGAAAGATTAGAATGTTATCCTTAGGCGCGAGCCACACAGAAAGGACACGAGACGCGGAGGGGCGCAGACGCGGCAATTAGTAATACAGATGGAAAAGCGACGCGTACATTTTGTATGGCGAATAATGAAGATACATGAATCTGCGTCCCGTCCTCGTCTCACGTCCCTTCTGTGTGGCCCGCGCCTTAGGTTATGTTATCTCGCGGGTGTCGTCAAAAGTAAACCAAGGAATTTGTTACGTATGAAAAAGGCCAGCAGCATCCTAATATAGCCCTTATCTGCTAGCAACAATGTTCGGGGACAGCAAATCCGATTTAGACAGTTTGCCAATGTGTTCTTTGTTTATAAATGTCATTTATTGAGGGCCTATGTTCAGCAGCAGAGGTGCACTACTGACTAATATCAGCTGCTGCCTGCTGATCACGTAAAGCGCCTGATGGGCGAGCCATAAGCACGTAAGCTTGCGGTATATAACTTTTTTTTCGGTACACTGATGATGCCCGAGTCTTGCGATGATCCGTCAAGTTTTACCAGCAAGATACAACTACTATGGTAATCGTAGACAGGAGAAGAATAGTGATGCGATCGACATTGTGCAAGGTTAACAATAATCGTCGCGATAAGTTGACCTGTCTGATACAGATTCAAAGCATTTTCGCCAATTCTTGACCCCTGCATATTTGTGCTGTGGATAGCATAATCAGCCTATCATAGTATATTCCCTCTGCTGGGACACAGGCCTCCCCTCTGTGACAGGGATTGGGCCATAATCCACCACGCGGGCCCAGTGCGGGTTGGTAGAAGTCACACGTCTTCGAAAAGTACTGTGCTGTGGATAACACTTGGCAAATCTAGTAAATTTCAGTTTTCTGGTTCACCTAACTCAAACGGGATTCATGGGTGTGGCTGTAAATATTTAGGTCTTGATTAATAGAAAACGTGTCGATCCTCAAACTCCGAACAAATATTTGTGGAACTAATTGAACTTGCTGACGTAATAAAGATGTAACCGAAATCGTAAATGGGAACGGTAAGGTCGACATATCGAATGTCAGGCGTTAACCCGAGAATATATCGTCGTATAAAATAAAATATGGTTTGTACTGAAACCGGTTGTGTGTGGATTGTTTCGCGGGTCATTCAAGTATTCTGCTTTCCTGGTGTTTGCATAAATACCAAACGCTATCATTAGAATAAACAGAGCAGCTGTAACGTTTATCGGAATGTGGAGAAATTCTCAGAATCTTGGAACTTTAGCATGCTAGCTAGGTATCCCAAAAAGGGGGTATTGCCCGTAGGTCGATGGTCCCGTAAACGGGTTAATCCGCTCATTGATTTAAATATGACGCGCTTTAGAAAATTATCACAACTGTTTACAAGGAAAATTATTTTGATTATTTATAATTACATTATAGTTGTAACATGTATGGGAGAGTTATTTTTTTCCGGTTCGCATTCTCATTAATTTACGCCATCAGTTCCTGCACCCGTGCTTTATAAGCAATTCGAAGTAGGTACCAATTGTCTGCGATCTGACGTGAACGTGACGGATACCAGAGGGGCAATTCTCGTAATTTTAGAAATGTTCAGTCTGATCTGTCTCAATCTGTCAAAAATACCTTATTTCCGTACATTTTTGACATTGATTGTCGATGATATGAGATTGCGACTAGAGTTTGAACGTTTGTAACTACGTGAATTGGCCTTCAGGCAGGTTTTCCCAGTTCCATGTACTCATTCTTAGCCCAGAAATTTAGTTCATTTTAGGTGTTCATGACTGATGTGAAATAGTGAAAAATGATTTTACGAAACGGTATGTTTAACTCAAATGAGGCCAGTGCTTAAAATCTATAGCCCAAAACTGGTTTCAGCGCAATCGCAGTACCGCTGATTCATACTATTTGACAGGAAACAGGTTTTAAATAGAGAAAACTTTACGAATATTATGACCCGTCTTTTCTAATTTTTTTAATTTTATACATACATCATTTGGTCTTGGTATTTTCCCGTTAGATTAACCGCAGAATTAATTTTCTAGTTTTTCTCTGCGTAGCAACTTGAAGGGGTAAATGATTGGTTGAATAGCACAGGTCAAGGTTATCTAATAGCACATTCTTCTGTACGCAAAATGAGCTTAATATTTTCAGTTGTTGATTTAAGCTTAAGGGGGAACTGCCAGGGTAGCCCGCGAAATTCAAATTTTCTTACGTTTTTCGCAATTTTCAGATCAGTGTCAGGTTGTATTTTGATCAAAAGTTGATTCGCGACTATAACAGGTACGTATTTACAGAATTATAATCATTAGAATCATTAATACATCTTTCTAAGTTAGATTTGTACCACGACAACAAATCTCTTATGGAAAACTGCTTAGTGGTACAAATCTAACTTAGAAAGATGTATGAATGATTCTAATGATTATAATTCTATAAATACGTACCTGTTATTGTCGCGAATCAAATTTTGATCAAGATACAACCTGACACTGGCCTGCAAATTGCAAAAAACGTAAGAAAATTTGAATTTCGCGGTCTACCACTGCGCATTCACCTTAAATCAATAAGAGAGGAGGAAATTACAAAAATGAAAAAATTATTGGTTCATGTACCCCAAATCCCAGATACAGATTCTCGGTACAAAAAATCTACAACCTAAATCATTCATGAGTTCTGAGAAACACTCTAAAATATGTTAAACACGAAAATAGGCAAAACTAATAATCAAATTACCTGTCGACGTAATGTTAGCAGTATAGAGATAAATATGACTAATACAGCACACCAAGACAGATTCAAGACAAAATAAAACGTCTCTAGATACTCGTGAGTCATGCGCACTCCGGAGCGGCACAGGCGCAAACCTTATTTTTTTATTAACTACCAATTTAAACTGTAATGAAATTGTTTGTTGTGCGTCACCTCACATGAACCACTTTGTTATTGACCTATTGATTATTTGACAAGCTTATAAGGAAATCGGTAAAGCACGAACGCGGAAAGTATCATTGAATGTAGGAGGAACTATAAAGGAAGTATTTTTTGATTAGTTATTACTAATTATGTTCCTCAAATAAGGTAATTTGCCGACAATATTTAGCGGCGCCAATGGAAGGGAATTATCAGAATAATAATAATGAATTATAACTCCAACCGGACGCCTTATCAGAGCATTTAGCTACCGTGGGATTATTCCCATTCCTAATCATTCCGGTAAGGAATATTCTGGTAAATTTATTTGCAATATTAATTATTTACAATTTTATCAACAGTATTGGTTTTCATAAAACTCAGATTTAATACCATGCACTAAACTAGGATTGCTGGTGTGCACTACTGATAGTGTTTAGTGGATCGCGTTCACATAAATCAAAGACATAAAACTCACGAGTATTTTTCCCGATGCGGGAATTGACCTCGGGCGAGACCCCGTGCCATTAAGGATTCTTTGAACTTTCTCCTTCCTAGATGACGTCATCGTATAGTAAACATAAACAACGTAGCACTTTACAAGATATTTACGGCACATGATACGTCATCCTAAATAATTATTCTAAGGGGAAACAAATAAATAACCTTGGGTGGTAATGGCGATATCAAAAGAGAGTACCTTTGTTACAGTTTTTTTTTACTGAGGGATTCCCCATATCATCAAGGGGATTTTTAAAAAAATCTTTCTTAAGGACGCTATCACATTTTGAACTCGCTCAAGTTTAGGTATCTGAATCGCAACACAGCAACATTACGCGCACGCACACATTGAAACCATTGTTCGCTCGATTTTTATACGTAACTTAACTAATCTTGGTACTTGAAGATATTTTTTTTAATTTTGCTGGTATTTATTGAGTAAAGTTAGTTGTAAGTTCGCAATCGAATTTGGTAAGTGTTATTAGTACTTACTGTCTGCGTGATAATCATGTTTTTAGTATTGTTGAAGTTCATCAGTCAATACGTTCATTACTAGGCACCCAAAAACGACCTTAACATTTTAGTATTACAAGGAACATCCACATTTATACCACAGTCTGCTGTTAGTTTGAAAAGATGTACCTAAGTACTTTTAAATATTATTTTTGATGTCAATTGTTGGAGTATTACATAATCAAATACTAGCCTGGGAGTTTATCGTAGTTTCGTTGTGATATTTAAAAATAATCATTCCCTTATGAAAACAGTAAGTATTTTATTTACTTAAAAATGAAAACAAAGTAAATCAAAAGTAATTTATTCAAATTAGGCTGAGAATCAGCACTTTTCGAATGTCAAAATTACAAAAGACAGTCCCCCAAAACGCCCGCCCTTCATTTCTTAGTGCTTTCGCTGGGAAGAAGTGGCGCAACAAACTCCCCAGCAGCACAGCTGTCTTTTCACATAGAAAATATTTCATTGTACTACTACTATACTCCATAGGTTTAGGTAGCTAAATAAAGGTAAACAAAAAAACCACGCGACTTTGTTAACCGACTAAACGTAATACCAGTCTATTCAGTTTTCATGCTACGTCACAATTGTATTCTTCAATATAGCAACATTATAATTCACTAAAAAAAATTACTGAATTGAAGAGTAAAACTGTGACGTAGCATGACAACTGGATATACTGGTATTATGAAGAAATTGGCCGTAAGTCGATTTGTCACAAACAAAAATCCGCCACCTTGAATAAAAAATGGATGTTATATTCGTAATCATCACCCCGAAAAACCCCAAAATCGACTATTAATATCGAATGTCTAAAAAAATTTTTCCATCATTTTAATTTGATTATAAAATAAATATTTATACGATCTTTATCCGTCATCTACATCCACTAAATAAATAAATTAAGTAAAAAAGTTTTTTTCAGATTAAGTACTCGTATTTACTTAGTTTGAAAATTAAAAAAATGAAAATCAATCAGATCATGTTATTTACTTGTTTATCTACACAGGTAAATCTCGCAACAAGCTTTTATATCATATAACTTGTGTACTTAATGACGTTATAAGTTGATAGTAAAAGTTTTAAAGGAAAATTTTATTTTATTCTTTTTAGCGCATTTAACTAAAAGCTTGTTTTTAAAAAAAGTTTTTACTTTTAATTTGTTTTTTACTTTTTAGTTATCGCTGGACAGGTTTTTTTGTGGAGTTTAACTCGCATACGTATTCTCAGCAATCCCTTTCATTTGATACCCATATTGTAGGAGTGCATTAAAAATAACTAGTCCACCATCTTTAGAAGTCCGCCATATTGGATTTAGATTGACGTCATTTTATTTTTCGAGTTATTCTCAGCAATCCCTTTCATTTGATATCCATATTGTAGGAGTGCCTTAAAAATAAGTAGTCCGCCATCTTGGGCGTTCCGCCATTTTGGATTTAAAATAACGTCACACAGCTAACCATGCATTGTCATCCAAACTAAACGTGCATACAAAATTTCAGCTCAATCGGTTGAAGATATCTGCTTCAAAATTTAGTTGCAAGAGTCCACCCGAACAAACATAGGTACATACATACATTGCAAGTTAAATAAAAGCTTGTAAAAATTACAACTAAGTATTTGTTTCTGAAACAAATACCAATAATCGTACTTAATTTTATTTCGGTCCGAAAAAGTATCAACTTCGTCCGACCTCAGTACACAACTCGGAACTCGCTTTTTTACGTAATTATTTTTTGCGAGAAAGCGACACAGACGTGCTTCCACGAGCGCCTCTGAGCGCGGAATGACGAACCGCAAGTGTCCGCGGGTAGAAAATGTATGGAGAAATTTGAGAGCGTTTGTTATTTGTCTCATAAATGAAAAAGTTATTTATTTATCTACAAAATATTTAGCTTGTCGTATAGAGGACTATATAAGCAACAATATCTTCTTATTTTTAAGTTAAAATATGCATTGGATTTAGCTATATAGGTCCTTGTTCAAACCCCTTTTTATTAAATTTTTTGCGATTACTGTGATGGTAAAAACGTATTTGTGTGAAAATTTTGTATGGGGCTATTTAATTGTTATGGAGCCATTCTGGAGATGAATATATTATCTTTAATTTGAAACCAAAATATCCTTGCAGTTGCGACTCCAAGTTCATTAAAATGGTACCTGAAAAGCACTGTTATTCGTGGAAAAATGTGATAGCGTCCTTAAAGAACTCTATCAATCTTTTGTATATTGTCTTCGTGGATTATAGGCGTAAAGAAAACGTTATTTCCGTTACAATAAGAATATGTTTGAGTACTGTGAGTATTAATAACAACAAACAAAGCTTATAATCTAAACAGTCAACAAAGAAAGTCTTTCTGATAAGAAATAATAACAACATTCCTGTAGTAGCTCCACTTATTATTAGCAGATCTTAGTTCTTGTGTAAATATTACACACTAGGCACTACACTGCTTCAGATATATAATAATCATTTTAAGGAACTAAAAATTTGTTCATAGGATAATTTGGGATTAGAATATGAAAGTTAGTGTGGATCTAAGAAATTATTAATTTTATAGTTCATTGCTCAATAATACATTACACAAATAAAATAGAAAATGGAATTTAAAAAACTTGAGTAAAAAAAAACTGAATAGCAGAAAACAAGCCCATTTTAAATTAAATAAAAGTTGGATCAGGCGGGACCCATTCCATTTTTATATTTTCAAACTCAAATGGGTCCCGCCTGCTTCCAACTTTTATTTAATTTAAAATTGTTTTCAGCTTTTCAGTTTTTTTTTTACTTAAGTTTTTTGCCACAGACAGGTTTTTTAGTTTACAATTAATGTGAATATTTTTTTTTTTTTGAGTTTTTTACGATTTCTCACTTCGAATTACTTTTAACCATATAAGTTGTATATATTTTTGTAATCACCTTTTAAAACCCTTCATTTTGATATCCCACTCGATGGTATTAGAATTAAAAAAAAAATCGAACTCTACAATATGACACCCCAAATCAGCCATTTTACTTTGTTTTTTATTTTCATGTAGCCAGTGACGCTCGCGCCACCAAGACAAATCTAAAGACGTATAATTTATCCGAATCCATTAATTCGTTTAGGAGTTACGAGGGAACAAAGAAACGGACATACATACATACAGGTCAAACACATAACCCTCCTTTTGGGCTTCGCCGCAGTCGGGTAAATATTGTAGGTTTTTTTATTTAGCCTACACTGTCCCAATGCTGAGCCAAGGCCTCCCCCAAATCGGTCCATGCACCCTGAGTTATATTTGAAAAAGCCAACATATTTTTAGCAAATGCAAAATATTGTAGGTTATTTTAAATATGGGTTATATTTTTAAAAGCCACAGTATTTTTGCTAAATGTATTATATTTAGATAAAATACCACTAAATGACGCATTTGAAAACTAAAATACCTATATAAGTTTGCACTTGAGAACCTAACAATGGTTATTAAATAAGACTACCACAAATTGTCCCCAACTGTTTTTTTTTTCGTTCACTTGTGTAGCTATGCCACGTAAAGTGGTCTTTCCATAAATTAGTTACTAGTGTAGAGTCTATGGTGGTACATATGGCAGTACCTACATCCATATATTTCGCAGAGCCAGCGCAAATACATAGCTACAAATTCCCTTAGTGCAGAATTTTGGTCATATTTATTTTCGAACTATACCATAGATTTATTATGACAACATTTTGAGGAATTGGATTTTTTTAGGAGGAAAGAAGAGCAGGTGTCAAGGAAAATTTAAGGAATGAATGTTAATTGCTATTGAATAACAGGCATGCCAAAGCAAACTTGGATGGATTGTGTGAAAGATGATATGGCTTCGAACTAAGAGATGAGATCAATCTGATAGAGATGTATGAAAGAAAAAGATTTACTACACTAAGCCCAAATAAATTAGAATAAGGTAGGAAGATGATAATGGAAACCATAATTTACCATAATCTGAAATCATGATATTAGACCCTAAATCATTGTTGTTCATTTCTATAATTGATTGCTGAGCTATGGCATATTATTGTGACCTAATTTGTATTGATTACTGCATGTAAACAAGCAATTGAACAGGTTACCTTTATTAGACAAACAATATTAGAAAATGAGATAAACGATGTGTAACACTAGGTAGAGGATAAGGTTTCAATTTACTTCACAGAAAGAAGATTGTTTATACAAAAATCTTGGCTGATTGGGAAAACCCATGTGCAAGGATCATAGTATAATTAACAACTCGTTATTTTTTTACAATATGCCATTTCAATTGTTCTTAGTGTCTATTATAATAATATACCTACTATGAAAAGTGTTTGAGACTATCAACAATTTAAAACTATGAAGCTAATTGGAATTGAGTAAATAAATACAGAAATTAATTGATAACACATAGCAACATACTGCAATAGTCAATCTGTTTGGCAAGCATTGTGATTATTGCATATTATATGTAAGGATCTAAGAACATGGATGTTTTACGTCCATGTAACTGATGAATAGTACCTTCGCTATAAGTCCACACATAGTGAAGATATCATCAGACATCAAGCAAAATTACAATGGCGATGAACAAAATAGAATGGAGTTCACAGTAGTGTAGTAGGATAAAAGGTATGACTTAACCAACAAATCAACAAAAAATCAGGTCAAATGCTTCATCTCAGTCACTCAACATTGACAGCAACTACATTCATATTATCATATACGGAGTGACTCACTGTAATAATCCAATTGGAAAGAATATTCTTAGAACTATAATAAAATTAGATAAACATGCATACATATAAGGAAACTACTTACTTGACAGATAAGGAAAAGTCACCAGGGCTTGATTCACTGATTCTTATCAAGAAACCACCCTCTGGTTTATTAGCTAGTAATTTCTCTGCATCTGCTCTTGTGATCCTTCCATAATACCAGCTAAAAATGAGGTTACAATTCAAAAGCTATTCTATAAAAGTGGCCCCTAAACAATAGTTCCCAAACAAGATATTTTCAACAATTGAAACAGTAGTAGCACCAAAATATAAACACCTACATGGTCATATTTTTAGAATGATTAATGGGATGTGCATGATAGTATAACAAATTACTTTTTATGTTTTATTTAGAAGTTTAGCTGGCCCATTATAAGACTTATGGTGGGACTATCATACTGTATTGATTATAACCTCTTACAACCCTCTTGGTGAAGAGATTACCAATAAGTTTCATTCTTGTGCATTGAATCAGGTAGGTTTGGTGTAAACAGATAATGCACTCACTGGGCTGTATACAAGAATGTAACATGTTGTAAAATAATAAAGATTTGTGTGATACACAACGGGTTCTTGTTATTCTAAACATAAATACCTATCTAGTCTTGTTTTTACAAACGAAATTAATAGGAACAATTTATGTAAGACTATTAATAGAAACAGAAACATTCTTCACTGAATGCAAGTATTTACCTGTGACTTTTCATTTGAATATAATTACTAGGAATAAGTCCTTCTTTGCCGTCTAATTCAGCCCTGTACCAGTTCATATCGTCCTCCATGTTTAGTATCTGTAATATCAAAAATTCTAGAAAGGACCTGTCACTTTACAAAATAAAATTCACTGCACATCATTTCGAGGAATGCACACATACCTTGAGGACTTGATTCTTCCTAAAGCTGAGCTCATCATCAGCAGTTGCAGTGAAATCGTGTTTTGCTATAGCCTCCATGATCAAATTAGGCACTTCACTAAAATGTCACCGATTACCAAAATAACTCACTAAGTATACAAACTTTTTACAACGTTTAAGGTCAGGGAAGTAAAGTAATCATAATGCATGTATTGTCTTACAGAACAATCTAAAATTATTACGGTATAATGCCGATACGGAAAAATAATCTCCGCTCACAGGCCACACATCAGTCACATCACCAGTCACAAAAGTATAAAGATATGTTACCATGTACTAAAAATCATCCAATCTCTTCAGAGTTGCCAGATTTTCAGTCCATTTACGACAAAACGTAAAATGAACGAAACTATAGTGCACTGGCCCGGTGACGGCGGCGCTGTCGGTCGGCCACTGGGGGCCATTGACATACAACAGTATGGACTGGAAATACCTACGAAAAAAGGGTGCATACCTACAACTGGTATTGTCTCATAAAATGGCTGCCATTGCTAGTGTTGTGTCTATCAAGGAACATAGGTGTTACTATAACTAGTATCGATACTAAATACGAGTCTTACTAGTTATCACGTTTAGATCATACCTAATAAATTATGTATACAAAGTCCGTTGTAATTGTAACAGAAAAAGATGAGTAGGTTATCTTACTTTCCGTTATCTATAAAAATAAATAAAATTGAAGTGTCTGTTGGTACTGTCAAAATAACAGCTTTTTACTAAATGCTTATAAAAATCTAAACAGTACTATTTTAACAAAATGGCATTTTTTTTTTATTTTTGTCTGTCTGTCTGTTTTTTCCGGCTAATCTGAAACGGCTGGACCAATTTTGACGGGACTTTCACTGACAGATATGTTACAAGGAGTAACTTTTTATTATTTTTTTGTGGATGGGAAATCATCTAATGACTCCTCCCGCTCTGGGTGGAGCGGAAGGGAGTGTCAGACTCTTACTGACTAAAACCCACCCGTGTTCCTTCCTTAGCCCTTTATGTTCCGGGGCAGCGGTAACCCTTTCGGACGATCCCGCTACCCTACAAGGAGTAACTTAGGCTACCTTTATTTTAGAAAAATAATTAGGGTTCCGCGCAAAAAAAATGCCATGCATAAATTATTTTTGCGTTTGGTAGCCAGGATGGTTATAGGCTATTTAACATCACGTTACGACCCTTAGGAGCCGAGAAAACCTTTTGAAATTTCAATGTTAATAGATAGGGGAGGACAGTGTAGGCCTGTCAACAAGTACTTAACAAAATAGAAAACATTGTAAAAGCCAATTATTTTAAAAGTGTAACCATTGAGTTTCTTACCGTTTCTTCTCCATAGGAAACTACCAATTGGAACCGTGCACCTAGCTTCTGACGTTTCATAAAAGTGTCCATGTAGGTTTATGTGAAATATTTTGATTTTGGTGCTGTGAAGTGTGAACCACAGGCCGGACCTAGCAAGGTCACTCGGACTGAATAAGACGCAGGATTATTTATGTTAACATCGCAGAATATACCGGTATCGTTTCAGCGGAGGAACTAGTTTCGGAAACTATTACGCCAAGTCGGCAACGGTACAACACTATTCCATTATGACATATTATTGTAAACAAACGAACGAATTAACAAATATAATAGAAAGGCCTGTTATACGGAAATGAACCCAAATATCAATACTTTAGCCATAAATTCATGATCACGTTACAATTGTATCATCGAATGTGTATTATTGTATGTATTAATGCATGAAAACCGGCTACTAACCTGTGCAAAGACAATTGAGGTTGATTTTCATTCTTTCTTGCACCACACTTCACAATACAACACACAGGCATGTTGAGTTTCTGTTTCCCAACATTTACATGCAGTTTTAACAGGTAAAATCCTCGTAATTTTCTTGCAATCCTCAATAATACAAAAAATAAACAACCATTTGACAGCAAAACTACCATGAAACTCCGCGCATAAGATGGCTGCTATGGCACTTACCTACAACTGTCACTACGTCACGATAAAATATTGCCATAATGAGCAACAACTTAAATATTGTTGTCTCTTTTATCAAATAAAATTATCTCATTAGAAAGAATGAGACATAATGATATTTCACATTCTGAATCATATTTCACTCATATTTGTATAAGCAAATGTATGTATAGAATAACGCGGCATCTCCATGTTTTATGTACCTCAATGGTGCATACCATAGAAATGTAAAAAACAGGAGAAGTGGCAAGGGGGCGTGTCTGTGTCTACGCGCCATGGGCAAATTGAGCCTGTACTCGGCAAATGGCCGTCTCCGCGAACTAGTGCGCTTTCGACCGTGATCGTGACAAAATATAAAAATGCCGAGTTGTTTAGTGGTTTCCTGTAAAAACCGAAGTCAAAATAAAAACTTCGTATCTCATGGAATCACTTACCATATATAAGTAAAAGTATTTTACTGTATTTGTCTTTAAAATCATGAAAAACAACAAATGGTAAAATATTTCTTGCTTTTACTACTATATTTTTGTTTTCAAATATCGCAGCGGCTGTACTATTTTTGCAGCAAATACATTGCTCCTTAACCACTAACCACTAAGTATGTCGTTAAGTGACTGGACAAGCAATGTAAACATTACAAAACGATACTTTATTTTCGCCGAGCGTCGCATAGTACAGCCGCTGTGTCTTGCGGCGAGATAGTGATGTAGTTGGTAACGTCCACTAACGTAGGCTATCGACAACAATGTCGATTGCCTAACGAATATATTGCTAATATAGTTAATTTTTCAATTTGTCAACCGTTTTAACCCGGTTTATAGAAGACCTGCCAAGATGACGTTTAAATCCGGTTGGTAGACCCTTGAGAAGATGTAAAATAATATTAACATTTTTATTTACTTCAATTATTTTTTTTAACTACATTTTATTGATTTATAATATAATATGCTCTGGACATATCGTTTTTTATTTATTTTATTTTCATGACCGTACATTATTTTTAGTACAATAATGAATGGAAGAATCGATAACTTTCCGATTTAGTCAATCACTAGCGTATATGTAAAATAAATGGCTTTTGCACAGCACAACGATAGCGATAGATGTTTTTGTGTGAGTAAGTTGTACGGTGCATGGTAAATGCACGTTGTGTTTGAGGAATTAAGGTTTATAATTGATTGTGTAGTACGTTCTGATTTATGAATTGCAAGTGTGTGCGCGACTTTGTATCTATTGCTTTTGCTGAACTACATGTGTAGTAGTGGCGCGGTGGTGGGGCCAACCTAGCGACATCGGGTTCTGATACATTTTCAACTACCAGGCATATCTCCTTCTTTCATATATCTATGGTGCATACCTACAACTGGTATTGTCGCATAAAATGGCTGCCATTGCTAGTGTTGCGTCTATCAAGGAACATAGGTGTTACTATAACTAGTATCGATACTAAATACGAGTCTTACTAGTTATCACGTTTTGATCATACCTAATATTATGTATACAAATTCCGTTGTAATTGTAACAGAAAAAGATGAGTAGGTTATCTTACTTTCCGTTATCTATAAAAATAAATAAAATTGAAGTGTCTGTTGGTACTGTCAAAATAACAGCTTTTTACTAAATGCTTATAAAAGTGTAAACAGTACTATTAACAAAATGGCATTTTTAAACTATTGCATAGCTTTTATCTTGGGCTTTGAGCGCGGCGACCGAATGAAGAAATTCCGTAACGAAAATAAACCTAAGCATCGTCTAACGTCGTATCAGTTCGGCAGACTTCGGCACGGTGTTTGTGTGCGTTGCTATGCAATAGCTTTACCGCGGCAGTCCCCGAGTGCCACACGTATTTTTATTTTTGTCTGTCTGTCTATCTGTTTGTTCCGGCTAATCTGAAACGGCTGGACCAATTTTGACGGGACTTTCACTGACAGATATGTTACAAGGAGTAACTTAGGCTACCTTTATTTTAGAAAAATAATTAGGGTTCCGCGCAAAAAAAATGCCATGCATAAATTATTTTTGCGTTTGGTAGCCAGGATGGTTATAGGCTATTTAACATCACGTTACGACCCTTAGGAGCCGAGAAAAACGAACGCTAAGCGAAAACGAAATAATAGCGCGGGCGGGCGATGCAATGCGGCCGGTCGGGGGACGAATGAGTTTTATTAGTGTGGCTGTTATTTTAGTATACTGTGTATCTTACGACTTCTATGCGAAGTCGCGGGGCATAGCTAGTCTGAGAATAAAATCCATGTCATGAAAAAAAAAACATGCTTGCAGAAAATGTGCTTTCGCAAAAGCCAATTATTTTTAAAAGAGCAAACGTGGAGTTTCTTACCGTTTCTTCTCCATAGGAAACAACCAATTGGAACCGTGCACCTAGCTTCTGACGTTTCATAAAAGTGTCCATGTAGGTTTATGTGGAATATTTTGATTTTGGTGCTGTGAAGTGTGAACCACAGGCCGGACCTAGCAAGGTCACTCGGACTGAATAAGACGCAGGATTATTTATGTTAACATCGCAGAATATACCGGTATCGTTTCAGCGGAGGAACTAGTTTCGGAAACTATTACGCCAAGTCGGCAACGGTACAACACTATTCCATTATGACATATTATTGTAAACAAACGAACGAATTAACAAATATAATAGAAAGGCCTGTTATACGGAAATGAACCCAAATATCAATACTTTAGCCATAAATTCATGATCACGTTACAATTGCATCATCGAATGTGTATTATTGTATGTATTAATGCATGAAAACCGGCTACTAACCTGTGCAAAGACAATTGAGGTTGATTTTCATTCTTTCTTGCACCACACTTCACAATACAACACACAGGCATGTTGAATTTCTGTTTTCCAACATTTACGTGCAGTTTTAACAGGTAAAATCCTCGTAATTTTCTCGCAATCCTCAATAATACAAAAAATAAACAACCATTTGACAGCAAAACTACCACGAAACTCATAGCATAAGATGGCTGCTATGGCACTTACCTACAACTGTCACTACGTCACGATAAAATATTGCCATAATGAGCAACAACTTAAATATTGTTGTCTCTTTTATCAAATAAAATTATCTCATTAGAAAGAATGAGACATAATGATATTTCACATTCTGAATCATATTTCACTCATATTTGTATAAGCAAATGTATGTATAGAATAACGCGGCATCTCCATGTTTTATGTACCTCAATGCTGGGGGCTTACCATGACCTTTTACAGAAACGTTCAATTTCCAGTCAGTTCAAATGCAGGCCTACTTCTGCCCTGCTAATAATCGTACTATGAGAGTAATAAAAGTTAACGACTATTGAACGAAGTTCACCAAAGTTGAATGGTAAAGCTTGTCTGTGGCCTGCTTTAATGCCATTGTCTTTTTAATAGGCATCGTTCAAAAACTTACATCTAAGTCTATTTTCATATTACCGGTTTTTTTTAAATAATAGAAACTTGATTTTCTTGGGTATATACATATTTTAACTATGATTATGTATAACAAGTTACCTTGATACATTATCTAAAAGCACTATAAAGCTCAATTTCACGGTCAAAACAACTTTGTATCTTTGAAAGACTCAACGTGATTTTGAACGTGTGTGGATAATTCATGCAACAATTAAAAAAAAAATTTGGCGCGCCAAATAAATTATATTATACCTAAAAAAAATAACCGTATTATCATTTAAAATGATCGATTTTTTTAATAAAGTTTAACCGGGATCACGAAATCGTAATAAAAAGAAAATGTTTTGATAATGCACTCAATTGATTCAATATTCCAGATGTCGTCAGCGTAATAAATACGTGTATTGAAACGTATTTAACGACTTAAT